>OX374634.1:18327500-19527500 GCA_947347705.1 Nymphula nitidulata | reverse complement strand
TGGATATCGCAGGTGCGTTAATACTAAAAGTGCTTTTTTTCCTTGCTGTTGCATTTTGTCCGCCTCTGTGGTCTAGTGTGGAGACCACCTACCTCAGATCTAGAGGTCCGGGGTTCGATTCCCGTGGGGGCAGAAATTTTCTGCTCGGTTTGGTTGGTGGTAGGGCTTTTCTAAGTCCGCCTGGCTAGCTACCACCATCTTACCTAAGTCTGCCGCCATAACAATAATGTTAACGGCATTTTTGTGTTCCGGCAGTTAGAGGTAAGATAGCCAGTTCCTCTGTGGTTAAGGAATCCGGGTGTAGCTCACTTACATCGTCAGCCTTATCTTCACTTAACATCAGGTGAGATGAAGGCCAAGAGTTACCCCGTGAAAGTGAAAAAAAATGACGGTAGCCACTTACTTCCACGTGGACAATCAGATTGCTGGTCATCTAGCTGTCTAAAAAATTCTTTGGTCAGATTGGTACCCTACGTGCTACGTGTTTATAAGAAAAAGTCAAACGTGTAATTTCAACTTAAAATTGCACTTTTAATATTTCTCAGACCTTCAAAGGAATATTTCAGAACTTTGTAATGACATTCCTTGAAAACTTTATGAACGAGGAGATAGATTATGTGCAAGGCGTAGTGAAATATGAAGTACTGATAAGCTAGATCTATTCCGGGCGGTTGGTTAAGTAGGCGTACCCTGTCGTCGCAACCAAAGGCCTTGGGTTCGAATCGTATATAACTTTTACCGCTTAGTTATGTTATGGTGTCAATAGGCAGGGAGCCCAAAATGGGAACACTGCATAGACTGACGAAGTCCCTGTCTATGTCTGTATCAATTATTTGTCAGAATGACAGAATGGCATGAATAGGTAATCAGTCGTGACCATCCATCAGGCAACACACGGCATTCTTTTTAACCCCCGACGAAAAAAAAGGGGTGTTATAAGTTTGACGTGTCTGTCTGTGTATCTGTTTGTTTGTGTGTCTGTCTGTCTGTGGCATCGTACGTAGCGCCTAAACGAATGGACCGATTTTGATTCAGTTTTTTTTTTGTTTGAAAGCTGATGTGCCTACGATGGTTCTTAGCTATAATTTATGAAGATCAGTTCAGGCATTTGATGACTATGAGCTCATTTTCTACATGATAATAGGGTTTTACTAACTTTTACAGATCCCATTAATTTGAAATTTGGTGTACTGTCACTTTGGTGACATTCCCATGACATTTTATCCTTGAGCTGATCCTATACCATCAAAAAGTCTGCGAAATGCTTAATTCTTCAGAAACTTACAGCAGATATAGCGTGTGTGGGCTCTTATGAGTAGTCTTAATGAGATGGTGTTAGATAGATGATTAATGACGCCGGGGGTTACTTAAAATTTTTAATTTTGTATTTTATTATTAACGCTAGACACGAATATACACGAGAGTTACTCTCTTGTGGCGTAGTACCCGCTTTGGGGTCCCTTCGCTTCCTCTACAAAAAAAATATACAAAGTAGCTTTGAATTAAGTGGCAAGGTGTCCAAAACGCGTACACTCGCACTCCCCCAGTTGAGTATCTTGAGAATATAAAATCTAGAACTTTCTGAAGCACGTCGCGGACATTTTTAGCGCAAAGTTTTCGTGTTAAAGAGAGCCAACACGAGTTTCTTGAGGTTTTATTGCCAAGTTTTAAGTAAAATAACAAACGAGGAAATGAAATATATGTTCGCGAGCATCCGGCGGCGACGGAGCGAGCTGTGTTTATTGCCAATATAATTTTTACGGTTTTCCCGACATTTTCCGTCGTCTTCGTATCTGAATCTTGTTTTAAGTCCTGTTTTATTGTTCTCTGAGATTTCGGTGGCAATTGATATTTGAAGAACAATAAAATTAACTTATGGAATTTTCGAAGAAGCGTATTTTTTATGGGTACTTCTACACCTACTATTACACTATTTTGTTACATTAACTGAAATTGCTTAGAGATGACGTATATTATGATGGGTCACTTTATGTTATACAAGGAGTTCGAGGCAGGACTTCGAGCTTTGCATAGTATCAAGTTTGATGAAAGCTGCAAACCTTCGTTCATCAAGGACAATATACTGCCACTTCCTTCACTGTACATATTTGAGGTCTGCGATTTTGTTCATAGGCATTATGAGTTATTTGTAAAGAAAGTTGACACTATAAGTAGAAATAGAAGAAAACATTACGTAAATGACTTGTAAATACCCATACAAAAGCATGCAGTTCACAATAAGAACTCTTACAACTCTATACAATAAGAGTAATAATAAGTATAAGGTTGTTTATACATCTATCAGGTAAGTGATTATTCACTTACCTGATAGATTTAAGAGTCTAAACTTTAATAAATTTAGAATATTAGTAGGTACGTAATTATTTTATGAACAAGTGTTATTATTCGGTGTCTGATTACATAAAGAAAGATCTCTAATGACTTCATGTGTGTGTGTGTAAATTTTGATTAATTTGAGATTATAATTATTATTCTATAGTATTTTTAAATGACATTTATTTTCATTATTATGACAATTATTTAAAATATGACATTTATTTTAATAATACTGATGTGTTTGTTTTTCGCTAAAGTGTTCAAATTATTAATTCTATTACTATCCTAAAAGTTGTGACACAATAATGATTATAAAATTTTAAAATGAAATGATTGTGAGAATAAGAATACCTATTTTAATTAGTGAAACTGTAAATTTGCACGTCTGATATGACAGAATATGTAGAGCCGATAAAGTAATTTTACCAACATTGTTAAACCATGTTCTTTGCAAATAAATATTCTGATTCTGAGTAAACCGGCTATATGATAAAGATTAAAGACCATTATGTTCAGGATTTGTATTAGCGGGATTTATCAACCGAATTTTGATATGAATTAAAAAACGAGTCCAACTCGCCAAAAAATCAGCCCTACCTGCACAAATAAAATTCTAATGATATTTTTATTACGTACGCGATAGAGCGCCTCGTTCCATGTTATATTAAAACGAGTCCTTTATCGAGTGACAAGTTTAGAGCTACCGACTGAAGTGGTTGCAACGTAGGTAAGTAGTTCCAGCCACAGAACACTTTTACTCCATGCGATTCTCTAACGTCAGCAGTCTTGATATAGTTAGAGCAGCACCCGTACCACCATCTTTTATCGCGATCCAGTTTAGGACCTAAACCGAGTAGAATCGTTATATTCGTACTACGACGCTATCTACGACTATGACAGCGATGCAGTTTAGGTACCAATACTGAACCGAGCGGAATATGAATCGCTTTTATAAAGATGGTGGTAAGGCCCCAGCGCTGTCACACCTTTCGGCGTTTATTTGACAACTATTTGACAACCGTCGGTGACACTAGCGTTTACACGGAACTAAAAATGGTAGGTAATTCTTACATCTTCTTGTAAAAGTAAATCAAATATTGACAGAAGTCATTACGATACATTTTAAATTAAAAAAATATATCAAAAAATATCGATAGTACTTCATGTCATATATCTAAAAGAGCGACCAACATACACAGGCAAGAGATTAGTGTATACACTCACGCGAAACGCTGCCCTCAAACGTCAGAATCTTCTTCTTTATTTAATGGCCTCTCGTTATTACGAATTTTGCCAATGTCAAGTAAAATTAATAACTTGCGGCAACGTTGTACGGTGATTGGGCAAGACGAATTCGTTTTCCGAAGAAAACGTGGTCGCCGGCCCGATGAAACAAAATGGATGCTGTCAGATGGCTGTGGATGCGCACAACCTGTCGATTTCACAGTCAGCCGACGACAACCAACATCTTAATCACTAGGTGGTAGGCCCGTATGTAGGGTCGTCTGGGTAGGTACTACCGCCTTTCGTAATTCAGCCGTGAAACAGTTCGCTGTGTTTCGGATTGAAAGGAAAGGTAGCCAGTGTAATTACTGGTCATGGACGGCATTTCATCTTAGGCCCCAGGATGACAACGCACCTGCAATATCAAGTAATTTTTCCTTGTTATTGCAGGTGTCTATAGGCGGCGGTTACCTCCTTACGTTTTTAGTTTCACATCATCTAGATGTCTGTAAGAATAAAGCAACTGTATAACACCAGGCGAGTCCTCTGCGGCTGAGGAATCTGGGTGTAGCTGAAGTAACTCGCTTCCATTTTCGGCCTTATTATCGCCTACCATCTCTCACCTGAGATCAAGGCAAAAGCAACCCCGTTGAGTATAAAGAAATAGAAACTTTAAACATTAAATTAAACGACTTGTATCATAACTGCACAGGTATTGTTACATCAGTGTGATTCACTAACAGAAATATTCGACACCGAGCTTGACGACTGACAAGACGACGAGCTGCTATTTTTTTCTTTTATACAACTGGATGACAAACAAGCTGACGGCCCACCTGATGGAAAGCGGTAACCGCCGCCTATAGACACCTGCAATAACAAGCAAAAATCACTTGATATTGCAGGTGCGTTGTCATCCTGAGGCCTAAGATGAAATGCCGTCCATGCCCAGTAATTACACTGGCTACCTTTCCCTTCAATCCGAAACACAGCGAACTGTTTCACGGCTGAAATAAGAAAGGCGGTGGTACCTACCCAGACGACCCTGCATACGGGCCTACCACCTAGTATCTTATATTTATTTTAACAGTGAAGTATTCAAAAAACATTGATCATGTTATCTGTTCAATCATCGGATATATTTAGATAACGCTTCAATGTCCCTTTGAGTTGTTCATCGGAGGCCGCTTCCAAAACAAAATCCCGCTTATTTAAAAAGAATTTCGTTCACGTCCACGCCCCACAAAACAGAACGCTGTTAAAAATCTATTTGCTGAACGCGCCGTCAAATCTCTTTTGGGGCTGTCCTGACGGAATCTGGTCTTTGTTCTCGATTTGGTGATTTATTTTGTTGCTTATTTGAATGATGTATTGAATGAATGAATGATGTGTCTGCTTGAATACGTTAGCATTTAGGTATTGCTGAAACAATGAAGCTTGGTTTGGCTAATATTTAGCGGTGAAATATGCTTGAAATATAATACTTAATTCTCATTTTTTTGCGATGTTTGAAGTCTGTTCATGTACAGTCGATAGAAAAATAACCATACAGTTTGACCTTGGGATTATATATTTGGCAAAACTTAAAATGACAGATTGAATTTAAAATAGAATAAAATAATTACCTACAATAATTATAATTCTATGACATATTTTTCCGGTATCTAAAATAAATCACTCAGTACCTATATCAATAATGAGAGATGCTCAGGTAAATAATCAAGTTAATTATAAAAATATTAAGTTTTTTATATCTCATAGCCTTTTTACTCAAGTTTTTTTTTCTTTCATTTTTGCAATACCTGCCATAAAAGGTTGCTAAGTTTTAAGTGCAATACTTATTGTAAATTAGTATAACACCTACTAACTGTATGTACACTTAGTGAACAAAATAAATATTTGTCTTTGACGTATATGGCAAAGCATTGAGGCTGTCTTTCTATTTCAGACTTTCAGTAACTAGGTTCAGTAATTATTTACAAATATATATTTGAATGAATGAATAAAATAAAAAATGTTTATTTGGAGCATATTTCACCGAGATACAATATTATCTGACATTTTCGGGCAGCTTTAGAGTTCATTGTTTTGTTTTCTAAGTTTCAAACAGCTGCAACTTTCTAGCATATTAATGATTCAACATGTATGACTAAAGCATACATGATACGCAGACATGATTCCCTTCACAAAAACGACGCATAATATGAGACCGAATGAACATTTCCTTATTATATCTCTAATTTATATGCTCCCCGTGTACCTTCCGTAACTCAGCATTCTATAATGAAAGGAACGCGTTCTTTAATTTAAAATAAGGACAACGTATGTAATCCTATACTTAATTACGTATTACGTATTTGGAACGGAGTCAGGAGGTGGCTTCTGGAGTTTTTTCTGTCTTCCTGAACGATGTTGACTTTGTTTCGTTTTTGGTAAGGATTCACGACCAGACTGGTGGTGTACACTAATCTGGCGCGGATGGTAAGGTGCGGCCATTACTAAAATATTTGCTGTGTGAAAGAAATTAAAAACAGCGTAATAGCGCTATCGTTCAATCGTTTATTTCTGTTGTTATCAAATATTAATATACACTAATTTAATAGTCAATTTATAAATTAGCTAACTTTAATACAATATCTCAGTCTCAAACAACTCTAGGTTTCTGAGAAACCGTTTACCGCAAAATTAATGAATAAATTGTTAACATGACAGGTTTACTTTTTCGTCTGGCGACCCTTGCTAAAATCACTTATCTAAGCGACCTTTACATTTGGCTAAATTCAGGTAGACAAACGTGAAGACATTCAGACTGTTAGACACTAATTATTATCAGAGTCGTGACTGTCGATCTTAATCAGTTTGCATGCTGAATTTAGCCAAGTGGCATAGGTAATGAATGTGTTTAATTGCAGTGTTGCCAGAAGGTTACTTTTGTAACCTTTTAGGTGATTTTTAACTCCAAAAGGTTACTTCTAGGTTAACTACTTAAAAGGTTACTTTTAGGTGATTTTCCAATATTCGAGATTTGCTGATTGATGATTTCCATACAATTTACTTCCCTGTGTTATCGTTATAATGTGGCCGTCCACGATAATATCGTCGCGTTATAAATAATAAAATCGCCCAACAAAACTTGTCATGCATAAGCAAGTCAGGCTAGTCTAAAAAGATATGAGAGGATTTTTTTAGATCTCTAATACCAAGGAAATTACTGGCATTTTTTTTTTTGTATGAAAAGCAAAGAATTGTCTTATTCAACAAAAGTAAGTACTGTTTTTCGAAAAATTCTCTGATAACTATTTAGACTAGCCTACCCTCTTTGAGAAGCTGGCTTTTAACAATGGCTATGAAAATGCCCATACATTTTTATTTGACATTTACAATCGAAAGGTGTTCGAGGGCTTATGTCAAACCCCATACATTTACTTCTTAGCGATAGCGACTCATGATCATGACAGTGCTAAGTACCTACGTACGACACGCTCGGAATTCGCTGTTGTAATGTGCTAGCTAATTAGATGAAGTGTAAAAAGCAAGCTTTTATTCGCACACGTTCACTGTGTGAATAATAGTTAACTAAATTTAAAGACAAATGTAAAGGCCGATACTCATTCGTGTTTTGGCTAGTACTTCCAAATTCAAAATCCGCCTTTCTTATTTTAGCCGTAAAACAGTTCGCTGTGTTTCGGATTGAAGGCAAAGGCAGCCAGTGTAATTGCTGGGCATGGACGGCATTTTATCTTAGGCCTCAGGATGACAACACACCTGCAATACTAAGTGATTTTTCCTATAGGCAGCGGTTTTATTCTTTAAACTTTTTAATGTATGTTTTTGAAAGCAATAAACGAATTATTGTTATTATTAAAAAGCTAACGTCACTACTCGATACGATGGCGATTCGAAATTTAAGAGTGTTCGTGCTTAAGGTACTGTTTCACAACGAACACCCCAGTAATGGCACTAATGAAAACTTGGCTTGACTCCATTTGGTGAGCCGTAGCTTATAATTCTTAGTGTTTTGGGCATTTGAGATCTCAAAAGACAGTTGTCACTGCACGGACACTTTTAAATTTCGAATCGCCTTCGTAACCAGTAGTTACGTTAGCTTTTGTCTGGATTTTGTTTGAAATTTTAAGCATGCGTGAACAATACGTAAAATTTAAAAATTTAAAAATGTTCTAAAATTCATAATTTAAAAATGTTCATGCTAGGGGTGCTGATAACATCTATTATGACTCGCCACCGAATTGTTCGACGTAGATCCTACATTTGTACATTTCTGATAGATTCAGGATCTTCTTAGCCTTAGCAGCCTTGATTTCATTTGGGTCCATGTTGCCTCTCCAGAAGAAGACTTCGTTGGTTCATCAATGTTCCACAATCGACATCAGAATCACGTCGGCTAGCTTTACAAAAAGGAGTCTTATGATGACGATGCCAGTTTAAAAACGACACCGCTACAGCACAGCATCCGAACGAACATTAAATTATAGACTTAATTTAATGGTAGGTGGTAGACCCGTATGTAGGGTCGTCTGGGTAGGTACCACCGCCTTTCCTATTTCAGCCGTGAAACAGTTCGCTGTGTTTCGGATTGAAGGGAAAGGTAGCCAGTGTAATTACTGGGCATTGTAACGTGTAAAATCCGGTAAGGTTAGTTGTAAATAAAACAAAGGTATTTTTAGGTAATTAATACAGTAATTTATTGATAATATTATTTAGTTTATGGCCACTGGCGTGGAGCTGCACGGTCACGCAATGTTAAGTTTAAGGATTGTTAGTTACAATTAATAATAAGTATAAGTAGTAACAGGTCGTGGCACACTTGGTCGATAACGCTGTTTAATGATAGTTTAGAACTTACATGTAGGTAGGTTATAAAGACTACTAAATCCTGTGGTGTCTCTGTTGAGGCGGCATGGTAGACCAGAAGGGTTCAGTAGTAGGTAGTGGTACATTACAGCAGTAAATAACATCAGTTTATAGCACCGCATATAACAGCAGTGTATAACACCGTATATAACAGCAGCATATATCAGCTGTATAAAACAGTAGTATATAACAGCAATATAGATCAGCTGTATAAAACACCTCCTGGAAGGGACAAGGATAAGTTAAGTATGATCCCTCCAGAGAGAATTTAGTTAAGGGAATCAACAAAAGTTGTATTGGCAGAAATCACCATTAAAAGAATAATTTTAGGTATTCCTTGCATAATAGTGGTAATCATATGCAAATAAGATACATAGTCTTGCTATTCTATGTATAGTAATAAGAATTTATGAAATAGTTTAGGTTAAAATACTGATTTAAGGTTATTACTTAATTCAATTAATTACTGGCAGAATATGAGATAATCTGACTAAATCATTACATGGAAAGAAGCTATTCACTATTAATTATATGTTAAATATTAAATTTGTACTATTAATGCAGTATTTTAATAAGTTAATGTAGATTGTATGTTTTTAATTAAATTGGTATATTTAAGAAGAACAAGTTAAATTAGTATTAAATTGTAGTTATTAGAATATAATTGGGTTACACTGAAAACTAATTATTAAATAATATTTATATAAATACCTGTCGGAGGTGGAGATAAATGTGGTTTCCTTTCACATAATGTAAGTAGGTATGTTTAAGTAATATCTTGGGATTCTTTGGTACAATCTGCAAATCAATTTATATTCCAAATGAATATGGTAAAAGGTAATTGTTAGATGAGTAGTTTGGAATAAAACGTTGTCCAAGGGAGGTTATGAACACAATTAAAGGCATGATTTTATCTACTCAATTTAAATTAAATTGTGTCAGAAATTGCATAACACTGATCAAATAGGGTTAAAGTAAATGTAGTATTTGCTTACCAAAAGAATTCAGTGTCCCATTTGATATTAATCTAAGTAAGTACATAAGTAAGATTTTTTAATGTTTAAAAATCATTGTAAAAGGTGGTCTCTTTGTATGATCTGCAAAGAATAAACAATGGTGAATAACCAATTGTATGATTTTAAGGGTTTATAATAATTTTGATATTTAATTGCTTACCAATAGAAAATACGTGAGACGCCACGAGGTTATAAAATGTAGAAAAAAGGTAAGTCAAAGAGATGTGAAATCTTCGTCGACAATTTTTTCGAAAAGTAGAAGGCAAAAGGAACTAACCTTCATACAGCCAAACAGTCGTAGACCATAAACGAAAAATAGGGCTACAATACCCCCATAACCACATAAAGAATTCGTTAAAAGAATTCGTCGGATGCCCTCATCCGTTCCTGTGCAACCTAGAAACTCCAAGCTTCCTTAGAAACACAAAAATAATTTCTATAAAGAAAAGAAAAAAATACAAGCAATAAGCCTACTTAATTCACTAAAAGTAAGCACCTATGCCAATTACCTAGTATTTGGTACATGCAGAAAAGATATGTTTAATTTTCTACAATAAAAAACAAAAAAACGATCAACAATAATGTGTGAACAATTCACGCATGAAGTTGTACATAAAAACAACAACACAAAAAAAACGTAAGTACTTATTACACTTCGGTAATAAAAGGTAATCAATAGTGAGAGGAACCTCACGAATTTCTTAGGATTATTAAACTAATACCTAATAATAAAAACATTAGAACAATACTAACTAACGATATAGTATCAGTATACCATTAACTTAAGACAACTAGCAAAAATCAACGTAAGTAATAATTTTTTAAAGATTTAAAATCTTTGATGTGCCATTTTCCTAAATATTTCCCATGTTCGTCTTCTAGTTCATAAACTAATGACGATAGTTTACGAATTATCTTACATTTTTCGTATTTAGGGGCAAGTTTTATAGCAAAAAATTTTCTAGCATCGCTTTGTTTGTATGATCTTTTCCAAATGTAGTCACCAACGTTGAAACTAATATCACGACGGCGTTTATCATAATACTTTGCGTTTTTCGCATGAGCTTTTTTCAGTTCTTCCTGGACATTTTCAAAAATACCTCGCAAAGAGCTTAGATTAGAAATGTAATCTCGACGAGAGTCAAATATAATTTCATCGATGTTTTGAGCATTCGAATAAACTTTTCCGTCAGCAATTGCTTCACGACCATGAACTAGCAAAAAAGGAGTATATGAAGTTGTTTCGTTTACAGATGTATTCAAAGCGAATTGGATCTTATGTATGTTAACGTCCCAAGAACGGTGATCGTTTCCAACGAAAGAAGACACTGCGGTAATTACCGTTCGATTGGTTCTTTCCACGGTGTTATATTGTGGACAGTACAATGGACCTAGGTGAATTTGCGGTATTCCATATTTAGAGAACAACGCCTGAACTTCACGGCCGGTGAACTGTGAACCGTTATCAGCGATGATGGTTTGAGGAATTCCATGCATTAGAAATACATGATCTTCCAACCTTTGGACGATAGATTTCCCAGTAGCTCTCCTCAAAGGAAACAGGAAAGTGTACTTCGAGAAACAACATACAACAACTAACAAAAAGGTATTTTTGTAATCTTGATTGGGGTAAAGGTCCAACCAAGTCAATACTAAGACACTGGAATGGTCTAGAACATACTTTAGGACTACCCATCAAACCTGGTGTAGTTTGATTGGTATGTTTGTAAGCCTTACAGACATCACAAAGCATAATAAATTTAACCACATCCTTAAACATTTCAGGCCAGAAATATCTGAGACGCAATCTTTTATAAGTTTTAGATATGCCTAAATGAGCAGCAAGAGGATCACAATGATTTTCTACAAGAATATCATTGCGATATTCAAGAGGAACGACTTGTTTCCATTCAAAATCTTTAGAAAGTTGGTTATTAGATTTAGTATACCTATAAAGTATATCATCCATTATTAAAAAGTTAGGGCACGATGAAGGATTATCCTTACATCTTTTTAAAAGATTTAAATACCAAGGATCAGCAATGTTTTTATCAACAAAAGCTATAGGAACAGAACGCGACAATGCATCGGGTACGATGTTTTCTTTGCCTTTACGATGTTCTATACAAAAATTAAACGGTGAAAGTCTACAACCCCATCGTTCAAGACGTCCGGTAGGATTCTTTAAATTTAGAAACCATTTTAAACTTGAATGATCAGTAATAATTTTAAATTGTTGGTTTCCTTCAAGATAAGGCTTAAAATGTTCTACCACGTAAACAACAGCTAAAGCTTCTCTTTCCGTTGCGGAGTAATTTCTTTCTGGTGGAGTCAAGGATCTACTACAATAAGCGATTGGATGTTCTTCTCCATTTATTACTTGCGTAAGGGTTCCGCCGATTCCAAAGTCTGAAGCGTCACAATGGACTGCAAAAGGTAGTGAAAAGTCGGGGCAAGCTAAAACAGGTGCAGTGGAAAGACTGATTTTTAATTTATTAAATGCTTCCTCTGCTTCTTGAGACCATTGAAATGAAGTATTTTTACGACTAGAAGTTAATTTGTTTAACGGGCCTGCAACATTACTAAAATTTTTAATGAACCTCCTATAGTAAGAAGCTGTACCTAAAAATCTTTTTACGTCTTTACGATTAGTAGGTATAGGAAAATCCATAATAGCTTTTACTTTATCTGGGTCCGTGCGTAAACCATGTTCATCAACAACGAATCCTAGATATTTTAACTGTTTACGAAAGAAACAACACTTAGAAAAATTTATAGTTAAGTTAGCAAATCGTAACTTATCAAATATGGTATTTAGTAAAATTATATGTCCAGAGAATTCTGAAGTAACGCAAATAATGTCATCGAGATAAATAAATATTCTTCCATTATACTCGGGACCAAATAAAATATCCATCAACCTTTGTTGGGTAGCTGGCGCAGAAGTTAAGCCAAAGCACATAACTTTAAATTGAAATAAACCACGTGAGGGTACAGTAAATGCGGTCTTCTCTTTAGATGTCTCTTCTAAAGGAATCTGCCAAAATGCAGCTTTCAAGTCAATAGAAGATAAATATTTAGCATCATTAAGTTGATCTAAAATCTGTGAAATATAAGGTAAAGGGTATGCATCATGTTTAGATACTTCATTAAGTTTACGACTATCCACACAAAATCTATATTCACCATTAGCTTTAAGAGCTAGGGTAATTGGGTTATTCCAAGGACTACAACTTGGTTCAACAACGTCATTATGTAACATTTCATCAAGTTGTTTATTTAATTCAATAAGTTTAGTAGGAGACAAAGGATAATATCTTTGTTTAATTGGAACTGCATCACCTGTGTCAATTTTATGTGATATTAAATGAGTACGACCGAAGCCAATCTTATCAGATGATATAGTTTCAAATTTATTTATAGTTTCTTCAGCTATTAAACGTTCTTTTTCATTTAAAACATGAAATGGTTGCAAATATGTAATATCTAAAACAAAAATAGAATCTGGAGCTCTTCCAGTAACATTGTAGTTGCTACTTTCTATCAAAGAAAGAATATCTGGAGCAATATCAAAATTTTTCCAAAAATTTAATCCTAGTAAAATGTTTGTAGAAACTTCTGGTATAACATAAAATTTTATCACGTTTGTTTTATTCCCAACCGTGACAGGCAACAAATAATATCCTAAAACACGAGAAGTAGAACCATTTGCAGTAGAAATATACTGTAAATCGTTAGACTTATGTAAGGATGCGAAATCAGAAAAGTGTATATCATTTCCATTTCCTATAATAGAGATCTCGGATCCAGAATCTAGTAATCCAGAGAATTTTAAATTAAAAACTGAAAAAGTTAAGTAGGGTCTTTTATCTTGACTTTCTTGAACCAACGAAATATGTTTAAGTATTGAATCTTTAAGAGTCAATGTAAAATTATCCTCATTCTGGGTAACAGAATTAGGCAACTGAAGTGAATTCTGGGTAACAGAACTCGGTAAAGAAGTATCCTGAATCTGGGTAACAGAATCAGGTACGGGTAATGAATTCTGGGTAACAGAAATCAATGTAGAATTATCCTGAATCTGGGTAACAGAATCAGGTAAGGTAAATGAATTCTGGGTAACAGAAATCAATGTAAAATTATCCTGAATCTGGGTAACAGAATCAGTTAAAGTAAGTGAATTCTGGGTAACAGAACTCAATGAAAAATTACCCTGACTCTGGGTAACAAAATCGGGTAAACTAGTTATATTATTAGAATTACTTAGACAGGTAATTCCTTGGTTCAAGCTTTCAAGTTTTTTGAAATAGTAAGATTTGGTTTTCCTTCGCTCTGACGATCTGCTGATAAGTTGTTACATTTTGGACAAGTTCTAGCGGTGACATCTTTTTCACCACAACGATAACATATCACTCGATGTGATCGCTTACAATCCTTCAAAACATGACCGTTTTCACGACATCGAACACAAAACTTATTAGTGGGTAATTTAGTTAGAGCAGCACACTCTTTAGGTTGCTTAGTAATATTGGTATGTTTATAAGATAAGTCTGCGGCAAGCAAAACTTTGTTAGCAGCTTTATTCGGTTCTGCCGATAAATCTGTACGTAAGGTAGTATTTTCCAACATACGACAATATGTCTTTAAATCGGACCAACTAGTTATAGACGTCATAGCCAATTGTAATGCATATGATCGTTTAATATTATATTTGACAATTTCCAACTGTTCAAGTTCACTTATGGGTGTACGAAGTCTACTAAAATAATTTTGCATCACACTAAAATAATTTACTATGCTTTCATTAGAGCCTTGAATACGTCCTCTTATTTCTGTTAATAAACGAAAATCATAATCGTGGGGTAAGTAATCATCGAACAATAATTGTTTTAACTCTGTCCATGAATTTATTCGAGTTTTAATTCCACGATACCAATATAATGCTTCATCTGAAAAAATTTCAGAAGCGCCTTCAAATAATTTATTTTCACTGATACCTCTTGACAAACACAACTCTTCGAGGCGTTGAACAAATGCAATAACACAAGTTTTACCGTTGTATCTAAAATTTAAAGTATGAACACCTTTGTTGTAACCATGAGAACAATCTGTACAAGAATTATGTGTAGGGAGATTAGAATTAAGTTCTGTAGAGACAGTTTCAACATTAGAGTTTTCTATAGGATATTTCAAACTGCTTTTAAAATTGGAGAGTAAAGCATCAAATTTATTTATAATTTTATTTAAAGAAAGATCTAAGTCTGATTTTAATGTTATATCATTATTATCAGTAGGATAAATTCTACTTAAACGATGGAATAAGTGATTACCTAAAGCATTAATTCTGTTTAAAATTTTTAAGGTTAAAGGTTTAGATGAAGATAAGGTATTTAATTCAGTGATTTTATTTTTAATTAATTCTAACTCAAGAGATATTTCACCCTCATAAGTATCAATTTCATCTGTAGGAAATTCTTTCAATAAACCACGTAGCTGAGAACGCAAACCAGCACATGTATCAACAGGTTTAGCATCACGTAATGTCACTTCATACAGCAACTCATCTTTGTGTAAAAGATTAAAATTAATAGGTCTTTCCTCCATACTGAGAAAATGTGTGTAGCACAATGTTTAAATGTGTAGCAAAATGTTTAAAAGTGTAGAATTTTTTTTAAAAGAAAGTGTATACTTATACACTTAACCGTAGAAAAGCGTGATCGACCAGTACAAAATCACTTAACATCTAAATTATGTCATAGATACATTCACCTTCAGTAAAAGAACATAAATTGAACAGTTAGTAATGTAGTTATCAAATATTATTACCATGAACTAAAAGATTAAAGTCCTTTAGTAGACAGTAATATAGTGTAATATTGGTAGGTAATTAAGTTTTTTTTTACATTGTGATAAGATAACACAACAATAGTAAAGTTAACACTGATAAATAGAAAGTATTATAACAGTTATTTTAGAATTAATAACAACTCTTTTTTTGTCTGAAAGAATTAAATGTTATTACATAGTAGTAAGTATTAAACAATAGGACTGCAATTATTTTAAGTTTGTTATCGACCAATCTGTTTTTGTTCAAAAGGAACAAAACCAGAGAATACTAATATTCATGTAACCACGATCCTGGCAGGGTCGCCAAATTGTAACGTGTAAAATCCGGTAAGGTTAGTTGTAAATAAAACAAAGGTATTTTTAGGTAATTAATACAGTAATTTATTGATAATATTATTTAGTTTATGGCCACTGGCGTGGAGCTGCACGGTCACGCAATGTTAAGTTTAAGGATTGTTAGTTACAATTAATAATAAGTATAAGTAGTAACAGGTCGTGGCACACTTGGTCGATAACGCTGTTTAATGATAGTTTAGAACTTACATGTAGGTAGGTTATAAAGACTACTAAATCCTGTGGTGTCTCTGTTGAGGCGGCATGGTAGACCAGAAGGGTTCAGTAGTAGGTAGTGGTACATTACAGCAGTAAATAACATCAGTTTATAGCACCGCATATAACAGCAGTGTATAACACCGTATATAACAGCAGCATATATCAGCTGTATAAAACAGTAGTATATAACAGCAATATAGATCAGCTGTATAAAACACCTCCTGGAAGGGACAAGGATAAGTTAAGTATGATCCCTCCAGAGAGAATTTAGTTAAGGGAATCAACAAAAGTTGTATTGGCAGAAATCACCATTAAAAGAATAATTTTAGGTATTCCTTGCATAATAGTGGTAATCATATGCAAATAAGATACATAGTCTTGCTATTCTATGTATAGTAATAAGAATTTATGAAATAGTTTAGGTTAAAATACTGATTTAAGGTTATTACTTAATTCAATTAATTACTGGCAGAATATGAGATAATCTGACTAAATCATTACATGGAAAGAAGCTATTCACTATTAATTATATGTTAAATATTAAATTTGTACTATTAATGCAGTATTTTAATAAGTTAATGTAGATTGTATGTTTTTAATTAAATTGGTATATTTAAGAAGAACAAGTTAAATTAGTATTAAATTGTAGTTATTAGAATATAATTGGGTTACACTGAAAACTAATTATTAAATAATATTTATATAAATACCTGTCGGAGGTGGAGATAAATGTGGTTTCCTTTCACATAATGTAAGTAGGTATGTTTAAGTAATATCTTGGGATTCTTTGGTACAATCTGCAAATCAATTTATATTCCAAATGAATATGGTAAAAGGTAATTGTTAGATGAGTAGTTTGGAATAAAACGTTGTCCAAGGGAGGTTATGAACACAATTAAAGGCATGATTTTATCTACTCAATTTAAATTAAATTGTGTCAGAAATTGCATAACACTGATCAAATAGGGTTAAAGTAAATGTAGTATTTGCTTACCAAAAGAATTCAGTGTCCCATTTGATATTAATCTAAGTAAGTACATAAGTAAGATTTTTTAATGTTTAAAAATCATTGTAAAAGGTGGTCTCTTTGTATGATCTGCAAAGAATAAACAATGGTGAATAACCAATTGTATGATTTTAAGGGTTTATAATAATTTTGATATTTAATTGCTTACCAATAGAAAATACGTGAGACGCCACGAGGTTATAAAATGTAGAAAAAAGGTAAGTCAAAGAGATGTGAAATCTTCGTCGACAATTTTTTCGAAAAGTAGAAGGCAAAAGGAACTAACCTTCATACAGCCAAACAGTCGTAGACCATAAACGAAAAATAGGGCTACAGCATGACGGCATTTCATCTTAGGCCTCAGGATGACAACGCACCTGCAATATCAAGTGATTTTTACTTGTTATTGCAGGTGTCTATAGGCGGCGGTAACCACTTACCATCAGGTGGGCCGTCAGCTTGTTAGTCATCTAATTGTATAAAAAAAAATGCCCTGTACCCTAGAAACACTTTGCAGTGACAAAAACAGCCAACATAACGGCGCGCGTCAAATGGTTGATAATCATATCTAGAGAACACGGCTTCAAATACATTTGAATGTTCGTTCGGTTGGTGTGCCGACGCGTTCTTGTTCTATTAATCTTTGCAGGCTAAGTGTACCCTGGTGTTACAAGCGGCTATAAGCTATGGTAACCCATTATCATCAGCCAAGCCTAATGCTCGTTATTACATGAAATAAGGAAAAAATACAAAGAAAACAAGAGATAAACATCAATAAAAACGCGCCCCATATGTTTTCGTTTCTTCCAGAACCCGCATGTGCTTTTATCTTGTAAGGGGCAATTCATTATAGGATTACCAGAGCCGCGCCTTCATGGGGTGATGATCATAATGTTAGCAAAGATGCACTAGCTCTCTTTATACAACAAAAGAAGTTGGTACGTATCATAGCAAACATACAACACACTGACAGCTGCAAACCCGTTTTTCAAAGTAGGGGGATCTTAACTATCCCATGCATGTATATATTGGAAATTTGTAAATTTGTAAAGAAGTATCCATATTTTTTTGCTAGTGGACAGGACTTGCCAACAAATCAATCAATCAATAAATCAATCATTATTTATTTGGGAATATAGGTATACATTATTACATGTCAGTTGTTAAAAAATACAAATTACAGGAGCACTATATCCAACCCGTAGGGTATACAAATTAAAATTGTTAATCTAAAGTTTATTCTATCAATGTAAGTAGGGCAGTAATACACAGAATGAATATAATTTTTGTCTATAGTAATATTAAAGTAATAAGTAAATACGTAATTAAGTTATTTATCATACTACTAGTACGCCTTGCGTCAAAAAACTAAAACAAGGTTAATGTTGCCCACTTCGAAATTAAAGTTGCACTCTAGTAGCCCGTTAGTAATGGCTGTAAGAATATTTAACAAACTACCAAGTGCGCTTAAAGCAATAGCAAATGATAATAAATTTTACAAAAAATTGAAGACTGTACTTATAATAAAAAGGTACTATCCACTACAAGATTACTTTGATGACAATTTAGAGCTAACAAATTAAACGCATTTAAAAATCTATATAATTGACATGAAATTAGGTAAGTAATCGATCATTTAATTTAATTATAAAATTGCACAATATTTATATTATAATAACTACAAATTGATTCAAAAAAATTTTTTTTCCTGTTTGGGACAGCCAAATTGTGTTAAATATAATATAGGTAAATTATAATAATATTAGTAACATATTAATAAACATAATAAAATATAATTAACGATTATTAAATTAAATACTGACATAAATTAGTTAACAATATTAGAAGAGCTTGTGATGTGTATAAACACATAATTAAAAGATAGCAATTTGAAAAGTAATAAATTCAATGACACAATATCCTCCTCCCTTCTAATTGCTGTGCCCGACAGGGTCCATGATGTACAAACAAAATAATTTTTTTATACCTTAAGACCATTGTGGAAAAGCAATAAAGTTGAAATTGAAATTGAAAATTGGCTTAGAATACTAGATATTAATATAACTAATAATAGTGATAATAGTTTAAATTTGTATATAATACGCTGGGGCCTTGTTTATGTAGTATCGGGCGCATTTTCCGGCATCCGCAGCATACTTACCAGCGTCGTGACTCATGACAGTCCCTGCCGCGACAAATTATGCTGAGCGGGGGTGACATTCATGTTTTCGGAAACCATTTTACCAACTAAAAAATCCCATAGTTTTTTTTTCTTGTTTATAATTTTCATCGAATGAACTGTCGACCAATGTACGTTTGACCAATAAAGAAAAACAAAATAACTACGAAATCTAGGTAGGTAGTCAGCTTCTTATAGATCTAAGTGTCCAAAATAGTCAAAAATATATAAGGGACACAAATTCAATTATAAGTTGGCTGTCAGAATATCCATAATATTGTTACCATCCAAATAGTCAATAATATCTTAGCAACCAATTTCCAATAATATCTAAGGCGTGAAGATGTGCAATTATATATTGGTGATTAAACTATTCAAAATAATATACCTATTGATGCTTGGGTTTACTGCGAGAAAAGTTAAAATAAATAAATAATATTTGAAAAAATATTATTACATGGTACAGTAATTTATTTTAACTTTTCTCGCAGTAAACCCAAGCATCAATAGGTATATTATTATTACAGCTCTTTTTCGCTATCATCATCATCATCACCAGCCTATATACGTCCCACTGCTGGGCACAGGCCTTCCTACATGGCAGAAACACATGAGGAGTTTGGGCCATAACACCACCACGCTGGCACAGTGCGGGTTGGTGGGTTAAAGCGGTTGCAGTAACAACCGGGATTAATGTGCTACAAATATACAGGCTGGTGCTGCACCCTGTATAATACAAAATACTGTATCTACAATCAGCGTCATATCCTAATATATAAAAGATCGTGTCACAGTGTTTGATATCGAGCTTCTCCGAAACAGTTGGACCGATTTTTATGAAATTTTTGTGTTTATTTAGTATATCTGAGAATAGGTTGTAGATATGCTATTTTGATATCACTATGTGATAAGGGTGGCCCTTCAGATTTAATAGGACCAAAAAAAAAATTTTTTTATTTCTCTAGGATTCAACATCAAAAAATACTTACCTAGAACTTTCAACTTTTTACCACCAAACCCCCTTTTTAATAGCGGTATTAAGATGTAATTTTATTGCTAGTATTATATTTATTTAGAAAAGAAGCAATGAATTAAAAGATACAAATCCAATTGATAAAAACTTTAACGCATAAACATACGCATAGTAAAGACCAAAAATTTGTCGGGTGACGCAGCTGTGCAGTTTTCCGTAGAACAACTCTCTTCTACTGGAAATTCTCTTTCCTGAAATTTGACTGCTGCTGTTCGTACTGAACTCGCATCTTACAGGAATTAAAATTAACAAGGGTTTCTGTCCATCTGACCGGGTTGTTTGAATTGGCTCTTAAGGGCCCTATATGTGGTGCAATCCGTCGTTGTGATGGCTCGCAACGCGCCAAGCGATCGGTATAAAGTAATCTAGCTGCGTTGATTGGCTCGGTAGTTATAGCTGGAAGCAGTCTGTATTTTGACGTTGTACAGAGCTGATTGAGATATATGATGTTGTTCTTCTTTTTTACCTTAAAAAAAGTCACATAGATCTGCTTGCTACACTTCGTGGTCCACGGTTGGGTTGGAGTCACTGCCAGACCGCTTTCGAAAGGACTACCGTAATGTCGTGGACTTGATGTA
Organism: Nymphula nitidulata; assembly: GCA_947347705.1. Taxonomy (NCBI): domain Eukaryota; kingdom Metazoa; phylum Arthropoda; class Insecta; order Lepidoptera; family Crambidae; genus Nymphula; species Nymphula nitidulata. The sequence goes on along the minus strand of OX374634.1, from coordinate 19,506,856 downwards.
AAATTAATTTCCATTATTTTATCACAAGCGCGTAAACCCTCAAAATAATTACTTGTTTTGGTTCTTTGTTGTGGAACGTCTTGACTTAAAGTGTACAGCTCCCAAATGGTCGCAGGCGTCGGGTCGCGAAGCAACGTAAACTTTAACGAGGTAATCACAATGGCCGTGATTGTGAGATATCGCGGCAATTAGCGGCACTACGGCGACTCAAATTGCAGCGGCTTATGATAAAACCCGTTAGTTTTTACTATTCCAGCAATTAGCTGCAGCTCCCAGTATCTTTCTTTTGCGTTCGCTGACTCGGTGGCGTATTAGCAAAATATCGTGACAGCAGTTTTGGAAACAATTACCTCTCTTTAATCAAGCGGAATTGTTCTTGTAATTGAAAATGCCATCATGCCCCACCTCTGACTGACCTTTGATGACCGGTTGGCCGAGTAGTCATAGGTCCTGGGTTTGTATGTTAATTCAGTATGTTTCTAATATCTACGTAGGTACATACTATTATCAGTATTACTCAGTTATCTTATTTTATCTTATCTTACTGTGAGGCCATGACTAATCACAGTGCACTTCGACCCATTGGGATTTTTTGTGCCTCCCCTGCGTTTACTCTTCCTGTGTCCAGAACATAGATGCCATTAGCCTTACTATATCTTTAGGCAGAAAGAGCCTGTAGTCTTCTAAATTTGGATATGCCACTTCCAGAAGGCTCATTCATGACGACCGCCTGGCCGAGTGGTCTGTACCCCAGGCTACTCGGCCAAGAGGTCCCGGGTTCGAATCCCGGTAGGAACAAATGTTTGTATGATGAGTACGAACATTTGTTTACGAGTCATGGATGTTTATATGTTTATTAAGTATATTTCTAATATTTATATACATATTATTATCATTATTTCTCCGTTATCTAGTATCCATAACACAAGCTCTTAATGATGCTTACTTTGGGCTAGATAATAGGTGTGAGTGTATAAATATTATTATTATTATTTTGTGTTCACATATTTCTCAGATTAAAAACCTGGTATTTTTATTAGTTCACACGGGTTGATACCAAGTGTGAATTAATCTTTAATTTTAAGTCTTAACTAATAATTACTTTCTAGAAATTTTCTAGTTAACCGACATGTATTTAATAATGTGGCCTTTTGCATATTATAAAAAGTGCTGTGCGGAAGATCTAATAATTGAATGCTGTCGAGTAGATGAGCCGGTATAACACCTGTACTAGAAAGCACCAGTGGCACAATAACTACTTCACGCTGCTTCCATATTCTTAAGATCTCTTGTTTTAATTCTGTGTATTTTGTGTATTTTTCTGTGATTGTTTTCTGTATATTGTGTGTGTTAGGGACTGCTATATCTATTAAGTAAGTAATTTTGTTAGTCTTATTTTGTAAAATTATATCAGGTCTGTTATAATGAATTGTTTTGTCGGTTAAGACTGCGCGATCATAATACATGATGTGACTAGTGTTTTCCAGCACAGACTTAGGTATGTACTTATAATAGGTAACGGGTTTCTCTGTAGTTAACTTATGTTTTATTGCTAATTTCTGGTGTATTATCTGTGCCACTTGGTTATGTCTGTAAGTGTAATCAGTTTGTGCCAATGCTGTGCATGCTCCTGTAACGTGCTGAATCGTCTCCGAGTTCTTGAAACATCTTCTGCATAAATCATTTTGAGCTGTTCTATCCTTGAGTATAAATTTCCTGTAATTTTTTGTTTTGATTACCTGATCCTGTATGGCTATCATGAATCCCTCTGTTTCAGGAAAGAGATAACCTAGCTGTAACCATTTGTTAGAAGCATCTTTATCTATGTGGGTTTCTTCCAAATGTTGGATGTATCTACCGTGTAGTTCTTTTCTTTTCCACGAGATTACTTTCTGTTCTTCCCTCTCCTTATTTTCTACTATGATTCTGCTTTTATTGTACAAATTCAATGGTGTGAAATTATTGTCACATTCTACTATTGCTAAGTGGATATCGCTCTCCGTTAACTTTTCATAGAAATGGTTTCTTAAGTTGTTTATTTGCGTTTCCTGAAGATTATGTAGATCAATCAAGCCTCTTCCTCCCATTTGCCTTTTAAGAGTCATTCTCTGAACTGCTGACTTAGGATGAGCATAACGATTTTTCGTAAGTATGGATCTTGTTTTAGTTTCTAATCTATTTATGTCGGTTGTTGACCATTTAATTATTCCGAAAGAGTAAGTGAGAATTGGTATTGCAAATGTATTTATGGCTTTAAAAAGATTTTTTGAATATAATGGTCTTTTACATATTAAATTGAGCCTTCTTATATATTCTGTAGTTAATTTCGATTTTATTTGTGTATGATTTATATGTTTTGACTGTTGGATTCCTAAATATTTGTATGTCTCATTTTCTTCCATTATGGGTATTTCAAGTTCTTCCTTAGTAAGATTGCTGTTATTTTCTACGACTTTTCCTCGTTTGATATGTAGTATTCTGCACTTTTCTATACCAAATTTCATACTAATATCATTGCTAAACAAAATCGTAGTATCTAAAAGCTTCTGTAAAGAATTACTACAATTTGAAAATATTTTTATATCGTCCATGTACATTAAATGTGAAATTTTCGTTACACTGTTGATATTATAACCTAGTTTAGAGGCAGTAAGAAGACTAGATAAGGGGTTTAGTGCCAAACAGAACCATAGTGGACTAAGTGAGTCTCCTTGAAATATTCCATTTTCTATTTTAATTACACCCATATTTCGTTTACTATTTTGAGATGTTATAATTAGTTCTGTTTCCCACTGTCCCATGATATTTTCTAAAAATGTGATTATTGTAGGGTTTATTTTATAGATCTGCAAGATTCGTATAAGCCACGAATGAGGCACACTATCAAATGCTTTTTTATAATCAATATATGATATATGTAAATTTTTATTACATGTATTTGCATGTTTTAGTATCGTGGAGTCTATAACTAATTGTTCCTTACATCCCTTATGTTTCTGTCGACATCCTTTCTGTTCTTCCGCTAGTATATTATTCATTAATTTTTTTTGTAAGACAAGCTGTTAATAATTTATAGGTAGTAGGTAGGCAAGTTATGGGTCTGTACTGTGCTGGGTCTGTTGTCCGGTTACTCTTCTGTATCATATGGGTTATGCCTTTAGTAATGAAATTTGGCACTTCTCTATCTCCTTTTATAGTTTCCGATAAAAGCGTAGCTAATTTATCATGTAGTTTCGTAAATTTTTTGAGCCAAAAGTTTTGTATTTTATCGGGACCAGGAGTTTTCCAATTATGCATTCTTTTAGTAATAATTACTATTTCTTCTTTAGTTATGCTTGTAAACTCCATTTCATTTAAAAAATTCCATTTTTCTTCTTCTATTTTAATCCACTCCGCTTGATCATTATGTTCCTTTTTATTTTCCCATATATTACTCCAATAATCTATAAAATCAGCTTTTTCAGGCATGTTCGCCAAATTATCCGTATTTCTATTATTATTATTTCCCTGGCTGTTGATTTCCCTGTAAAATTTCTTTTCATTACTACTAAATAATATATTGTCGTCTTTTCGTTTTAAGCTTTTTAAATATCTCGCTAATCTGTGTGCTTTTAACTTCAGTTTCTGTTTTAAAGTATCTAAACATTCTTCTATTGTGTTATTATTTTGTTCGTGTGTTGAGTGTACTTTAGTTTTCTGCATAATAATTTCAACCTGGGATTTTAATTTTATGGTGCTGTTGCTGTTTTTTGCGTAATGAGTTAGTCGACCTATATCCCTTCTTAAAGTTTCTATATTCCTTTCTAATCTTATTTGCCAAGAGGGGCGTTTTGGTTTTGGTTGGTGCATCTGTATATCTCCACCAGTACTTAATTTAACCCTTTTTCCTATTTTTTTACAAATTACCATTGCACTACAGTATATAAGTGTATGTATATGGTTTAAATCTGAACTATCGCTATAATATTGCTCTAAAATTTTGTCGTTAAATATATTTATTACCTGATGTAGTTGTTTTGTAATTTTTAATCGTGGAATACTTGGTCGACTACAGGGGTCAGTTTTATCGTAATATTCTAAAGTGAGTTTCATATCTAAGTGTAGCTCTTCTTCTAACTTTGACTGTAACTTATCTGCTAAACGTGTGTTTATTAGTGATTTGTGATTCTGTGAAGATTGACTTATTTGTGTTGTGATACTGTGTGGCATTGTTGTACCAGTAATCGATTGATTTTCGTGACAGTTCGAAAGTGAACTGTTATAGTTTAAATCTGATAAGTTTGATGCTGACTGTGTAATTGGTGGTGTTACTATTGTATGTCTAAAAGAATCTAATAGATGAGTGACATTAAAGTCTTCGTCTGAACTTTTTTCTACTTCTACACTTTCTTCTTGTTACTCAAGATCTCTTTCTACTTCTTTCTTTATTTGTTGTATTCTGTCTTGACTAATCATCTTATTATTTACAATTGCTCTTCGTTGATCTGCTATTCTTTGCTCAGAAACATGTGAAATCTGTGGGTACATTTCCGTTATGTATTTCCATAATTTATATCTATAGACTATCCTGTTGGTTTCCAAATTAGTAATTTTAAAATAGTAGCGCATTATACTTTCATTTATTTCATTCGACCACTTTGTTCGCTGTCCTCTTTGTTGTATATTGTCTTTACGGTTCAGTGATCTTTGAGTCGAACTATTTTTTAGCTTATTTTTCACTTCTTCTTGAATTTTCAATATTTCACTTTCGCTTAACAACTTATTTCTTATTAAGGCCCTACGTTGATCCCCTAATCTTTGTTTACTAGTGTTAATTTGTGGAAATACTTTTGTGAATTCTTCATACAACGGTTGTAAGTATGTTCGTGTATTTGTCTCTAAATTGGTGAGTAAGTAGTAGGTGCGCAAGATAAAACTATTCATTTCTTTAGTCCATCTCATACGAGCGCTCTGACCTGCCTTAGCGGGTGCAGTATTTGCTTTTGAAGCTTCCTGCACAACATCTTCGGAGGTTGTGGATTCAGTTGTGGGGGAGTGTGTGTAGGTACGTGTGTAACTATTTATTGTTTCCACTGAACAAGATCTTGATGTAAACATATTAGACGACGTTGAAAATCTTCGTGATGTCGTCGGATCATTTTCCTCGGCTGTAGCATATTCTTCGATGGGAGCCCGCCTGCTCAGCTCCTCATCACCGATGGTTCGCATACTGTGACATCCAGCATCGGCTCCAGATGTGCCCTGGCGACCCCCAGGCAGCGACCGTAAAAAGTATCTAGTATTTCTTCTCTCCATTTTTAAAGTGGGGTCAGGACCGTTAGTTTAGGAAGAGTAATTAATTTGGCTAAGATGGAAAGGCCTCTCATGAGTTTAAAAAAAATCTTTGGCTGTCAGGTATTGTAACACATCAATATATAGTCCTTCTTCCTGTAAGCCCCCCTACCACGACAAGGTGGTCCCACAGGGGGGTTATTATTATTATTATTATTATTATTATTCTGGTTTAAGCTAGGGCATCACAATGATGACACAAGAGATGCATCATTGATTATTTCTCAGTTATCTAGTAACCATAGCACAAGTTCTTAATGATGCTTACTTTGGTCTAGATAATAGGTGTGAGGTTATGAATATTACTTTTGTTATAAATATGAACCTCCCAATTCTCTACAGACCTCATCTACAGCATAAATGTAGATAAATAATAAATGAATAATGATTTTTGCTGCCACTCAAGCAGACTCACAAGACTAATCAGAAGCTAATGGCTAATGGTGTCTTGGCCACAGTTAGAGGAAGCATACCAGGAGCAATGATACTCAACGCTATCTGATTTCAAAGAGACTTCTTAATACAAACATTGGTTCCTACCGAGATTCGAACCAAGTAGCCTGTATAGCAAGAGGTACAGACCCCTCGGCCAGTCGTCAAAACTTAATGTAGGAAGAATTGAACTTAGTAAATACGCGGCTGGCCTGTTCCGACTTCAATTATATTTAAGCGAGCATAAAACGCACAAAAGAAAGTATCCTGCATCGAAGGTCTTAGAATATTCCCAAAGAATTACGTCACTGTTGACGGTGTTTGTAAGAGAAAGAACTATGACGTAGATAACGAGCGAACGCGTCACTGCGTTAAGCTAGTAATTAATTAATAATAATGATAATATTATTTCACTCACACTAATCTAGTCCAAGTAAAGCGTCGTTAAGCTAGATATTTATATATCATGGATATTATACAAGGTGGTGACGACACTACGACAGTAAAATGAAACATGGGCTTTATTAGTTCATAAAATTGTTTCGCAACTTTCAAATTCATCTTTTAATTTCATGACATTTCTATTAATTATGCAACCATTGTTATATTATAACATAGAAATATTATCAAATGAATACCGACTGGCCGAGTTGTCTGTGCCCCTTGGTATACAGGCTACTCGGCCATGGGTCCCGGGTTCAAATCCCGGTGGGAGCAAATTTTTGTATGATGAGTACGAGAATTTGTTCACAAGTCAAGTCATTACTAAAGGTCATGGTCCTGATGGCATCCCGCCATTTGTCGTGAAATATACGGCTGTTTCAATAAGTACACCATTATTTCATTTGTACAATCGTAGTGTGAGAGAGGGAATCGTGCCAAAAAGATGGAAGACAGCCAATGTCACACCTGTACACAAAAGTGGTCCGAAGAATGACGTGACAAATTACCGACCAATATCGCTACTTCTTACCTTATCGAAAGTCCTAGAACGGTTAATACATGATGCTATATACCCTAGTCTTCATAGTGTTATACTACCTGAACAACATGGTTTTGTGAAAAATCGTTCTACAACTAGTAATCTAGTTCTTTATACCACTTATCTGTTTGAAAACATGGACCAACAGCGTCAAACTGATGCAGTTTACACAGATTTTTGCAAAGCTTTTGACAAGGTAGATCATGCTATTCTCTTACGAAAAATCGCGTTTAACGGCATACGTGGTAATCTTTGGCGCTGGTTTTCCTCTTACGTCTCAAAGAGTAGTTGCAAATGGATTTTCGTCCTCGGAGGAAAATAATATTACATCTGGGGTGCCCCAAGGCTCCATACTGGGTCCCTTGTTGTTCCTGCTTTTTGTGAACGATATTGACGCTTGCTTCAAACATACACGTTACCTCTTTTACGCAGACAATCTTAAAATCTACCGTACTGTTACAAAATTCGAGGACTGTGTACTATTTCAAGAGGATTTGGATCGCCTTACATCCTACTGTACTGCAAATAAATTGCAACTGAGTCTAACTAAATGCAAGTGTATATCATTTACAAAAAATATAAATACGCTTGACTTCAACTACTCACTTTGTAACACGCAATTGGAAAGGGTTTCCACAATTAGAGATTTTGGTATTCATCTTGACTCCAAATTACATTTAAATATACACATAAATAATGTCATAAATAAAGCGTACCAAATGTATGGATTTGTAATGCGTACATGTAACCAATTTAAGAAATTCACCTCCTACTTAGTTTTATACCAGTCACTCGTTAGATCACAATTAGAATATGCTGCAGTGGTTTGGAATCCTTTTTATCAAAAATATGATGACCAACTTGAGATGGTGCAAAAGAATTTTTTACGTTGTGCTCATTACAAATGTTTCCGTAGAAGACTGTCATACAATGACCTCCTAGGAAAGTACTCTCTTCTGTCTTTAAAATCAAGGCGACTGTTTCTTGATCAAATGCTATTGTATAAAGTTATAAGGAATCAATTTGACTGTACTCACTTAACAGACCATATCTCTTTACGGCCAAGCCGGTCACACCGTATTCGCGACACATATAAGCATAAACTTTTTGATACTAAACTGTGCGGGACCTGCCCCCTTATTCTTAACTGTCGGATCACGGATTCGATTCGAAAAGTCACATGCCGTCTCGCTTTGAACAGTTGAGAATCATCATATTACGGTGTTCATCGAAGCGATGGAACGTAAACATATCGTTCCGACAAAAAACGCGAAGGAAAAATATTAAAAGTGAAAAATTACTCATTTACTCACAAAATTTAAGTTATTTATTCTTAATTACTTGTGTGATATCGTTTGTGAACATAAAATATAAGTTCTGAATATAATATCTTGATTAAAAGTGATTGTGGCAGCTAATTTAACAAATAAGACAGTTATTTGCAAGTTCATATTGATAAGGAATAAACTATCATAATAAACCACTCAATATAAAATAGTGCAAATAAAAAAAAAAAACATTTATCATAGTGAAAGTGCATAAGCGTTTAAATTATTATTTCTTTAAAGACGGTTAACGAAAAAACTTTTAGTTGGACTTTGGACTCGAACATTGTTTACTGCAATACATATTACAAATTCATCGCCTACGCTTGAGCGTTGTGTGGCCGAGTGGTAAGGGTCGAGGCTATAGAATCACGGAGCACGTAGATCGAATCCCGCATAAAAATTTTAATATTTTTATTTTATGTGACAATTTAAGGACTCTAACAATTTAGGAAATCAGTCGCACAAGACGATTAGTATTGGTTGGTTGCGCATTTATTTGAGTAAAATAGGATAATACAAAATGAAGCAATCTAAATGTTTGACGATCAACTGTTTAGTATGCAAAAAGAACTACAACTTAGATGACGCAAAAATATCCGAAAAAAGATATTACCTTATGACAAACGAAAATAAGGTGACGTGGAAGTGTCGTAGTTGTATAGATATGTGCTTATTAAATAAAAATAATGCATTAGGTCGTTCAAGATTAGAGAAGCAAATGAATACAACAAACGATAATATAACGTTCCGTAAACCACGTTCAAAATCTACTAACTCAATACAAGACTTGTCGCTTAATGTTTCTTGGGAAAAAAGTAGCTATAGCTCTCTATTAGACTGCTCACTGAAAAGCGTTCCTAATATATCAGTAGATACCAGTCAATTAAGAGAAATGAAGGAGCAAATCCATACGCTTCAAGAAGAATTACTAACAGCACATAATGAAATTGATAATTTACTATTAGAGAACTCCAAGTTAAAAAAGAACTTGCAAGAAAATTTGACAACTGTTAAGGCATTAAAAGAAATAAATAGTCCTATAAATAAAGATATCCGAAATAAAGGTAGCAAAAAAAGAAAAAGTACAGAGTCTCCGTTAAAATTCAATTTATCCACATCTTCACCAATTACTACAAAGACATCCATAATCTTACGGAGTATGCAGGAAAGCAGTAAAACAAATAAAACATTGAAAACGTCCCAAACCGCAAATGTGTTCCCAGTACAAAATAAAAAGATGGAGAGCAGTGAAAAACATAAATCTCTTGACAACAAAAGTGAAATGATGACATCTGAAAATCACTACAAGACTGATAAACAGAAGATTTTGATTTTTGCTGACGACGAGGGTAGAGGAGCATGCAAGTTTTTACAATTTCTTTTAGGAGATAAGTTTAAAGTGTTTTCGACCATAATGCCAGGAGCCAAAATTTGTAATATTATGTCTAGCTTGCAATCACAATGTATAACTTTGACTAAATCAGACTATGTAATTATTTTAGGTGGATCAAACGATGACAATCATATGGAGCTCCAAAGTTACTTGTACTTTTTCATAAATAAATTAAATCACACTAATGTTATTCTTACTCAGATATATAGAAATAGTTACTTTGATGATCATACCTTATGTGAATTGTATGAAACTATTTGCAAACAATTCGAATGGGCTACTTTTAGTGCATACACGTATAGCAGACATTATGGGACCTATTCAAGATTGAAAGACTTGTGTAAAAATATTTTTAAAACCATATTATGTAGAGAATATGCGCGTAAGTATAATGAGTACCGTTTGTCCATTAGAGGGTTAAATATGAAAACAAAAACGATAAATAAAAAAACATTAGACACGATTTCCGTAGGAACTCAAACTGTAGATAACGACTCTTTTTTAGAACAGTGAATGATGGTTTTTCAATTTTTCATCAAAACATCATGAGCCTGAAAAACAAATATAGCGATATAGAGGTATACTTAAATACTATAAGGCCGAAGATTGATATTCTGTGTTTTTCTGAAACCTTTGCTAAGAAGTCGGATTTGAATTGCATAGATATTGATGGCTACAGCTTAGTATCTTCTTATTCTAGGAACGTTACCAGTAGGGGAGGGACTTGTATTTTCGTGAAAAGAACAATAGATAGTAAGAACATTGATTGGCTACGTGACATATCTTTCGAGAAGGTCTTTGAGTGTTGTGGAGTCACAATAGCAGATCCCTGTCTTACAGTCATCTGTATTTACAGGCCTCCCAACAGTGACATAGATATCTTTCTGCGACAGCTAGATTTAGTACTGTACAGGATTTTGCGTCAATCAAGAAAAATAAGTAGGAAGGTTATACTAGTAGGTGATTTTAATATCAACTTATTAGATGCCAATAATAGATGCACAAGATTGCTGAAATCGTTATTGACTAGTTATAATATGGTGTGCACTATTAATTTACCCACGAGGATAACATCTCATTCGAGCACCTGTATTGATAACATTATTACTAACATCAAAAAATATGAAACAAGAATTCTTAATAATGGGCTGTCCGATCATACTGGTCAAATCATACTGCTGCCGTACAAACCGAAGCTCACATATAAGTTCTGGTACGAGTATAAAAGAAATATTGATAAAAACTTGGTCATATTTAACAAATATATTTCGCAAATAAACTTCGCAGATGTATACGAAGAAAATGATGTTAACTCTATGTACGACAAATTTATAGAACTATTTGCATTGATATATGGTCTGTGTTTTCCATTAGAACGGAGAAAATTTACATATAAACAGAAACCTAATTGGATAACAAAGGGAATAAGGACATCTAGTAAGCGAAAACGTGAATTACATATAAAACTACAAAACCAAAGAACAATAAATAATATTTATAAATATAAGAAATATAAAACGAAACTGAAACATGTTGTAACATTTTCAAAAAGATTATCAAACATGAAATATATTAATAATAGTACTAACAAGACAAAGGCCACCTGGGGACTTATTAAATTATGTACATCACAAAATAGACAAATTAAAGAATCAATTAAATATTTACAAGGTAACAATACTACATATCAGAATCCGTTAGATATTGCAAATTACTTAAATAATTTCTTTGTGACACTAAATAATAACAATTGTGCTAGTGGAGGTTATTCACCAAACTTTGGGTTTACCGCTGAGAGTATATTTTTAAAGCCTACAAATCAAAATGAAATAATTACTTGTGTCAGACAGATGAAGAATAAAAATAGTTGTGGGCACGATGGAATATCCATACAAGTGGTAAAATCATGTATCAGCTACATCGCTAACCATTTAGCTAATATTATTAACAGAATGTTTGAAACTGGTGTTTTTCCAGATAGCTTAAAAGTAGCTGTCATACATCCTCTTCATAAAAAGGGACCGCGGGATATCGCTAATAACTATAGACCTATTGCTATACTACCAGCTTTCTCTAAAATATTTGAAAAGATTATGTTCAATAGGCTACAACAGTTTCTCGATAAACATAATGTATTTCACAAAAATCAATTCGGGTTTAGGAAAGGATCTTCAACGTCTGCGGCGGTTTATTGTTTTTTAGAAGCAGTATGGCATGCGATTGACAGTAAAAAACATTGTGCGGCTCTTTTTTTGGACATGTCGCGTGCTTTTGATTGTGTTCTTCATCATGTACTATTAAACCAAATGTATCGTCTAGGCGTTCGTGGAGTTGCTTTGAAACTTATCGAATCGTATCTTGTAAATAGGTCTCAGAAGGTCAAACTAGCTTCCATGAATCAAAATACTAAGTCCTTACATTCGATTGAATCAAAATCTCAGATTGCTACTATGGGTGTGCCACAGGGTAGTATCTTGGGACCAATGCTATTTTTGATTTACGTTAATGAACTTCCTAATATAGCTAATCATCTGTGTGTGATGTTCGCTGACGATGCATCAGTTTTATTTGTAAAAAATGACGATATGAGTGTTCAAGATTATGAAACTACTATAATTCTGACTTTTAAAAAAATTACTGCCTGGCTCAATTCCCTAAATTTGACTGTCAACTTGCAAAAAACCAACATACTGCAACTAAGAAACTATAAAAAAGAGTCGTTAAATCTTGACATAATACTTGATGAAACCAAAATTACTGAAATCGACCACACTAAATTCTTGGGATTAACGTTAGATACCCATTTGAACTGGAAACTTCACTTAGAAACTATAAATAGTAGAATTGTTAATTATTGTTACGCTTTGTCAGTGTTGGTTGACGTATCATCCGTGGAGGTGGCATTAAACGCTTACTATGCAAATATTTATTCTATACTTAGTTATGGGATAATATTTTGGGGCAATTCGGTCAATATTACAAGCACTTTTATTCTGCAAAAGCGATCCATTAGAATAATTTTTAGTAAATGTCACGATGATAGCCTAAGACCCATATTTATTGAGAAACAAATTTTGACTCTTTGCAGTATATATATATTGGAGATATGCAAGTTTGTAAGAAATCGGAGATCAATTTTCCCAAAACTTTCTGATTCTAGAGTAAGAGAAGTGCCAATGAGAAAATATAATGATTTAGCTTACCCAAGGACTAACTCCCAGATCTTTAAAAAGAGTACTTATGTGTCGGCTATTCAGATTTATAATAAATTGCCTGTAAAACTAAAAGATCTTCCTGACCATAAGTTTACAAAATTCTTAAAAAAATGGCTTTTATGTAATGCATTCTACGACTTGAATGAATTCTTAAATAATAGTGACAAATGAATGTAACAATGACCATAGATTTAATTTGTAAATACATTATAAATAAGTACATACATGTTTTTTATAATTAATGTTTAAATTTTTAATTTTTATATATTGACCATGAATTGTAATAATATTAAAATCAGATTACCTACATTATCAGTTTATCTAATTATTGTATGCCCGATAAGGGTAACTGTTTTTACTCATTGTGTGCAATAAAATCTAGTACTATAATAATTTGTAACAGTTATACAATAAAATGTTCTTATTCTTATTCTTATTCTAATAAGGGGGCAGGGCGGGCGAGCGCGTTCCGCTGAGACGAATAGTACATTCATATAATGATTCTTTTGTAGATTTAGATCTATTTCAGTTACCCCGCGGACAATTTAAATCAAACTTGCTGGTAAAGCTTAAACCAAACTAAATAATTGTTAATTTAATCTTACTGATTCGACTTAGTTATAATTTACAAAAAATTCACAAATACAAATAGTTTTTCAAAAAATACATTGAAGCTATTGAGAAAGTTCAACGCAAGTTCCTACGTGCTATGCACTACCGGTGTTGTAAACGTTACTTGTCATATGATCAGTTGCTAGGCAGATACAACCTATTAACAATTGATTTTAGACGTAAGTACCTCGAAGCCACTACGCTGTATAAGATTGTTAACAACTATTTTGACTGCACTGAGCTGGTTACCAGCTTATGTTATGTAGTTCCTAGAACAGTTTTAAAGCGAGAAGTGCGTGCTGGACGCTTGTTTGCTCTGGGCACATGTCATACAAACACAGGACAGCGCGCTCCTATTAGACGTATGGCAGAGTCTTATAATAAAAATTTCGATGATATTGATATATTCAACTGTACTGAATGCAAATTTAAAAAAAATATTATGGAAAAATTGTCAGGTTAGTTTATCTTAGTATAGCAAACAGTGGACATCATGTGCTGATATGATGTTGGTGAAGTAAAGTAATTAATTAATTCTCACTACGTTCTAATCTGTAAGATGCTCCAAGATTTTTTTTTTTGTTTTTATTGTATAATTTATTACTTGTTTGTACTACAAATTTTCTGCTGGCCGTTTCCTTATCTGTGGCATTCTTAATAATTAATACTTATATTGGTAAGCTGTGATTAGCGCTGTGGGCTGCATTATTGATAAACTAGTTTACCTAATTCTAGAAATAAGCATTTATAATGTAGCTGTTCGCTTTTCCTTAATAAATAAAATAAAATAAAATAAAAAAATAAAATTTGTGTATCTTGATTATTGCACTGCTTCTCACTTATTAACATACATTATCTAGTGAATAACGCTGCTGGTTACATAATAAGTAATAGTTATTATTATGTATTGTCAACATAAGCATTATTATGTAATTGTTAGTTATTCCAATGAATTTAAAAAAAAAGTCATGGACGTTTATAGGTATGTTTATTTGATATTTTTTTTATATTTATATACATCAATATTACTGCGTTATCTAGTATTTGAATTGCAATCTTTAATGCATTCCAAAATATGTTACATAGATGTTTATTTTTAAAATGCCCGAACAATTTCGACCCTGTCGGGTACACCAATTTAGGAGAGAGGAAGATGATCCACAATATAAAATACTACTTACATAAGACTTTACAATAAATGAACTATTACATACTTTATTATCAATTCAATACCATAAAAACGCACGGACAACTGCCAAGTGCGATTTCATGTTATCTTTATTGACTGACAGAATGATCGGTTTCGGAATTATTATTATTTTATTATTATAATTATGTTATATACGTGTTAACCACGATGAAAGCACTCCACAACTCAATCTCCCCAAATTACTATTTTTAATACTATTTTACTGGTGGCTTTACCACCCGGTTGAATGAATGTTTAAGCTTGAATGCCACAAAAAAAAACATTCCGCAAATCGCTCATCCATGTGCGGTAACGCCTGGTTACCGAGTTTAACGCGGTCTCAACTTATTGCGGCTGTGGCAGACGGGATGTAACAATTTTTAATGAACATCCGATTCGCGTCCCTCGCTCTCCAATTTAAAGTTTCATTCTCGTTAAACGCTTTCACATGACAATTACTGTATGTTTTTACGCTATTAAAATATCAAAGTTAACTCTTCATACCGTTGGCGAGTTTGGATATGATTCAACAGACAATATTTGAATCAGTGTTGTAATAAAAAAGAAATGACATTCTTAAAATAATACGCTTGAAATTTAATAAATGAATTCCCTGTTCTGCGAACTATATTATTATTACAGAAACAGAGAATTCCTATTTCATTTTCAATTTAAAATTCAAGCGTCAATTTTAATTGTAGAAATAAGGAAAACCTTTTTAAATTTTTTAAACCTTCTTAGATTTGCTAAGACCTCTATCTGCTATAGTGGGGAATACTATATAACTGCTTACAGGTTGATAAGTAAAAATATCAATAAACAACTAAATTCTAAACAACATTAAAAAACCATCCCTCCTGGAGCATATATTTTTTCCATCGTTTTCTTTCTTTATTTGTAATTGTTACAATAAAGTTAAACGCATCAAAAAAATTAAAATGTGATTAACATTAAAAAGATTGAAAAGAAAACAAGATGATTCAGCCCATTTCCGGACCAACAGGGGGTAAGGGAACACCTTCTAAACAGAAACGTCATAGAGTTTCCCCACGCGGGGCATCATCTCTTGTCAACACAATCTTGTGTTGTGACAAACTTCCCTTTGTCACAACACAAGAGATGATGCCCCACTTCCTCACCCTCCGCCCTACTATGGCGGTTGTTGGCGGCCATGGATTTGCCTTCTCCGGCTTCCTTTTGGCGAATCAGGTCCGGAAGCGGGTCTTCCTCGCTGCCCCGTTCCGCGGATTACATCTTCATAGAAGGAACCTACCGCCTTCCAGTACACCTAGCTGCTGACCATCTTCTCCGTGACAATTGGCAGCGAGGCTAACAAGAGGTCGTCATCAATACATAAAGTGAAAATGTGCTGGGTCGCCCAAACTGGTAAAAGTGGGGGAACCAGTGAAAATATATTAAAATTTTATGTTATTACAAAAAATATGTAGAAATAAGGAGTAGCCTTGTACGCTCTATATCTCTCTATTCACTATGTAATTCTTATGAGCAGCTCGATATAACAAATTTTTCATTGGCTACTTACAGCCCTCCTCCCCTCCACATATGACGAGACCTTTTTACGGGTCACACTGCCCTGCCGACAAGCGGTTGCAATGTCAATCAAGCTAGCCCACAGAGTAGGCAGAAAGCAGAAAGTTGCTGCACCGCTGAGGGGTTTAGTAGATGAGGGTCCCTCTCCTCTCAGAGTGAGTGGATAGGCTGATAGAGCTTCCTCGAAGCGAACAAAAAGAGTACTGGGACATAAGCATGCATTTTTATTAAATTTCTGTCTGTTTGTCTGTCTGAACAGATTTTGATTCGGTTTTCACTGTTTAGCAGCTTTAAGTCTAACTTTAAATCCAAGCCATGTTTTATCTCAATCGGGTGGGCAGAACTAGAGATACAGCTTGACCTCTCCGTAGACTAAACTGTCAAAAAAACTATTTTCTCGCAAACGAAGTCACTGGCAAAAGCTAGCATAGAAATAAGTTAAAAGGTTCTTACTCTACCGAGGAACCCCTTAAAAGAAACCACAAAGAAAATATATTAAGTCCAACTTTACAAACACAATTTATCTTCACACAACTGTGTCGGGGATTCCCCTAAGGCACTAGAACATGGAAGTTGTGTAACACAGCTCGTCGGATCAACAACAAACTCGCATTATAATAACTGTGGGCAATCCAGGAAATGACACCGCGGGTCGTCGTAGTTTTATGCGAAAAAATAACTGCGCTCGGGATATAAAATGGAGGCTGTCTAGGTGGTAAGCCCGTATGTAAGGTCGTCTGGGTAGGTACCACCAACTTCTTATTTCAGCCGTGAAACAGTTCGCTGTGTTTCGGATTGAAGGGAAGGCAGCCAGTGTAATTACTGGGCACGGAAGGCATTTCATCTTAATCCTCGTGATGACGACGCACCTACAATATCTAGTGACTTTTTTCTTGTTATTCAAGTGTCTATAGACGGGGTAATCCGGCCGAAAGTTCGGTTTGCCGAGGAATGGACTAGTAAAATTGCTTCGGAAGCCTATCCCCGCGAAGGGCAGTGGAGTTACCGGGGAGTTTTAGTGGGTATTCCCAGTGTCATTTGGCGCTGGGCGACCCCCACACACGCCCGTCGCCTCGCTAGCGACGGGTAGGTCTGTAAACTGATTTCTCCCCGTTAAAAAAAAAAAAAAAGGTTCAACGCTAGCAAATCAGTATGGATGTAGGGCACAGCAATAAATATTAGGAGAGAGGAGGATTTATTATTCATTATTACAATACCAAAAAAATTATAAGCTATTATTACAAATATTGTAATAATACCCATTGAGGTGGAAATGAAAAAGGAAAGTAATATTCAGCGAACTTATTCAACGAGCCTACAAAGGAATTAATTAAAATTCAGGGCCAATATCGCTTTGTGTGACAATAACCAGCGCTGTACACGCTTCGGCAGTTAATCGACGGGAATTTTATTTAAGTCTTGGAGAGTACGTTTGGGGCTCCAGAGGTATTTAGGAGAAAATAAAACGGCTCTTGCGTCTGGACGGAAATTGAAAATATTATTGATTGTTTGTTTTCAATTGTGCGATGTTTTCGAGATTCTAGCAAATGGGTTGCTGAATAATGTACCACTTTTGTATTTTGAAAAATC
This sequence comes from Nymphula nitidulata, assembly GCA_947347705.1. Taxonomy (NCBI): domain Eukaryota; kingdom Metazoa; phylum Arthropoda; class Insecta; order Lepidoptera; family Crambidae; genus Nymphula; species Nymphula nitidulata. Next base: position 19,489,233 of record OX374634.1, on the reverse strand, counting down.
CATTGAAAAATCATGTGTCTGAAATCTGATGCATGACGGGTTAAAACAGCTCTAGCGACTTTAATTAATTAGAAAAACAGACAAAACCGGACCTTTATCTATAAAGGTAGTATATAGAATATTGAGTATATGATTTGTTATTTATAGTGGGTAGATTTCTGTACCATTGTAGGCCCCCGCGCAGTTGGGCAATAAACGTGTGACTAAGCTCCCGTGTATTATTTAAATATCTCACTGTTGGTGTCCATTCAGGCAGATGTGAAAACCTTTTCCATACAAGGGTACTATCGCAGTCTATACTCGACCTTACTCATCGTAGGAACACAACATTTTTTTATACTACTAGATGACAAACAAGCTGACGGCCCACCTGATGGTTAGCGGTTACCGCCGCCTATAGACACCTACAATACCAAAGGAAAATCACTTGATATTGCAGGTGCGTTGTCATCCTAAGGGCTGAAATGAAATGCCTTCCATGCCCAGTAATTACACTGGCTACCTTTCCCTTCAATCCGAAACACAGCGAACTGTTTCACGGCTGAAATAAGAAAGGCGGTGGTACCTACCCAGACGACCCTACATACGGGCCTACCACCTAGTACCTATTATTTAGCTGCGATCTGCAACCCAAGTCTGCCGTTCAAGAGGCAAATACCACGAAACCTACCTCAATGTAATATTTTATGATACTTGTATAAATAAATAAAATACCGCCTCTGTGGTCTAGTGGTTGAGACCGCCTACCTCAGATCTAGAGGTCCGAGGTTCGACTCCCGTGGGTACAGAAATTTTCTGCTCGGTTTGGTTGGTGGTAGGGCTTTTCTAAGTGCGCCTGGCTAGCTACCACCGTCTTACCTAATTCTGCCGTCATGACAATTAATGTTGATAACATTTTGTGTTCCGGTAGTTGGAGGTAAGATAGCCAGTTCCTCTGTGGTTGAGGAATCCGGGTGTAATTCGCTTCTATCGTCGGCCTTATCTTCACTTACCATCAGGTGAGCTGAAGGCCAAGAGTAATCCCGTTAAGGTTAACAAAAGTTTATTTCCAAAATGTGTAAACACAGATTGTACTTAATCTGGCCCCACACTAAGGCTTAGCACGCACTGCGATTAAACGCGAGCGTTTAATCGTAGGTCTGTAATCGCGAAATAATATAACAGATAGCTTGCTATACAAGCGCACGGATTATCGTCTTTTTTCAGTGACTGATTTAAAAACGTAATTTGCTACATTTGTGTCGCGGTTTGTAATCGTGCGATTTTTTTGTATCCCGTAGTAGTTAACCGCATGAATCGGTTTTTTTTTCAGTCTCGACTGAGCAAGCGCAGATGATGTTATGTCTTTCGACCCAGAAACAAATTCTGTAATTGTGTACATTTTGTAAGAGTTTCCCTTAAAATTCTTTGATCTGTTAGTGGATGTTAGGCGGCGGCGTTGTTTACGTTTAGATTTCCACTTTTTAATTTTGAGACCAAAGCCACAACACACGCTGTTCGCCAGAAATCCATAATGGTACTGAAATAAAATTAAGCTGAACGGTAGCCGCAGTCAGTGCGTGTTTGTACGCGGTTTTGCGTTTTCGGTTATTTCTAAGCCGCTCGCGTTTAATCGTAGTGCGTGCTAAGCCTAAGCATTACCTATGGGGAAGCACACGATTTTCACATTACGAGCGACTTATTTACAAACAGTTAACCAACTACCGAACTGAATAAAAACTGAATTTAAATTAAAATGGATTTAAAAGTTTGATATAAAAAAAACGATAAATTATTTGTTATCATTTCGTTGACAATGAAATGATAATTGTCTTCTTGTGTGTTGAGAATGATACAAAATAATAATTAGTATTATTTTCTTTATTATCAAAATTTTAAATTCCTTTCTATTTATATTCAGTTAGTTGTTTTACTAGTAGTAAGTAGTTTTACATAACGAAAACTGATATTTATATACTTAGCTTATCTTCTTAATTTTTGATTTTAACATTATTATAAATGTTTGAGAAATTACTTAGTAATTAAAATATAATAAAACTAGAAAAATTTCACGTCCTGAGGCAGGATCTATCGCTTATCCTTTGTTTGTTGTACTATAAGGATCAATTTGAGCGATTTTAATTCCTGAAAGTAGTAATATTATTCGCACAGATGTAAACAAAATAAATACGTTGATTCTCGGAAAGTTTCAGCAAGTTACTTTTGTAAATCCGTTTTCCATTATAATTCACTGAACCGAACAACATAGTAGGCTACCAGTTCAGTCAAGTGTATACGAATGAATACATAAAAGTAATTTCAATAAACCTTGTTACTTTAAAAACAAAGCACTATCAAAAAAAGAGCGTATCAGCGCCATCTTGTGATCTCATACTCGTATAAAAATAACAACAACAAAACTATGTACCGTATTGATGAAAACTTGGAAAAATGTTTTATTACTCATAAGCAACTATGCAGGTACTTACTGAAGATAAGCGAAAATTACAAACAAAGATTAGTCATTGTCATTCATACTATTTATTTATTTACTAACCAACGTTATCCGCTTTTCTTAAAGGTAGTCATTGTGTTACTGGGCATGAAAGCATTTCATCTTAGGCCATAAGGTCATAGGATTACAACGCACTAGCAATATCAAGTGATTACTTACCACCGGGTGAGTGGCCAACAGCTTGCCTGTCCTAACTACATGATTGAGTGGTATAATAAATACCTGATTCTATCTAATTAGGCGTCCAATCTGTTTGCCCCAGCCTTTGTAAATTAATATTGGACTGGAACTTCTTTAATAAAAACTAAGAACGGTTTCAGAGATGCAGGTGTATCAATGGCAGTTTTAATATTCGGCACCGGCGCCGGCGGCGTCTATCCCAACAAAGGACGTAACGAGTTTAATTTAAACTTTTATTCGTTATATTACACGGCCACAAAATAGGAACGTCCAGAAGGTCCACTGGATAAAAACGATTGTATTTGTAATGCTGCGGCTACATTAGCGGACGAAGATTCGTGTCGCATTGGCGCGCTAAAAACATCGTGTACGGGCATACACGATGTTCTTGTCTACATTAGCGGGCGAAGATTCATGTCGCGTTGGCGCGCTAAAAACATACTGTTCTGCAGCAGACATAATTCAAAATGGATGGAACCCACGCATTAGTACATGATGAATGTTTTTTTTTGTGGTCTGGGTCACCACTTCTTCGTTACTCCACTCCATAGTGTACAAAAAACACTTGCACGTCCGTCCCGCTACAAAGTCTGGACGACATTGAAGTAACGTAGGGTATATCCACCCAAGCGAATATTGTCGCGACAAATCCCTTTGATGTGCGCCAGTTTACTGACAGTGCTCCGATAGCACATCGTCTTCGCCCGAATACTTCGCGTTGCAATGATTTACCCGGCCACAATCATTGCGCTATCACGAATATTCGCCGTAGCCCGCTAATGTAGCCCCAGCATAAGAGAAGGAGAAGCAAAAAAATAATAATCGGCCGTATACTCAATCATCACACATCATAATTACATCATCATAATAAGCTGGGCACAGGCTTTTTAACATAGGTGATACACATGAGGAGTTTGGGTTGGTGGGTAAAAGCTGGTAGTAATAACCGGGATCATCGCTTAACGTGCACGACGAAGCACGGAGGAGTGAAGATTACAAATTTTGATTGACCCATCCCGGGATCGACCATAGCGAAAGTTGATTGGTTTTCGTAATCGAAACCAAACCGCTCAAACCAATACACCACCGAGCTCCTCTAATATTTTATTGTTAAATCAGCCTATTGCAGCCCACTGCTGGACGTAGACCTCCTCAAGGATGCGCTACAATACACCGTCTCCAGCTTTCTTTATCCAATCACCACCTGCCAACTTCTTAATATTTTTGTGCACAATTGTATTTGTACTATTCTTAATTTTCATTTTAACATTACTATAAATGTTTGAAAAATTATTTACTTATAAAAATATCTAAACTAGAAAAATTTTACGTCCTGAGGCGGGGATCAAACCCACGACCTTTCGCAATCCGGGCGAGAGCAGTTAGAATTAAGAATATTTGAAAGCAATGCCCAACTTAACCGAATGTTAGGTATTAGTTAAAATACTCGTTTCAGATGTTGAAATAGAACATTCCGACATTGTACGGTAGACGTTAGCTTGTAGAGCAAATACTAGATGATAGACTAGAAGAATTTCACAGGGTTATCCCAAGTCCTGGGTAGCTTAGATGGTAGAGCAGTCGCCCGGATTGCGAAAGGTCGCGGGTTCGATCCCCGCCTCAGGACGTAAATTTTTTCTAGTTTAGATATTTTCATAAGTTAATGTAAATACATAGTACTGTCTGTATGTGTAGCGCTATTACCTTGATCTTTGACAATCAAACTCCATGACGTGAAAGTCAGCCCCTGTCATAGCATATGCTGAGGGTTAGCCTTTTTGGTATCCTAATTAAGAAGCAAGCTGAAGGCCTACCTGGTGGTAAGTGGCTACCGTCGGCTGTAGACACCTGCAATGACAAGGAAAGAATCACCTGGTATAGCAGGTATTGTATATTGCACCACCAGGTGGGTTGTCAGCTTGCTTGGCATCTAGTATATACTAATAAATATTATAATAAGTACCTATATAAAAACCAAGACCTTCTGTACCCCTCCATTTATTAGCCCCGTCCGGCTAAAATTAGCAGCCGGCGTGTGCCTGTTAGGACTGGATGTAGATACTTGAAGTCTGGCTTGTCTGGATCAAGTCCAGGTTGTTTGGCTAGTCTACTTCATTCAACTGGGCAGCGGATTCAAATTATTCTCGAGTGTATCAAACGTTAACAAAATGAAACATTAATTCTATGAAAGTTATACAGGTAACTATATGTACAAAACCCCACCTAAACTTCGCACCCAGCGAGTAGGCATAATAACCCGAAAAATTACGGCTTGTGCATTGCATGGAATGCATGGAAATTGAAACTGCAATGACGACTCTATGTGTGATATTGCTCTCAGAATTATAATAGGCGCTTAAGAATTAATATTTTTTTTATGTTAAGTACTAAGTTATTATTACTGTAATTAGATATTTAGTATTAACACGGTTTGACGATCAACGTCGAAGTTGTTAGGTGAGTATTATTTCAAAAGGATAGCCGACAGGAATCGTGTTATAGGGACCCCTCGCCACTGGTACCTACTTATTTTTAACAAATAAATTTTATTTGATTGATTCATCAATATCAGATTCACATCAATATGAACTACTTTTACAATAAAAATCAGCTGCATCATATAATCTTGAATACCTACTGCACTAAAATGTATTAAGTAGCATTTTTTTTTCGCGAGTTTAGGGTTTCTTCTGTGGTAATGTTCATATCGATGAGTACTGTGATGACCGCCGATATCGTGTAGCTCCTACAACTTATGAATAAAACGCACAAGAACTTGCATATTTTCTCTATTCAGGGAATAAAACAGGAATACAGTTGGCGCGGCGGTCGTGAAAGAAAAAATGTGTCAAAATTCTATTTCTTTGACGTTCCCCCGCGAATCGCGTTTATAACTAAAAATAACGACAAACTCAATGTGCCAGTAGCAAAAGAGCGTCGAGTACGCCACAGTACTTTGAGCCCTTTTTAGGATGTGCATTAATTATGTGTCACGGTTGTATATCCCCTGAGACTATTACGGTATTAAATTAATAATGGCTAGAGATTTCAAAGTCAATTTTAACCACTCGATTTCAGCCAGCAGTCTGTCACGAAATAGCATTTACTTTGTCTGCCCTCAAGGCGTTGGTTTGTCGTCACCTCTTGCCAGTATTTATTTATGATGCTCCGTACCCCCCATTCCCCCTAGGATTAAGCGGGATTAACCTCCAGTTTTCTTAGCGCAAATTGCGTGGCTGTAAGTAACGAGGCTGTTAAAATTTATGAATTCAGATGTAGTGAGCCGTAAAATTAATATTTGAGGGGTCCTTGTTTACAGTTCTGTCAATAACGTCCGGGGATTAGTGATTGTTTCCCTTCAAGTATTTTTTAATTTATAGGTAATATTTCAATGCGAAAGGAACTCTGTCTATCTGTCTGTCTGTCACGTGTTCACTCATAAGCCTCTGGACCGATTTCGATGAAATGCCAATGATGGCATGGAGTTAGGTTACATCATGAGAACGGACAAAAGTTTTTGAAGAGATAACCAATATCGGCGTGTGTGGAGTTGCAAGTGGCTACTAGTATTAAGTATATATATAATAAAAATAGATTAAGAAAACATACCTGTTTTGTTCTAGCTGCTCTATGATACTGAGCAATCATAAGGTGCTATGTTGGGTGCAGGGGGATTTGTCTTCCGTGCTATCAACATAACGTTTTTTTTGTTTTTATAGGGTAGGCAGCGCGTGAGCAGTGCCCAAGGTGCTACGAGCGTCTGTAGGCCACGGTGACAGGCCGACCGTATTCTTAAAAAAAAGCTAGAATATATTGTGAGAACAGTAAAATGTGCAACAAACTTCTTTCGATTAAATTTAACAAAAATAAAATTACCGTCAGAAATTTTCACAGACGACGATAGAATAATAAAATAGAGCATAAATTATTATGCTACGGCGTTACGTAGGTCGTAGCACTCTATCGTAGCTTGCTACGGTCGTAGCACATCATTGTGACGTAGTAGCATTTAGTTAAAATTTCACTCAGTATTGTAAATTATGCATACTAGCGTCATATTTTTAACCGACTTCAAAAACGAGGAGGTTCTCAATTCAATTTAAATAAAAGCTTCACTTTCTATTGTTTTCGGAAACAACTTAGCACCAACTCCCAAAAATATGTTTCTAGGGGAGGTACTCATCCCCTTACTCCAGGTACTTAAATTTAATTATTTTAACCTTTTATGAAGTCGGTTTTAATTTTTTTAATTTTAGGAACAGAACTGATTTTAATACTGTTTTTTAGTCCACCGGTTCCAATATGCCTGAAAGTTTTATAATATAAATTCTGTTTTGAATGGCCGAAACTCAAACATTAAATATTAACTTCCTTTCCTTTCAAGCGTCCTATTTGTGCGACGCTAAATCACCTACATTCTGAGATTAAAAGCGTCAAATTCCTTAAAACCCAGCGTTATTAAGGGCCTCTCAATGGACGAGAAACGTATAATTTGGGGAATTCCCGGGGGTTTTCTTTGTGATACGGGTAATGAAAATTATATTTTTGCTTTCAAAAATATTCTCTTCGCTGTGTTTTATTTTTATGGAACTTTATTTAAGGAAAGTAATACTTTTCTATATTATGATTTAGAGATCCGCAGTGAGATAGCTTTGGGATACTGATTTTAGCTTAGCGAGGTTTTATTAATATATTAATCAAATAAAATAAATTATCATCCCCTACTTAATAAGTAAGTCAAACTCAAACTCAAACTCAAACTCAAATATTTATTGCAAATTAAGTCTTATATTATTATATTGCTTCTACTTTTAGTTACCGCCTGGGACTATTCGAGGCTCCACAATGTACAGTCGACAGTACATCAAGTGTAACAGTTTGATCTTGAGACCGCACTTACTTTGTACGTTATAGAGGCGGCATTCGTAGTCTGGACTTTTATCAGTAAATATAGCCCGCCCGGCCTTTGAACAAATTTATTGTTAATTACACAGCGAATATTAATTTATGGAACCAAAGAATAGCGAAGACTCAAAGGTGTGAATAACAATCGAGTTGCCTTGACCCTGTTACGGCAAAATGGTACTCGAAAACAAATTTAAATGTGTAATTTGAATAACAGAAAGAGAGAACCCAATTAAGTAAAACAATAGAAGTCCTTGCTTGAATTTTCTTAGATTTCATTTCAGCCAGAACGTGTATTGGCTGGTGATGATAGTGATGATAAGGACTTGAGATATGTTGGTGGCGCAGGGATGGGTAGCGGTTAAATTAAAGACATGTTGTTGGCTCCGACGTCAGAAGTTTATTGTCTCTTTAATTGCATTATTTTAATACAATATAAAATTGCTTACTTAGCAGTAGCGCTGCGCGACACACGTAGGTATGTCGCAGTAAATTATAAAATTAACAATGTTGCGGTACTAATTGTAAATCAGCACATTTCAGACTTTTTTAAGTCCACCTGGCTACCACCATCAAGTCTGCCGCCATAACAAAAATGTTATTAGAATTGTTACATTCCGGTTACCTCCAACTGCACTGCAGTGGAAAAGGAATATGTGTAGCTAGCTTCCATCTTCGGCTTTATCACCACTTAAGCTACCATGTTAGAAATAAAAATAAAAATATAAAATACAATTTGACGCAATACTAGGTGGTAGACCCATATGTAGGGTCGCCTGGGTAGGTACCACCGCCTTTCTTATTTCAGCCGTGAAACAGTTCGCTGTGTTTCGGATTGAAGGGAAAGGTAGCCAGTGTAATTTCTGGGCATGGACGGCATTTCATCTTAGGCCTCAGGATGACAACGCACCTGCAATATCAAGTGCTTTTCCTTTTTATTGCAGGTGTCTATAGGCGGCGGTAACCGCTTACCACCAGGTGGGCCGTCAGCTGGTTTGTCATCTAGTTGTATAAAAAAAAAATACAACTTTAATCTACACATTCAAATGTTTTATTTTGTGTTTTTAAGAAAGAGAACAATGAAAAAATTGTATGCTCCAGGCGGGAATCGACCAGACGTGATAACCGTTACGCCACCGGAGCACTAGGTGTGACGTCATTGAAGTGATCCGAAAGATTACTGTTACAAGCATTAGTATAAGTACTTTTTTTAATGAGTGGCAAGATAAACGTTGCTATTAAAACGGTAAACAAGTAGAAAGCGGCGAAGAAATTGGTAGGTTACAGCTAGTGCTTCAATGGCGTAGGTCAATTCCCGTCTGGAGCATACTTTTTTTCGCGTCTGGCCGGACCCCCGTAGAGGCGGGTTCGATTCCAGCCTGGAGTATACAATTTTTCATCGTTCTTTTTCTTTGTTTGTAATTGTTACAACTTTAATCTTCAAGCCGGTTGTCTGTGAGTACACCACAGATTAATATACCAATGAAAAAATATTTTGACTTTGTCGACACAGCTTTGCACTTTAAGAAATACCGTCAACAGCTTCTGGATTCCTCTAAAAGGGTGTAAAAAACACGGCGCATCGTTAATCTTTGCCACTAAATTTTTCTATTTGTGTCCTCGATTTGGGGAGATTGATGCGTGCGGTCGACCCGCGGGCCAGCCGGGTTGTTTGTAACACTCGACTGCTAGCTAGTATACAGGGTATCGGGACAATGATAGTAAAGCTGGCCATACACATTGGAGTAAGGTGCTAGGCCAGCATGTTGGCCTTTTTTTTGTCGTCGGAGAGAAATCTGTTTAATCTGATCTAACCTACCCGCCGCTGGTAAATAATCATGATCATCTAAGTCAGGTTATTTGCGTTTCTGGCAGTATGCGTCGAAATGGGCTAGGCGACGGGCGTGTGTGGGCGTTGCTCAGTGATATAGACACTGGGAATACCCACTAAAACTCCTCAGTAACTCCACTGCCCTTCGCAGGGGTAGCCTAGGCTCTGCCGAAGTATGTGCTCACGCAGAAGGAGGTAGCGGAGAGGGCAGCGGGAAGAGGATCCACTTGCTGACCCAATTCGGCGTAGGCGGGTGGGCGCAAGGAGATGGGCGGTGATTGTCCGTCTTCCTGCGCCCTAGGCGCGGCCGAGTGCGTGGGTGGCCCCCACGCTTGCATTGTACAGTCCGCCACGTCTGGGATTACCCAAGTGACTCTGCGTAATCTCCATCGGCACGTAACCTGGCCGCAAGGCCGGGTGGCCTGGGGGTGGACTGGTGAAATTGCTTCGGCAGAGCCACCGGCTACCGGGGAGAGTTACCGGGGAGCTTTAGTAGGTATTCCCAGTGACATTTAGCGCAAGGCGACCCCCACACACGCCCGTAGCCTCGCTAGCGACGGGTAGGTCTGTAAACAGATTTCTCCCCGTTAAAAAAAAGGCTCTGCCGAAGCAACTTCACCAGCCCACCTCCAGGCAACCCGGCCTTACGGCCAGGTTTTGCGCTGTTGCAGATTACCCAGAGTTACTTGGGCAATCTTGGACGTAGCGGCCTGTGCAATGCGTGCGTAGGAGCCACCCACGCACGCGGCCGCGCCTAGGGTGCTCGAAGATGGGTGATCACCACCCGCCTCCTCACGCCCACCCGCCTTCGCCGGATTGGGGCGGCCAGAGGATTCTCTTCCCGCTCCCTCTCCGCTGCCTCCTTCTGCGTGAACACAGTCTCGCAGAAGGAGGCTACAGCCTTCCATACCCTCTTGCTACCAACCATGGCTCATCGTTGGTAGCGAGAGGGAATTAATTAATACGATTTGGTCGTAATTACTGATTAGTTAAAGGATGTAAGTATATTTGAATTTTTTGCACCGGTCACAGGGCCCCACCTTTATACCTACGTACTTATTGATTTGAGTAATGCAAGCTTTAAAGTTTTTATTGTCAAACTTCACCAAGTGCCAGATACTTTGAACTCCTGAACTTATAAAGTATGGTGCTTGTCCAACTAACTTTGTGCTCAACCTAAATAATTATCCAAATAAGCGTGTGACTTGAGAGTGCCTGCAAAGCTTTAAGTCCTTCAAAAATATAAAGTTCTAAATTCATACGTGTAGGTAGACGATTTCCCTTTACATAGCGCACATTAAACATTTACGTACGAAACACAGTAATAATATAATATATCTATACACTCAACTATTTTCTAGACCAAAGTAAGCATCATTATGAGCTTGTGTTATGGATACTCGATAACGGAGAAATATTGATGATAATATGCATGTCAACATTTTATATATCTATACTAATTAATATTTTGGTTATATTTTGGTAAGGTTGGTTGGTTGAACGCGCTAATCTCAAAAGCTACTGATTCAAATTGAAAAATTCTTTCTGTGTTGTATTAGTCCATTAGTATATAGTCCATTTATTGAGGTATTATATAGATATAACATCACGCTACCACTAATGGGATCTGAGCATTAATTAAAAGTGTTGCAAAAACGGGGGAAAAATATTCCTTTTCCAAAGCTTTCGTTGCGTGCGCTGCGTAAACGGTTAAGGCGATATAGTGAAAAAAATCGCACTTTTATAAGTAATGTCATACGTTGCTGAAAGATCTTACGAATCGGAAAATCAAATATACGTTACTTTCTATCCTTATCTAGACACAAGTAGACCGAAAACACGATTAAAGGAATTTGCCTCGATACATTTTATTTCCGAAAAGACCTCTTATAAACAAGAAAACTTAAGATTATTGGTGAACGATAATTTGTATTCAATAGGAAATTACTTTAAATAGTAGATATCATTAATATTCAGAATCGTGTAGAAGCGTTTTTTTGTAGTCCATAAGGTTATTTTTAAATAAAATAATTTGTGTATTTCGTTTACTTTTCACGCGCGATCGCTGTTTTGTCTTTTTTCCTCCCGCTGAGTCAGCCATATCTCTACCCCTATCGGTCTTGGCCGAAACAACGTTTCGATAGATAGCCTTAAAGCTATGTATAAATCATTTATGCAGTAATCATTCTCCTTTAAAAGTTCTAAAAAAAGTCCGCGCCAGCACATTCTCTCTCTTGACTCTCCAGAACCATTTTTTGGTAATCAAATTTGCTCTAAAATAATATACCTACTATCTGCGAAGGTTTTTTGTAAACATGATATTATTCCTTATCGAAATAAATACATTACTCAGCACAAGTATTTAATTTTGAGTAAAATTGTTTTTGACATCATTTGATTTCAATGAATATTTTAAGAGATATCATAGTTTTAAAATATCATGCACGCATTTATGATTTTAAAGGCGGGCGGGCGCGGGCGGGCGCGGGCGGGGCGATCAATGCATTAATTGTAAAGGTGTTTTATAAACATGATTTAAATCCTTAGCCTACCTACCTACAAACCCCACCGTTGTGATTTTCCGACATCCACGCGAACGAAGTCGCGGGCACAGCTATTATTATTAAATAAACTTACAAACCACCCACCGAGCTCATACCTAATTTATGTGTGTAAATAATTGAAAATCAGTTAATTTTTAAATTATTGATCTAACTTTAAAGAAAGAATGAGAAAAGGATTATGGAAGTACTTAATTAAAAAAGTAAATAAAAGTAATTAAAAGTAAATTAGAAATGACAAAACTCTGGAGCCGAGGTACTAAAATTGTGAGGCACAGTGTACGGGTAGGCCGTACGATTTGATATAGGAGATAAAATTATACGATTAAACACTTGACCGTTATTTGAAACTTTATGGTTTGAGATAGGCCCTTCCTGTTTCCTGCGTGTCTTGCCTCTCTTTCTACCTTATAAGTGCCATCTCGCTCGCACATCTTGCGTCATTCCTCGGCTCCACCAGGCAGCCAGCTTTAGCGCGCTTGCCTCATTGGCGTCTTGTTTCCTGCAGCGCACGGTCGAGTTTCATCGGGTATCAAGTGAGTGAATATACCTACTAGATATAGGTACTTAATACATTTAGTACTTAATTTAGATACCCTAGCCTCTCATTTTAAATTCATGATAAATTACATTCTAGTAACTTTACAAAAGCGTGAGTTACCCACATAATTTTAAATTTCTTTAAACGGTATTACCGTTCGATATTTGAATTTTACTGCTGCCTCTGTTTTATGTGCTTCTTTTGTCCTAGGTTATTTTTGTGTTTTTTTTTTATCTAATATACCAAAATGAGCAGTGATAATGATAATAACAATGGCGGCGATATTCGAGATAGTGCTTTATGTAGTGATGTGGCACATTCTGTGACGAATACGGTTAACGGATCTCAGAATCATCCAAGGCAACGGTCTAAGAGACATCGTAGTCCCTCGAGTAGTAGCTCTTCGAGCTCCTCGAGCAGTTCTACATCCTCCTCTTCATCGAGTCCGGGCTCTCGGAAACGTCAGAAATTGCAAAAGCGTAAAAAAAAAGGGGCGGAAAGCGTAAACGTCAACGCGAAAACCGTCGGTTGAATAAATTAACGCGAGAAATAAGTGAACTTCGAAAGCAAGTAAATTTTCGTGACAATAATTCGATACCTGGGCCTAGTGCGAATTATGCGAATTCTGAGGTTTTAATAGACGGTAATATTAGTGAAGAATTATATAAGGACCTAAGTGATAATACTTCTCAAACAAATTTCGTTTTTGAAATTGAAACAAGGCTTAAGGAACCTGCAGTTCCTCAAACGCCCTAGAATTATTTAAACATATTAAAAGATCTTCAACATTTTGACAATAGTGAGTGGTCTGAAGTCCGTTATGCAGATACGCAAAAGTCATATAATCTCGACTTAGAGGTTAATGATGAACTTAGGGTTTATGATTCGTCGAGACACTTAGCTTATTCTGACAAAGCGTATGCAGCTTTAACGTTCTGTGTACTCAAGCAACGCGAGGCATTACAATCGGCTTTACGATCTCTCTTGCAATGGGGACATGATTCACCGCAACTACATTTTGAAAACTTAAATGTAAAAATTAACGAACTTTTTTTAAAGGGGGATTTTTATAAAGTATCGTCTGAAATGTTACAACTTATATGTGGCCATCGTGCCGAAGTAATTCAAATGAGGAGAGATGCCATAGCAAATTTTGCTCGAGATCCGTTAACGAAAGTTGCCTTAAGGAAGATTCCGCCGTCCTGCCAACATTTATTCAATGTGGAGGCATTGACTAACCTCCTTGAAAAATTAGGTGGAGTAAGAAAGGCTCATAATATGCCCTCGCAGGGTGCTTCGCATGGATGTTGTGCTTCTACGCATATTTCCCATGTAAATAAACCCTCGCAGGGTTATTTTCATTCCCGTCCCTCGCAGGGACAGAGAAACAATTACTCCGATCACCGTATAGCCCTATCAAACACTTATAGAGGGTCACGGTCAAGAGGAGGACGTCAGATTAGCCGAAATTATGATTATAATAGAGGTGGACAAAAACAACCGGGCCCATCCACAGAGAACAACACCCGTGGAAAGAAACGTAAGTTTTGACAGTCAGACATTCAAGGCGGGCCAACTATTACGATTCCGCCATCACTGGCGCCAACTAGGCGCTCCAGATTACATTATGAAAATAATTCAAGGGTATCGCATACCGTTTTCCCAAAAACCTCCCTTAATCATTCCAAATCTTCCAGACAGCCAGTTTGCCACCCCTATAAGCGACACAATGACAACCTTAATATTAGAAATGCAGAGGCAAGGTATTTTAGAACATGTCGAAACAGCCCCGAGCTTTCTGTCAAAGATGTTCGTTGTCCGAAAGAACGACGGGTCTCCTCGACCTGTATTAAACCTGTCGACACTAAACGAATTTATCATAACGGACAAATTCCATCTTTTGAATGTTTACCGTGTCCCCGAATTCCTACAGCCACAGGATTGGATGTGCAAGATAGATTTGTCACAAGCATACTTTCATCTACCCGTAAAAAAGTCACACAGATGTTTTCTTCGACTGATTTACAAAGAGAAACATTTTTAAATGACTTGCCTTCCGTTCGGTCTCAGCACAGCCCCAAAAGTTTTTGCCACACTGACCAACTGGGTAGCCCAAACTCTGAGAGAGGAAGGGATACGTATCATCGTCTATTTGGACGACTTTCTCCTAGCCCATCAAGATCGTCAGACCTTACAATCTCATGTTCAATGCGTGCTCAAAAGACTGAAGTTTCTCGGTTGGAGAATAAACATAGAAAAATCAATTTTAGTTCCTCAAAGGCGTCTGGTCTTTCTGGGGGTCAATTGGGATACTTGGAAAAACGAGAAATGTTTACCAAAAAACAAACGGGTCAATATAGTCTCAAAGATTTCTACTTTGATGAACAATCGCGTAGTGAAGCTGAAGGCTTTACAGAGCCTAATAGGTCTACTAAATTTTTCAAGCTTCGTTGTCCCTCAAGGGAGGCTTCACCATCGAGGCCTTCTAGATGTTCTGAACCACTGTTTAAAGATGTCCAATGTCAGACAGTATTATCTACCAAAGAAAGCTTTCGAAGACCTTCTTTGGTGGCTTCACAACCATCAGCTCCCGTCTTCGATTCACCTGACACCTCCTTCTCACTTTCTAACGACAGATGCATCGGAAATAGCTTGGGGAGCACAATTAGACAGCCAGGCCTTTTCGGGTCAATGGGATCTCCAAGAACAATCACTGCATTGCAATCAAAAAGAGCTCCTTGTGCTACTGAAAGTCTTACAAAACCAAAATCAACCTCTGCGCCACTCTACCCTTCTGTGGCAGAGCGACAACAAGACAGCTGTCGCTTACATTCGAAACGAGGGGGGGACGAAGTCCCTAGCCAGCCAGCTATGATGAATATAACATCTCAAATTTTTTTATCTTTTAGAGCTCCATTCAATTCAGATATCTGCACAACACATACCGGGCCGATACAACGGCCACGCAGATCATCTATCTCGTTTCCGATCACCACCGCAGTGGCATCTTTTGCCTGCTTGCACAGAAATTATCTTCAAGAAATTCGGTGTCCCGGTAATAGATCTCTTTGCGTCAAAGAATGCCCATGTCGTTGCCAATTATGTTTCTTTAGATCAAAGCGATTCTCAAGCCACTTACCACGACGCGTTTTCTCGGCAATGGAACTATTTACGAGGGTGGATTTTCCCCCCACCATATCTAATCCCCAAAGTAGTAGCACACCTCAACCAAGCTCGAGGTACATACTTGCTCGTAGTCCCTCGGTGGAATCGTGTGTTTTGGAGAGCGGATCTCAGGTCCAGAGCATCGGCTGCTCCATTTACAGTACATCACTTGGATCGGAACCTAGTAGACACCTCAACGAACCGTCCCCCTTCCAGGGTTCACGAAATGACATTAGAAATATGGGAATGTGGGGGTGGTCGAAGAGCTTAACTGATTGGGAGGAAGCTCAGGTAAACCTCTTGCAGTCGTCATGGCGCCCGTCCACTCGCAAGACTTACAAAGCGGCGTGGAATAGATGGCTTGATTGGAATAAACTACACAACCTTAATCCGTTTCACCCTAGCGGTTCAATCCTAGCAAGATTTTTAGCTGATTTACACTTAAAGAATAAGTTGTCCTACAATACTATTTTGTTACATAAATCAGTGGTGTCTACACTATGTAACACAGAATCGTCGGGTCTTTTAAGTTCGCATGTGTTAGTTCGGCATGTTCTAAAATCAATTTCCTTAGAAAATCCTGTTTCTCATAAGACATGATGCCCTTGTTTTATTTTTAGAAAAATATACTTTTGATAAAAGTAACTGGTTCCTAATATCTAGACATACAGCGATATTACTTCTGCTCTGCTCAGGTCGTAGGGTTCACGATCTCACCCTACTGTTAGTAGATGGTGAACACTTTCATAGTTATGATGATTATCTTATATTTTGGCCTAAGTTTGGGTCTAAATCTGATAATTCTGATTACAGGCAGTCAGGTTGGAAATTAATAAAGAATCCAAGTAATCAGAACCTTGATCCAGTTTACTGGGTTAATCGTTGTGTGAACCTTTTACAGGACAGGCGTAATGCAGCCAATTGTACCAATTTATTTATAAATTTAAGAGGTCAAGCAAGGTCTGCATCCCGAACGGTGATTGCGGGATGGATTAAATCATTATTATCGGAAGCCGGAATTGTCACATCTGCCGGCAGCATTCGCTCTGCTGTTGCCTCAAAAAGTTGGGACAATAATAAACCAATCGACAAGATTTTGGCTCGTGGGAATTGGAGATCCGAGAACACTTTTAAAAATTTTTACAGACGCGAAGTTAGGCCAATCTCTACTAATAATGTTAGTAATGCGGTTAGCAATTGTTTCGTTTCTTTTAATAATAACTAGTTTGTTTAAGTTTTATCAACATAATTTATTCAAAATACCTATTTAATTCCTTTAATTTCGTACTTGATACTTCATCGTCTTAGTGAAGAATGAAAATCATCATTGTGAGGAATAAACATATTTTTTTTTTGTTATGTCTTAAATTGTATAATGGAAGGTCCTATGTTGCATTATTTTCTTAATAAATAATAAAAGTTCCACATCGCACATCTAAGTTTGTTTCAAAGCCCCTACAGTCTTATCCCTAACATCAATTAACATAGCTACATACTAGATACATTTTTAAATTGCCTGCAATTTAAGTTCTAATAAAATCAGGTAGTCATTATTAAGTTCTTAAGATAACGTCACATTGGCGTCCAGCTCCACCAGGCGATAACAAACACGTCTCAAACCATAAAGTTTCAAAAAACGGTCAAGTGTTTAATGAGAGCGTTTTACCATAAAATAAAACGCTTATTAAATACTTACCTTATTTGAAACTTTAGTTTAAAATCTGCCTGGTTTTTCTTCGACTCAATGAGGCAAGCGCGCTAAAGCTGGCTGCCTGGTGGAGCCGAGGAATGACGCACGATGTGCGAGCGAGATGGCACTTATAAGGTAGAAAGAGAGGCAAGACACGCAGGAAACAGGAAGGGCCTATCTCAAACCATAAAGTTTCAAATAAGGTAAGTATTTAATAAGCGTTTTATTTTATGGTAAAACGCTCTCATTGTTTGATTGGATAGAAGACGCTGATTTAATTAATAACTTGATTATACTAGAATGGGTTTGATGGTAAGGTGAGAACGCGCGACTGAAAGGCTTGATCTATGCGAACGAACTGAATTAAACAATTAAGTGAAAATTAAAGTAAAGTTGCGTGTTTCCCTAAGTAGGTTAAAAATTGTGCTGATGTGATTATTGTGGATAATGTACGAGCTTGCTCGTACACACAGAGTTTTAGTCTCAACCACGTCTTAACTTTAGCTCTAAAGATTTTCCTTTAGCCTTTCATTCTTGTTATTTTACTGTAAACTAAACTATCGTATCAAAACCTTTTAGCCCACCGAATATCTAGGTCATTGATTCGTTAGGAACTAGACCAGATGTAAACAGCGTAAGTTTATCCCAATTACTAAGACAACACGCCGGAGGTCGGACTTGGATCTGATGCAATTTGGGCTAGAGACGGCCCGGCTCTGCTAGTTAGCTCGCGAGTTCACTTTCTACTCCTAAGATTTACACAAATACTTGTGATTACATGCCGCTTCGCCCGCGTGGATGCCAGTTATCGCGCTAAAAGGCAGGCGGCCTTGTCCATTTTTAGGATGTAATTTTCTTTTATAGAACTAGATGACAAACAAACTGACGGCCCACCTGATGGTATGCGGTTACCGCCGCATATACACCTGCAATAACAAGGGAAAATCACTTGATACTGCAGGTGCGTTGTCATCCTGGGGCCTTAGATGAAATGCCGTCCATGCCCAGTAATTGCACTGGCTACCTTTCCCTTCAACCCGAAACACAGCGAACTCTTTCACGGCTGAAATAAGAAAGGCGGTGGTACCTACCCAGACGACCCTACATACAGGCCTACCACCTATTAAATCGTATAATATCTCTGTTCTCCGTGTTTCATCTTCGCTTCATTACTAGTAGCTTTATAATCAAGCGGAGTTGGATGTTTTGACGGTTATTTTTTAGAAAGGGCTTTGGGTTTGCAAAACGTTCACCGACGAAATATTCTTCGGTAAAGCGATTCACAGTATATTGCCTGCTATGCCTTGTCTTTCTTATTGTTCTCTGGTTTTGATACATCGCTTGTAGAGATGGATATACGTACATACATCCACACAAGTCGTGATCCATATATTTCTAGCGGTTGCGTGGGCGTTGCTCCGAGCCATCAATTATGTGCGCCAATCTGTGGTCGCTGTCTCCTTACTGAATATCTTACTTCGTGTACTTATTAATGCAAAAAATATACAGGAATAAACTTAGCTTTCCCGTAAAGAAAGGTTCACATGAGAATTTAAATATTATGGTTAGATCCTAAGGAAATATTTATCGAAGTTAATTTTGTTAGAGGTTGCAACGAAAGTTGAAGTGGAATAGAGAAAGGAGAATGGATTTTTTACCGCCTCTGTTTCCTAGTGGTTGAGACTAGCTACCTCAGATCTAAAGGTTAGATTCCCGCGGCGGAAATTTCTGCTCGGTTTGGTTGGTGGCAGGGTTTTTCCAAGTCCGTCTGGCTAGCTACCACCATCTTACCTAAGTCAGCCGCCATAACAATAATGGTAACAGAATTTTGGTGTTCCGGCAGTTAGAAGTAAGATAGCCAATTCTTCTGTGGTTGAGGAGTCCGGGTGTAGCTCGCTTCCATATTCGTTCTTGTCATCACTTACCATCAGCCGAGATGAGCTAGGTGGACTAAGAAAAGCCCTACCATCAACCAAGCCGAGCAGAAAATTTCTACCCCCACGGGAATCGAACCCCGAACCTCTAGATCTGAGGCAGGTGGTTTCAACCGCTAGACTACAGAGGCGGTTAAAAGTGGTGTTTATCACCATGTGTTCCCACCCTTACAGCTTGAGTGACGTCCCTTAATTGTGGAGATAACCCCGAGACAACTCACATTGTGTATAACTTGATGCGGGGCCAGGAGGGGCTGCCTCGGCTGACAGTCACGGATTGCTCGCAGCGAAAAAATTTAACTTAGTTCCGACTTTTCTTAGATTAGCTGATGTTTGTAAACGAATTTAAGCGTACTAGATACAACATGATGTCCGATCTCCTTAGCGTTTCCTATTAAAATGGGGGAACATATTAAAAATTTTTGTTTTATGCGCTTTGGTTTCAATTACGAAAACAAAGCAACTTTCGCCATGGTCGATCCCAGGATTGCTCAATCAAAATTTGTTGTTTCGGAAGGCACGTTAAGTCGTTGGCTTGTAATGATGTTCTTTATTAATTTATAGTTTGTTAAACGTATTCTTTATCCTAAAATCCAATGCTAGTTACATTCAATGCACGCTGGTAGACTTTCAAACCGTTGGAACAAATGCATGGTAAAGTTTTACTGCGGGAGGTGAACACTTTATTTTTATTGTTTGACTTTTGTACCACTTTGGGTATAACTACTCTGCATACAGTCGGCTACAAGCTGTTTACGTCGCATACTGGTTAGCGAACAAGTATAATGGATTCAGTTTTACAGGAACAGGCAGCAAAAAACAAAATTGAAGTAACGCCCGGCATTATTAATCATCTATCTAATACCAAATCATTTAGACTATTCTTATGAGCCCAAACACATTAAGATGTAAACTTACAGCAGATGGCTGTAAGTTTTTGAAGAACTGAGCACCCCGCAGACTATTCGGTGATGCAGGATCAGCTCAAGGTTAGCATGTCTTGGAAATACCACCGAAATGACAGTAAACCAAATTTCAAATCAGTCGGATCTGTGAAAGTTAGTAAAAGCCTTTGGTCAAGTAGGAAATGAGCTGATAGACATCATACGCCTGAACTGATTCATAAATTACAACCCAGACCATCCTGATTATGTCAGCTTTCAAAAAAACAAAAAAAAATAGAATCAAAATTTGTCCATTCGTTAAGGAGCTACGATGACACAGATAGATACACAGGCAGACACGTCAAACTTATAACACTCCTCTCTTTTCGTCGGGGGTAAAAATACTATAAGTACACTTTTACTAAAGATTGCTTATGCTTGAGGAATGCTTAAGGGTAGATTAATAACAGGGGGTTTGAATTGATGATATTTCGGGGTAATTTTCTTTTATACAACTGAAGCGGACGGCCCACCTGATGTTAAGCGGTTACCGCCGCCTATAGACACCTGCAATAACAAGGAAAAACACTTGATATTGCAGGTGCGTTGTCATCCTGAGGCCTAAGATGAAATGCCGTCCATGCCCAGTAATTACACTGGCTGGCTTTCCTTTCAATCCGAAACACAGCGAACTGTTTCACAGCTGAAATAAGAAAGGCGGTGGTACCTACCCAGACGACATACGGGCTGACCACCTAGTAAATCTGTCTGATGCTTGACGGGTTAATATCGGACAGCTGTGCAGTGTGAGCATCTGATCCCACCGCCTCCATCTTGCCGGCTTGAAGGTACCGAGCCTTTTCAGGTCTCTTTTGAAGGAACCCATGGTTTAGGACCTGGGGGTGGTGTTACCACTGTTATAGTGTTTCTTAATCCAACGTCTAATTTTATAATATCGACATTAGCCTATTTCAATTCCAGAAGGAGAAGTTTTGCAAATAATGCGATTCTGTTAAATTATCATTGCTTTTTAGGGTTCCGTACTCAAAGGGTAAAACGGGACCCTATTACTAAGACTCCGCTGTCCGTCCGTCCGTCCGCCACCAGGCTATATCTCATGAACCGTGATAGTTAGACAGTTGAAATTTTCACAGAAGATGTATTTCTGTTGCCGCTATAACAACAAATACTAATAAACAGAATAAAGAAATATTTAAGGGGCGCCCATACAACAAACGTAATGTTTTTGCTCGATATTCGTTGAAAGTTTCCTAGATACTGTTCTGATTAGCTATATTAAAGTCATAATACACACTGATAATATTAATGCTAAAGTAGTTCTGTCGGTATGTGAGCCGCTGCAGATGAAATTAGGTATGGATGGAGATAGTTTGAGGTCCTGTATGGACCTAGGATATTCTTTAGAATGATAACCTAAACACACACATGGAGATGGTGTAGCTCCCGAGAAAGGATGACAACGCACCTGTAATACAAAGCGATTTTTTCCTTGTTCTTGCAGGCGTATAAAAAAACCGGGGTACCTATCAAAATAAAGATTCAAGAAAAATTGATATTAAAAATCGTGGAATAGTTTTCTGTGAAGTGTGATTCGATTTT
Source organism: Nymphula nitidulata (assembly GCA_947347705.1). Lineage (NCBI taxonomy): Eukaryota > Metazoa > Arthropoda > Insecta > Lepidoptera > Crambidae > Nymphula > Nymphula nitidulata. The sequence goes on along the minus strand of OX374634.1, from coordinate 19,467,428 downwards.
AAAAAAAATCTGTATTTTGATAGGTACCCTGGTTGATGTTTTAAATTGATGTTTTAGCTATTTTGCAAAATGAAACTTTCGTAGAAACAAAATTATGGGTAAAACTCATTGATCTAACATTATTTCGATAAAAGAAATAAAATATGAAAAGAAATAACGATGGAGTGAGTTTGTAGAGAATAACTATTCGAGGAAATGAAATTGCGATGTAAACTGATTCGAGGAGTTGTTAAATATTGTATAAAAAGATCTGCGAATAGTTTTATGGGGTAAAAAAATTGATGAGCTTAAACGATATAATCATGTCCTTTCGTCCGATATGCGAGTAATGATAAACAAAACAAAATACTTACCTCATAGTACAGTAACAAGCCGTTACGAATTCAGGTGCTATATTTATATTAATGAAACATGAGACACTGTCACCTTACGTGCCCCATCCGCAGTACGCGACAGACCCCGCCCGAGGTCCGTGGGTCGTTGTGTTATCGCAGCGCACACTCGCACAAAGGCTTCATTTACGTTTTAATTGTTCACTTAGAGCCTCCCAACTGGTCCTGCAGATGGCTCACAGCGAGTTTCTCAGTTGAAGGTTTGTTTCCGTCAAGCACTTGTACATACCTACTTCTGGAGAATTTTATTATTATTTGTACTCGCATTGAGTACTTTTTTACGTAAAATTTAAGGTTTTTTTTTATAGTTTTTGTTATGTTTTTTTTGTTGTCTATGTAGTTTTTTTAAGTCTCTCCTTGAATACTACTGTATAAATTTATTTTGTTTCTATATTTGGTGCAATAAAGAGTTTCAAGAATTTATAGTATAGAATTTTTTTTCTGAATTCTAAAAATTGATTAATTATAAAATAATTTGAAAGTTACGAATATATCATTGTAGTGCCGTAACAAGGGTCATGATGATATTGAGCGGCGTTATCCACTCTGTAATTAACTCGTCAAGCATCAGATTCGAGAAACAATTGACTTTTTAATTGTCATAGCCCTACGGAGGGTTAAAGCTGCTTGACAGATTAAACTATGAAACAATACAGATATTTGTGTTTTTAAATCAAGCAATGTTGTTTATCTTATTCTATAATGTACTTACTTGTACGTTGTTGTGTACTTGTTCTCATAATTCTTACAAGAGTCTACTTCTCTGTCAGTTTTTTATTTTACAGAATAGTCAGCACGTTCGTGGTGTCCAAGTTGCTACGAGCGTCTGTAGGTTACTGTAACAAAGCCTGAGTAGTGCCCAAGGAACTATGAGCGTCTATAGGCTACAGTAACAACGCATGAATAGTGCCCAAGGTGCTACGAGCGTCTATAGGCTACTGTAACAACGCGTGAGTAGTGTCCAAGGTGCTACGAGCATCTATAGGCTACAGTAACAACGCATGAATAGTGCCCAAGGTGCTACGAGCGTCTATAGGCTACTGTAACAACGCGTGAGTAGTGTCCAAGGTGCTACGAGCATCTATAGGCTACAGGTACAACGCGTGTGTAGTGTCCAAGGTGCTACGAGCGTCTACAGGCTACAGGTACAACGCGTGTGTAGTGTCCAAGGTGCTACAAGCGTCTACAGGCTACAGGTACAGCGCGTGTGTAGTGTCCAAGGTGCTACGAGCGTCTATAGGCTACAGTAACAACGCGTGTGTAGTATCCAAGGTGCTACGAGCGTCTACAGGCTACAGGTACAACGCGCGTGTAGTGTGCAAGGTGCTACGAGCGTCTATAGGCTACAGTAACAACGCGTGTGTAGTGTCCAAGGTGCTACGAGCGTCTACAGGCTACAGGTACAGCGCGTGTGTAGTGTCCAAGGTGCTACGAGCGTCTACAGGCTACAGTAACAACGCGTGTGTAGTGTCCAAGGTGCTACGAGCGTCTATAGGCTACAGTAACAACGCGTGAGTAGTGTCCAAGGTGCTACGAGCGTCTACAGGCTACAGGTACAGCGCGTGTGTAGTGTCCAAGGTGCTACGCGCGTCTATAGGCTACAGTTACAACGCGTGAGTAGTGTACAAGGTGCTACGAGCGTCTACAGGCTATAGGTACAGCGCGTGTGTAGTGTCCAAGGTGCTACGAGCGTCTACAGGCTACAGTAACAACGCGTGTGTAGTGTCCAAGGTGCTACGAGCGTCTATAGGCTACAGTAACAACGCGTGAGTAGAATAGAATAGAATAGAATAGAATAGAACATATTTATTGTCAAACTGTTACAAAGTTTCTTAAAGCTAGGTGTTATTGCAATACAGTGAGTAGCGAACAGTTACCCTTATCGGGCATACAATATTAAAATCCTATGAATTCGTCAGAATTTTATATAATTTTTATGTCATATTAATATATTCATACTTTTATTATAGTTTAAAAATTCATTTATATCATAAAATGCATTATTTAAGTATAGTATAGTATAGTAGTAAGTATAGTATTAGTAGTGTCCAAGGTGCTACGAGCGTCTACAGGCTACAGGTACAGCGCGTGTGTAGTGTCCAAGGTGCTACGCGCGTCTATAGGCTACAGTTACAACGCGTGAGTAGTGTACAAGGTGCTACGAGCGTCTACAGGCTATAGGTACAGCGCGTGTGTAGTGTCCAAGGTGCTAGAGCGTCTTAAGGCTACAGGTACAACGCGTGTGTAGTGTCCAAGGCGCTACGAGCGTCTATAGGCTACAGTAACAACGCGTGAGTAGTGTCCAAGGTGCTACGAGCGTCTACAGGCTATAGGTACAGCGCGTGTGTAGTGTCCAAGGTGCTACGAGCGTCTTTAGGCTACAGTAACAACGCGTGAGTAGTGTCCAAGGTGCTACGAGCGTCTACAGGCTATAGGTACAGCGCGTGTGTAGTGTCCAAGGTGCTACGAGCGTCTTTAGGCTACAGTAACAACGCGTGAGTAGTGTCCAAGGTGCTACGAGCGTCTACAGGCTATAGGTACAGCGCGTGTGTAGTGTCCAAGGTGCTACGAGCGTCTTTAGGCTACAGGTACAACGCGTGTGTAGTATCCAAGGTGCTACGAGCGAGGTGCGTTGTGATCCTGAGGCCTAAGATAAAATGTCTTCTATGTCTAGTTTGGAACTTGCTACCTTTTCCTTTAAAAAATAAACACAGAGTCCCAAATGATGCTTGCAAACAGGTGTAGCCCGAAATAAACAGCGCCACATGCGTTACCGCTAGGCCCTCGGACTGCGCCGCCCCGTGACGATTACTTGATTAAATTGTAACGAGCTATTCCACCCTCGAGGCGCACATAACACACACTACTGATCTCATTTTGTTGGGTTTATGGTCGAAGTTGGTGATTGTCGTTAGCTTCTGAATCTGGAGGCGAAGCAGCGTATGACGGGCCTGGTGGTGAAGGTTTTGAAATTCTATAGATGCTTGTTGTATCAGAAGTGACTGGTGTTGCCTCTCTGACGTGAAACAACTTATGTTGCCACAGATATTAAAATAACCTTTTGGTCCGCAATAAACATTTTGCGCACATAGCGCGCTTACAAACAAATCGAATTGAACGTATTCGTGCCAACGAGAGTAATGTGATGTCATGAGTGACGCCATGAAGCCGTGCTAACCTGTGGTAACGTTGCTTACGAAAAAGAAGTAGTGCAGTCTGTGCGCAAATGTCACACAACTTTTTCGTTTCACTATACAGTCCACTCCTTCAATTGGTATCAGATCAAATATAAGGAATTGATTGCTAGATGATTGTGAACTGATTTGGTAAAATTATAATTGTTAATAACTAGTTCAGGTCATAGGGTCAAAATGCTGATGAGACCATCTACCTACGCACTTGCTCATACGTTATTGGTAGATGTATTGACGGACATTTGTGGACATTATTATAGTTATATTTAGATAATAAGCCGTCTCATTAGCATGTTATAAGTTCCAGATATTTGCATAGTACGTGGAAATGCATTACGAAGACTAGACGGATTTAATAAAGTAACGTAAAACGCGTTCTGAAAACTTTCAATACTGGACCAATACTATAAACTTACTAGAAATGTTGAATTTAAGAGGGAATTCTGTGGAAGTAGCGGAATAGCGTCGTGAGTAATAATTTAGGTCTGGATGGAGCGAGCAGTGAGCACAGCACGCCGCGCCGCGCGCCGGCCGCTGCTGCGGAAACACTCGCCGGGAGACGCCCGGGGGTTCCCCGCTGTGAGGTGCCGTGGAGGTGGCACTTATTTTTGTATTCTTAAACATTACCACATTACCCCTTTGTTTTCCAATCTTAGCAAAATACTATATTATTTTAAGTAATAAGTAGAATCCTTCCATAGTTTAGTTTGTATCATTTAGACGTTAATTAAAAAATAGACACAAAACATTCGAGTATTGAAAGAGATCTCAGTATATTCAATGTACGTTCAAATACACTTTTTTGCACAAGAATAGAGAGAAAGAAAGAAAAGAAAAAATATTTTATTTAAATAGGCCACAAAGAAGCACTTTTAAATCGTCAAAAAACACATTGTTACAACTATCACCAAAAATATTTTAACTAACAACGTCATAGTCTCTGTCTGTCTGTCATGCCTGAATTTACACCATTTCCCAATAAAATAATAAGACTGCAGAGCAAGAAAACCAAATAGTACAAAATGCATGCAAGGGTCATTGCAAAGAAGTAATCTCTTTCAGGTAACCTTGGTTGAAAGTGTTATGTTAAAGACAGAACCAAATTTAGCCAATCATCTCTTTCTAATCAATTGCAATTACCTCAGTCTATAATAGCATATTGTCTCTCCTCCGCTGTCTAAAAAGCTCTATGAGAACTTATCCACTCAAGTGGCAGTGGGCAGGCCACATTGCAAGGAGGACTGACGGTCGTTGGGGCGGAAATTTCCTCGAGTGGCGGCCGCGTTCCGGGAGATGCAGCGTTGGTAGGCCTCCACAAGGTAGACCGACGATCCGGTGAGGTTCGGGGGAAGTCGATGGATGCGGGCAGCGGACCGATCGGTTCGGAGATCCCTCGGGCTTATACCCAGCAGTGGGCGTCTCTCCGCTGAAATTATGATGATGATCAACTGCTTTACTTATAATAAAAACACAGCAATACAGAAAATAGCGTTCATAATTACGAGTATCTTCAAGGACCAACGAAATGATGGCAATTATAGACTCAGAGGAAGCTAATAGATCGACATTCTGCCATGTATTATCCCATTCTATTTAGTTATCCAGGTACAAAGTGTATTCTTTCTGGAAAAATAGTTAGCAACGATAGAGACCTAAAATCCATCTGCAGATTTCTTGATAATTCTATAATTCTTGGAAACATCTAAGCACTCACCACCCAATTACGTCTTAAAATCTTGATTTTAACTTAACTACATTAAAGTAGGTAATAAAAATACCAAGGCGGAAAAAAAAGAACATTGAATTTTTTATAGCTCTATGTATCAGTGCTAACTTTAGCTGCAGATAAAAATTTACTCGCCTGGTGCGAGGAGTGCTGCGATCCTTTCCCGACAGGGGCAGTTTGTCACTCTGGCACTGACGTACCGAGCTGAGCCTGGAGATGCTAGCCGGTTTACCTGGGGATGAATAGGGTAAAAAAAAGATAAGAAAATCTATTATCTAATTATGGGAGGGCAAATGCTTACAAAATGCGCGTGGTTTATTGATATCAAAACTATGATGCTCATTGTATTTTTAGCCCACGACGAAAAAAGAGGCGTGTTATAAGTTTGACGTGTTTCTGTGTATTTGTGTGTCTGTCTGTGGCATCGTAGCTCCTAATCGAATGGAACGATTTTGATTCAATTTTTTTGGTTTGAAAGCTGAAGTGACTAGGATGATTTTTAGCTATAATTTATGAAGATCAGTTCAGGCATTTGACATGATAAAAGGGTTTTACTAACTTACACAGATCCGATTGATATTTATTAAATTTAGTGTATGTCAAACTTTTTGATGGTATAGGATAGGCCTTATTAATCATCTATTTAACACCATCTCATGTAGACTGTTCATAAGAGCCCAAACACGCTATAATTTTAAGCTGCAGTAAGTTACTGAAGAATCAAGGAACCCGCAGACTTTTTGATGGTATAGGATCAGCTCAAGGTATTAACCTCATCAAAAAGGGAGAGAGATAAAGTTGTCCTGGAAATGATGAGATGAATGAGATCTCCAAAATACATTTCAAGCTATTTTAAAATTCCAGTCTAACATTAATATGCGAAACTTTCTCTTGGTTAATTTGAAATTCAGCAAGTGATTTGTGTAGGTAATTAGGTGAGGCGGGACGCGCTCGTAGAGGATCGAACGTGTCTCTGACGAGGTTTTTGCGTCATACACTGCTTTGTACGCACACCACGGACAGAATCAGGAGATATTTATTTCATTAATTTCAGTATTTATGGCCATTGTTTTAAACTCAAATCACCAATGTACAGGATTCAAATGTGGGAAGTACAGAACAATGTGAACAGGTAATTACTTTAAGTAAAGTAGGGCTCTAAGTGGTATTTAGCATCCTAATTTTGCTGCACCTATGCTGAACCTTGCCAATTCTAATGCACCTTTGTTCTAATGCACATATACCTTAATAAAACCTATTTTTGTTAAGATACTTTTTGTGCAAAAATGGCACTTTACGAAATGGCACCTACAAATATTTATTTTGAGGTCTAGTTTATATGTTACCATCACCATCACGTGTTAATTATTGTAGTAATATTTAGGCCCAAAGATGAAACAAAAGCTAGAGATCTGGTGCACGATAAACCGCAATAAAGTTGGTCCACCTCCGCCCCAGTAATCTGATTACATATTAGCGAGTTAAGCATTGTTCCTGCATAATTTACAGCGGTATCAATAGCTTTTGTTGCATAATTTACACTCGTGTTTAATTATAATTTACGACTGCTTAGTTAATAGAAGAATGGTGTGGTGTCCTTCTATTTATTTAACAACCCCTAGTGCTTTTTGTTTTCAATGTAGTGCCTGAGAGGGAGCGTGTTATATTCTGGTTAAAAGTTTAGAAAACACAATGTTTTCAGCAGAAGATTTATTCGACTTACATTATTAATTTACTAACAGAGAGGTACCTAACCATCGTCGTTTTATATTGTCGGAAGTAGGGGGAGAACACATATAAGACAAATCCTACATGGCGATTACACACTGCTGATTTATAATAATAATAATACATTTATTTCAGATTTCTTTGATCCATATTTTAGGTTAGTTTGTTAGTTACAGTTCGCACTTAGAGCAAAGTTAGTTGGTTAGTTGGATGAAATTATTGCATTATAATCATTCAATTCATAAATGCACAATGTGCACTTTTGTCCAGTGTATCATAAAAGCACAATCCACATCAAGCCTTTTCGCTATAAGTTTCAGGTATCTGTTGGCGCTGCCCCGCACCCGGCTCATTAATGATGCTGTTCGACTGCGAATAATCGCGTAAAAGTCATTAGCACGCGCCTCTGCGAACATACCAGACGCGCTACAGAAGCGTGGCAGCCCCGTCAGAATCCTGAAAGCATTATTATATTGGACACGCAGGGCATTCCAGCACCGCTGTGTGTAACTGACTCATAGTCCGTACGTATAAAATGATTGGCAGTACGCCCGAAACAGGCTTATTTTAACAGTTCTACTACAACGTGAAAATCTACGGGCCAGCATTTTGGCCCTGACTGATAATGCCCTACGCTCCCTCTCCGCATCCACATCGTCACTAAGAGTCTCAGAGACCCAGTGGCCCAGAAATTTGAACTTTTTTACAATTTTCAGTTCGCTGCCTGCCAGCAATACTGGTGGAACTGCGTCATAGGTTTTTGTGCCAGCCTTGAAAACTATTAACTCGCTTTTCTTGGCGTTGGAAGAGAAAAGCGAGTTGGTTGGTTGTTGGTTGTTGTTTATAGGAGTGATTTCTCACAACACTTTTTACGTGTATGCTCGCCGTAAAAGTAATATTATCGTCATCATATCTTATGTGTTTCCAACTAGGAATGTAGTTTCTTGAAGAAGTTTTATTAGTATGTAACCTTCTAGAATGTGGAAGGTCTTTGCCAGTTGTGTTTTGCCTCGAAGCTTCCTATTGTTAAGCAATAACAGTAGCCTTTAGAGGTATATTACTTGTGTATAAATAAATTAGTATTCATTGTAGGGCTGTTGATATTTTTCTAAATATCGGTTTCTCGATATATCGATATTTTTAAATATATCAATATCAGAGTTTATGTATCGAAAAAAAATCGATATTTCGATATTTAAATATCTTTTCGATTTTATTTTATCGGCTTTGTTTTAAAAAACAATCGTAATTTGGCTCATAAATTTTTTTGCTGCGTTTGCTGTGCCCGACAGGATTTATAATGAATCATGTTTAGCTTTTAGCCTTGAATGATGAAAATGTAAGGTTCTTAGTGATTACTGTTTAATTTATAAATAAATTAATATGAATAAACACGTGCTTTTCCGCTACACTACAAAAAGACAGTAATTTTTCATAACCTCCTTCGCTCGTTGCAGTATCTCTACTAAGTCTGTGCTCGTTGCCAATCACAGACCATAGATTATACACATATCATAGACGAAGTAGAAGCGGAGATGCTAAAGCTATTGTCACAAGTGATAACTAACAACAACAGTGGTTGGGTAAAATAGATACTAGCTATCTGATTATAGTTATTTGTATACAAAATTACATTTCGTTTTAGAATATTATGCAAATAAATAAACTTAAAGAGGAAAAATATAATAAAGTGTAAATAAAGTACAGTAAGTAAAGTTTACGATGATGTCGTAATTTAAATAATTGGCGAGAAAAAATTAAAACTTATTTAAAAAAATATCAAGTGTCGATATCTACATTTCAATATCGAACTATCGATATAACGTCCAAAAAAGTATTAGTAATAAATATCGATATTTCTAAACAATAATATCGATATTTTATCAACTGTCCTAATTGTCCTAATTGATAATAGGCAGACGGGTCACACTAGCTTTAGCGGATACAAGTCCAACTCATCATGTCAGCTTATTATGACCACTGCTGCAGAAAGGTGCCCCCCCGATTTAGAAACGAAACGGATCTTCTCCGCCTGCAACGGCTCCCCTCGCCTGGCCAGTCTGTTGCAAACTCTTTGCATGTTTAGTTCAGTAAAACCTCTTTCTTATGTTTTTTATTATTGGTTTTGTATTTGTCAGATTATTATACGTCAATGGAGAAGAAAGTAATGAATTTTATTTTATATTAAAAGCATTGTAAAGTCTCACAGCTAATTAACAACGACCTGTGGGACAATCCGTAACAAAGTGGCGACCGCGACAGGACACGAATCTGCAATCTTAGGATACGAAGTAACACACAGTCGTCTCTCCATCTTGTGATAGGCCATCCTAATTTGCGTTTTCCGGTACGTGGTCGCCAAGTAACATCTCATCGGCCGACTGTTCTTACAAGCCTACGTACAGTCGAAGACATAAGTTGATGAACAGATCCAAATTTTCAAAACTCCTGCACAATGTAAAGTTTCATATGTCGCTGAACAAATTGTTGATCAAATCTCTGTGAACATTGAAGAATGTCAAAAGTTAGTAAACAATATTTTATCAAAAGTTGCTGGACTTACCAAATTTTCAAAACACCTGCATAATATAAAGTTCCATATGTCGCTGAACAAATTGTTGATCCAATCTATTGTACAGTAGACAGTACATCAAGCGTAACATTTTGACCTTAAGCCCGCCCTTACTGCGTTCGTAATAGAGGCGGGCGGCTTTCGTAGTGCAACTGTAACACTTGATGTGCTGTCGTGTGTACATTGAAGAATATCAAAAGTTAGTGAACAATATTTTATCAAAAGTTGCTGGATTTCATAAATATGCATAATTTATTATTGATGGCAACGAAAGTCCATAAACACATACTTACAAAACTCCTGCACACTATAAAGTTTCTATTGTTGCTAAACAGACAGTGCCGAGTTGAGTCATTTTTAGCCCCCGACGAAAAAAGAGGGGTGTTATAAGTTTGACGTGTCTGTCTGTGTATCTGTGTGTCACGTCTGTGGCATCGTAGCGCCTAAACGAATGGACCGATTTTGATTCGGTTTTTTTGTTTGAAACCTAATGTGCCTACAATGGTTCTAAGCTATAATTTATGAAGATCAGCTCAGGCGTTTGATGACTATCAGCACATTTTCTACATGATAATAGGGTTTTACTAACTTTTACACATCCGATTGATTTGAAATTTGGTGTACTGTCACTTCGGTGACATTCCCATGACATACTATCCTTGAGCTGATCCTATACCATCAAAATGTCTGCAAAATGCTTAATTCTTCAGAAACTTACAGCAGATATAGCGTGTTTGGGCTCTTATGTATAGTCTCAATGAGATGGTGTTAGATAGATGATTAATGACGCCGGGGGTTACTTAAAATTTTTAATTTTGTATTTTTGAATGTTGAACAAAGACAATCACTAAAAAAAAAAGTGCCCATGTTTCGCTCTTTCGTTTTGGGAATGAAGTCATTGTAGTGCCATTTTTTTATCTTATTCGCATAAGATTGACAAAAAAAAATTAAATAGAGTTTTAATTTAATTAGGTCGGAATAGCTATGTAAAATATACAATGACCGGTAGGCTGACACCGACTCTTTTTCAACTTGGCTGATGCTCTCCCGTCTGTTTTGATATCATTGTTATCGTTATCACATTACTTGATCTATCACATTTCTTTTAAATTAAACTCTAGTTATTAGGAATAGTACTTGACTAAAGCATTGATTCTCTACTTGTATATAATTATATATATTTTAATTATAATTATGTATTATAATTATATATCATAATATAATAATTATCATTATATTTTATATAAATTATAATAGTTTATTCTATGTCTGATGCAGGCGTAGTCTATACTCCTTGCCTCTTATCCTCTGCGAAAAACGGCCTTTTTTTTTGCTTAAATAATTGATTCTTAATTTAAATTTTACATGTCATAAAATTTGTCAGCAGGCTTTAAATGAAAGATAAAGTCATTGTGGTATGAACTAAACGTAACTTATATTAGAGACAGACATTTATATACACATATTTATGATAAATACAGCCTTGCCCAAAAGTATTGAGCATCCCACTTTTTCCTTTTAAACTTCAAAATAAAGTATCATTTTTCAATTTAAAAAATAATCATGGACGTAAAATATTTAGTGTTCCAACATGTGCAAATCATTAGTAGATATGTATCATTGCGAAGTAACTACTTTTTTTTTCGAGTGTGTATGACCCATATAGGTATAAATCATGTGCTTATTAGTCAATTGATTTAATGCAATGCATTTGTAAATAAAATAGGAAACATTATATTAAGTAACAAAGGGTCGAAATAATGCCGATTTTGGACTTCTTCGTGGAATTTGAGTTATAGTGACTTTTGGATTATTTCATCGAGTTTTAGTGTCCAGCGACTTTTGATGTTAATTAAGTGATGGTAGTGTTTAGTGACTTTTGAAATTTTATGACGAACAAGGAGTTTTGAACATACCTTTGTATATTAACATAGGGAAAGTTCTTGTGTACAGTTAATTTTGTAGCTTTATTTTGTTTTGCGACTTATGTCTTTGACTGTACGTACGTACTCGCTAATCCTAGCTAGCTTGATATTGCTAGTTCACCTGCCGCTAACAAAATCTGTTGACTATCCTCTGCAGAAACAGGACAGCGTTAAAATCAGTGTTATTTACACAAACATACATTTCCGAGGGCAGTAATTACTAGTGAAGTGAGCAGCAATAAATTAAAGAGCTGTCCCACAAATTTTTGGTTTACTGCGGCGCTCTGGGAATCCTATTACGATTGCAATTAAGCTAATTTGAGGGTTCCGTCCACCACTTTCTGGAGGCTTACGACTCTTAAGTGATTTGTAGGTGTAGCTTAATTGTGATAGACGCAGTATTGGGAGGCTTCGGGGATCCTTGGGACGGTGTATCGTTCAGTATAATTTATTTCCCAAATTACAGCCGGGCTTTGCGTTATTTAGAGACAGTGAGTTACATATTTTATAGCTTGTCACAAATTGATTGCTGTTCATTTTTCATTTTTAAATGCTCCATTTGTCTTCTAAATTTTATTGTAATCCATCTATTTGTCAAAAATTTAAGTGGTTTCTGTTGTTTCGCTATTTTATCTAAAATCTAAAGAAACAACTGGTCTGCACTATTTTGTGTAGGCATACTCCAAAAGTCTTATTAGTCTATGAACTTAGTAGAGTTATAACTATAGAAGTTAAACATAATTAATTTCCTTTACTGTCTAACAGTGTAATAAGATTATCTAGTCCATATTTTAATATAGCTCTTACTGAAAGCATTATTTTCAATGACTAATATTTTTTTAATTTACAAAAAGTTTTATAGATTGGCGGAGTAATTGTTTAATTTTAATAAACAATTTCGTAACCTCCCCCTCAAGCCCGTCCCTGTAGACGTCTCCATTGTGCACGTAAACAAAACATGTTGCGAACAAAAGATTAATTACTAGATTAAGAACGCGTGAACCGGCTCAACCGGCCCATATTCTGTTGTTTGGTGTACGGCCCTCGGGCGCGGCCCTGTCCTCACTTAAACAATATATTTCAAAACGAACATTGTTTTGTATATGTTTTATTGGCTTCAACCGTAAATCACGTCAGCATCGAGTGTGTGATGAATGGGGTGGATGCGGGGTTGAAATATTTGAAACCATTTTTTTAATGTTTCGTATTTTTAATGCAAGGTTGTTTAACTAGCGTATGGTGACCTCACGCTTGATGACGGGCGGTTGCTGATGCGTCATCAGGACACGAATCTCGCCAAGAAAAGAGTAGTATTCACCATTATGAAAGTAGTGGTATTCACCATTCGGATACCTATGTAGGTGGTTAGTGATCTCTCCCGACTGCTCTGTTTGTCCAAATGGTCCAAAAAATAAATTTACTGTCTCTACTTCTACGATTTTTTTTTTGTTTAAGAACAAAACCGGTTCTTTCGAATTCCACGTCAACATCGCGCACAAAGAAATTAGGGAACTCTTTTCTTTGGTTCAAAAACTTGGAATTCTTCACCAGCACATGTGGCTCACGCATCTCACGATGGACAAACGACATGAAAATGAAAATGAAAATGAAAATATCTTTATTCAATTAGGCCCCCCAAGAAGCACTTTCGAATCGTCAACAAAAAAACTTTTATGTCTATCACATAAAAATAATATTAACTAACTAACAATTACATTATTTATTTATTTATTTATTTTAGATAGGTACACTTACAGATAATTGTCATTACATGGTTATAGGTTTACACCTATAACCAAAAATAAGTAAATACAAAGACTTAAGCTAGACAGCTATCCTATTTGAGTGTACACAACATGTTTAATTATGCTTACGGGACGTAGAAAAAGGAAAAAAGTTGTTAAACAGTAACTAGTTTATTTTTGATATATAGCTTATGTTTGTATTACATGATATCTCGGAGCCATTGGATGCAGGCTGCGCGGAACAATTCCGTTTGGAAATCGATGGGGGAGACCTTTGTTAAGTTGTGGACATCATAGGCTAAAAATTTTAAACAAAAATTAAAACCGACTTCAAAAAACTGAAAAGGATGAAATAATTAAATTTAAGTAGGTATTCATCCCCTAGAAACATATTTTTGGAGTTGGTGCTAAGTGGTTTCCAAAATCAATAGAAAGTAAAGCACCAACTCCAAATTTAATTATTTCATCCTTTTCAGTTTTTTGAAGTCGGTTTTAATTTTTGTTTAAAATTTATTTTACAAATTTTTAGTGATAACTTTCTACGGTCGAAGCTAGATGGGTGACCGTCAACTTATATTGTTTCCTACTATCGTATCGCTTCACTAAAAAGTCATTGGAAAAGCAAATATTCGCAATTTCGCTTATGTAGACGATTTCATAATTTCAGTTTTTTTAAATTTAAAACCAAAGTACCCAACTGTTTTTGAATAAATTTTTATGGGACCAAATGGCAGCTATTCCGCATCAAACAAAAAAAGAATCACGCAAATCGGATCAGTAATCTCGGCGTAATCGGTGTACATACATAGAAAAAAAAAAAAAAACATACCGGCCGAATTGAGAACCTCCTCGTTTTTGAAGTCGGGTAAAAATGATGATGATGATTACATCGGTTTTTTCAAAGGAGGCGTGGTTAAGCTGCACTAGCTGTCGTTGTCTCTCTCTCTCTCTCCTTATCGGTTATCATCAGGTGAAGGGGAGTCATGTGACGTGAAATGTGTGAGTGCAATATGAAACATAAGCTTTGGGAATTGCTATCAATATTTATCACCTTGAAATAATTTCGAGCAATTTTTAAATGGACTATTTAAAAGAAATATTTACTTTTAATTCGACCGGAGGCAATAAATCTAACCTCTTTACACTCCCCTCGGTCTCTTATAACATAAAACAAGAAAGTTTCAAATAAGAAAATGTTTAATGTTCGTGTTTTGTGGAAGAATGTACCCTACAATTTGCGGCAGATAAGTTTTGTCGAGTGGAACAAAGTTGCGCGACGTGCGCCCAAAGTCGCCGCGTCGACTGCGAGATGTTTCGATGTTACGTTGTTTGGAGATGAGGCCCTTGATACACCTATTTTGTTTTTTGAATGATTTCAACGTTAAATAAATAATTAACAGTTCTTAACTTAAATTTTCAGACCACAGAATAATTATTAATAATAATATGGGCTTGTAGATTGCGTTCCATAAATTTCTAAAAAATAGCATGTTTTTTCAACCTGTTAAGCCACAGATTCCAGATATATTTTGAACTGTCATAAGTTCTCCGAGTATCTTCTGCGGCTTGACAGATGTATACTTTTACTGCAATAGTTGAGCTTTCATGATATAGTTGTATCATATGTTACATACGACTGCAATAATTTTCATTTGGGTGATGCAAATGTTATGATTTCGTCGATGAAATTTTTATCGTGTAAACTAGAAAATTCTATAATTCGGCGTTCTCCCAAAATCCTCGGTAACTCGGTGCTCAGAGTAAGTCTTTATTGTAAGAAGTTCTTTATGCTTTGAGAAATACGGAAAACGCTTGTGGTTTCAGAGAGCTAGCACACGGTGACATTAAATACCTATCCATTAATTTTGCCGCGTTTTCTTGCATGAGTTTGTAATCTAGCAAGCATAATCCCTGTAGCAAGGATATATAAGCGAAATATACATAACATGAGTTTTAAAATTTATAATCTACGTTCTGACAATCTAAAAGCATTAAAACGGCTACCCATATTAAAAAAAAATCTAACTCAATGGCTTCTCGACTTCTCGACAAATGTTTTTATAGACTTAAAGAATACTTAGATTGGCAAAATAAATAAACAATAAAATTTAAGTAATTGAATTCATATGAAAACAAAATAATATTGTTTTAACATTGTTTGTTTGTTTGTTTGACATTGCAGATTTATTTTTATGTTATTTTTAACATTATAATTTGTAATTTTTGCACGCCTGCGAGCAGGCTGAACACATGTACCTTTTTTAGCATTGTAAGAACTTTATAACTGTGTTTTGGCAAATAAATTGATTGATTGATTGATCTTAAATCTGAGAAATAGTTTAGCACCATCATCATCATCCACCAGCCCATATACCTTACTTTCCTACACGGGAGAAACACAGGAGTTTAACCCAAAACACTACCATGCTGACCCAATACGGGTTGGTCGGTTCAAGCGGTTGGAGTAACAACCAGGACCAACGGCTAAACGTGCCCCACGAACCACGGAGGAGGGAGAGATTACAAATATTGATTAAGCACTCCCGGGATGGACCATGGCGAAAATTGCTTTGTTTCGGTAATCGGAACCAGAGCGCTCTAACCAGTACGCCACCGAGCTCCTCTCAAGGCCTGTAAGTGTGTTCTTCCAATTAATATTTCACCATCTCGCCCTCCAGTAAAATTTAACGTCTCACTAGTAAAAAGGCTTAAACTAAAGCGTTATTACGCTTCATATATTCCAAGGTAATATAAACACACCGCTCGGTAACAGCGTTATTACGACGAGCTTTTATACGAGATCAGGGAATTAAAATTCAGCTTATTTCTTGATTTTTGTATTAAAATTAAAAAGGCAATTATTTTTACCGACATCGTTTATATCAAAGTGATTTTTGCGTTGTTATGAGTACTTAAAAGTAAAGCGTAAAGTTTTATAGTGTAGTCATACACACACACACATACACAGCACAATCTTTTCACGACAGGGGTGGTAAACAAGCGTACGGTCCACTTAATGGTAGCCTATAAACGCTCGTAGCACCTTGGGCGCTACTCACGCGTTGTCACCGCAGCCTATAGACGCTCGTAGCACCTTGGGCACTACTCACGCGTTGTTACCGTAGCCTATGGACGCTCGTAGCACCTTGGGCATTACTCAGTACGGACAGGCGTTGGCATTGCCGTGGTGAACACGTTTTCGGACACCTGACTATTGGCAGACCGGTCTCACTCCGCGTTATAACTGTGAAGCTATCAACTATAAATATAATGCAGCTGCCGTAGTCGGAAAGAGACGAGATATGCGATAGTAAGAGAGGCAACGTAGAGGTGAATTTATCGGTAGTCATAGCAAGATTCGCTATTTATTTTTATGATTGTGCGGAGATTACCTTCTGCCCCTAATGTGTTCTGTGCTACTGTTCAGGGTCGTGGTGAGTCGTTAGATGAAGTTAGTGCAGAACGTCGATACGAAAGGTAGATCGGCCTGGACACGGGAAATTCGCCGCGGCGAATATTAGCGCTTTTATTCGCCTGAATGAAAACAAATGTATGGCAATATATTAAGCACGCCACGCGTAGCAGCAACCGGAGACCTCGCCAGTCGCCAGTCGCGCCACCGCTATCCCCCCGCCACCAGTTCCCGTGGCCGCCGGATAAGGAGTTCCTGGACCTCTTCTTCGCGTTGTTTCCTCACGATAATCAACATGGAGTACCTTTTACTTTTCTTGTTATCTGTCCGTATCTTCTTCGATTTGGTGATGTGTAGGTTCTAATAGATAAGCAGGAATCTAGATTTGTTCTATGGTTATTTTCGACGCGGTATCGTTTTTTATGTTCAGCGGACTGTATGATTATCCTGAATAATTCCAGACAATTTGTTGGAAAGTTCCTTTGAAATCGAATTATAATTGTTTATAGCTTCTTGAATATTCCTAGTTCCAGATATGGTACGTCAATGATTTATTTATTCCTTAGCAATATTGATTGTGTTGAAAGTGATGTTTCATGCACCAAGTAATATTAGTAATATTCTTAGAAAAACATATCTTTCAAACATGTACTAAAATGTAACAATATGATTAGGAAGAAATCTTAATATTGTCGTTTACACACACCCATCACACTTTAGTTTTTGAATCGGGCCACCAATATTATTGAACAACCTGCAAGATGCAGGAGTTTTCACCGAAGGGTGTCGTGTGTATTCCAGCCATTTCGCAAAAAAAACATGATACTATGTGCAAAGTCATTTCAAATGAAATAAATTCTACAAAATGTATGCTGTACCTTGGAAAGTATTAATATCTAAGCACATTTGAAGTCTGAAATGAATGGAATTAACATTATTATTCCACACCCACTACCCTTTTCAAGAGTTTTTAGCATTGTGCTTTACGAGTAAGTTTATTTAAGGTGTCACTTTGGAGTTTTTAAGGCTCCTAATTATTGTGTTACGAGTAACTTAAAGCAGCGAGATTATTTATAGCAAGTTTTAAAATACCACTGGAGCAATCAGATGTATTAATAAATTTTATTTCGTAATTAAAATAGAATAAAACTAGAAAAGTAGTACTTTTTCTAGTTTTATTCTATTTTAATTACTAAGTAATTTTTCAAAAATTTATAATAATGTTAAAATAAAAAATTAGGAAATTTTATTTCATTGTTAGCTCTAGTGCATATGGCTCCGGTACATGCGTGCGGCATGTGGGTTGTTACACTAAAAAGTAGCCATGTTCTTTCGCAGAATGTAATCTATATGTAGACATGTATACATATTATGTTCAGCAGTTAAAGAGAGAAAACGTAAAAGACAGACAGAGTTTTTTTCCCATTTTTAATATCAGTATGAAAAGTCTTAAACATAGTTCAAAAAATGTTTCGACTACAATAAGACAAATTATGGCCTAGTGTGGGGCAAAAACTTATTTGCGATTGTATCACAATCTTGGCGTCTGCTATGACCCATCCTGTCCTCCTGTGAATCCTGTGACTTCTTCTAGTCTTTCTGTTAACGATATAAGCCAATGTACACTTGTTGAACAAGAGAGGAAGATGAAAGGTACGAAGATGTGTAGCGGAGCTTTGAAATGCTGCGGGTGTTTCCACCAGAAAGTGTGTAAGGAATCGCTCGCCCCATTTGAAACATTACGCATCCTGCAACATTAATGCTCGTTTTCACTAACATTTGCTTAGCGTTAAGAGTCCTTAGCGATTTTTATCTCAATCTATCTAAGCAAGACAGAAAGAGACAAATGCCGTTAAGAGTCACTTAAGCCTAGGGGTAGGGAATGGTTAGCGAAAACGGACGTAATCGTATCGCTAGAATGCTTAGTGAACTAATTAAAAATAAGCGGGCGGGAAGAAAATACTTGCTTTTACTCTGATCTATCTATTTTCTTTTCTCTAAAAATAGACTACAATATTATACGTCTACTTGTATACCACAAGAACAGAGCTGAGCGAAGCTATTAGTGGGATTTTCCTCGTACTTCACTCATCTTACTTCCACATCTCTGGTGGAATAGCTGCCTTGTTCTAAGAAGAACTTCAACGCCATGACTAGTATTTGCAAATACCGTTAGTTGAATGAATCAAATCATAGATAAGTAAAGTTATTAAGCTAGATTAGATGCGAACCACCGTTCGAATACATGTGATAGCCTATTGGAGCCAACGTGACCCCAAATCAAATGTCGCCGCAGAACCCGAGCCCTGACTTGCAAGAAACCTGCCTTTGTTTTACCGCAACAAGAAGGGTACAACACCCCACACAATTAGACAAAGACCCCGTACGGATTAAATTTCTTCTGCTCTATTCAGTGATGCTGCGAAATTCATTCATGCGGAGACAGCCGTTTTGTTGTGTATTTGACTTTATTTTTTAAAAGTGGATTAAGGTACTGCAACTGCTTTTTTCAGAAAAGGGCATGCTTGTCTGTCACCGTTATTCTTGATTTAATCATCACCATTTAACGACTTATACTATACGACATCAATCAGTATAAAGTCAGCTAATATCGTTACATAATACAACGTTTAAAAAAGCTCACGTAAATGAAATGAAATATTCAAAAGTATAATAAATTAACACCTTGATGAAAGTAAATAGTGAAAAAGAGGCAGGCGGGGAGAAAAGGTTTTCTACAAAGTTAAAAGAAACCGCGGAGCGCAATTAAAATGCGGAAGGAGGGGAGCCCGCTGCGACTGCTAGGACTGCCTTAGCGGATTTATTACGTGAAGGTTCCGTACACTATTATAATTTCGTTAAATTAGGACAGAATGGGAACGCTGTAACAGAATTTGATTGCAATACAGGATCCTCTTCTAAGTAATTTACGTGAGTTAGAATACGCGTTACGACACGTGCTGCGGTTGGAATCCCTTGCACTGGTGCCTACTAAGTAGATATATTGTATTTGCTACAATTTTTGATCTTTCCTTCCACTGTCCCCTAAGTAGGTAAGCATTTGAATTCAATTTGACCTAATATTGAGTGACGTTTACCTATAGACGTCACTCAGGTATTAAGAGCGTCTACGCTCTTCTACCTTTCCTTTGTTGGCCCCTTTTTTTTCGGGGCGGAATCCGCTTACGGACCCACCCGCCGCTGCCCTATGTTGGCCCTAGCACAGGTCGCTGTGCTTCGTATTGAAGGGAAAGATTGCCACAGTGATTACTGAGCATGGAAGGCATTTCAACTTGGCATGTGGATGACAACGAACCGAAAGGTGATTTTCGTCTTTTTATCGCAGGAGTCTATAGGCAATGTAAGTCATTTACTACCAGCTGGTCCATCAGCTTGATGGTCGTCTAGTTGTATAAAAAAAATTCGGAGCCGCATAGTTTTATCCTAGCGACCCCTGCGGGCAGGTAGGTGTGTAGCGCTGCAGGCGAGCGGTCAGACGCCGGTTGTTCCCCTTAATTAACAGGATTGAACACTTTACTGTCGCTTGCTGAGTTCTGGATCAATGTTTCTGAAATTTAAACCCTGTTAGCGACAGTAACTTTTTGATGTGATTTATATATTTGATAACTACTTTATTTTACTTCTTTAAATATTAATTCTTTCCTCTAACTTGGCCAAAGTAGAATTCATGGAGACTTCATTTGATAAATTTCTGGTGTTTATCATTAGGCGACTAATTTAATTTATTTGTTTAGGAAGGAAGGTCTGTGCCCAGCCGTGGGAAGTATATAGGCTGGTAATGATTTTCTGTAATGTGGAGAAAATACCATCAAACCATACCTAAGTAGTCTGATTACACTGTAAGAATTCACGCACTATTCTACAAGTATTTAAAATACGTTCCTCTTGGAGTTGTGTATATGTGTGATCTGGTGGGTCGAGACTTTTCAGTCAACGAAAAATTTTTCGCAGTATTATTACTCCTGTGATGGGTAAAACAACTGGGACTTTAACCGCCAAATCCGTGCAATTTCATCACTAAGTTCTATGTATTTGGATATCTTTTCAAATGCTGTATTTCTCTGTTCAATAATTTCGTTTCATCCCGTTGCATTTCAACAATCAGCGGTACTATAATGAAGTGGATAACGAATTCCTCAACCATCACAAAACAGATATTTAGCTTCGCGTAACCTAGAACAACACACAGATCGAATCCGCCGATGTGTAGCAAACACAACGCTATTCCCAACCGAAATTAGCTCACGTGTAATTGTTAATTAATTTCCTACGAAATACGATTACAGAGTTTGATAATTATCAAGCGGCAAACTTGTGTAAGCAATGTTTGTTACGTGACGGTTTGTTGCCGCCCAAACTATTCCAAGTCAAAACAAGAAACTACTTTGGAACTAAACCAACAGACGCATCAACTGCCGCTGATTTAGAAATGATTCTGTAAATTTCTTGGGCAATTGATAATGGATCACACTTGGTCGCTAATCCTCGTGTATTTCTTGTGGCAAGGCGTGCGAGAAAACTTCGTCTTCGGATTACTGCGTGATAGCCCACATTACACAAACACAAACAAAAATGTTAAAAACAAAATGGGCGCCGAAAATTCTAACAGAAAGTTTTATAAACTAAACTAAGAACTACGACTAGAAGGCATATCATAGGCTAATCCTAAATGCTTGGTAGCTCACGCTTAGAGCAGTCTCCGGATTAGAATAGATGCGGGTTTCGATCTCTGCTCCAAGACATGAATTTTTTCTACTTTAGATATAGATATTTTTATAAGTAATGTTTGAAAAACATGTAATAAAATGGTAAAAATTTAATAAGGTTACTAAAGATTATGATTATGAAAGAGTATTATATTAAGTTCTATATTCAAATACGCGAAAATATAGCTAGCATTACTAATAATATATTAAATTCTAGAATAATTATTCCTTTATTTGTTTATCTAATAAAGTTTATAAATAATGTTAAACCAATTCTTCTTTTGAGCATAGACCAATTTTTGTGACCACGTTGCAGATAAATATGTATGGAAATAAACAGCTTTGTGCTCGCTATTACTAATGCATTTATTTTTACATTTTTATGTATTACCAGCTGACTAGCGGCGAACTCTGTACCGCTTCAGAAGCAATAAAATAAAATCTTAATATCTCTATTAGAAAATAAATAATATTTTTCTATCCAAGAAATAAAAAATGAAAAAATCTAGAGAGGGCCACCCTTTTCACCTACGGATATAAAAAATATAGCATACGAGCTATTCTCAGACCTACCAAATATGCACACAAAATTCAAAAAAAATCGGTTAAGCCAGAGGAGTTCGATAACAAATACTGTGACTCGAGCTTTTCGTAAAAAACATAAATAAAAAATTTGACAGCCTTCTAAGTTAATTGCTGGTTCTTCTCAATTTGTAGCGGATGTTGTTTGCCAAATTTACCACAAACCTTGGTAAGTGGGACAAAAATCCTTGGTAAGTCCAACTTTCAGAAAGAGAAGTAATTACTGGGCATGGACGGCATTTCATCTCAGGCCCCAGGATGACAACGCACCTGCATTATCAAGTGATTTTTCCTTGTTATTGCAGGTGTCTATAGGCGGCGGTAACCACTTACCATCAGGTGGGCCGTCAGCTTGTTTGTCATCTAGTTGTATAAAAAAAAAAAAAAAAAAAAAAAAGGGATCAATCTACGGGTCCAATACTCTGCTGGGCAGCGTTCGGGAAGCTTTGTGGCATATTCTCGGCCAAGCTTCCGCAGTGTCTCAAGACGAAAGTCTTTATTTCGTGTGTATTGCCAGTGATGACACACGGGACCGAGACGTGGCCGCAATGGAGAGGGCTATGCTCAGGGGTTCTCCGCGTGATCAAATCAGAAATGGTGAAATCCGCAGGAGAACTAAGGTCGCCGACATAGCCCGAAGAGTTGCGAACCTCAAGTGGCAGTAGGCAGGCCACATTGTAAGGACTGACAGCAGTTGGGGCGGAAAGGTCCTCGAGTGGCGGATACGTACTGGAAGACGCAGCGTTGGTACGATCGAGGAATCTGGTGAGGGTCCCGGAATCCCAATGGATGTTGGAAGGCAGGACCAATCGGCTTGAAGGTCCTTCGGGGAGATCTATGCCCAGCTGTGGGCGTCTCTCAGCTGAAATGAAGACGATGAATGCAAACGTTTCTTCACGAATCATATATGTTTGTATGTTTAATTAGTGCACTTATCCTCTAACTAAATAATTGGTTTTCTTTATAATATATATATTATTTGGATACACTTCTTGAGCTAGGAGACGAAGCGTAATGGCTGCCTTTTGAGAGTATTAGGTCAGGGCATAGTGAAACGAATGACTGTGTAGTAGACAACCTTTTTTTCTGTTTTTATATAAACTCTCAAGTAAAAAAATATTGGAAACAAAGACCGATTCTAATTAAATTTACCATACGTATAGAAGCAGGCTAGTCTAAAAAGTTTGGACTCTTAGAAAAGTCTTATACCTATTAAAGTAATTAGTAGCGATTTTTGGTTTGCATGAAAAGCTACAATTGCTCTTATTTAACTACAGTACTGTTTTCAAAATATCCTTTGACAGGTATTACTATATAGCCTGACCTGCACACAAAATAAAAAAATAGTTTATTTGTCTCAAAAAACACAACAAATAGTACAGACAGGACAAGATAGGCCTTAATAAATTTAAGACAAAAGGGTCAATGACTCAGTGGCTGCAGTTTTTCCTTTCTTACCCCTTCTTTCGATTGTGGAATTATCTGCCCATATAGCACCATAAATCCAAAAAACACCGACGTTATTGTGATTTGCTGAATGTCTCCCATTCATCACCGATTATAATAATAAAAAAATCGTTTATCACAAACTTTCTTATAATAAAGTCTATACTTAAATACAAGATTTAATATGCTGCTTATTAAGTTTGTGAGAGTCTGATGCCTGAAATAGGTTTCAGAACAAACCTGTGACACAGGTCATCAGGCCCCCCTCGCAGACAATAAAAGGTCTTCGCAGTCATGAGAGGAACAACAATAAGAGAATTAGCCTATGGAAATTAATAATAGATGGCCTTAAGTGTGTGCGTGTGTGTGTCTATGTGTGCGTGTGTTTCTGTGTGTGTGTCCCGTGTGTGAGTGTGTGTGTGTGTGTGTGAGGTGAGTGTGTATGTTTGTGCGAGTGTGCGTATGAGTGAATGCGTGTTTGCGTGTGTAGAAGAGAGAGTGAGTGAACGATTGCGCGCGTGTGTGTTGTGTGTGTGCAGGAGAACACGAAATTTTAACTTCAATTTTATTGCTGTGCTAGCAAAATAAATTATTTGTGATGAATGAAATTCATTTAGGAGTTGATAAGATACTTTCCGTGGCCTGGTAATCTAATGTCTTGAGGTATTTTGTCACTGTTAATTTGCAGCTTGATTTGGATAGTGGGTATATATTTAAAATTGTGTTAATCTTATTGTATAAATAAGGCCCAAGAAAAGTGTAAAAATTATGAGAGGAAGCTTTTTTTAAAGGTGGGACAGCGCATACTTTACCCTTCCGACGCTTTCCTCTAAGGAGCTCTGGGTCATATTGTAGGTTAGAGTGTTGTCTTAGTATGGTGTGAAGGATAAAAGTTTTTCTGACTGTCAATTACAGTAATTACAATTACAGGCAAAACGCGTTTGTACGTCGAGCGAGTTATAAGTTTATCAAAGTGGTTAAATAGTGGGATATAGATTTATTTAATACTAGTTGTTTGAGTGCGGCGGTTACTTTGTCAATAAGATTTTGAATTTATATATTTATTTCTGGAAAAGATACACCAACAGTTAAATGATTGATCATATTTAAATGTTTGATTTTGTGCCTTTATTACGCCTTTTTTATTGTAAAGAGCCGTGCCTTCTGACGTAAGCATTTTATGTTTAAAAGGAGACTCTGGCAACTTACTAATATAGAATGATATTTGAAGGCAAATATTTCATTTTTATGTTTAATATTGTAAGAAGAAATACAAATAAAGAAAATGAAGAAAATGATGTGCTCCAGGCAGGAATAGAACCTGCGTGTTTTGGGGTCCGGTTTTAATTAAGTTATATTTTGGACACTGTTTTGGCTTCGATTGGATATATTGCTCATTGTGTTTCAAATTGACTATGCTGTGTGGGTAAGTCCGGACACCGGAACTAGAGTCCTACAAAAACCAAGTTACACTACAACTGACTTCCAGTCCTTATCTTTTATTTTTTTCAATTTATGCACAAAAATACACAGCCCTAACAATTTTTTAAAATTAACAGCTAATATTGATCATAATGCCAATAACGGATATGTATTATTTAAAATACTGTTATTGCGGCCAAACAAGTTTCTTACCACTATGCATTTAGATACAAAAAAAGTAAAAAACTTAAACGTTAAAAATATAAAATTGATAAAATTATAGACACATTTATGTGTGATGTGTGGTGTTTGTATGTTTGTGTTACAAACATTTAATGTTTTTTAGTCATTTTTTTTTGTTACTGCTTAATAATTCACAGACACAGTATATTAAACTATCTTGTATTATTGTTATTAGGTATTCATTTATTTCTAGTATTATGTAACTGCAGTTTCTCTAGCTTGTTCTAGTTGTAGGCAACACTTACTTACTACATTCATATTATATATGTCCACATTATTTATTACAAGTATTTACAATTTATTCTATGTCATTATTTACATTCATTCATTTATCATTGTTGTCTATATAATATATCAATAATGCTGTACCAGTTCGTCGTCAGTAAAGTCGCGCGCTTAAGAGGGACTATGGACACGCGCGACCCACTATTGTCTTCTTTTGTTTGCACGGTGACGTGAATATCTAAGCGCCGCAGGCCTTATGTCCCAAAATTTTACCGCAGGCAAGTTTTTAACAGCCTGCACTCATTAGGTCACCCTGGTGCCAACGGATCTGCCAAGTTGGTAGCCGAGCGATTCGTTTGGCCTGGCATTAGGAAAGACTGTAGGGATTGGGCACGTACCTGCATAGCTTGCCAACGGGCGAAGGTTAACCGCCACGTTAACGCACCGCTAGGTACCTACCATCTCCCACGTGCAAGGTTCAAACAGATCCACATCGACCTTGTTGGACCGCTCCCACTCTCGCAAGGTTATCGGTATTGTCTGACTGCCGTTGATCGCTTCACGCGATGGCCAGAAGCAATACCGATCGAAGACATTACTGCAGAGACCGTCGCCAAAGCATTGCTTTCATGCTGGATATCGCGTTTTGGTTGCCCGGTGGAGATCACCACAGACAGGGGACGAAAGTTCGAGTCAGCACTATTTCAATGTCTCTCGAAAATAGCTGGCTTCGAACACAAACGTACCACTGCGTATCATCCGGCATGCAACGGTCTAGTGGAGCGGTTCCACAGGCAAATGAAGGCAGCGATAGTCTGCCACGCAGACAGCAGGTGGACCGAATCTTTGCCGTGGGTTCTTCTAGGCGTGAGGACAGCCTTCAAAGAAGATTTACAGTCTTCGTCAGCCGAGCTCGTGTACGGGGAGCCTTTAAGGTTGCCTGGCGAGTTCTTCGAACCTTCGGTCCCTGGTACCACTGACGTTAGCGAATTTTCGGCTCGTATCAGGCGCTTCGCTGAAAACTTACGTCCAGTACCAGCCTCGCGTCACGGAAACCAACAAGTTTTCATTTATAAGGAGTTAGCCACTGCCGATCACGTTTTCCTACGTGAAGACGCATCTCGCGGTTCGCTGACTCCTGCTTACTCCGGCCCACATAAAATCTTGGCAAGAGGAGACAAAGTTTTTAAAATTATCCTCAACGGTAAGGAAGCCACGGTTTCAATAAACAGGCTAAAACCGGCTTTCCTGTTAGGTGACCGCAATGAGGAACCCCCGCAGGTCGTAACAAAAGACGTCGTTACACGTTCGGGACGTTGCGTACGATTTCCAGATTTTTATCGCCCTTGACGGTCTCTGGAGGGGGGTGGTGTAGGCAACACTTACTTACTACATTCATATTATATATGTCCACATTATTTATTACAAGTATTTACAATTTATTCTATGTCATTATTTACATTCATTCATTTATCATTGTTGTCTATATAATATATCAATAATGCTGTACCAGTTCGTCGTCAGTAAAGTCGCGCGCTTAAGAGGGACTATGGACACGCGCGACCCGCTATTGTCTTCTTTTGTTTGCACGGTGACGTGAATATCTACGCGCCGCTGCGCAGCTAGTCACGTATGTCAGACGAGGCCCAATCACGACGAGCTGCGCACGCCGCTTTTGACACTAGCGTCATATTGCGTGGTTGCTACGCTGTTTGTTATTTACCGTATGTTTTATTCTCACCTGTAACTTCCCTACACCCTATAAACTATTGCGCTTGTGCTTTTATACTTTCCGATTCTCCTTCCGAGACTAAGACAATTGTATGTTGTGTGTACCTACCTTGTATTGTGGACTGGACTGATATTACATCTATCTTCAGTAAGTGAACAATCTTTTCCTTCATCACTAACCACCTGCCTACGTACACTACCCATATATATATACCATCTAAATAGTTAATATCTTGCATTTAATAATATGTAATTTTCGCTACTCTGTAGTTAATAGTTATACCTTATACTATGGCCAAGACGTGTTTCGCCGCAATCAATCTTCGCGGCGATATATCTTGCAGATTCAGCTCCAAGCTGACGTGGAAACCAACCTTAGGGGATTAGGGACAACGTCTGGACCCTCGGCTCTAATCGAGGACGCTACAGTAATTTAAGGCGAATCTAGTGCTTAGGATTTTGGTTTTTCGTAATTAGCGTGGTAAGGAAAATCCGGCGCTCGATGGTAGCTCGCTGAAATATTCGTGATTTATTATTATTTATTTATTTAATTACACGACTATTTAGCCAATTACATAATTAGTGATGGGTTTGACACTAGTAATATGACTCGTTTTTCACATAGACGACTAATATCACAGATGTGAAAGTAACTCAATCTGTCTATTGCGTTTTTACTTGAAGCCGGCGCCGGACCGATTTAGGACAAATTTATGGAGGCATGGAGGTTTATGCATCATGAGAAAGGATAGAAGCTACCTTTCGGCGTGGTAACCGACACCCAAAAGCGCGTATACTAAATAAACAGAAACATCCATAGTCGTTTCACTAGGTGGTAGGCCCGTTTGTAGGGTCGTCTGGGTAGGTAGGTACCACCGCCTTTACTATTGCGGCCGTGAAACAGTTCGCTGTGTTACGGGCTGAAGAAAGGAAGCCAGTGTTATTACTGGGCATGGACGGCATTTCACCTTAGGCCTCAGGGTGACAACGCACCTGCACCCAAGAGATTTTTTTGCTCGTTATTTCAGGTGTCTATAGTCCTGACAACGAAGGAAAACGTTGGTTTTTTAGTACGTATTGTGCCTCAATGCCTCGAGCCCCACACTGCCTGGGTGGGGCCCCACACTGCCTGGGTGGGGCCCCACCCTGCTCGCGCGTGCGTAATTGCATTTTCCCAACGATAAAAAAGAATGTCTATAGAGGACGGTCGCCACTCACCACTAGGTGGGCCGTAAGGTTGCTTGTCATCTAGTTATATGAACAACGTTTCTGTTTATTAACCCGGCAAGCATCAGATTCCAGACACAATTGAGTTTTCAATTGCTATAGACCTCCAGAAGTATAACGCCGCTTGACAGATTAAGTATATTCTTATTTTTTAATTTGAACATTATTATAAATGTTTGAAAAATTACTTAGTAATTAAAATGTAAAACTAGAAAAAATTCACGTCCTGAGGCGGGAATCGAACCCGCGACCTTTCGCAATCCGGGCGACTGCTCTAACCAACTGAGCAACCCAGGACTTGTTATATCCCTGTAAAATTCTTTTAGTCTAATATGTATTTGCGTTTATGAGCTAACGTCTACCATACAATGTTGAAATGTTCTATTTCAACATCCGAAACGAGTATTTTTACAAATACCTACGATTCGGTTAAGTTGGGGCAGTGCTTTCAAATATTCTTAATTTTTTATTTAAACATTATTATAAATGTTTGAAAAATTACTTAGTAATTAAAATATTAAATTAGAAAAATTTTACGTCCTGAGGTGGGAATCGAACCCGCGACCTTTCGCAATCCGGGCGACGGCTCTATGACTTGTATTTAACTGATCACTATACAAATCTAACCTAACCAATCTTAAAAATAAAATTGATCATCAAAAATTATGATTGGTATAAATACCGACAGATTAAATATTTGTAGACCAATTGTTATTTTTTGACCACCACGGTAATATTTTTCTGTAGACCCTTTAAATTTTTCCCTTAGTAAATTCACAGAAATCAGGGCAACAACTGGGCAAAAAGCTCGAGCCAAAATGCATTTGCCCACCTCCCGACATTAACTACCAAGAGCTCCGTTCATGAATAATTTAACGTCTACTATCAGTTTTGGGAACTTGTCGGAGCAGCAGTGCTTCTAACTCGCAATACAGAACTAACACTGCTTTATTTAGGCTTTTGAGGGTGGAGTGTACTTAATTTAATTTTAAGTTTATAATTAATGTCTGAAACATAAATGACAAACGGAGATGTTCGATCCCCCCCCCCCCCCCCCCCCCAAGATAAATCGTATACTTGTTAAATGAAAGCTTATATTTAGAAGATCTAGTATAAACTTTTTTTTTACTTTATATCCCCCGCATTTATGAACGATTTTAAAAAGTGTAGTTATTGGCAAGTTTCTGTAATGAAATATAGTAAAAAAAATGTTAACATCCATATCCGATTGAAAAACCTTTTATTGGATAAAGAATTTTACAATATTAAAGAATTCTTATCATTGAAATTCTAAAATTGAATGTGAAATTATTTAATTAATTATTGACTTAGAACATTATTGACATTTGACTTTACATTGTGTAATATATATTTTTTATACTATCTCTTATTTGACATCTCAATTTTAAAATATCAATATAATTTATATTAGATTTGACATCATTATTATTATTATATCGATTATAATTATTTTATCTTTTGTATAAATTGACAATCATTTTTACAAATTGCATGTACCTAACTTAGTTTTTACAATGACAATTGTGTAAAAATGAAATAAATAAATCTAAATCTATTAATAATGAGGAACAAGAGTAGAAACCAACTAGCTGTGTTCTTTTAGCATTTTTCATAAAAAAATATTGCAAATAGTCTGAACCAAATTGAACCCATTTCTATCTCTGGGTAACAATTTTTTAGCGAGAATCAGATGGAATTTTTTGTTTAAACCTCTACATTTACATTAATCTTTGTGTTAAGTATGTAAGCCTTGTTCCGATTACGAAAACAAAGAAACTTTCGCCTTGGTCATCAAAAATTTGTAATCGCGAGCTCCCTCGTGCTTCGGTAGGGCGCTAAGCCATTGGTTCCGATCGTTACATCAACCGCCATAACCCACCAAACCATTGGGCTAGCGTGGTGGTTCTGCGGCCTGAAACTCCTCATGTGTTTCCCCAACGTAGGAAGGCATTGGCCCAGCAGTGGAACGTAATAGGCACTACTAGATGTGTGTGATTTTTCCGACTCATAAAGGTCGAATTGTCCAGAAATCCCAATGATTATGCTCGCAGTGCTCCGGGCTTTGCCGCGGGTGTTCTCGGCTGCAGCACGGAGTGTACTGCAGTGATTAGTGAGCCATCTCGGACACTAAGTGCTCCCGATACAGCTCGGGAACAGACAGGGCCGCACTCAGGATTCGAGTGAGCTATGACTTCTATTTTGTAAAGAGCGTACTTTCAATTCTATTTTGGGAAAGAGACAGATAGATGTTGCCAGTATCTAAACTAATTTTATTAATCCTTCAATGGCCATAACAATTATTTAATTGTGTCTGGTTTATCGGGCTTTGATGGGTGTGGTAAGATATGCAAGTTTATGAGTTTGTTTTATGTATAGTAAATTCTGGAATTACTGAACCGTTTTAGATGCATTTTGGTGTGAAGCTAGCTTAAAACTCTCGAAAGGATAAAGTTTTTGACGTGATAACCGACCTCTACTCTGTGTAAAATATGTTGGACTTAAGCTCGCGGACGGAAGCCAACACATAATAAATTATCGTCACTATAATTTATTATGTGCTAGCTTCCGTCCGCGATCCTTTCCAGGGTTTCAAAATATGCCCATATCAAATTTTATCTAAATCGGTTCAGTGGTTTCGGCATGAAATCGTAACAAACAAACTCACTTTCGCATTTATAATATTAGTTAGGATATTAAAGTGCATTTGGTACGTACAATCGACAGCAGCTCAAGTGTTGCAACTTGTCTTTGAGACCACTTACTCCATACGTAACAGAGGCGGCTTTCGTGGTAAAACTGTAATACTTTATGTGCTGGTGTAAAAGGACATTATTTTATTATTTTTCCTTAGTCCGCAATATTACAAAATGTTGTTCAAAATACCCACAGTACCCGCAGATACTTTGCAGTGTCTTAAGCCTGCGGCGAGTAAGGTCGCCTAATTGAGAGAGCGTTATAGAAGCACGGTGACTTGTCTCATATGTTATCAAAATATCGCGCCACAGGATAGCGCAACCCATTAGTAGTGCCAAGGTGCTACGAGCGTAGACACTCGTAGACGCTCGTTAGAAAAAATCCTTTTGGTCCCATCCTCCCTCAGGATTTTTTGTTCTAGGGCGGACAGGGTATTGTAACGTGGTACTATAACATTGCGATGTTATGGCACCTCGTAACACCTTCCAAACCTGGCAATATTTACAAACATAAATTCAAAATTCAAATTCATACTTTGGCGTTTGCTTCGGTTTTATCTTTTAAATCATTATTTTGATGACTCGGGACGAGACGTTTCTCTATTTTCATCATTTGTCTCGCTCTTGACGCCTACTATTAGATTTTGGCGATGCAGTATTATTACAACAATTTATTATTATTCCGGATTGAATACTAAATTTATCAATTTCTCTAAAATAAATCTCAAGGCACTTACGTAAGTAGCTTATTTTTAGAAGCCTATTTTAGTATTTCAGTGTTATTTCAGTTTTTAAGTGTTCAGTTTTAAGTTTATTTATTTTGTTAAAGTGTGACTTAACTTTTAAATATAATAAACCTAAAGTGACGTATTTCGGTGTGTTATTCTTGGACCCGCATACCACCAATCGTTACAGCACCTTGGGTTACAGTAACCTTGGCTACGGTAACCGCCGATCATCAGGCGGAACATACTTTTGTTTCCCACCCTTTTCTTATGAAAAATTTATAAATATACTTATTTTTACTATTTTATTTATAAATTTATACACTTTTACTTTTGCGTGTTAGCGGCGGCGTTCTAGTTAACCGCCCAAAATAAAAAAACTCAAAGTGGTTAGAGGTTATAGGTTGAAGATAACAAGACAAAAAGAGACCTAGACATTACCTGGGGTGTTGGAATCCGCCCCTGTATTACACTAAATCAGAGGTGGTTGTACAGCGCGCCGCGGGAGCAGCAGGCGTTCGGCAGTCGCGACCAGCGCCCCGAGCTGATTTGTCGAGTGTTGGTCTAGTCCGGAGCTAATACACGCCGATATCAGACTTTGTAAAAGATGAATAATGGATAGGATGAAACTGAGGAACTTGCACGCATTAAGAAACGTTTTGGAGTAGGAATATACAAGTAAAAGAAAAGCGGGTATTATTGCGGGTACCTATCAAAGTACAGATTTTTTGATATATCTATTTTTCTTGATTAATCGAATAACTAATCTTCGCTGTTTCAGAATAATACACTTTCATAAAAAATATGTTTCAAAGTTGTTTTGGTTACTCGAATAACGATCTATCGAAGTAACATTTCATATAAACTATTAAGTTATCGATAAAACTATTTATAGAAACATGTTTCAATGTTTTACGGTACACATTATATTACTTTCAATCGCAGTAACGTTTCATCGAACGATGCATTCCAACTTACATAATTTACTTGGTTCTCTATTTTGTCTCATAATTTTTTTATCCATAATCTAACGTGTCATAAATAATGTTTTGTGACATAATCATCATGTATCCAAATGATAAGTAGCCCTAACTTAATGTCTCATAACATAACGCTCTTACTAAACCTTGGTCTGACTCCATACACCCCACATCCTACGTTATTACCCATTTTGGAGCCATCAGTAAACCATGTGAGGCATCCAGCTTCGGAGGGAGCAGTGACTTGTGGACAAATGTTGTTTTGGATATCTGCCCAGTCTTCCCTGCTAGGCAACCCAACTGTATAGTTTTTGTGGAAGTTGAGTTGTGGTAGCATGACGTCAGAAGTCATTGCTAATGGAGGTAGTTAAAACACAGCTTGATGTAATGATCGCAGTGTTTGAGATGCCCATTGTGCTTTCCCAGTGACGCCTGCCATATACATTCCAGCCTTTGCATCTTTTCCAATAAACAGATCCAGAGACGGTAGGTTGAGAAGGGCATTAAGGGCTGCCGCCGGAGTTGTGCGCATAGCACCAGTTGCCATCAAGCACGCGGTGCGTTGCAAGCTGGTTAGCTTGTTGTCTGTAGTCTGGGGGAAAAAGTCAAGCAAATAACAACCATTGTTATTTGCTTGACTTTTTCCCCCAGACTACGCAGGCATACGTTAGCATCGGCCTTACGATGGTGGTATAAAGCCATAGGGCGATTTTGGGGTTTAAGCCCCATCTCGTCCCTGCAAGGCGGTGACATATTCCTAAGGCAGTTGTTGCCTTTTGGATTACGTTGTTTAAATGTGTTTCCCAAATTAGTGTCTTGTCAATTGTTATGCCCAAGTATTTGACTTCTTGGGAAAAAGGTATACCTAGATGTTCTTTTGAAAAAATAGTAACCAGAAATTGTCAATATATACTCATAATAACTCAAACGAAATATCGTATGTATGTAGCTGGATCCATCCCCTGATGTACCAGTCTACCATATCTATGTAGGAGATGTTTAACATACTGCTAATTTTATTTATATAACAATCGTAGGGGTACAATAAATAACCTCTGATATACTTATGGTAGCCTGGTACTTCAGATTGGAAATATACATTTATTAGGTGTCAACGGATAAAATGAATCAACGGACTGAATTACTTTCTCTTTGTCGCATTGTCGGTTGAGTTTAATTAGAAACAATTATTAAATAAAAAAAAGAATTATGCTATTAACACCAGGTTCGTAATATTTGAAAAAACAAAACGGTGGTATGGTTCAGTCCCACCTTACCCCCAGGGGTATGGCTAGGGGTATGGTGGGTCTGTGATAGCGATCATCTCCTCTGATGTGTTTAATGGAGCAAAATATCAATTACCTATTTATTTTATGATAGCCTCTGACAAATTAGGTTTGTCAGAGTACGCAGCAGATCGTTCATATTTAATTTTCCATTAAAAATTCTTTTAACATCAAAAGCATTCCAAATTAGTAAACCAATTTAACATAACAATACTGAAATTGATAAACGACAATCCCCAGAATAAATGGAAAAATCTATCGCGTGGTTCTATTTTCGCCAAGGAACAATAATTCTTTGTCTGCAAATGAATGCCTGCGGAGGATCAGGCCCGTCGATAGATTGTGAGTTTGCCCATTAATCCGGGCCGGGTCAGCGCAGGCCCGGCTTTCTCCCCAACACTCAGAGCCGGTGATACGAACGAACAGTTGAATCCGACATTCCATTGTTGACTCTGGAGTAGGTAAATCATGAATGAATGCTATTTGATTTGAAATGTCAGTCGATTTCAATTCTAGCCCAATGACATTTCAAATCCAACTGACAATCGAATGTTTGAATTGGAAAGCAGTGTCTTATGTTATTGTGTTGCTTGCTATTGTGATTTTTGAACGTGAAAGGAAACAGAAGCGCGCCATTTGATGGAAGAAATTTAAAATATGTATATTCTTCATTATTAAGGAGCGTAGTAGTTCGAGCGTTTGGGTGTTGATTACGAAAACAAAGCAACTTAAGTCATGGTCGATCCGATGATGGGTTAATCAAAATTTGTAATCTCGACCTCCTTTGTTCTTCGGAAGGAACGTTGTTGGTCCCGGATGTTACTGTAATACGCTTTCACCCACCAACTCACATTGGGCCAGCTAGATGGTGTTATGGCCCAAACTTCTCATGTGTTTCTACCATCTAGGAAGGCCTGTGCCCAGCAGTGGGACGTATATAGGCTGATGGTGATGATGATAATGATATTCATAATTATACTAGTGACCACCCGAGGTTCCGTCTTCTTGGCGTCGATAATCGCGACAACAGCATCTTGTGTCCTTTTTCAAGATATAATCTTACTCTATGCCAAATATAATCCTAATAGGTTCAGCAGCATATCAGTTCAAACGTAACAGTCAACCACAGTTACTTTCATATTTAAAATGTAAGTATTGATGCTGTTCAACTTTAGAAAGACTTAAAGAATTGCCAATAAAAGACACAGAAGTGACTTCGTTTATGAGACGGATTTTTTTAAGAAATTAATGTTTCATGTTGCGCCAACAGTTTACTGTTCTATTTAAATAAATAAAGCCAACGAAACTGTATAAATAAGGCGATAACTTCCGATCGTAAACGGGTAATTTGTTAACCAAATAACATGGGTCGTCTTCGGCCGCCCGCCGGCGCCGATAGCTTACCACGATTAAAATGCCCGAGAGATTCCGCACATGTAGGCCATAAAAACAAATTACGCTTTCCCTCTAATACTCTCGATTCGCACCCGACGTGGGTTCTGGCCAAGTGTTTTAACCTCAATAGGCTATCAGAAACTTGCTAATAATAGCGTAGTCTATACAAATGTGGAGGACTGTGGTGAATTCCGAATGTAAATTGAAACTCAGCTCCATATCTTGCGGAACGAAACTTCGTGACGAACTTATGTGCTACATTCCCTTAATATTCTACATTTTTAAAATTTAAATTAAGTCAATGCTTCTTTTTCTTTATTGTTGGCAGCACCAAAAGATATGTCTGTCTCTTGGTCTAAATTCAAGTACTCTAGTTACCTTTTCTATGGCAGTTTTAAACTCGTGTGCAGATTTACGCAAATACTAGTCAAAGAGCACCACTTGATTTCAAGAATATCAAAGGATATTGAAATATAAAACATCCTTATTTCAAAAACAGATCATTGGAGTGCAACACGAGCTTTTGATCCCACCATTTGAATTATAAAGTCTCAAGCCTACGTATTGCCCGACCAACGGCCACCGTAAGTTTCGTATGCGGAAACTCAAAATATAATGTAACACAAAAAGACTCAGCACATCTTCAGTTATATTAATTCATAATATTAATCATTTTATTTGCAAAAATATGGTTACAGAGGATGTTTTATATAATTTGAGTCACCAGCATATTCTGTCGATTACACCAACGTGCAAATATTTCAACATACAAAAAAAAATATTATTATAATTTAAATCATTCCTTTAAAATTAAACCAATTAGGTATAAATAATCATGTAACATTAAATATTGTAAGAGAACTAAATTACTTATAACATGTCTTAAAAATAAATTACAATGTCAGGGAATCATGTGAATTATAAAATTAAATGAACAATGTCAAGAGAATTAAATTACCATGTCCACAAAAATAATTTACAAGTTGAATAGAAACGTTACACAATTAATAAAATTTCCTAAATTTAAAGTTTATCTTTCAAAACCTCACCAATCGAATAATATGTCTTGTCTATAAAAAATATAAATAGTTATGTTTTGAACTTAGTTCATATTAATAGTATACAATCTAAGCAAGCATGAGCTAAATCCGGTATAATGGTTCAGTTCAAATGTGTAGTCCTCGCAAAAATGAAAATGAAAATCCGCCTTTCTTATTTCAGCCGTGAAACAGTTCGCTGTGTTTCGGATTGAAGGGAAAGGTAGCCAGTGTAATTACTGGGCATGGACGGCATTTCATCTTAGGCCCCAGGATGACAACTCACCTGCAATATCAAGTGATTTTCCTTTGTTATTGCAGGTGTCTATAGGCGGCGGTAACCGCTTACCATCAGGTGGGCCGTCAGCTTGTTTGTCATCTAGTTATATATAAAAAAAAATGATTATTTCGTAACCAAAACAAATGATTACAGAGATTTTGGAGACCCTCTGTTAAGTAATATATAAGACAACAATAACCTTTCATGTAATTTTATCTATCTGTGCCAAAAATTATGAGTAAAAAACAGGCAGAAGTAACATTTAATTTAGAAACATTTACTTTGACAAGTTAAACGTTTTATAGTACCTAATAAGAATTATATCGTAATGTACTAAATTCAGAGAAAGCTTAATTATATCGTTTTCATATAATTTCTGTTCATTTTGAAATAGGATATGATTTATTATAGCAATTACCTGAATCTTTGATGAAATATTTATAAACGTATGAAAGAATATTCAGTAATTAAATACAGATGACATTAATTATGCCTCTTGGATATTTGAACTGAATGAAAATTTATATTTATATTAATTACTTTAAATTTTGATTTGGTAAATGAATCCAAATTGAAATTGAAATTATTTTTGATCTTCTTTTTTTATTTTCACAGCATAAGCTTCCTGTTTTTAGGGTTCCGTACCAAAAGGGTAAAACGGAACCCTATTACTAAGACTCCGCTGTCCGTCCATCCGTCCTTCTGTTACCAGGCTGTATCTCATAAACCGTGATAGTTTGATAGCTTTTTTTATTTGATTTTCACCAAACGTGTTTTTTTTTTTGCTTTGGTATTGATTTGATTGATTTTGGTATTGATAGCAGCAACAGGTAGACGCTTATTAGTGTCTTGTGTTGTTAAATCCGGTAAATTGGTTTTATTTCAAAGTTAGACGCTTGTTTGTAGATAATGGTACGGAACTCCTCGTGCGTGAGTCCGAATCGCACTTGGCCGCTATATTATTTTCCATAAATAAAATACAATAGGTTTTCTACTGTCGAGGAGTCGCTGCCGGGCTAGTAAGTGTAGTGGTGTGTTGAAATTAACCAAAAATCGGAGATCCCAGAGTGTTATGTATTTCTAATATTTCACAATATTAATATTCATCTTTTATTCCAGATGTATTTGAAGTCGAGCAGATCAGGAAAGAGGACTAAATGTAAAAATGGGGTCCCTTATGTTGGCAACCCAACAAATAAATAAATTTATATATTTTATAGGCTAGTAACACTAAATTGAAATTTCATGTTTTTCATTCGTCCTTCCTCGTTCTTACTACATGTACTTGCGATATAATTAATATTGTAAAATCAAGTGTTCACCCTAATAAACAGTGCATTATAGTGAAGAATCAACAGATCTTTTATTGAGCCTGACACCTTAAATATGCTTGGACCATAGATTATAATATTCTACTAAATTGTTACATATTATGAAACCTTTCCAGATTTGCTACAGTAAGGAACGAAAGGTGAAAGACATATGTTGCTATCTGCTTAGTGTTAAATGTCATCATCATCACCAGCCTATAAACTTCCCACTGCTGGGCACACACCTTTTTACATAGGAGAAACACATGAGGAGTTTGGGCCATGAATAGAATAGAATAGAATAATTTTTTATTGTATAAATAGTGCTTACAACAGTTTTATCCATTTCGGACATACAATATTTACTTAATCTAAATTGAGTAATTAAACTTATTAAGGTATGTAAAACCAATTTTTAACCGACTTCAAAAACGAGGAGGTTCTCAATTCGGCCGG
This sequence comes from Nymphula nitidulata, assembly GCA_947347705.1. Classification (NCBI taxonomy): domain Eukaryota; kingdom Metazoa; phylum Arthropoda; class Insecta; order Lepidoptera; family Crambidae; genus Nymphula; species Nymphula nitidulata. The sequence continues at coordinate 19,428,948 of OX374634.1, read as the reverse complement.
TATGTTTTTTTTTTCTATGTATGTACACCGATTACGCCGAGATTACTGATCCGATTTACGTGATTCTTTTTTTTTTCGATGCGGAATAGCTGCCATTTGGTCCCATAAAAATTTTTTCAAAAACAGTTGGGTACTTTGGTTTTAAATTAAAAAAAACTGAAATTATGAAATCGTCTACATAAGCGAAATTGCGAATTTTTGCTTTTCCAATGACTTTTTAGTGAAACGATACGATAGTAGGAAACAATATAAGTTGACGGTCACCCATCTAGCTTCAACCGTTGAAAATTATCACTAAAAATTGTGAAAAAAAAATTTTAAACAAAAATTAAAACCGACTTCAAAAAACTGAAAAGGATGAAATAATTAAATTTAAGTAGGTATTCATCCCCTAGAAACCTATTTTTGGAGTTGGTGCTAAGTGGTTACCAAAAACAATAGAAAGTAAAGCACCGACTCCAAAAATATGTTTCTAGGGGATGAATACCTACTTAAATTTAATTATTTCATCCTTTTCAGTTTTTTGAAGTCGGTTTTTAATTCTAACTTTCATCATTATAAAATTCACTTAAACTGTAATATGCTTTTGAAATCAGCCAAATTTTTAATTTAATTTGGAATTGTTTAATACTAACAGGCAAATGATTAAATATTTTTATTGCACTGAAGTAGGTACTCTTATGGTAAATTGTATTATTACATTGTGGTACATAGAAATCAAATTGATATTTTGAGCGAACATTACGACAGCAAATACTCCGGCCAGATACGGATAAGTGGGTTAAAGGGACTGAAGTAACAAGCGGGACCAACGGCTTGACATGCGTTTCAGCGCACGTAGCTTGAGATTGTAAATTTTAGTTGACCCATCCCTGCATTGACCATGGCGAAGGTTGCTTTGTTTCCGTAATCGGAACCAGAGCGCTCAGACTACTATGTCACCGGCTGCTCGGTTAGGGGGTTCCAGGTTCAAATCCCGGTGGGAGCAAATATGAGTATGAGCATTTGTTCACGAGTAACGGATGTTTATATGTTCATTTTGTATATTTCTAATATTTATATATCTACCTACATATTATTATCATTATTTATCCGTTATCTAGTATCTATAACACAAGCTCTTGATGATGCTTACTTTGGGCTAGAAAATAGGTGTGAGGGTATGTTAGATGTAAATCTATTTTATTGGATTCAAGTTGTTTGATTAATGTTACTATAATAATAATAATATCATTTATTGGACTTTATAATGTTACACCCGACATTAAAAGTTTTTTATAAATATTGCGTTAAGTTTATTTTATCAGCGCCTGTGTCTCAACATCAAAAACCAGTATCTCGGCCATTTGGTCTGCCTAGTAAAAAACGGATTTAGTCTAAACCTGGGGAACATAATAAAATAATAAGCCCTGAGTCGGTCGGGTGTCGCTTAATGAAACGTGAACCGTTTAACATTACGCCGCACTTTGATCTAACTTTTACTACTCTTTTATGATGCTTGCCAATATTTTGCCAGAATATTTTAGCTGAACGACCAGAAAATAAAGTTTTACGAGATGAGGACTTCTTGAGGGAAAGGGGATCTTTGTAGCGGCTTTGTCATGCTACTATTCACAGTTATTTGAGTAATCGGTTGATCAGTGAAAAGTACAGTGACGACACAGAGCCGATACATGACACAGAAACATCACAATACGTAATGCGATCCCTTGAATCACGCTTACGAAGTTTCCGAGGTATATCGGTATAATATAAGTGTGGGGTCGAAAGAAAACCAAAACCTTTAAAAGTTTAAACTGGCTTTATTAAAAAAAAACTTATTAAATCAAAAATCCTACGTCTGTCTGTCCCTGTCGTCCTAATAGTCTTCCTCGTACAACCGCCATTCGTTCTCCCTTCCTAACTTGCTTAATATATTCCTCTCTCTCTCACACAGTCAATTCGGTTGCATTGCACACTTACTTTATAACACATTATATTATATTATCAATTCGGATACTCACAATCCACATCAGATTGATTTAGTTAACCACACCTGCAGAGAAAGTACTCTTAATAAGAGGAGATAGCAAATTTTACTCAAAGGAAGCTTCTGTTCCTTTATTTTTAAAAGGAAACAAAACTGCATTCAAAGATTTGAAAATATGCTTTCTACACTCGGAAATTGAACTGGCTAAAATCCAAGAAAATGCATTATGTATGAATTTCTATGGCATTAATGGACAGGGCCAATCATAAATTACGAATCTCTCTTACAAACATGGCTAATTAAATGAATGGAAAGCCATGAAATCGATGCGATCGTCCGAGTTCTACATTCGAGTTAAAAGTTATTCCAATTTGACTTTAAGGAAAAATAGATGGTCCTCTGATCGACCACTTTATTTCTCTATTTTATACTTCTATATTTTTTTTCCCGCTTTAATGCGTAGGTAATTCCGTCGACAGCACGTGAATAGTACATGCGCGTTCATTGTGACCACTTACTACTACCATATCATCATTAACATCATCATACCAACCTCTGATGTCCACTACTGAACAAACGCCTCCCCCACCGATATCCAAATGAAATGGTTCTTGGCAGCTGCATCCAACGGCTCCCCGCGACTCTGACCAGGTCTTCTGTCCATCTAGCTAGTGGGAGGCCGTCCTTCTTTGCACTTCCCGGTATGTGGTCGCCATTTTAAAACTTGAACGCCCAAGCAGCCGTCTGTTCAGCGTGCTATGTGCCCTGCCCACGCCACTTCAACTTGCTAATCCTATGAGCTATGTCAGTGACTTACCATACCATACAATTTTTTATAACGGCAGTCATCAGGTAGGCCATTTTACACGTAATGGTATAAAAACCAGTTTTATTGACCCAGAGCGATGCGTCACGTAGTTTATTTCCATTTAATAGTAATTTTGAACCCTGTTCTCGTTTGACCCGTCGCTTCGATTGTGCAATATCGCGCTGTGACATAAACAAAACAGCTTGAAAATAAGATCACACCTTTTCACATCGCGCATTTTTTGATAAAGATATGTACCTCCCACCCTGTCACTGTATTTGAATACTCCGGTATGTACGAAAACTTACGTATTATTTAAGTTTAAAAAATAAATGCGGAACCCGAGGTGTATTTTTTCAAATGGCGGTGAATTCTGCTGCAAGTCTAGTATTTTCAAAGACTAAGCGGTAGCAGATGAGTGCTTAGTTAGATTAGTGCAATTTGATTTTACATACTTTATTTATTTAAAGGTGTTTACGTAATATGCGAAATCGATACTAATAGCAATTTATTGCTTAAAAATAATAAACAACACCTAAACAAAAAGATAAATAATTGTTATAAAAATTAAAAAATAAATGATTATTTCAATAAAATTATTATTACTTGTCATCGTATTAGAAATTAAGGCATCGTATTATAAGTTTTATCGGCAAAGAAAGTTTTTTGCATCTCAGAAGGAATCGACGGTACTAATAGTTTGCATATTCTAGTCTTTGGAAATATAGTCTATTGATTTGATGTAAATTTTAGGTTGAATGACATTCACAGCCGATCACTAGAGTGGTGACATTTTCATTTTGAGTTTTCGATGAAGAATTTCTTTTTTTTGGGTACTTTTGATACACCGTGTATAAGATTTAAAAAAATATATTTATACACTCAACCTATCATCTAGCCCAAAGTAAGCATCAATATGAGCTTGTGTTATGGATACTCTAGATAACGGACAAAATAATGATAATAATATGTATATAAATATTAGAAATATAGTAAATAAACATTTAAACATCCATGACTCGTGAAAAAATGCTCGTATTCGTACAAACATTTGCCCTTACCGGGATTCGAACCCGGGACCCCTGACCGAGCAGCCCGCATAGCAAGGGGTACAGACCACTCGGCCAGCCGGTAGGTCAAAACCCGACCGCCGGAAGATATAACCGGTGTATATCTTTACACTTATTGTCATTATTTGTCATCGCCTTTTTGAATCAATTATTTCAACTCAAAGGCTACTTTTGTTTTAAATAACAATCAACAATAACAATCATCAAAAGCCCACATACGTCCCACCGCTGGACATAGGCAGAACTGGAAGCTGGACATAGGAGAAACTTATGAGGAGTTTGGGCCATAACACCACCACGCTGGCCCAATGCGGGTTGGTGGGTTAAAGCGGTTGCAGTAACAACCGGAACCAACGGCTTAACGTGCCGTCCGAAGCACTGAGGAGCTCAAGACAAATTTTGATTGACCCATCCTAGGATCGACTATGGCGAAAGTTGCTTTGTTTTCGTAATCGAAACCAAAACGCCCAAACCACTACGCCACCGAACTCCTCAACAATAATAATAATAATAATATAATCCATCCATTGGTAGATATTCACTTGGCTGCGGCCCGTGGATGTCATAACCACCGATGCAATTACATCGAGTAAAAATAAAACAAAAAGATGAAAATAATAATATAATACAATTATACCAAGTTAAGCATATTTTCCGGAGCGGTGGGCAGGTGTCCCTCGCTGGCACGGAGCCATCTTATCTTCCTGCATTCATCCCTCCTTATCTGACAGTCACCTTCAGCCAACAGACGGAGAGCCAATGTTGCATGAATACAAAGTCAAACACCATATAACAATTCTATTTGATACTGTATTTTTCAGATCCATATGATCTTTCAGCGACATTACATACAAAATGGCGATTCATTCGAAATATCGCCTTAAAACTGAGTCACTCGATGTAGCATAATTAATTTACAAAAGATCTAAGAGGTTCTCAATCTTCAAGATATTTTCCGGATTCAAGCCCCGGAAATAAGACTGTTTGCTTCTAAGAGGCTTTACTTTAAGTCCGTGCTTCAATTCAATCTAGACCAGCGTCCGTGAGTCTGGGCAATCGTAAAGACGTATGAGGTATGAGTCGTTCACGTTAAGTGGGCCGGGAGTCGGCCAATGGTTTAGGTTAATAAAGTTACTAACAAATCGATAAATTAACGAATAAAGTGAGTGGTTATACAGGCGGTGACGAAAATAAATTAAAACATGACACTTATAAGTAATTATAAAATGTTATCCAATGAGTAAGATGTATTTATAAGTTGCAAAACATTTCTTCGAACTGATATTTATAGCCCATGTTTTCATTTATTGTCGTCGTGTTTATATGTCGACACCACACCGTATACATAATAAATTTGTAGGCTTGGCGTAGTTAACCAAAGGAGGTTAAGGGAGAAGCTATTTGATATTAATAGCATTTATGCTGCACGGTTTTTCATACAATATTTTTACTGTAAAATATTTGTAACGAACAAAGTGATTATTATAACACCGACCGTACGTACATGCATTTTTTTAAACTATTCGAAATAATTATTCGAAAAACAGTATTGAAATTGAGTAACAGCAATCTTTTAGCTTTTGATACAAACCAGCAATAGTCAATTACTCTTGTTTTAGACTTTTCTAATCCTCTGATAACATTTGAGACTTATCGTAATTGCTTTTGGAATGTAATTAATAGCGTAATGTCAATGTTTTTGTAGCAACGTTTATCTCACCACTCATTGAAGTTAACACCTCTAGTGATCCGAAAAAATACTTTTACAAGCATTTTTAAACTTCCAGTTAAAGTGAAAAAAAACCATTTTAATCACTTTGCAAAAGTTAAAGCTTGCATGCTTGTAAAAGTATTCTTTCGGACCACTAAAGGTAGTTTAGAAGTAATCGCGTCTGGCCGGACCCTAGGGGACGCGGGTTTGATTCCCGCCTGAAGCATATAATTTTTGCATCAAACTTTCTTTAGTTGTAATTGTTACAATAAAGTAGGCGTTATAAACACACAAAATCAAATATTTAAATGTGTTTTTCTAACTAGTTAAACATCTTAAGAGACAGAGAACGGACCTCCTTAACAAACAACTGACTCTGGGTTTCATCGGCCTCTTTGGCGGTTACGGGCCTCGAGCGATGGCTTATTACCCGAGCAGCTTCTCGGAGGGTTTTCTACCCTCCGGTGGTCGGGGCGTCGCAACGCGACGGACCCCTCTTCCCCCCTTGGGTGCCTGTCTGGGCCACAGGTATGGCGACACCCCCGCGCGGTCAGCTTCCCCGGGTGATTTGGTGTTGACCAAGGCCCGGCGAGCGCCAGCGCGGGGGGCCCACAACAAACAACAGCCACACTAAAATAATATGTCATCCAACCATTGACTGACAGACAGGTAAGTCCACGACGCTGCCGGTCACTCATTCATTGCTACACTGTTTCCAAAAGCAATAGAAAGTGAAGCACTGCACCCGTACCACCATCTTTTATCGCGATCCAGTTTAGAATCTAAACTGAGTAGAATCGTTATATCCGTACTACGACGCTATCTACGACTATGACAGCGATGCAGTTTAGGAACCAATACTGAACCGAGCGGAATATGAAGCGCTTTTATAAAGATGGTGGTAAGGCCCCTGACTCCAAAACGTACAGACGACAACACATCAAGTGTAACAGTTGCACTACGAAAGTTGGCTCTATTAAGAACGCAGTAAGGGCAGTCTCAAGGTCAAACTGTTACGATTGCTGTGCTGTCAACTGTACCTACCCTAAAATTAAAAGCACTTATACATTATTTATTTTACATTATGTTGGAGGAGCTTGGTGGCGTATTGGTTTGAGCGCTCTGGCTTCGATACGAAAAACAAAGCAACTTTCGCCATGGTCGATCCTGGGATGAGTCAATCAAAGTTTGTTATCTCAAGCTCCTCCGTGCTTTGGGTGGCACGTTAAGCCGTTAGTCCCGGTTGTTGCAGCAACCGCTTTAACCTACCAACCCGCATTAGGCCAGCGTGGTGGTGCTATGGCCCAAACTCCTTACGTGTTTCTCCCATGTAGGAATGTCTGTGCCCAGCAGTGGGACGTATATAGGCTGGTGAAGATGATACATTATTTTTGCTGTGTTCTTTTTTAGGGTACCCAGATAACCCATATTAATGTATTGCTCTATGTCAATGTTAGAAATGATTCACAAACAAGCATAAAGACTCTTGTTTGTCGCTTTATATGGTCTGGAAAGTTACAAGTGAGAAAAGTGATTCACGTTTACGATCTCGTTTGAATAAACAGCCTATTTAAATTATTTACACCTGAACGCAGTACACAACACAGGAATAACAAGAGAAGGGGAAAGCGGTGTTGGAATAGTTATTATGAATCTACTTAATGTAAGATCGGGGCGAACTGAAATTCTATTCTTGTATTAAGCGTATTCGAGCAATTTCTAATGTTGCCCCATATTTTCGCGAGCTCTACGCATTTTGAATAAAACCTCTTTAAAGGTTTTAACTCCCGTTTAATATAATGTTACATTACATTGTCATTGTTGTTGTTTTCGTTTTATACCCGAGTTACAACGATCGACTTAGCAACAATTGTTTCTTATTACTTTACATTTACAGCGATCGTGGTCACGCGAAGACTGATGTCTCTTGTCTTTGTTATTCAAATCCTCGACGAAGAACACCACACTCTTAGAATATTAAGTTAGGTACTGAAATTAAAAAAACTAATTGCAATTATTAGAGAAGATGGTTAGTGGATGGATTGCTCGAATATATCGTGCTGTGACTCAAAATGATTGACTCATGATATTTCCGAACTAATTTATCAATTGAATCAAATGTTATGTCACTAGTGCGATTAAGAATAGTTCAGCGCCATCTGTTATCGTATGCTGTAACCAAATCAACGTGGATATTGCTTAATGTATTTTAATTGTCTAAGAGCCCGATATAGAACGACCTTCACCGAGATGTTTATTTGATGAGACGTATTTTATATTTAATTTAATATTTCAATACATATATTGCATATGGGTTGCCTAACAAATGTTAGTCCAGGGTATGATTAATTAATTATTAAAAAAAATTTTTTTTAAACATTTCACCGGTTTGATTATTAGACAAATTCTATACCAATCGAAAGTATGAAGTCCATAGAATATATGAAGCACCAACTCCAAAAATATGATCCTAGGGGATGACCTAGCGGAGGACCTACTAAAATTTAATTATTTTATCCCTTTGACTTTTTTGGAGTAAGTTTTAATTTTTGACTGATTTTCCGCAGGCAACCCTAGACCATCGTGTTCATAATGAAATAATTTTTAATTTCATTTAATTTTAATTCAATAATTAGACCGGTGCAGTATCGATTTACTTGTTTATACCTGGCTACCCGAGAGTTGTGACCGAAAAGGAATAGGCAACCTTACGTTTGCATATTCTATGGGCTTCATACTTTCGATTGGTATAGAATTTGTCTAATAATCATACCAGTGAAATGTTTAAAAAAATTTTTTTTAAATAATTAATTAATCATACCCTGGACTACAAGGTGGACCGACGATCTGGTGAGGGCCGCGGGAAGCCGATGGATGCGGACAGCGCAGAACCGATCGGTGTGGAGATCTTTGGGGGAGGCCTATGCCCAGCAGTGGGCGTCTCTCGGCTGAAATGATGATGATGATGATGACCCTGGACTTAAATTTGGTAGGCAACCCATATGCAATATATATAGACATATTAAATTAAATATAAAATACGTTCCATCAAATAAACATCTCGGTAAAGGTCGTTCTATAGCGGGATCCTATACTTTAATGTTTTATTTGGCCGGCACTCAAAGATGACAGAGGAAATTGCTGCAAAAAGTCTTGACAACCCTCTCATAATATTAAGAACGGTTTTAATGTTCTATATTTAGCATTGCTTCATTAGATGGAAAGCCTTGGTTCCCTTGACTTCCTTTATATACCTCTTTATATACCTTCAGAATTCTTGAATTTTGTTGTTGATTTCTTAGTGTTTTGTTTAACTTTCTACCGCGTACGCTCAAGTTGTGGAATGAGCTCCCTGCAGAGGTTTTCTCGAATGAGTACAGCATGGGGTTCTTCAAAAAAGGCGTGAAAGGGTTTTTACGGGGTCGGCAACTCGCAAGTGATACCCCTGGTGTTGCAAGCGTCCATAGGCTACGGTAACCGCTTACCATCAGGTGGGCCGTATGCTTGATTGCCACCTTAGTGGTATAAAAAAAAAATTGTTGAGATAATAAAATCTCGCGCGTCAGTAGGTATACCTATGTAAATCCAAAGCGAAATTCTGATTCGTGTTACGCGTCATTACGACGACGCCGCGTCACCTCGTTAGCGGGTGACTTTTTTCGCAGAATATACAAAAGTATTAGATATATCTCTTCCCGCCGATGTCGATTAAATAAAAAATAAAAGGATTTTATTGGTCACGATAACGGTTTGGCTGTTTTTATAGAATTTGCCGTTTTCGTATCAGGAAACCGAGAAATTGCTCATGTACATTATTTGTTAGATAAATTATTTGATTAATATGTTTTTTAAAAGAAAGCCTCGCTGGCTGGTCAGATTACATATCGGTAGGGTAATGATCTTACTAGAAATCGAAGGAACTGTTATAACACTACTCGATATAGGTAGAGTAAATTGCTAGAATCAACATATTAAATACATACAAAAATAGTTATCTATGCCTACGCGCCAAAACTGTGGTCGTTCTGTGTAGTTTTTAACCGACTTCAAAAACGAGGAGGTTCTCAATTCGGCCGGTATGTTTTTTTTTTTTTCTATGTATGTACACCGATTACGCCGAGATTACTGATCAGATTTACGTGATTCTTTTTTTGTTCGATGCATAATAGCTGCCATTTGGTCCCATAAAAGTTTTTTCAAAAACAGTTGGGTACTTTGGTTTTAAATTTAAAAAAACTGAAATTATGAAATCGTCTACATAAGCGAAATTGCGAATTTTTGCTTTTCCAATGACTTTTTAGTGAAACGATACGATAGTAGGAAACAATATAAGTTGACGGTCACCCATCTAGCTTTGACCGTAGAAAGTTATCACTAAAAATTGTGAAAAAAAAATTTAAACAAAAATTAAAACCGACTTCAAAAAACTGAAAAGGATGAAATAATTAAATTTAAGTAGGTATTCATCCCCTAGAAACATATTTTTGGAGTTGGTGCTAAGTGGTTTCCAAAAACAATAGAAAGTAAAGCACCGACTCCAAAAATATGTTTCTAGGGGATGAATTCCTATTTAAATTTAATTATTTCATCCTTTTCAGTTTTTTGAAGTCGGTTTTAATTTTTCTTTAAAATTTTTTTTGAAGTCGGTTTTAATTTTAGTTTAAAATTTTTTTTTAATGAACAGTTTTTCTAAATAAATTAAGCATCACTTAATTTCGTGTTTTTTTAAAGATAACCGCGTTTGACAGCATAACAGAACGACCTCAAAATCATAATTTCAAAGAAGTTAGTGATATTCTTAATTTTATTTTAACATTATCATGAACCAGGCCGTCAGCTTATTTGTCATCTAGTTGCATAGAAAAAAAATGTTTGAAAAAAAATTTAATATATGAGATATTATGAAAAGTTTGTGTATGTTCCAAAAAGACAAAAAAATAAGATAAAAACAAACCTTTGATCGTCAGACGTCAGCACTACAACGGTGTTTTTATCACGGCAGCATCTGATGAAATAAAATTAGATTTACAGAACATAATTAAAAATGTTTTACAATAATTTTAAATGGAGGCGTTTCGTTTTAACTCTCAAATCATGACTGAATCCGACATGTTTTTATCGGTCTCAAATAAACATTTTTCATTTCATATTACTCGTCGGTACGTGATATTATTTTCCCCGTAATTAAATAAAATATAGGTATATTTTAATCTTTGATATGATTATGAACGAAAAGCTGTTTTCGTGTCATCTGCACAAAGCTTTGATTTACACAGGAGTCTATTAATTTTGTCAAGCGTTGTTAGACTCCCGTGACAATTGAAAAATCAATGATGTCTGGAATTTGATCATTATCGGTTAGGTAAAGACTATTTTGGTTACCGTTCAAAATCAAAATATCTTTATTCAAAATAGGCCACAAAGAAGCACTTTTAAATCATCAAAAATCACATTTGTAAGTATGAAAACCAATCAACGAAATATTTAACTATTTTTAATCTAAAAATTCTTGTACATTATAAAAACACTTTAGTTAGCCAATATTTCACTATTTTTCATCTGTCATCTGATACTTAGTTTATTAAAAAAAAATATACCTACACATTATAAAAGTGTTTTTAGTTACAAGCGTCAATTTAGCTGAAGGGTTATATAGTTTGTTTAATACATAAAGCGAAGATTTCGATTAATAAAACGAAGATTTTGACTAATTACTTAAAACAAATAGCTATGTTTGTACATAAATAAACAAATATCAAAAATATACAGACAAGGGAATGTAAGCAACTCATATTTCCTAAAAAAAGGTCAACAAGAATAAAAAAAAATGCAAACCTAAAAGAATATAGAAAAAAATATATGTATATTCGGTTTTGATTCTTGATACACGGATCGTTACGCTGGGTGCTTTATAAATATACCACCGAAGCTAAATTTGAATTGTCCAAATAAGGTATTTAAATTTACTAAAAAGAGGGTGGTTGAATATCTGCACGGTTTCAATATATTTCTGTTGCACTATATTTAGTAAAATTTCACACAGTCCTCTAAATGTTGAAAAAAATGCCACTTTTCATCTATTGATTTCTTCTTGCCAGCCACTAATATCACTAGATGCAAGTATTGTCTTATTTTAGTATTATGATAGTCATTGCGTTTTATTACTGAATCACTATATTATTGTTGGTGATAACATTTGTTGTATTAGGTTGAGACTTAAACTAGCTATTTTAAATACTCTTACTGACTGTAAATTAATAAACAACACGGGGATATATTAACTTTGGAAACGAACGCCTGACCATTATTGCGAGCAAAATATCCGTCCGTGGTAATCGTAGGCGCAAAGGTTGAAATCCATTTAAAACAATTTATATCCTTTATTTGTTGGCTTTTTGAAAAAAATGGACCTACTTGCTAAAGGCACGAATGCTATGAATAACTATACCGCGTTTGACACTAAACAAATACCTCGTTTAAAATACAAATTCGTATAAGCGAGATCGAGATCGCGACACTTTGAAATAATTTTGAGTGATATTAAGAACTAATTACTAGTATTTAGAACCTACTGGCTAAAATTCAACATATATGTTACATAATATATCAATTACAACATTCTCTATGCAGCATTTTCGCCAGAAAAACTTACCCTTCGCCTTAACTAACAACGTCGCAGTGTCTGTCTGTCCATCTGTTTGTCTTTCATGTCTGAATTTACGTTAACTAACAATGACATAATGTCTGTCTGTCTGTCTGTCGTGTCTGAATTTACACCGGTTCCGAAAGTTGAACTACCGAGAACAAACTCGTGTAGTCAGTCTTTTAAAATATTAAGTTAAAATGTTTGTAGTTATACAATGACTACTTTTAACAGTGCAGTGCCGCCCACAGAAATAAATATATATTACAATTAAAAGAGAAGGTATATCAATATGTATGTACCAACAAAATTGGTACCAAATGACAAAGCATTATCGTTATATTCAAGCTGTCGGACAATGCACAATCACAATATAGGTATTGTAATACACGAAAGTTAAAAGTCATAATACTCTTTAATAATAAGCGTAAAAAAGTACTTCCACCTCACATAATGTTGCAGCTAAACGATCCTACTTTGCAATGCTGTTCCTGCGGTGAATAAGGTCGCTATAGCTCATTGAGAAACCGTTGGGAGCAGTGGGAATCAAATTAAATCATTTATTCACAAGAAACATGGTAATTACAGAGATGTTGATTTGAATAAGCAATGTTCATATACATGTCTCGCTAAACAGATAAGCATGCAAATTTTAAAGAATAAATTTATTATAAACATCATCTTGTCAATGGATACATTTAAAATAATTATTTGATATTATTATACACATATAGTCTTTACATATGTTTACCGCTCTACGGAAGCGTGTTTTAGGTAGTGTTTGAAGTTCAGTTGGCAAAGCGTTGAATACCTTAATACACATGGCTTGACAATTCTTTGCATAGATACTAGTTTTTGGTTGTATGTACAGACGACAGCACATCAAGTGTAACAGTTGCACTACGAAAACCGCCTCTATTACGAACGCAGTAAGGGTGGTCTCAAGGTCAAACTGTTACGCTTCATGTGCTGTCGACTGTACATTATTTTATTTATTTTAGGTACCACCGCCTTTCTTATTTACTAGGTGGTAGGCCCGTATGTAGGGTCGTCTGGGTAGGTATTACCGCCTTTCTTATTTCAGCCGTAAAACAGTTCGTTTTGTTTCGGATTGAAGGGAAATGTAGCCAGTGTAATTACTGGGCATGGACGGCATTTCATTTCATCTTAGGCCTCAGGATGACATGATGATTATCAATGTCAAGTGATTTTCCTTGTTATTGCAGGTGTCATAGGCGGCGGTAACCGCTTACTACCTGGTGGGCCGTCAGCTTGTTTGTCATCTAGTAGTACCACCTTACAGAATACCGCAGCTAATCGGCACTACTTTACAATGCTGTTCCTGCGGTGAATAAGGTCGCTATAGCTCAATGAGAAACCGTTGAGAGCAGCGGGAATCCTCTCCTATACTGTCAATATACCGCTTTCACTTGAATTTTACAGATCAGGAATAGAGTAGTGTCTAAGGTGCTACAAGCGTCTATAGGCTACAACTGCCTTTAGTGGTTGAGAGATTTGGTTGGGAGCACCTAATTAAGACCTAGGCGTCCGGGGCTCAGTTCCTGTGGGAGCAGAAATTGTCTGCTCGGTTTGACTGTTCTGTCCGCCTGGCTAGCTACCGCCGCCTTATCTAAGTCTGTTGCCATAACCATAATGTAGACAGCATTGTTATCCATTGTTGGAAGTAATATAACCAAATCCTCTGTGGTTGAAAAAACTTAAAAAAAATATATATTTTTATACAACTAAATGACAAACAATATAGACACCTGCAATAACAAGGAAAAGCACTTGATATTGCAGGTGCGTTGTCATCCTGAGGCCTAAGATGAAATGCCGTCCATGCCCAGTAATTACACTGCCTACCTTTCACTTATCATCAGCTGAGATGAAGGTCAAGAAATAACAAAATACATATCGTAATAATACCGACCTTGTAACCTAAAACATAGTGATCGCAGATAGCGACCTCGTTATTTTCTACCTTATTCCATCACGTTAACAACCGAGTAAGCTTTCGCGTTTAGAAGAAATCCTGCTTATCCTGGAGTCTCCCGGTAAACTGCAAGTAGCGCAATATCACTTATCTCTGTCGCTTCAAGCGGAGGCTCACTGTAAAGTAGCTGGCTACATACAGCTCGCAAACGACAGTGGTTCTCAACTGTAGCTCTTATTCTCTGTAGGAGTATTTAAACATTTTAAACTACTACATGTACAACATGTTGGACATTATCAATGTTGTAACAACTGCATTTTATGAATACACATGTTTAAAATTCAAAATTCAAAGTCATTTATTTGCAACACTAAGTGTAAATATACAGATGGAATTGTTACTTACAAGTGGCTTAAAATACTTAGTAACCTTTTGCAGGTATTGCAAATTGAGAGGATAGCATTAATATTTAAATTTATTCATGCATTACAATAAATTAGAATTGGGATGTTGCCAAGTTTAAATATGGAGCGATTTTATTACAAATTCGAAAAATAGACGCTACTGTTAACCATAAAAACAATTCAAACTTAAAATATATGGAATATTGTTAAAGTTGTACTCTTTCGATTTTTTTTAAATATAGTAATTTATTTTTTATTTTATTATTAGCTTCTTTTTCAAAATTTATCAATAATGTTAATGATATTAGATTGCTGACATCAATTAAAACAACTATCAATGAAAACATACTTAATACATAGTTATTATCAATTTTGTCAGTATATATGTATATATATAAGTAATCTTAGCAACATGGGAACACGTGACAAACAAAAATGTAAAATAAAAATCTTATCTTATTTTATCTTACTATTACCGGTGCATATTTTATTCGAATACGTATTGCCGCCCGTATTATAGGAAAGATCGCCCCGCACGCCCAATCTTATGTTATGCTAAATAACATACATTTATTACAAAATTGGTTTTGATTACGAAAAGAAGACAAAAGTTGCCTTCTTTTCGTAATCAAAACCAATTTTTCCAGCCATGGTCTGTCACGTGGGTGCCCGTATGTCAGGTTCATCTCCAGCACGATGGTGCATCCAAGCCACGCCAATAGGTCTTCTTCACGGGACCTCTCCTCAGCCTCGTTGAAATTTACGGTATATTTTCCATGCTCCCTCACTGCCAGTCAAAAAAACCCTGTATTAGGACTTTGGGAGTGGTTGCCATTACTACAACTCGCCAACTTAAAGTCTAAAATTTACTTATTTTTAAATACATTTTATTATAATGAGCAGAGAAATTGAAAAATGAGTTCGCGTTGAATCTTTCTGAGCTAAACTGTGCATTTGTTCGATTAAGTATGCCGTTGAATGAAATAGTTGATGGATTCAACTTGTTTTGCAGTAGGAAACGGTTTAAAAAATGGTTAGTCGATTCAACGCCCATACTTAGTAAGAAAAAATAATAGTTTAAGCTACGGCTGATTGCATGTGAGTTTTCTTGAGTTTGTATGTGTATAATTACCTAGTCTGGACATATAAGTTAAATCAAATTCAAGAAAATAATAATTTTAAAGTTTGAGAGCCTTGCGCACGTAGTGACTCCGGCGCGTTCCCCGGAGCAAGCAGGGACATGGGCCCATTAGCCCGGCATCCAGGGACTTCCCCCGGCGCACTCTGTCCGCTCGGTGAAACGATTTAGAATAGGTACTACCTAATGCCTCGTACTTGCAATTGAAGAGAGTTGCTAAGTGAGTAACTGAAACGTTTCTGATTGTCGCCGTTTTCTTTGTCGCTCTCATGTTACGGGTTACGGAGTTGACTTCCAAAAACTTCAAAAGTAAAGTCCATTAGCCGTTATTGTATGTAATTTGTCTCCTGAAACAACGTCCTATCACGAGATGGATGAACCACCCCGAGCGTTGAACGGGCAACAAATTACTGCACTAACGATGAGTGGCATTCTGTGTCCACGCGAGCTGTG
This sequence comes from Nymphula nitidulata, assembly GCA_947347705.1. Classification (NCBI taxonomy): domain Eukaryota; kingdom Metazoa; phylum Arthropoda; class Insecta; order Lepidoptera; family Crambidae; genus Nymphula; species Nymphula nitidulata. The sequence continues at coordinate 19,412,816 of OX374634.1, read as the reverse complement.
CACATACAATCGAAATTGATTCGACGCTGGCACTGTTAGGATAATTTACGGTTAATTTATATTCATTATAAATAATGTTTTTTCTGTCGAGAAAAATCAGTTCCAAGGTCAAACTTTTGGGGTTTCCTTTAAGATATTATTTTAACCGACTTCAAAAAATAGAAGGTTCTCAATTCGTTTTTTTTTGTACACTGTAAAAAAATCTCTCATAATGACATTATCATCATCACCAGCCTATATACATCCCACTGCTGAGCACAGACCTTCATATTGTTGAAACTTTAAGAATATTTATTTTCGTAAACAAAAAAACAATTAAACATTTCATTTTACGCATTTTTCTTTAATGATGTTTTTTTTATACTTCAAGATGACAAACAAGCTGACAGCCCACCTGATGGTAAGCCGTTACCGCCGCCTATAGACACCTTTTTTTTTTTTTTTTTTTTTTGTGGAGGAAAAAAAAAAAATTGGCTACCTTTCCCTTCAATCCGAAACACAGCTCACTGTTTCACGGCTTAAATAAGAAAGGCGGTGGTACCTACCCAGGCGACCCTACATACGGGCCTACCACCTAGTAAGACTAACATAACGTTGTTGTTCAGTTACTACAAAATAAGACTTTAAAAATACTTAAGAAACTAAATTAAACTATAATAAAATAGATACTGTAGAAATATCTTCTATCGATATAAAAAACGGTAAATCAATTGTGTTACATTAATTACAACATCAGTCATTCACAGTTTCACATCGCAATTAAAATATTAAATCAGACCCAATGACCCAAATTATTCGTAATCTTACTAACTATTCACATGGAAAACTGATGAAGCTAATTGGCTTATAGGCAATATCAAATGGTAAATTATGCGTATGTGTGTGTGACACACGCGAATGACCACGTTCGACCGTAGTGAGGGGGATAAGAATTATCGATAAAGTATTTTAGATGATTATGTTGGAATAATTTCGACATTGCGAAGGTAGTCGTTAGCTAGAATAGACAAGAAAAAATTCAAATGGTTATCCCTGGCCTTCCAGTCTGTTTACGGCAGATTATTATCACGTGCAATTCTCTAATAGACTGAAGGATGCCATAAAGGCAGCAGCAGGTGAGTTGTTATCCTGAGAACTAAGATGAAATGCCTTAATTCTATGCGCAGTAACTAGTATTACAATGCCCTACCTTTCCCTTCGATTCGAAACAGAGCTGATTGTTTTACGGCCGAAATAGGAAAAGCGGCTTATTTACAGAACGTAAAGTAATCATGAAGTTTACCGGTAATTACTCTGTAAGTGTCGCTCGTCAATCATCTAGACTCAGTGGAGCTTGAATTGTGTGAAGTTCCGTTTTAATTAATGCCAATTTGTCAATTGACAGAGCCTTAGGTAAGCATTATATTTATAGCTCGATACCGAAGACATATAAATAAATATCCGTAGCAAACAAGCGTACGGCCTGCCTGATGGTAAGCGGTTACCGCAGCCTATAGACGCTGGCAGCATCTTGGGCACTATTCTCGCGCTGCCTACCAAATTAAAGCTATAAAATAATTGTTTTCAACACGTTAGCTCAACATATGCATTTACGAAGCCTGTTTACATTGTTTGAAAGGTAAATATTACGCACTGCTCCATACAACTTAGCGTGCGATAAAATAGGTACTCACACCTAAGAATCTATTTTACCCTGTGGCCACAGGAGTTAAATAATATTATAATTGTACTATTTTATCGCAAATCAGCTGTATAGCCTTGTACAACACACGTGCGGAAATTGGTATTTACAAAATCGTGAGTATAATAATTACATTCGTGTTTTCGTAAGTAAACCCACTTACCGCACTGATCTTCGTATTATGAAGAATGATAATGACTTACCATACGAAAATGCTGGTAGCATCATAAACTCCTCTAGTGAGTAACAAAAAAAGGGAGGATATAAATGGCTAGAACCATAGTTAGAAAGAATCCGCAGAAGACTAGAGCAGTGGCATTACATATCTCGACAGATGCGAAATCAGAATCTCTATTCGCGTAGAACATGGTAAACGTAACTGAGGATACCTTTTTGACACTTCTGTATTTTGAAATTGCTACTAAGTTCTTTTTCATATCGTTGTATTTCAATTTAAACAAACAGTTTTTCATTCAGTCATTAAAATATAACTTCGTTAAAGTAACTTAGCTTTACTTACCCTCAATACTCACCTCCTCCCCTCCTCCCCTCCTCTTCCTTACTTTCCTTTCTATTTCAAAACATAAACACGCTTTAATAGAGTTTATCATGATACTATTATACTATCTGCGTCTGGTTCAAATTACTATAAATTTTCTGACAGTAAATTAGCGTTGTCTCTGTTCCAGCCCACAACTCATCTAATCAGATACAAGTTAATATTGTAACATTCAGATAACGAGAGATTTATATCGATGTTCTGTCACCGCCCTAAATCTGCGGGAACACTAATTTAGATTATGAATCGGGCGATATTAAAGGGCGTTCGCACACCGCACTATACGCCGCATCGCTATGATCTGGTTTGCAAATGAAGCTTTTGGCTATTGTGCGTGTGGTTACGCGAGCATGCACGCCGCCCGCTTTTGTTAACCGGAATTACTTTTGCTCTATTTGGTTTATTATTGCTTTAAAATTAGATGAGCTGTAGTGAAGGTTTTCTTGACTGCTTTTAACTAAGCTTTTAAATAGTAAGGATTTGGCATTTATTCCACAAAAGATTATTGAAATCAATTTTTTTTCCATTCCCCCATCTCCCAGGATAAAGTAAAATTGAATTTAGAACATCGTGTGCACTAAGTTTGTGAATTCAAAACATCATTAAACATCTTTACTTCTACTTTTACTAGGTGGTAGACCCATATGTAGGGTCGCCTGGGTAGGTACCACCGCCTTTCTTATTTCAGCCGTGAAACAGTTCGCTGTGTTTCGGATTGAAGGGAAAGGTAGCCAGTGTAATTACTGGGCATGGACGGCATTTCATCTTAGGCCTCAGGATGACAACGCACCTGCAATATCAAGTGATTTTCCTTGTTCTTGCAGGTGTCTATAGGCGGCGGTAACTGCTTACCACCAGGTGGGCCGTCAGCTTGTTTGTCATCTAGTTGTATAAAAAAAAAAAACCTCCATGGTGCCGAATTTATCATACAACCTTTTTTAACTTGTTAAAAACTCAGACTCGGCACCTACTTGGTGTACTTTTTGTTTAATTTGCTTTGCGCGCGCCATTTTCTTTTCACGACATATTTGTTAAAACCGTTTAAAACAAGAAACTTGAAAACAAGTAAAAAACCTCATAAAAAAGTAAAAATGAGTGATTCTAGCGATGAAGAAGTTTATTTGACGCCAACAGAATTGACTGAAACTGTTAATAATGCGCAAATGTTTTTTTTTGCATTTAGTAATTTCCTCGTTAAGGTGGGATGAAAAGTTACGTGTTGCACTCGAGTGCAAAGATTTTTCACCTCGTGCTCTTTGCACGCGGTTAAAAAGCAACTTTTCACTATCGTATACCTAACAAATAACTATTGTAATAGATAACTAATGCTAAATATAATAACTAGCGAATGCTATCTCGTTAGATTTTAGACCAAGCCGAGGTCTTATTAGTCATCAGTAGATGGTTATTGGGAATTCTGTCCCACCTCCGTTCGATCGGGCTTACGCCCTCACTCACTTCGGTTGAACAGTATTCCCAATAACCAGAAAGCCTGTAATCACAATGTTAAAGTCACTAAACTGTTTGGCTGGAAGCCCCGTGGTAAGTAACTTCCTGCGAGCCCGTGGGTAAAATCATGCACCAAACAGATTCCTAAACTATTCGGCTGGAAGCCCCATGGTAAGTAACTTCCTGCGAGCCCGTGGGTAAGATCACGCACCGAATAGACTCCTAAACTGTTTGGCTGGAAGCCCCATGGTAAGTAACTTCCTGCGAGCCCGTGGGTAAGATCACGCACCAAACAGACTCCTAAACTATTCGGCTGGAAGCCCCATGGTAAGTAACTTCCTGCGAGCCCGTGGGTAAGATCACGCACCGAATAGACTCCTAAACTGTTTGGCTGGAAGCCCCATGGTAAGTAACTTCCTGCGAGCCCGTGGGTAAGATCACGCACCAAACAGACTCCTAAACTGTTCGGCTGGAAGCCCCGTGGTAAGTAACTTCCTGCGAGCCCGTGGGTAAGATCACGCACCGAACAGATTCCTAAACTATTCGGCTGGAAGCCCCGTGGTAAGTAACTTCCTGCGAGCCCGTGGGTAAGATCACGCACCGAATAGACTCCTAAACTGTTTGGCTGGAAGCCCCATGGTAAGTAACTTCCTGCGAGCCCGTGGGTAAGATCACGCACCAAACAGACTCCTAACCTATTCGGCTGGAAGCCCCATGGTAAGTAACTTCCTGCGAGCCCGTGGGTAAGATCACGCACCGAATAGACTCCTAAACTGTTTGGCTGGAAGCCCCATGGTAAGTAACTTCCTGCGAGCCCGTGGGTAAGATCACGCACCAAACAGACTCCTAAACTATTCGGCTGGAAGCCCCATGGTAAGTAACTTCCTGCGAGCCCATGGGTAAGATCACGCACCGAATAGACTCCTAACATGTATTCGGTTGGAAGCCCCATGGTAAGTAACTTCCTGCGAGCCCGTGGGTAAGATCACGCACCGAATACTCCTAAACTGTTCGGCTGGAAGCCCCGTGGTAAGTAACTTCCTGCGAGCCCGTGGGTAAGATCACGCACCGAACAGATTCCTAAACTATTCGGCTGGAAGCCCCATGGTAAGTAACTTCCTGCGAGCCCGTGGGTAAGATCACGCACCAAATAGATTCCTAAACTGTTTGGCTGGAAGCCCCATGGTAAGTAACTTCCTGCGAGCCCGTGGGTAAGATCACGCACCAAACAGACTCCTAAACTATTCGGCTGGAAGCCCCATGGTAAGTAACTTCCTGCGAGCCCGTGGGTAAGATCACGCACCGAATAGACTCCTAACATGTATTCGGCTGGAAGCCCCGTGGTAAGTAACTTCCTGCGAGCCCGTGGGTAAGATCACGCACCGAATACTCCTAAACTGTTCGGCTGGAAGCCCCATGGTAAGTAACTTCCTGCGAGCCCGTGGGTAAGATCACGCACCGAACAGATTCCTAAACTATTCGGCTGGAAGCCCCGTGGTAAGTAACTTCCTGCGAGCCCGTGGGTAAGATCACGCACCGAATAGACTCCTAAACTGTTTGGCTGGAAGCCCCATGGTAAGTAACTTCCTGCGAGCCCGTGGGTAAGATCACGCACCAAACAGACTCCTAAACTATTCGGCTGGAAGCCCCATGGTAAGTAACTTCCTGCGAGCCCGTGGGTAAGATCACGCACCGAATAGACTCCTAACATGTATTCGGCTGGAAGCCCCGTGGTAAGTAACTTCCTGCGAGCCCGTGGGTAAGATCACGCACCGAATACTCCTAAACTGTTCGGCTGGAAGCCCCATGGTAAGTAACTTCCTGCGAGCCCGTGGGTAAGATCACGCACCGAACAGATTCCTAAACTATTCGGCTGGAAGCCCCGTGGTAAGTAACTTCCTGCGAGCCCGTGGGTAAGATCACGCACCGAATAGACTCCTAAACTGTTTGGCTGGAAGCCCCATGGTAAGTAACTTCCTGCGAGCCCGTGGGTAAGATCACGCACCAAACAGACTCCTAAACTATTCGGCTGGAAGCCCCATGGTAAGTAACTTCCTGCGAGCCCATGGGTAAGATCACGCACCGAATAGACTCCTAACTACCTAATTGTTATAAGCCTCACTAGCTCACTGTATCTCTCTATCTCTCTAGCTAGCTAACTAATTCAACCTACTTATACTTACTTACTCTGTTACCTCAAAACCAACCAGTTGAACCTTTTACCTTAAGCAACCACATATTGGTATGTAAACTTGTATGTGATTGCTTGCTTACCAAATAATCATATCTGTAAGAAACAGGGAGTATGGGATGTGTTGTAATAAACATTTTCCTTTTGTTTTAATTTCAAAACTTAAACAAAAAAAATGACGTTGTGATTGCTGTGGTGCTGCAATGAGTGGAGCCTGGCCTGTGGTGAGTGGTGGACCCGGGTCTGTTCATCTAAAACAAAACAACAAATTGGTTAAATAATAACTTAAAACACTTCCACATTTTGTAATTTTACACGTGACCTATAAAGTTACAAAATGTTTTTGTATAAGTTGATATTCAAAGATAGCACATACTTACAAATGGCTTATAAGTAGTAAACACTTTGTCTTGTAGTCACCAACACAACTTCATTGTCGAGTAGGAATCTAAAAATAAAATAGTTATGTAAGTAAATAAATATTTTTCATAGTAAAACACATTTATCTAATATTAATTTGTCAGGGCGCGTAAGGCGCAAGCCACACACAAAGGCAAGGGTGTGGACGCGGTACGATGGCTCATTAAAATTTGAAATTTAACATAAGGAAATAAGATGCAATGGAAAAAATTTGCTACCAACGATTTCTTGTCATTCGCTGTTTATAAATTATGCTTTTATTTCCTTACGCTTTATTTGGAAATTGAATGAAACACTACGCCGCGACCGCGCTGGCGCCATATATGCATGTGAGTAACACCTAAGACTCCCGGGAGTCTTAGAAGCTATGACAATATACCTTTGTGGCTCGACTGGTTAAGATATAAATTACAAATGAATTTAATCTAAAGATGATATTTTGTGTTCCAATAGTAGGCATTTAATTACTACCACGTGGTGCATATGCTTGGAATAATAAATACAAATGATTGATTTTATTTTATTATTGAGATTAAATTGTTCGATAAAATTATTTAACAATTACAAATAAAGAAACAAAATGATGAAAAAACATATTGCTCCAGGCGGGATTCGAACCCGCGTCTCCTGAATAAAGAAGGCGTTTAAACGCATCAAAAACATTAAAATTAAATTATTTAACGTTTATTCAATAAGCTAGGTATATCAATTTCATAACTTACACGTGGTGCTTTGCAATATAACTCACTTCGTGGTTTCAACATTCGAAATACTATATTTCTAAATTTATTATACTATATTTCTAATTTACAGATATTACAAATTGAAATCTAAATAGTTAATAATCAGTGCCACGTGGTGCATAGGTTTTGGTACCTACAACAACACCTACTTGCAATAATAAATACAAAATTCGATAAGATTAATAATATATTAGGCAGGTACTTAAATATTGTGCGTACAAAATAATTCAGTTAGTTTTTATATTTATTATTGCTACAACACGGACAAACATTAAAAATGTTGTATATTATTTTTAGAATATTACAACAAAAAATACACTTACCTGAAGTTACTTCATTTCTCTTCAAGGAATAAGAACGTTACTAAATTTTTTTATGTAATTTATAAATTATTACATAGAGTCTCAATCACAAACACTACATGGCTGTGTCGTCGTCACCGTGAGTCGTCCGCGTTGCAAGTGGACGAAAACGTGGCAAATGGAACCCGAGCCTCGCTTGCATTTCATGCGCGTTGCTAAGTCCAGGAACTCCAGGAGCATAGCAACATTAAATAATAATATAGCTTAGCCTCTTTGGTGTCGAGCCAACGCACAACAATTTTATAATACACTTATGAAGAATAATTATAAAAACAATACAAGGTTTGAATTATTGAAATTTTTACTGAATTACTTGGGATTATTTTTATTCCTCATGGTATTTTTATCAAAGTTGATAAATAAGTTTGTTATTATTAGCATAGTTTTATAAATTGGTCTGGTAACTTTGCTATTGTTTTAAAAGTATTGGTCTTATATTATATCCAGAAAATGTAAGTCATGAATAATTACCTAATTTAATTGAAAACTGACTGTAACAAACACTCCTAATTTGAAATATTTCCACTTACACAAGAGACGCAAACTTTTAAGGCTGTCTCTAGAACTATAATAGAAAATAGTGATGTGGGTTTTATTGTTTGATACTGTGTCAATTTGAATTATTCGATATTCTCGCACATTCCGAGTTTATGTTTATAAAATATTTTGAATGAACGAATGAATAAAAGTTTATTTTTATTTCATATACATTTTCGTATGAATCGAATGTCTATGACTTGCATCCTAAGAAATTTTGTATGGAAACTTCAGTGAAATACAAAAGTAACTTATAGTTTTCAATATCTATATAAATAAAAATGAGTGTTTGTATGTCCGTCCCCTAAGCGCTCTGAAACCATTGATTATATTGTGATGAAACTTTTAAGTACATATTTTATATAAAACCAAACAGTTTACGGGCATTGCAAAGCATGCAGTTAGTATGAAATAAAAATGTTAATTTGGTTATTGGTTTTCCAATCATGTAAATGCGACTTATCAGATTTGGATAAAACTTGAAATGTAAAAAGTATGTGTAGTGAATTAGTATATTTTTGAACTGAACCATGATTATATTTTAAAACATATAAATATATTGTAATAAGTACAAATAAAGAAAGAAAACGAATATAAATACATGTGAAGAACAATAATTAATAACCTTCTTATGATATTAACTCGATTATTGGTAGAATCAATCGGTTTACCAACTCCATGTTCATTTCTGTTGGAACGTCCCTATGCAGTAAAAAAGCAAGCATTGCAATTTCACCATCAGCGCATGCAGCTAAAATTACAAAGTAGGTTAATAAACATGTTATTGTAATTAAACGTTCTATTATAAAATGTCTTATGCGCCTGTTGATGTGAAACAAGTAATTATTTTATTTTATTTGACACAAGATTCAAACTAAGAATTGATGCATCGATATTGAATATGTCTCAACTATAACAGAAATAAGTCCATTCTGTTAAAATGTTAGAGACTTTATTGCCTTCGCAATAAGAATCACAATTTTAATTAAAAAATTATATAGTTTTTAGGAAAATCGTTCACACTTGACCGATTTTATTGATGACAACAAATTTTTTTCGACATAAAAACATCAACACTGATGGAAATTCATTTATTTTCAAATTCACCGTAGTTGTGGGTAAAGTGCTCACTAATACCCATCAGTGATCGCTAGTACCCATCAGTCCTCACCAGTACCCATCAGTGCTCACCAGTACCCATCAGTGCTCTCTAGTACCCATCAGTGATAACCAGTACCCATCAGAGCAACACCAAATCATTAACTAAAATGTGCGTAAGTAATACTTTTTCAACATTTCTTTCATTTATTTATCTTTCACATGTGGATAGCACATCATTATTTTCTACAATATAAAGTGATATGAAATAGTAATTATTTGTGTATGCGTATCATTCCGAAAGATATCTTAAAACATAATTTCAACACAGGTCTGACTCCGAGTACGAAGTACCTTCAGTGGTTTCTGAGGCACCACCAAAGAAGAAGCCGAGATCGCCCACTGCTACCGCCACCAAGCGTAAAGCAACTACGGCCGCCAAGCGTGACTCTTCACCAGCACCATACCAGATTGCTACATCTCACAGGTACATATTTTAAAACATGTAACGCTAATATTATTTTTATAAGTGAAGAAAATATTTTATTATAGTTATTAGTACTATATTTAATGTTCAGTAAAATTTAAATAGTAAAAAAATATAATATGCAATAGGTAGGTACATTAGGTATTACGATAGTTTTGTTATAGTTACTTAGTGTTTTATATTTTGTTACAGAGCGAATAAGAAAAAGGATCTGTTCCATATTCTGCAGTCAGAGGAAGCGGTCAACAACATTCCGAAAAACAGCAGCGGTACCGCGACGTCGAGCTTTACGAGTCGAGTTTCAACGGGCTCGTCTCGAAGAACAGCACCATCCTCAGGAGAATTTTTTGTAGATCTAAAGGTCTACAAAACAAAAGAGTACGCGTCGACTCCTATCGATGTGCGCTACAAGAAGGCGCTGGTGGCGGTGAAGCTGCAGTGCGACGACGAGTCGCCCTCGTGGGAGGCCCTGCAGGCGTACCTGGCTAAGGCGTGGGCACTCTTTGAAGAGTCGGAGCCCGTGCACTACTCAGACAAAATTAATTTTAAATAGTTATTAATCATTTTATTTTTATTTTATGTGTATTAAGTTAGTTGAATATAAAAATTATACTTTACATTAATAATTTTTTTCCCATTATAAGTAATACATTTAAAATTAGCTAGGTAGGTACATTAGTGCTATACACACAAATATTTTTTTCCTTCAAATACTTTCATAATATAGTTGAAATGCCTTTATGCACTATTTGTAATGTATCTGTCGCAAGTAAGTCATGGGTCGGTCACTTGAGAAGTAATTTACATAAACAAAACAATTGTTCAACAAAACACAGCGAAGGCGTAGAAATCATAGCATCTGCATTTCGTAATCGAATAATTACATATAAAATAGTACCAATCAATGATTTACAAAAATCTTCATTTAACGTATTTTTATATGAAATTCGTAACAAATTAAAGTCATTACTAGATGAATTTCTCAGTACTCATACATGTGTGAAGGTAAATTTTGAACTCTTTGCAACATTTTTACAATTTAAAGATAAATCTTCTGCAATTAAATCGTTTGGCACGAAAAATAAACTATTGTTTTGCAATTACGACTTTGAAAATGTATATATCGAAATGGTAAATTATCTTAAAACATGTATTGAGGAATTTGAAGAGCGCGATAGTGGGTGGACTTTTTTAAACAATTTGCATATTGAGGTCAATCTAAATAAATACCAGCCGTTGGGGGGATCGAGCTTTATTCCATTGCCTAAATCAATTCAATTAAAAAAGGCATGTCTTAATATCGTAAATAAAGATAAATGCTGTTTTCTGTGGTGCGTGACTGCAGCTTTATATCCAGCTAAGAAACATCCTGAGAGAGTTTCTTCCTATCCTAATTATCGTGAATTGTTAGATGTTTCTGGGATGCGCTTCCCAGTTACTTTCCAGGATATAAAGACGTTTGAGCAAAACAATACAACAATAAAGGTCATAATTTATGGGTTAAAAAACAATAAAACCATAATTGGTCCTTTATATAAATCAGACATAGAAAAGAAAAGTAATAATAAAATTATACATCTGTTGTTGCTTGAAAACGGTACTAAGGCTCACTACTGTTTGATAAAAGATTGTTCCCGACTTTTTAGAAGCCAAGTAACTTCTCATCACGGAAAGTTATATTTCTGTGATCTATGTCTTTTATTTTTTAATACTGTGGAAGAAGTCGATAGTCATTTATGTAGCGGTGTAGTAACAGTGTTACCCGACAGAGGCTCTATAATTAAATTTAAAAACTATGATCGTAAACAAAACGTACCGTTTTGTATCTATGCAGATTTTGAGTCAATGTTGCAAACCATTTCTGATACCACCTGTTCGACAAGTAACAATACTAGCGTTTTACATCACCATGTCCCTGTCGCGTTTGCATATTACATTGTTTGTTGCGATGACTCTACTTATAATCGCTATGTATCACACCGCGGGCCTGATTGTGTTGAGCGATTTGTTGAGTATATAATAAAAGATGTTCAAAAATTATATAAAAAACTAAGTTCAAACGCTCCCATGATATTTACCGAGGAAGACAACATTAATTTTATGAATTCCATATTTTGTCATATCTGCCAAAATTTTGTTTTTTCTGATAAAGTTCGTGATCATTGCCATGTTACAGGTCGCTACCGCGGCGCCGCGCACCCCTATTGTAATTTACAATATAAGCGTCCTTCGTTCATCCCAATATTTTTTCATAATTTAGCTGGATACGACTGTCACTTATTCATAAAAGCTTTGGGGAACGTACCTGGAGATATTAAAATAATACCAAAAACAAAAGAAAATTATATTTCATTTACAAAATTCGTACCAGTTTCAAACAAGCAGTTTTTTCAACTTCGTTTTGTTGACTCATTTAAATTCCTAGGAACCAGCTTAAGTAAATTGGCAGATACCCTAAAGCCAGAACAATTTGGGCACTTAAAAAGTTTTTTTCCAAGTGAACATAAATTTAAGTTACTCACTCGCAAAGGTGTCTATCCTTATGAATATATGGACTCTTGGGAACGTTATAGAGAAAATTCTTTACCTAAAAAGGAATGTTTTAAAAGCATACTTACTGATCAAGAGATTACTAACGAAGATTATCGACATGCACATTTGGTTTGGTCAACATTTAAAATCTGTAATTTAGGAAATTATACGGATTTATATTTAAAAACAGATGTTTTGTTGCTAGCAGACATTTTTGAAAATTTTAGACGTACTTGTAAACTGCATTATCAGTTAGATCCGGCTTTCTATTTGACGGCGCCAAGTTTATCGTTTGATGCAATGCTATTGAAAACCGGGGTACAACTGGAACTTATTGATGATTTGTCTATGTTGCGAATGTTACAAGGTGGTATAAAAGGTGGTCTTTGCTTATGCACTCATAGATATGCTAAAGCAAATAATAAATTTATGCCTGAATATGATCTTTCTAAGCCTAGTTCTTATATCACTTACATCGATTGTAATAATTTATATGGTTTTAGTATGTGTCAATATTTACCTTTATCGAATTTCAGGTTTTTAGAGCAACATGAAATTGATAATTTAGACGTGCATGCAATTTCGATAAACGCTGAGTACGGGTTTATTCTCGAAGTCGACTTAAAATATCCAAAACATTTACATGACTTGCATAACGATTTACCATTTTGTCCAGAAAAATGTATTCCTCCAGGAGGAAAAAATAGTAAACTCGTTCCGACTTTATATGACAAATTTAACTATGTAATACATTACATTCATTTGAAGACATGTTTAAAACATGGTTTGGTACTAAAAAAAATACATCGAGTCATAACTTTTAGACAAAGTCCATATTTAAAAGAATATATTGATTTGAACACCAGCTTACGGCAAAAAAGCTACTCAGCTTTTGAACAAGATTTTTTTAAACTCTTAAATAATAGTGTATTTGGAAAAACATTGGAAAATAATGAAAAACGAGTAAAAGTTGATTTGGTTAATCAGTGGTGCGATCAAAAAAACATCACAAAAAAAAGAAAAAATGCTCAGCAACTTATTGCACGTCCAAATTTTCATAGTGCGACGGTATTTACCGAAAACTTAGTTGCGGTGCAATTAAAACCTGAACAGATTATTTTGAATAAACCCATATACATTGGTTTTACTGTTTTGGAATTATCTAAAAGTCACATGTATGATTTCCACTATTCTGTTATTAAGCCATATTACAAAAATAACGTGAAAATGTGTTATACGGACACCGATAGTTTTGTTTATCACGTAAAAACAAATGATTTTTATAGTGATGTGAAAGAAAAGTTCCTGTCTTACTTTGACACATGTAATTTTCCTAAAGTAAATGTATTTCACTTACCTATTCAGAATAAAAAAGTTCCTGGGTTATTTAAGGATGAAATGGCAGGAAAAATAATAACAGAATTTGTCGGGCTCCGTTCAAAACTTTATTGCATTAAAACTGTGGACAGTACAATAAAAAAAGCAAAAGGCATAAAAAAAAATGTTATCCGTAAATTAGATGTTACAGATTATGAAAGAACTCTCTTTGATGGCGATATTATACGTAAAACAAATATTTTATTTAAATCAATTAAACATGAAATTTTCACTTGTGCGGTTAATAAAATAGCTTTGAGTGGTGATGATGATAAACGCTTAATATCAAAAAATAAAATTTCTACTAGAGCGTGGGGACACACTAGTATATTTAATTTTTAACATTTTTATAAACTTTTTGTGACACTTTTATTACTATTAGTTATATTGTAGTACCATGTTATTCTATAGTAGTTGTAATTTAATTAGTGTAGCTTAAGAATGGACGTTTATCATAAAAATGTACCTACCTACATACTTATAGAATAAATAATAATTAAATATAATTTAATTTGTTTGATTTTATATTCCTAACTAATAGGCATCTGACCTCATTATACAAATCAAGTTGAAACTTGTATTTTGGAACGTTGCATTATGATGACATTGACAACGCACGCGCCACCGCTTAATTGAAATAAGTACCTATTACTGGAGTGCAAGAGAGAGACAGCATTTAAAACATTGGTAGTAAGCAAAATGTAATGTGTGAAGTTGTGAACAATGTGTTGGTAATCTGTACCTACTTAATTCCGATACATTTCTATTATTATTTCGTCAGACACTACGAGTTGTTGCAGAGCTAATAAACACGTACTGTAATTTATATAATTCACAACACAAATTAATAAAAATATAAACATGACGACGGTAAGTTAAATTATTTTATCTTACTAACTAATATACTTTAGTACTTTGCGTATTTCAAAAGTTTTAAATCAAATTCATTTTTGTTACAGAACGAAGAACTCAAAAACATCACTACCATTTCGGATGACGAGTGTATTAGTTATCCTCAAGAATATTTAGACTCATTCCAGTGTGCTCAAGATCCACTAGAAGGATTTACACAAGAATTTCTCAACATGCAGAATCAGTCGAAACCACTTCACACGGGCCAGCGACGTCGTAAAACGTCGCGTAAAAGAAGGAGCATCACGCCAGGAACTTTGAATAAGCATCATGGAGCGACACATTCTTTTGTTATCAATAGTGCACCGAAAAAAGGACTCCGTCTAATTAAAATTAAAGTGTTGGAATTAAACGGATCCCAACGAGCTAAAGACTATGTTGAAGATGACTATGTTGTGTTAAGTTCTCAATATGTGGTGAAAGATATAGGTGATGAAATTATGGACCAAACTGAAAAAATTATTAGCAATATTTCTAAAAAAATATGTGGTTACAGTTATACTAGTTGTTTCTGAAACACAAGTAAGTTGTAATATACTTAACATATTAGTTTGTTAAAAATACTCATATGGGGCTATATTTCATAATCTAAATGTTTCTTTAATATTTCTTTAAACTTCCAAGCAAATTATTTAAAATTATGTCAATTATATGGTTTTTTAAAAATATGTGTAATCAAACTAATATATTATAAGTCAATGAATGAAGCGTAGTTTGTTGTCGTGTGAAAGTATTTGAAATATGTTGTGAATTATATAAATTATCGAAATAAATTGTTAAAGAAAATTATATTTCTTTCTTTACTTTACCCCTATGAAATGGTTTTTAGGTTAGTTACCATGTTGCTCCATTTTTTATATTAAAGCTATTTTTAATGAATGCATAAAAAATGCTATCATTCATTCTTTGATGCAATAGGAACTAGCGGTAAAAGTTGAGGACAAATTGTATTTTAAATGAAAGAGGTTTTAATAAATACATTTTTATTATGAATTAAATAAGTAACATTATTTTTTTACACACCATTTTGTCATACATATAAAAAATTCACAATATTTAATTTACTTTTTACTTACTTTCCTAATATAATCGATACTTATTTCATCTAAAAAATAATTAAAAATTAATGTTATTATCTACACACCATTTTCTTATGCATAGAACATTTTTTAAAGCACAGTATTTTAAATGGTTAAAACAATTATATGCAAAAATATCTTTACAGTATAGTTCTGTTAGAGTATTTAAATTCGGTATATCTGTACTGCTTATGTCTAAAACATTTTTATGTCTACATAGTTCTTGCACCCACTTCACTTTTTCTTCACCTTTTACAATAATTTTTCGTTGTTTAAAATAAGGTATGATAAGCCTTCTAAATTCTCTATAGTCAATATGACCTTCACTCCACCGGTATCCTCTATTTCTTTCTATCCACCAAACATGTTTTCTCTCTTCCAGTGTCAAAGCACAAAATGGATAAGGTGGTTTTATTAAAAATATTTGAGTATGCTCTTGAGTGCCTATGACTAATTCTTTTACAATAAACTCATTTTTTTCGTTTTTAAACCCCTGCACATCCACTATGATCGTATCCTTATTCATGATATTTTTCTTACAATGTTACTTAAAGGTTTATATTCGAAAATGCAATCGTTAAAAATTAGGCAATAAGCTGCAGTTTGATCCGGTATTTCTTGATCAGTCTCGATTTCAACTCTAACGTCTATAGAACCTTTCAACATTTCTTGTTGACGAGAACAATCAATAACAAATAAGGGTGCTATGTCTCTGAATTCTTTTATACTCAATAACGGTTCAGAACGACGTCCGTAATAAGACTGTTGAAATCTCACATATTCTTCATATAATAAACTAAACCTGTCTTCAGCAAAGCTAATATTCAAACTTTCATATGGGAAATATCTAGAATTTAAATATACTTTTACATCACGAATATTGCAATGATCAAATTCAGCCATTGATAATTTAGCCTGATTTTTTCTATTAGTTTGAAGAGCTACAACAACAAACCTTGGTTTTTCTGTTTGTGACGAAGTTTTGATAGACCAAGTATGCTTGCGTGTTTGTGGTAACAAAGGATACTCATAAAGATCCCAATTTCTGAATGCTATAGTTATTGCTCTATCTTTTTCTAAATGCTTCAGTAAATTAATTCTCTCACGGTCTGACACTTTAACATGGGGCACGCGCCATACTACTTTGTTTATTATAATATCCTGAACTACCTCACCCTCTTTCAATTTCAAAGCATTGAGGTTTGTGTTACTTCTTAATAATACCAACTCGTGTTTGCAGTTTATAACAATTTTATCATAATCTTCTGCAAATCCCAATATTTTATTCAAAGGTATAGAGGCTGAGAACATACCATCCTTTACATTGGTTGTACCAGTAGTAGACCAGCCCCAAACTTTTGCAGATTTTGATTCATTTTCATTTAATGACAAATAAGATTTGATAGTAGCAGAAACACCAACATTTTTAATTTTGTCAATTTCGACTCCATTTAATTCATACCGAATATCTTGAAATAAAAATAGCACTGGATTATTCACAAAGTGCACACTTGATACTTTTGTTTTCGTAGTGCTATCATATACATCAACCTTGCCCTCGACATACAAAGTGCTGAGAGAGGGCAACACGTTTAAGTCTTGTTGGTTGATAGGTATTCGTATTTCATCATTCTTGTTAAAACTTGTCACATATGGTTTGTAAGAATGATATTCAAAACTTTCAATGCTGTTATCACATGCAGTTGATTGAGATATGTTTAAAATGTTCATTTTAATAAGCCTACTAGCTTGAGGAATTCCTTATTGCTTTTTGTTAGTTTTTTCTTTAATTGTAGAGGTCTTTCTTTTTTAACTGCTCTCTTAGAACTGATTTGATTAGAAGATGTAGTATAGCTTTTATTGAAGTTTAACATTTTTGTCTTAAATGTAAATACAACTGTACTTCTTCACCTCGTAAATTGATTTGCTTGTTTTCAGAGTCTAATAATTTTATATTTATTGCACTTATTGAGTTTTGGTTAACAGGAAAATAAATTAAGTTCTTAGGTATTTCAATGATTCGATATCCTGGTGGTACGTTGGGCACAAATTCATAAATAATGTGACTCGCTATTCCGTTCACGAATGATCCACTAACAACATCACACTCTATACGCACGATGGTTGTTGATAAAATGCTTACAGGGTATTTAGACTCGCTACTTATATTAGCTTTGATTGTTTCCGTACCAAAACCCAAAATTTTACCAATTGAATCACTGTTAGTAAAGTGAATATCTTTCGAACAGAAAATATTTGTCTTCAGGGTGTTATTATTACAAGATAATTTTAATATAGTATTCTTGATATTACTCCTCAAGTAATCACAAATATCTTGAAGTTCATATGATCCTTCAGGAATCTCGATGACTTCATTTTCACCGTAATAGAACTTGTTATTTCTCTCATCTATATTCGGAATGGAGTTAAATGTAGAAAAATATAAAAGCCCACATTCATATTCTCCTACTAATTCTAAGGTTGGTGAGTAATACGTTGTTAAGGAGGCTTCTTTTCCGGTTATAGACACAGTAAAAGACATTTTAATACTGATAAATATTACAGTATTATTCTTTATTTAAATGACTTCTCCAAAATTTTTTTAAAAATTTTAAACATAGATGTCCACAGTTTACTGATCCAAATCTCTGATGTTGTATATAATTATAATTTAGAGACGTATCTTTTAAATATTTTTGTACTTCTAACGGTGGTTTCAAGTTACCAAAACTATCAAAATATTCCGTGTAATCGACTTGCTTAACGTAGGCTACCCAATGCGATCCAGGATTCTCGGAGCTGTCCAAATTTACTATACCACACTCTATTTTTCTTGGTTTCGAAGGTAAAGTATCTCTCATAAAAACACCACGAAAATATGGGATGCTTCGTGCATGCTCCAATATATCCAAGTTGGTAAGTGCACGTCTGGGCAGCCGCTGCATCAGTTTTTTGAGGGATTCAAATATAAACCTGCTCCTTTTTTATGGGGCTTAATATACACCCCTTTTCCAAGAGCAACCGATTCCATCATTCTATTATGTCGCTCAGCTTCCTGTAGATTTTTTTGAGAGGCCTTGTAATCATTGACGGCTTTTGCGATTCCTGCTGCGCCACCAGCTAACGAACCTAAGGCCGACAGTCCAGCAAAAATTGGAATCAAAGGTAATATTCCTCCACTTTTTGGAAGTGGAATACAGCGTGGTAACCGAACACCTTTTTTATTAGCAAATATTTTTTTTGCAGCTGCATATGCATATTTAATAGCAGCATGATTGTTTTTTGATTTTAATTTTTTTATTTGTGATTGTATTCTTTTCACAATTGACATAAATGAACGTACACCCCCACCAACTTTTAGTTTCGCCTTCATTGCATTTTTTACAATCCACGAAGCAATCTTTTCTCCTTTTTTAGCATCTTTCGATTTTAGTCTTCTTTTAGCCATGTTCAAAAGATCTAAGTCGGCTTTATGTCGAACGTTCAAATCGTTATTGGTGTAAGCAATGTCGTGATACATACAAGCTTTGTCCAATTGATTTATTCCGCGATCGCCTCTTAGCAAACGTTTTTTAAGATTCGTTCCAGGACCACAAAATTGATACCCAGGTAAATGTAATTCAAAAGGTACTTTGTTTATCAAGCTGTTAATGATACCACTTCCTTTCTTCATTGGTACAAGTAAAGTGATTATGTGGATCAAAGACAGTTAATTTATATTAAAACACCAATGCATTTTTTTCAACCCAACTATTTTCATTATCATTGAGACCTAACCATTTCACAAAAAATTTGTTTCCTTTTCGTTTTATGATTTTTTCAATAAGGTAAAGGTCTGGGAATTTAGTTTTTTGTAATTCATACTCATAAAAAGATCCTAAGATTCTTTGTTGATTCTTATCTTCTATTTCATATGTTGGTGGATTTGTATGGTTAACTTTTACAATAGAAAATATTTCCGTTGACCAATTAGGTGTATAACCTTTATAAAAGTCTCCTTTATATTTACTAATACGAACATGGTCGCCAAGGACAAACTTAGATTTCTGATTTGTGTTTTGTTTTTGTGTTTTAATAATGTTAGATCTAACTAACATCTCGTTGGCTTTATTTATTTCAATGGGTTTAAATTTTGTTGTACTATGAATAGTATTGTTATAGTATTGTACAGCGGAATCTAAATTCTTCTCCAACCATCGATACTGACCACATAAGCTGAATTGTTTATAAAGTCGTAATTTCAATGTTCTTATCACCCGTTCTACAATAGATGCTTTTTTTACAGAATATGTAGAGTAATGATTTATTTTATACTGGGTCATTAATCGCTTAAAAGATTCATTATAAAACTCTTTCCCTGCATCTGTTTGCAGATTTTTTGGTTTTCTCTGAGAATCAATTAATATACATTTCATTGCATTCATAACATCATTTTTCGATTTCGATTTCAGAGGATTAACCCATACATATTTCGACAAAGCATCAATGACTACCAATACGAATTTATATCCTTTATTGAATTTTGAATACTTTTGAAAGTCAATTAGATCAGCTTGCCATAAATCATCTATCGCTTTTATAATTGTACATCGACGTGGGAAATTTCTTCGTACAGCTCTATGAAGTTCATCAACAATGTTTTGCTTACTCATTATTTTTTGTCCGACTGACCTTGCATTAAGTGGTCTATTTCTGTTTTTGTGTAATAAACGGTATTCAAACGATCTAAAACAGCTTTTTCTAAATTCGACAAATATTTTTTAACATCACTCAAAACTTTTTTCAACTCTTTTTCCATGTGCTGGACTGATTCATCCAGATATCCTTTATTTACAGCTTCGTCGTCTTTATCTGGGGGCAACAAGCCTTTTAATCTTGTTGATTTTAAATCGTAGACTCCCGTTTCTGATTTTACTAGAGAATCGTTTAAGGTATCTATGTATTCAAATAATCGTAAACGCTTATGAACGTGGTGACCGAATTTGTCTATATTCATTGCAATGGCAATGCTTATCAGCTGCTTACTGTAAGTAAACTGCTGAATTATTCTTATGTACTTTCCTTATATTTTTTGTTGATTATGCCGGCTTCATACAGTTCCTCAATTATTGCAATTATTTCATTATCTAAACCAGTATTACCAGCATCTCGTGACGCAAATAATAATTTTAATCGATCTACTAGCTCGTTAGGGTCATCCCAATAAATCAAATCTGTATTTTTTTTTACTTTTTTCAAGAGTTCCAATCCTTTTCCTAGTGGAAGACTTTCCGTGCTCGTAGTTGCACTTCTTGAGAATTTAAATAACGGTTTAATAATGTGCATATATTTGTAACCTTTATTGCTGTTTATAGCCTTAGTTGAATCAAAATTACGTCTATGAGCATTCGTTTCAAGTAACAACATTTTATAATTTTGTAAATCGTCTTCCGTTATAACTTCCATGTTTGGTGATTTTTTAAATAATAATTCTTTTAAACCAAGAGTTTTCTTAACAATACGATTTCCAATTCGCCAGGTGCGGTCACGGTCAAAAACTCGTGTTTTACCAAGAATAAGTTTTCCACGCTCAAGCTTGATTCCATATGGTACGTTTTTCGTAATTTCAGATGATCCTGACCATATAGATTGATCTTTTGTGCTTGGTGATGATTGAAAGGACTTAAACGAGTCTGCACTCAAATTTTGATCTGTAAATGGTGAAACAGTAAGGGTTTTGTCAGGTTTGCTGATACAAGCACCATCTAAGTTTTCTTCTTCACTAAGAGGTCTTTCAGAGTCTTCGTTGGGAGAATCCGACTCTTCACTTTCGCTGTACTTATTTTTCTTCAGTGTTGGTTTATACTCGAATTCTTCTTGTTCATATTTTTCATCGCTTTTATTTACCAACTGATTGAGGGGATTAACTATAGGTTGAAAAATTGTTTCCAGCGCCATGTTGTTAGAATTTTTTACATCTTTTATCATTTTCACCTTCCTTTTTACAGCTGCTGCAGATTTTACAATTAGTTCTTTGAGATTTCTTTCCATGCTTAGAATTCTACTCCTTTCGAAATCACAAATGAGAGTGATTATTAACAACGTTACAATCACTTATGAATGTTAATCTAACACGATAAACGTATCAAATTTCATTCTGTAACATCCTTTGTTTTTCTCACAGTCTTTATTTATCACAACATAACTGTATGGTTTGGTCCAAACAGTAGAACACATTTCACGGAATTTGGGCCATGACATGTCAGAACCTACATGTTCATCGTAAACGTGTCTTAAATTAATATCATCTTGTTTAAATAAAACTATAAGATTAGAGTTATCCCTCACAAGCTGTTTTGGAATTTTGGAGTAAGTTTGATTAATATAAAAGCAATCAATATTCTTATGACGTCCCATAGCAAAATAATCTCGAATATTGTTTTGATTTTCGCAAGCAACATCATCAAAAATGATAATTGAATCTAACAAAGCTTCATGAGGACTCAAAATCTCGCTATTGTGATTATATTTGTAAAATGATGTACCAGGTACTTGTTGTAGAACTTCTTCTAGAAATTTATACTTGGGTTGGTATAAAGATTTTGAATACACATACAAATTACGGAAACGAGGACCGTTCTTATGCAACAACAAACTAATCACTAAGTTTGTTTTTCCACAATTTGATGGACCACAGACAAGACAACGAATAGTGTTAGGTAGTAAGTTGCCATGACGCTTACTTTCACTAGAAGATGTTGGACAAATACATTCTATTTTTAAAGATTCTTTTTGTTTTACAAATTTCATAACGAATTGCTTGCTTATTTGTAGCGTATCAAAAGCTTCAACACAATGACTTCAAATTCTTATGTTCCTATATTTAAATATTCTGAGCCATCAGTTTATAAGACTTCGAGCGCCACCTAACGTGTAACGCTGTTAGAACTGTGACAAAAAACTTATGGAACAAAAACATACAATGGTTATTGGGAATTCAGTACAACCGAAGTGAGAGAGGGCGTGAGCCCGATCGAACGGAGGTGGGACAGAATTCCCAATAACCATCTACTGTCATCATCATCACCAGCCTATATATGTCCCACTGCTGGGCACAGGCCTTCTCACGTGGGAGAAACACATGAGGAGTTTGAGCCATAACACAACTACGCTAACCCAATGCGGGTTGGTTTAAAGCGGTTGCAGGAACAACCGGGACCAACGGCTTAAAGTGCCTTCCGAAGCACGGAGGAACTCGAGTTAACCGTCTGACGACCGGCTGGACGAGTGGTCTGTGCTATACAGGCTACTTAGTCGGGAGGTCCCGGGTACAAATCCCGGTAGGAGCAAATTTTTTAATGATGAGTACGAGTATTTGTTTACGAGTCATGGAGGTTTATATGTTTATTTAGTATATTTCTAATATTTACATACATATATTAATATCATTATTTCTCCGTTATCTAGTATCCATAACACAAGCTCTTAATGATGCTTACTTTGGGCTAGATAAAAGGTGTGAGTGTAAAAAAAAATATAAAGAAATAACAAACTTTGATTGACCCATCCCAGGATCGACCATGGCGAAAGTGGCTTTGTTTTTCGTATCGAAACCAGAGCGCTCAAACCAATACGTCACCGAGCTCCTCAAATGTAACTTAATGTAACGTAATAATAATGTTATGTAACGTAAATGTACATAGAGAACCAATTTTGATCAAACCATTTAAATTTTGTATTAAAATATTCTTCTAAGCTATAGAAAGAAGCATTGATTAGAAACTTTTTTAGTTGTAATTTAACTTTCCGCAATTGGAGTATCTTTATGGGCGTGGGTAGATGGGTAGATACGCTTATTCCTTGAAAATACATAGTCTTGCTATTAGTCTTCTATTAATTAGACCAGGCGGTTAATCTAAAAGTAATGTCTTGCTATTAATTTCGTTTTTGGATGTAGGTACGGGTAGAATCAAAGAGTTTGCGAGACCTTAGAGACAACAGGTGAGATTGGGTTTCTTTAACGGAAAACGTATGCAAATGCTATTGATTATATTTACTAAATAAACGTCGTTTATCAGGATTCTCAAGAAACAACATATTAAGTGTTTCATTTGACGGACAACTCCTTGTTTTGCAGGCCAAGTACCCTAATGCCGATAATGTTACTTCTGGTCACGAACGCGGATTAAGCTGCCAAGCTCAATCTTTTACCCGTGTGAATTTCCTTTAGTCCATCTTGTATTTTTTTTTACAACTAGGTAACAAACAAGCTGACGGCCGACCTGGTGGTAAGCGGTTACTGCCGCCTATAGACGATAACAAGGAAAAATCACTTGATATTGCAGGTGCGTTGTCATCCTGAGGACTAAAATGAAATGCCGTCAATGCCCAGTAATTAAACTAGCTAGCCTTTCCCTTCAATCCGAAACACAGCGAACTGTTTCACGGCTGAAATAAGGAAGGCGATGGTACCTACCCAGACGACCCTACATACGAGCCTAACACCTATTGTAAGATCTGGATTGCAAGTAGATACTTCATAGATGGAGTCTATTGTTGAAGAGACGCCGACTTTATTATTATTAATATACGTCCCCTAAATCATCTCACAAGAAAAACGTGTTCTACGAAACCGTTCTAAGCAAGCGCTGTATTTTTACTATTACAACAAAAATACTCTCTTATTTTTGCAACCGTCAAAACACACGTTATGTTACATTTGTTCAAGTACCTACCGAATAAATAAATCACATGTCATTCACGACCTAAAAAACCTGGATGAAATGATCTATCATTTTTATAGTCAGTTGTAATACGAAAAGAAGTACCTATGAAGTTATTTGAGCAATCAACTATGTAATTTATTATTATCTGTTCAGTGAACCGTTACGGAACAATCGGAAGCAAATATTGCGTATGTCTGTCGTATAGAACTACGTTATACTTAAAAGAAATAAGTTGTCCGTTCTCTTATTTAGTTGTGCGGGAAAGTTGGCAAGCACGAAAGGAATCCGACGAGTTTGGAATCCGACAAACTTGGAATCCGGCGAAGAAGGAACCAATCAAGATACGTAGGTATCGCTTTTTATTTAGTGAGCTATTTCAGTGTTTTGTAATAAAATTTACATGTTCAGAGGTTCTCTCTCTTAAGCATCAGATATGTGTGAAAATTCTGGTAGTACGTAAAAAAATTGTCAGGCCGGAAAAAAATCTAAAATCAAAGCGGATTTCCCTTTAGTTTTAAAGCTACATAGAATTATGCATGTGGTATTTGAATTTTGCTTAGTATTATTATCTCGCGAATCGATTTTCCGATGTAAACATCAATTGTGTTTTGCGTCTTTTGGCACACATTACTTTTAGATCTTAACCAGGCGGTTAATCTAAAAGTAATGTGTTCCATAATGTAATGTGTTCCTGTAGTCTAGTGCTTGAGACTAACTACCTCAAATCTAGAGGTCCGGGGTTTAGTTCTTATGGGTACATAAATTTTCTACTCATTTTGATTGGTGGTAGGGCTTTTCAAAGTAGGCTGGCTTGCTACTATTATCTTACCTAAGTCTGCCGCCATAACAATAATGTTAACAGCATTGTTGTATTCCGGCAGTTGGAGGTAAGATAGCAAGTTACTCTGTAGAGGATTACAGGTTCAGTTGGCTTTCCATATTCGGCTTTGTCATCTCTTACGATCAGGCAAGAAGAACGCCAAGAGTCACCTCGATGAGAACAATAAAAAAAGATTAAAGAGCTACCCAATTTTCCCATCTACACATAGAAACGGATTTTGAAAGATCTTATTATGCACGCTTTGCTGGACCATTGCTATCGCAAAACAATTCAGTTTCGTCTAACGTCTGTATTTAAGTATTGTATCCCCTTGCCATTAAACGACTGACAGGTGTATTTATTATTACAGGTATCAGTAGCTACATCAGTAAAAAAGTGATGGATTAATAGAAAATTTTATGTATGCCTGGTTTCTAAGAGCCAGAGTTCACAGAGACTTTTTAATTCTTTTCTACGTCTGCTTGATCACTGCAGGCAAACCAGCTGCCATGATGTAAATTTTATTAGTTTTAACAGCATATATTATTATGCATTCCATTTAGAAATCGATGGGGGCATTTCTTGGGCAATGAATTTTATCTTATCTTATAGTGGGGCCATGACTAAGTCACAGTGCACTTCGACCCGTTGGGATCTTTTGTGCCTCCCCTGCGCTTACTCTTCCTGTGGCCAGAATATAGATGCCATTAGCCTTACTATATCATTAGGCAGAAAGAGCCTGTCTTCTGGCTTTGGATATGCCACTCCCAGAAGGCTCATTCTGGTTCTAGTTAGGGCATCACAATGACACAAGAGATGCGTCATTAATTCCGGGCATTCACCACATGCCCGACAAAGTTGTGTTGGGGAGAGTTGCATTTTATGTAGCATGTGGTTAGTAGCAAAATGCCCTGTGAGCGCCCCAATCAAGAAGCGAGTTTTTGTTCTACCGTTTGCATAGATGTATTTACTCCATCCTACCTCCTCCCCTAGGAAGTATTTGGAGTGTTTTAATCCTGGTATTTTATTCCATTCAGATTTGCAGTGAAAATCTTCTCATGCTGAATTGAAAATAATGAGTTACTAACATGTCATAGTTTTGAAGCAGATTAATATTGGGAGGGTTATGTCCAAAACGCCTTAGTAAAAAAACTCCGGCATATTACGAGAAATAATAAAAAAAGGCACACAACGGTTCGTCATATTGGTTTTCTTTACGCAACACATTACGAAGTTTGTCTTACAATGTTTCACAAACAATTTGCCGAGGAGAATGAATTATTTACATATCAAATAACACCCTTTTTCCCTATGAAAGTTATATGATTGGGACACATTGGTATGAGGAAAGTTGTGAAATTTACGAGCTCGATAGTGCAGAAGAGACATAAATCATCAAGGAACGAGAAAAAAGACCGATAACTCATCAGGGCACTCGGCGCGTCCATTTTGTTCGGGCTAATTTATTTGACGCAGAGTCGCTCGCCGCCGCGTCGCCACCGACGCCCTCCGTGACTGAAAAAAAGTCGCTTGCACAGATTAATGATATATGTATCTACGATAGTCGTTTGTGCTCGACGTGTCGCACACAGTGGTAGCTAACAGCGAGGCGTTTGGCGACATGGCTACAAACGGACATCTTTAAGACATCATGAGATGCTGAGTCATGGACTTTGCAAGTTCCGACTTTCCTCACCTCTTGTTCCACTAGGTGTAAATTCAGAATGACAGACAGATATACAATAGGAGATTGTGAGACCATTTCTTAAGCAGATATAAATAATTTCTGATTTTTGACGATTCGAAAGAGCTTCAAAAATATGTTTAGTAAAGTAGGCTCCTAAGGGAGCCTACTTGACTAAACATATTTTTGATTTGATTTTAATAGTCTAAATAGAGGCTCTGTTTCCTTCCGATGCTGGGTAGGCTAACTCCTAAGCGGGATGCGTTTGCTCCTGGCGAATGATAAATTATGTAGCCTCTGTAATGGAAGATTCTAAAAACAGTTAATTTTAAAGTCTTTCTTTTTATATAGTAAACAACTGTTACAATTCTCTGGGTGTTAGAAGCGCCCACAGAACAAGTTTAACATCTTTATCAACCTATCTTCTTTTAATAAATGTTTAATACAAAGAAACAAATACATAATGGAAATAAAAATTACAATAAACTTAGGCCTATAAATAAACTAAAATTTTACCGAACTTATAAATAAAAAACACCACCTAAATCTACTGAAAATGGAAGTGTACCAATAAGACTGGTCGCATTACCTCGCTGAATTGCGAGGCTTATTCTTTGTGCGAAGTACATACCAGCCTTATTGTCACTTAAACTTTCACACAAACCATCTGCAATGTCCCTAAACAGTCGGTGAGCACCTGGACCCCAAGGTCCCAATGTCTCAACTCCAAACGGTTCAAATATGTAATCTTTAGATAAGCCAGCATATTTGCGCCGCTTAAGAGTTTCAGCGGAAGCAGCAGCCGATCCTGGTGTCGACGAGGTACTTGGAAGATGGGACATGGCTAAGGTGTCGACACAAGTAGCGTCCCACACCAAAGACCTACCCATCTTCCAGGGCACAAGACGTTTTGTGAATGTTTTGAAAATTAGTTGATAAGATATACACAATTTCCATAGAACACATGCTAAACACAATTTCAGTTCAGTCATCTCGTTCTCTCAATATGAATACGAAAAGGACGGCTCGCAAATAACGTGACATTTAGAAAGTTGTGTTCGATTTTCAACCGTGTCATCATCTTAAATATTTGACAGTTGTAATACTCGCTGTAATTTTACTACTGTACTGAAATTTTGGTGACTTTAAAGATAGGCTCATTGCATTAATTTGTTCGAAATTCGAGGTAAATAAAATGGGCGTTAGTTATCGCTTATCGTTCAGCTTGCCACCAAGACCCATACCTGCTCGGACTGGACCATCTGACGTTGTAATTGGTCCATGTCTGATTTCGTAGAACACGGGATGATTCAGATGAAACATTATGTTGGGACTGTGTGTGTAAGGTGTCATGTCAGCGATTCTGAGTGTGATCGTGATGTATGAATTAAAGTCGACAGATACTGCGCACTGGCCGACTAGAGCGATTGTGATAGTGTTTGGGTAGTTGTAGTCATCATCATTACCAGCCTATATACGTCCCACTGCTGGGCACAGGCCTTCCTACATGGGAAAAACACATGAGGAGTTTGGGCCATAACACCACCACGCTGGCCCAATGCGGATTGGTGGGTTAAAGCGATTGCAGTAACAACCAGGACCAACGGCTTAACGTGCCTTCCGAAGCACGGAGGAGCTCAAGATTATAAAATTGATTGACCCATCCAGGGACCGACCATGGCGAAAGTTGCTTTGTTTTCGTGATCGAAACCATAGCACTCAAACCACTACGCCACCGAGTATTTTTAGTATTTAAAGTAAATTGGTTTTGGAATATAATTTGGTGTAATTCAGTTGAGTGGTTTTATTGGTTTGGTCAGTGGTAGTAACTCCCGGAGTAGCTAGAATCCTCACACATACACACAGGAATTAACTTGTGGATTTTTTAAGTAGGTACTCTATTGCATTCAGACACGCATATTTTATATTAATTAAGTTAACACTTTACATATAAGTAGGCAAAAGTACTTACAACTTCTTAATGAACAAAACATATAGATGAGATATGATAATAATAATATTCATACACTCACACCTATTATCTAGCCCAAAGTAAGCATCATTAAGAGCTTGTGTTATGGATACTAGATAACGGATAAATGTTGATAATAATATGTATATATTAGAAATATAAACATCCATGACTCGTGAACAAATGCTGGTACTCATACAAATATTTGCTCCCAGCGGGATTCGAACCCGGGACCCCTGATCGAGTATCCTGTATAGCAAGGGGCACAGACCACTCGGCCAGCCGCTCGATACCACAGACAGACATAGACAGACACGTCAAACTTTTACATCAGTAACATTGACGTCGGGGTATAAAAATGGAGAAAAACAACCAATACATGTGAGTCAACAAGACCTTATATCAGCATCAAGCTTCTTCGATAGTAAAATCCCCGCTAAGGCGCTGCTTCTTTTGACATCATTTTCATAACAGTTTTAACAATTATATCCGTTACACATCCATTATGTGAAAAATTAGTTAAGGCTATGCCCAAAAGGGTAACATGATGTACTGGATAATTTATGTAATACTATCGCGTTTCACATTCATGACTTTGACTTTATTGTTGCGTTATTGTGTCTGAATATATAGTATAGTATTTACAGTGGATCCAATAGCAGCCTCTTCGGCATAAGACTTACAAAGACGCCAGTGTTAGTATGTGTGACGAGTGCGGCGATTCGTGTGATTGGGGAAGCGTGTCGCGGCGTCGTGACGTGACGCCGACGTGTGACGAGGGTAGCGACAACCTCGATACATCGGAATTACGATTCCGGAGAACTTATTAGTAGGACGCTGGGAATGTTCCGCATTGAAGAAACGACAGTCATTCGGCAGGTAGCGGCGAGTGAATGTGAATACCTAAGCGTATGGTATTAGGAAATTCTTTGGTTCCCGGAACAGTATGGTTTTTTTTTGTACGTATGTTCACATATTTCTCTGTCAATTGTGAACCGTTTTTCAAAATTCTTTTTACATTCGATAGAGTATACTCCAGAGGTGGTCGCATTGTCACCAAGTCAGGATCTGATGATGTGATTGCAGGGAAATCGAGGGCAAACCAAAATTTTTATAGGCACGTGTGACATGTTTTACTTTTTTTCCAAAGCTATTCTAGTATTTGCTTCTTTTAGTCATCATCTCATGTTGATGAGCTGATGATGGAAGGTACAACTCCTTAACGGTTAGGAGTTAGAAGATAATTCTTTCACTGTGTATTTCAACCAAGGACTGAGAGACAGATAAGTCGATAGTGCTGACGGTCACCCATCTTGCTTTGACCTTAGGAAATTACTCAAAAATCTGTTTTTTTTTAACAAAAATAAAACCGACTTCAAAACACTAAAAAGGAGAAAAATATTAAATTTCAGTATCTAGGTACCTAGGGGGTGTAAGGGGTCCCGGATAACACCTCACGGGATCCAAGCCAACCTCACCTGCACGTGGTGCACCCTGCTGTTCAACAGACGAGGCTCTGGCGCTCCCCACCAACCCGCACTGGGCCAGCGTGGTGGGAGACGGCCCACAACCTCCCAAACATCAACTCACAGAACGACACAAGGCCCCAAGTGCCCGGCGGTACCGGAGGCCGCGCCGGCGGTGACGGACGTTGGCGAGGCGCCGGTACCAGGGGTGCCAAGAATCCCCGGGTGGTGAAGATATCCCGTCAGACGACCTTGGCCCTGGCAACTTATAACACACGGACATTGCGGACCGAGGAGAAGCTGCTGGAACTAGAGGAAGAATTGAGCAGGATTCGCTGGAGTATAGTCGGACTATCTGAAGTCCGACGAGAGGGCGAGGACACGATGGTCTTGAAATCCGGCAACCTGCTCTATTTCCGGGAGGGCGAAGATCTGTCCCAAGGTGGTGTTGGGTTTATTGTCCACAAGTCTCTCGTGAACAACGTTGTACAAATCGGAAGTGTGTCGAATAGGGTGGCGTACCTTATACTCAGAATCACCGAACGGTATTCGTTGAAGGTCATACAGGTATACGCCCCGACCTCGACTCACCCCGACGAGGAAGTAGAAGTAATGTATGAGGATATCTCTCGGGCAATACATACTTCCAAAACTCACTACACCGTTGTCATGGGAGACTTCAACGCAAGGCTAGGCAAACGTAGCGATGATGAGTTGAAAGTGGGGCAATCTGGAGCTGGAATCCGGAACTTTAGAGGTCAAATGCTGGCCGACTATATGGAGAGGGAGGGACTCTTTATGATGAACTCCTTCTTCAAAAAACGGCCGCATCGAAAATGGACCTGGAAAAGTCCGGATGGCGCAACGAAGAATGAGATCGACTTCATAATGTCGACTAAGACTCGGATATTCAATGATGTCTCAGTGATCAATTCGTTTAACACGGGGAGTGATCACCGAATGGTACGAGGCACATTGAATCTCAACGTGAAATCCGAGAGGTATCGACTGATGAAGTCTACGCTCCGCCCTGCAGCTATCCAGATCCAAAACCCCGAACTCTTTCAGCTCGAACTGCGAAATCGCTTCAATTGCCTGGAGGACTGCACAGATGTGGACACGTACAACGACAGGTTCGTGGAAGCTGTTCTTACGGCGGGTTCAGGGCTCTTCAAACCCAGCCGTAACAAAAGAGGTAAAAAAATCTCTGCGCCAACTTTAAAGCTCATGAAGGAAAGACGTGCACTGCAGTCTTCCGAAGACGCTCGTCGGCAACTCAACAAACAGATCTCCAAGTCATTGACCCGCGACATACGCCACTTTAATACAGAATGTATTAAAGAGGCAATCGAGCGGAACAAAGGCTCCAAAGTGTTCGCCCGAGATCTGTCGATAGGACAGAGTTTGCTGACGAAGCTGAAAACGGAGGATGGCAGATTCGTTACATCCCGACCTGAGCTCTTGGCCGAGATTGAAAACTTCTATGGACAGCTTTACGCGACATCACGCACACCTGTCACTAAGGCCACCGATCCAAGAGCCAAATTAACCCGACATTACACGGAAGATATCCCGGACGTCAGCCTGTACGAGATTAGTGTAGCTCTCAAACAACTTAAGAACGACAAGGCGCCGGGCGACGATGGAGTTACAGCCGAGCTTCTGAAAGCAGGTGGACGACCGGTCCTGAAAGCTCTTCAGAGGCTATTTAACTCCATCATGCTCGAGGGTAAAACGCCAAAGGCATGGCACAGGGGCGTGGTGGCACTCTTCTTCAAAAAGGGTGACAAGACTCTATTGAAGAACTACAGACCCATCACGCTCCTGAGTCATGTCTACAAGTTGTTTTCGAGGGTTGTTACGAATCGTCTCGCACGCAGGTTTGACGACTTCCAGCCTCCCGAACAAGCCGGTTTCCGAAAAGGCTTTAGTACCATAGACCACATACATACGCTGCGGCAGGTTATACAGAAGACCGAAGAGTACAACCTGCCATTATGCTTAGCGTTTGTGGACTATGAGAAAGCCTTCGATTCTGTCGAGACCTGGGCCGTGCTTCAGTCGCTCCAGAGATGCCAAATAGACTATCGGTACATCCAAGTGCTGCAGTCACTGTACGAAAACGCCACTATGTCAGTCCGCCTCCAGGACCAAGACTCGAAACCAATACCACTTCAGCGGGGTGTGAGACAGGGCGATGTTATATCTCCGAAACTGTTTACTGCCGCGTTGGAGGATGTGTTTAAGCTTTTGGACTGGAGAGGACTTGGCATCAACATAAACGGCGAGTACATGACTCACCTTCGTTTTGCTGATGATATCGTAGTCATGGCTAAAAACCTGGAAGACTTGGGCACAATGCTCGACGACCTCTGTAGAGTCTCCCAACAAGTGGGTCTTAAAATGAACATGGATAAGACGAAGATTATGTCGAATTCTCATGTCGTACCCACTCCTGTGAAGGTTGGAAGCTCTACACTGGAAGTTGTTGACAAATATATTTACCTGGGACAAATAGTCCAACTTGGTAGGTCCAACTTCCAGAAAGAGGTCAATCGACGGATCCAACTCGGCTGGGCAGCGTTCGGGAAGCTACGCAGCATATTCTCGGCACAACTACCGCAGTGTCTCAAGACGAAAGTCTTTAATTCGTGTGTGTTGCCAGTGATGACGTACGGAACCGAGACGTGGCCGCTTACAATGGGCCTTATACAAAGGCTCAAAGTCACCCAAAGAGCAATGGAGAGGGCTATGCTTGGTGTTTCTCTGCGTGATCGAATCAGAAATGATGAGATCCGCAGGAGAACTAAGGTCGCTGACATAGCCCAAAGAATTGCGAGTCTAAAGTGGCAGTGGGCAGGTCACATTGCGAGGAGGACTGACGGCCGTTGGGGCGGAAAGGTCCTCGAATGGCGGCCGCGCACCGGGAGACGCAGCGTTGGTAGGCCCCCCACAAGGTGGACCGATGATCTGGTAAGGGTCGCGGGAAGCCGTTGGATGAGGGCAGCGCAGGACCGATCGGTTTGGAGATCCTTGGGGGAGGCCTATGCCCAGCAGTGGGCGTCTCTCGGCTGATATGATGATGATCTAGGTACCTACTTACCTCCTGTAATGTATTTTTTGGAGTTGGTCCTAAGCTGTTTCCAGAGACAATAGAAAGTGAAGCACCAACTCCAAAAAATACATTACAGGAGGTAAGTAGGTACTTATTTACTGAAATTTAATAATTTTTTCCTTTTTAGTGTTTTGAAGTCGGTTATATTTTTGTTAAAAAAATGTGTGTTTGCTTTGAAATGAAATGAAAAATTAATTCGACATTTATTTATATACTAGTTTTAATTTGGTAGTGTACTCACATTTTAATGTTGAAAATCAATGTATATCTATAGTATGTATGAAAAATTAATAAATAAATGAATAGATGAATGAATGGATGAATGAATGGATGAATTAATTTTTTCATCGTTTTCATTATTTTATTGTTACAATAAAGGAGGCGTTTAAACACATCAAAAACATTAAAATGTGATTCAAATAGTTTTTTTTTTCACCTTAACTGAGAGTAAGAAAATGCTTGTAATTAAATATTCTTTCGGATCACTAGAGGTGTCTTCTGAGACTTCTATGAGTGGTGAGATAAACGTTGCTATAAAAACGTTAAAAAAGAACAAAGCGGTGAAGATAATAGTAGGTTATACCTAGTGCTCCGGTGACGTAGTGGTAATCGCGTCTTGCCGGACATTAAGAGACGCGGGTTCGATTCTCGATTTTTTTCATCGATTTCTTTCTTTATTTACAATTCATAGTGTTCTGATCAAGATCTTCGGAGATAAAAAACGTAGTTTCAAACGCCGATGTCTTGAACGAAAATATTTTCATACTTCTTCATCCGCTACAAAGCTGGTCAACTCGAATTATTTAGTCGCGAACAACTCTGATGTATCAAGTAATTCTCAGGGTTGTCCAAGTCCTTGGTAGCTCAGTGGTCAGGGCAGTCACTATGGTTTCCTATTTTATTGTCATATCGACTAAATTGGTAAGCATTTATTGACTACATAATTCGAGGTCACAGGCTTTTGAACGGAGGCAGTGAGATAATATTTGCACCAGCGTGCTTCGCCATATCGGCGGGCATTCAAAATTAATTATTTTTGAATATCGCTTCAAAATATTTAACCAGTCAGTCAGATTCAAAACAGATATCTATTAGTTTTTTTTAACAACACGGTAGGGTTTCTTGGCTGCAAACTCCTTTGTGCTGGAAATATATCTCCTTACAAATAAAACCAAACTATTAACTAAGTTATTCCATACATAACATTACCGCAGAGATCCGGTTTTACTTCATAATAACACTCAGTAAGACTATTAAAGTTTAGACTTATAAGATCCGAGGCGAACGTATAAATCAGGCCAGTGGGCGGCAGGTGGTACGGGCCAAATAAATGGTCCTTCGCGCCGGATACCAAATTATGCGATATTACTGCGAACTTTACGAGTGGGCCCTCCAGGACGCGACGGCGGACTTATTGCTGGGCCCAGTTTTGTGCCGTGACAAATGAGACGCCGTAGCTACGTTGTAGTGTAATGTGTATGGGGACAACGTGGTAATAAATCCAACAGTGGCTTTGTGCTTCCGTGGATTGTTACTTTGAATTACTGGTGATGGGTCAAGCGAGACGGAGCTATGTTGATCATGGACAACTTTTCTTTAGCGAAATTACGACAGTTGAATATTTTTTTATGAATTTCTAATATTTATATACCTACATACTACAGTGGCTGCCCACGGCCCGATCCTTTCTCTCGTGATCTCTCTGCATGCCATATCTATATCGGTTTAGTTTTTTATTACGTTTTCACTAAAGGTAGCAGATAGACATACGAACAAATACATTTTTTTCTGCTTTCTTTTCTTTCAAAATTTCATTGTTGTTGGACATCTGTAGTCGTATTATGTGTTACTGACAAAAATATTTCATTCCTTTTTTACAAAGCCACATTCGCATTAATAATACCAATTAGTAGGAATGGCTTAGTGTAGTACTATTTCATTCCTATTGCCAATTTGAAGCAGTTGGTTTTCAGTGCTTCCAACCCTCAAACTGGAATTAATTAGACAACGGTACTGACTAACGCAGATACATATATCACTAATCTGTGGTACTGACCACTCAACCATATGGCTGTCATCGCTTTGACGCCATTAAAGCATAACAAATTAAATTAGGCGTCAATAAAGCCTTAAGTAGGTATCATTTTGATTCTTGCCATTTTCGCCCTACAAGACACGTACCGTTGACACTTTTGTTAAAAGTAGCGATGAATAGTCTCGCCTTAGTATGATTAATGCTTTCTTAATCCAGAAGAGTCTTGGACATTCTATCAGGATGCTTACCTGTGGTGTATTTGGTCTTCTATCATATGACTTAGAGACAATCTTGGACCAATGGCGGTTATTTAATAAAACTAATAGTAATCCGGGCGACTGCTCTGACCACTGAGCCACCCAGGACTTGGGATATCCCTGTGAAATTCTTCTTGTCTATCTGTATTTGCGTTTATGAGCTAACGTCCACCCTACAATGCGAAATATTCTATTTCAACATCCGAAACGAGTATTTTTACAAATCCCTACGATTCGGTTAAGTTGGGGCAGTGCTTTCAAATATTCTTAATTTTTGATTTTAACATTATAAATGTTTGAAAAATTACTTTGTAATTAAAATAATATAAAAGTAGAAAAATTTCACGTCCTGAGGCGGGAATCGATTGTAGGGTGGACGTTAGCTCATAAACGCAAATACAGATAGACTAGAAGAATTTCACAGGGATATCCCAAGTCCTGGGTGGCTCAGTGGTCAGAGCAGTCGCCCGGATTGCGAAAGGTCGTGGGTTCGATTCCCGCCTCAGGACGTGAATTTTTTCTAGTTTTATATTATTTTAGTTACAAAGTAATTTTTCAAATATTTATAATAATGTTAAAATCAAAAATTAAGAAAACTAATAGTAGTCACTAGGTGGTAGGCCCGTGTATAGGATCGTCTGGGTAGGTAACACCGTGTTTAATGTTTCGGCCGTAACATAGTTCGCTGTGTTTGGTATTAAAGGAAAAAGTAGCCAGTGTAATTACTGGGCATGGAACGCATTAAATCTTAGGCCTCAGAATGACAATGAATCTGCAACACCAACAGATTTTAACCGACTTCAAAAAAAGAAGTTTATCTTTTAAATGTATGTTTGTCCCCACATATCTGAATAACTGTAAGTCATATTACAATTTTTTTATTGAACCAAGTATTGTCCAAACTGTGCAAGTTTCATCAAAATCGGCTTAATAGTTTTTGAGATAGAGTTAAGTCATGTAAAGTGTGCTAAGAAATCTTGTTGTTGGCTATACAGGATGGTGCTGTCAATAAGAAAAAGAAGAAATAGAAATGGTTTGCCACTTTCAAAAACATCTTATTCTTTTGATAATTTCATGACATTTCTATGAAATAATGCAACCAACGTTATATATTATTTATCTTAGTCGAGTGTGCGATAAAGATCTCCTTATTCTTTATTGTCGGATGACCGACTGGTCGAGCGGTCTGTACCCCTTGCTATGCAGGCTACTCGGTCAAGAGGTCTCGGATGTTAGTATGATGAGTACGAGCATTTGTTTACGAGTCATGGATGTTTATATGTTTATTTAGTATATTTATAATATTTATATACAAATTATTGACATTATTTCTCCGTTATCTAGTATCCATAACACAAGCTGTTAATGATTCTCACTTTGGGCTAGATAATAGGTGTGAGTGTATGAT
Source organism: Nymphula nitidulata (assembly GCA_947347705.1). NCBI lineage: Eukaryota > Metazoa > Arthropoda > Insecta > Lepidoptera > Crambidae > Nymphula > Nymphula nitidulata. Next base: position 19,375,927 of record OX374634.1, on the reverse strand, counting down.
TATTATTATTACAATTGTTTATTTTTTGGTTCTATATACTATAAATATATTTGATTCTTTCCACAGGAGTATTTATGATAGTAGGATTAGGAGTAGTCATACTGGTATGACAAACTAGTATGACCATGGGGAAACAGCGCATTTTAGAAGCAGTAGTTATTTATTCGCGTAGTTATTAAGAAGTAGTTATTAAATTTATTTTGAATCAGTATTCAATTTAATTCGTGTGTATTGCCAGTGATGACATACGGGACCCAGACGTGGCCGCTTACAATGGGCCTCATAAGAAGGCTGAAAGTCACCCAAAGGGCAATGGAGATGGCTATGCTCGGGGTTTCCCTATGTGATCGAATCAGAAATGATGAGACCCGCAGGAGAACTAAGGTGGCCGACATAGCTCAAAGAATTGCGAGCCTCGTGTGGCAGTGGGCATGCCTCATTGCAAATAGGACTGACGGCCGTTGGGGCGGAAAGGTCCTCGAGTGGCGGCCGCGTACCGGGAGGCGCAGCGTTGGTAGGCCCCCCACAAGGTGGACCGACGATCTGGTGAGGGTCGCGGGAAGCCGATGGATGCGGACAGCGCAGGACCGATCGGTTTGGAGATCCTTGGGGGGGGCTATGCCCAGCAGTGGGCGTCTCTCGGCTGATATGATGATGATGAGTCATTTATTTACACAATCTAACTACCACCTTATTTAGATTATTAATCAGTGGCCCTAATTCTGGCGAACACATGATAAGTTTAAATTTAAGTTCAGTCTATTTCTTTCTCTCAAAATGAAAAAGAAAAGGATGGCTGTCATATAAATTGTCATTCAGAAAGGTGCGTTAAATTTTCGACCTTATTGAACGTGCTAAAATGCAGTGTTTAGGAGGCACCTCCGTGCATGCCGTCTAAATTGTCTATAGTTTCTTTGAAATCTATATAAATTTAAGTGACAGCTCTAAACAGATTCTTGCTATCTTTTTCCTATTACTTATTGCGAGAAACAGATATACTGTACTTAAATTTAGAATTAAAGTGTGTTCCCAGAATTAGGCCCAGTAATTTTATTAATAGCCCGTGTAGCGTCGGCTGAAAACACCACCCAATATACGAGGTTACATTTTGTGTTAGCAAATGAATTTGCATTTTAATTAGTGGTTTTGCAGCGAGCTTATTGATCGTTGGCTATTAATGAGCCCGTAATTATGTTAAGCTAATTGTGGTATGGTATATTCTTGTAAGCTTGGAAAAACAAACACAAAATTAAACTTTTGCGAGAGGTAGAGCATAATGTTATTGCATTGCATTCACCTTACAAAAGATCGTAGACAAATATCTGTAGTGTTGTTTTCATAAGGTGACTAAGGTCATTTTACAGGGTGAGTGTTACACCCTTGGTGCTATAAGCGGTAAGCGCTTACCACTGTAACATGGTACTACAACATTGGTATGTTATAGCACCTCGTTCCTCCTTTGAAATCTCCTGGAAATATTTTAAAACATAAATTCAAAATTCAAATTCATACTCTGGCGTTTGATTCGGTTTTATCTTCACAAATCATTATTTTGCTGACCGCGAGAGGAGACGTATCTCCATTTTTACCAGTGTCTCACTCTCGACGCCCTCTATACTCTTGGGCGATATATTATATAACATCCTAACAATGTAACATTCCGGATATGAAACATCTCTTTCATTAATTTGTCTAAAATCAATCATAAGGCACTTTTGTAAGTCATACCTCTTATTTTCTAAACATTTCAGTGTATTATGTGTTTTCAAGTGTTCTTTTTTAAGTTTGTTTTATCTTGTTAAAGTATGCCTTTATTTTTGATTTTGAAAATACTTTAAAGTGACGTAATCCTGGTGCCTTATTCATCGGACCCCTACCTTCAAACGTTACACTATTAAGCAGCCATCAAGTTTTTTATTACAAAATGCTTGGAAAATGATATCGACATTGTGTTCTAAAATCCATTTCGTTTAGTAACATCAGTGTCTACGATGGTTAAAAGTTTGTAGAATCAAAATCAAAAATATGTTTATTCAAGTAGGTTCTTAAGAAACTCTTTCGAATCGTCAAAAATCACAATCTTATTGCAATAAACGCTTACTTGGTGTAAATTCCATCATGGTTAGGTACCTCATGGAAGTAGCATCATGGAGACTTTCATAATACTATTTAGCGTCATAATCTTCAAAAATACTTTGAAATATGAATCTATTTCAGCTGTATGAGCTTGATCCCTTGCCTTCCCTTTTATAGATAATACCCTAAATTTCGAAGGTGGCAGTGCAATTTTGTATCTGGGTTAAAAGGCCTTGAGGTATAAAATGTGTCGTGACTCAAATTGTCCAAAAATGAAGTCACTTGATTCAGAGGCAGCTGACTAAACTGAAAACGATTTCAAAAATAAAAAAAACAAAAATCTTTATTAAAAAGAATAAATAAAAAGAAAAACAATAATATCTTAAGATCTTGTAACACTTAATTTGCAATAAATATTTGAGTTTGAGTTTGAGTTATTTACATTCACTTGTAAACCGCTCCTTCATAACGTTAAAGATTTGAGTAACAAATTTAACCATACATTTGGTAAGTATATTTTATTTAATACAATACTCGAATTAGTGTGTGTGTGTATGTGTGTGTGTGCGTGTATGTGGGTGGGTATGTGGGTATATATCATAAGAGAGTTTCACCTGTGGGGTACTAAGAATGATTCGATATTATCATACTTCAAAGTTTTTATTCATCTACTTAGCATAGATTTACACTCATGAAAGGTTTTGGAATATATTTGAAAAGATTTAGGTAGGTACAAACAATTTTAACTTCACACAACGCCATCCATGGTTGGCTGGTTACAAACAAATGAACTAAATCGTGTATTCGCTTTACCAAAATCAAACTCCAACAACCGATATTAGTAGATGGTTATTGGGAATTCTGCCCCACCTCCGTTCGATCGGGCTCACGCCCTCTCTCACTTCGGTTGTACTGAATTCCCAATAACCATTGTATGTTTTTGTTCCATAAGTTTGTTGTCACAGTTCTAACAGCCGCACACGTTAGGTGGCGCTCGAAGTCTTATAAACTGATGGCTCAGAATATTTAAATATAGGAACATAAGAATTTGAAGTCATTGTGTTGAAGCTTTTGATACGCTACAAATAAGCAAGCAATTCGTTATGAAATTTGTAAAACAAAAAGAATCTTTAAAAATAGAATGTATTTGTCCAACATCTTCTAGTGAAAGTAAGCGTCATGGCAACTTACTACCTAACACTATTCGTTGTCTTGTCTGTGGTCCATCAAATTGTGGAAAAACAAACTTAGTGATTAGTTTGTTGTTGCATAAGAACGGTCCTCGTTTCCGTAATTTGTATGTGTATTCAAAATCTTTATACCAACCCAAGTATAAATTTCTAGAAGAAGTTCTACAACAAGTACCTGGTACATCATTTTACAAATATAATCACAATAGCGAGATTTTGAGTCCTCATGAAGCTTTGTTAAATTCAATTATTATTTTTGATGATGTTGCTTGTGAAAATCAAAACAATATTCGAGATTATTTTGCTATGGGACGTCATAAGAATATTGATTGCTTTTATATTAATCAAACTTACTCCAAAATTCCAAAACAGCTTGTGAGGGATAACTCTAATCTTATAGTTTTATTCAAACAAGATGATATTAATTTAAAACACGTTTACGATGAACATGTAGGTTCTGACATGTCATGGCCCAAATTCCGTGAAATGTGTTCTACTGTTTGGACCAAACCATACAGTTATGTTGTGATAAATAAAGACTGTGAGAAAAACAAAGGATGTTACAGAATGAAATTCGATACGTTTATCGTGTTAGATTAACATTCATAAGTGATTGTAACGTTGTTAATAATCACTCTCATTTGTGATTTCGAAAGGAGTAGAATTCTAAGCATGGAAAGAAATCTCAAAGAACAAATTGTAAAATCTGCAGCAGCTGTAAAAAGGAAGGTGAAAATGATAAAAGATGTAAAAAATTCTAACAACATGGTGCTGGAAACAATTTTCCAACCTATAGTTAATCCCCTCAATCAGTTGGTAAATAAAAGCGATGAAAAATATGAACAAGAAGAATTCGAGTATAAACCAACACTGAAGAAAAATAAGTACAGCGAAAGTGAAGAGTCAGATTCTCCCAACGAAGACTCTGAAAGACCTCTTAGTGAAGAAGAAAACTTAGATGGTGCTTGTATCAGCAAATCTGACAAAACCCTTACTGTTTCACCATTTACAGATCAAAATTTGAGTGCAGACTCGTTTAAGTCCTTTCAATCATCACCAAGCATAAAAGATCAATCTATATGGTCAGGATCATCTGAAATTACGAAAAACGTACCATATGGAATCAAGCTTGAGCGTGGAAAACTTATTCTTGGTAAAACACGAGTTTTTGACCGTGACCGCACCTGGCGAATTGGAAATCGTATTGTTAAGAAAACTCTTGGTTTAAAAGAATTATTATTTAAAAAATCACCAAACATGGAAGTTATAACGGAAGACGATTTACAAAATTATAAAATGTTGTTACTTGAAACGAATGCTCATAGACGTAATTTTGATTCAACTAAGGCTATAAACAGCAATAAAGGTTACAAATATATGCACATTATTAAACCGTTATTTAAATTCTCAAGAAGTGCAACTACGAGCACGGAAAGTGTTCCACTAGGAAAAGGATTGGAACTCTTGAAAAAAGTAAAAAAAAATACAGATTTGATTTATTGGGATGACCCTAACGAGCTAGTAGATCGATTAAAATTATTATTTGCGTCACGAGATGCTGGTAATACTGGTTTAGATAATGAAATAATTGCAATAATTGAGGAACTGTATGAAGCCGGCATAATCAACAAAAAATATAAGGAAAGTACATAAGAATAATTCAGCAGTTTACTTACAGTAAGCAGCTGATAAGCATTGCCATTGCAATGAATATAGACAAATTTGGTCACCACGTTCATAAGCGTTTACGATTATTTGAATACATAGATACCTTAAACGATTCTTTAGTAAAATCAGAAACGGGAGTCTACGATTTGAAATCAACAAGATTAAAAGGCTTGTTGCCCCCAGATAAAGACGACGAAGCTGTAAATAAAGGATATCTGGATGAATCAGTCCAGCACATGGAAAAAGAGTTGAAAAAAGTTTTGAGTGATGTTAAAAAATATTTGTCGAATTTAGAAAAAGCTGTTTTAGATCGTTTGAATACCGTTTATTACACAAAAACAGAAATAGACCACTTAATGCAAGGTCAGTCGGACAAAAAATAATGAGTAAGCAAAACATTGTTGATGAACTTCATAGAGCTGTACGAAGAAATTTCCCACGTCGATGTACAATTATAAAAGCGATAGATGATTTATGGCAAGCTGATCTAATTGACTTTCAAAAGTATTCAAAATTCAATAAAGGATATAAATTCGTATTGGTAGTCATTGATGCTTTGTCGAAATATGTGTGGGTCAATCCTCTGAAATCGAAATCGAAAAATGATGTTATGAATGCAATGAAATGTATATTAATTGATTCTCGGAGAAAACCAAAAAATCTGCAAACAGATGCAGGGAAAGAGTTTTATAATGAATCTTTTAAGAGATTAATGACCCAGTATAAAATAAATCATTATTCTACATATTCTGTAAAAAAAGCATCTATTGTAGAACGGGTGATAAGAACATTGAAATTACGACTTTATAAACAATTCAGCTTATGTGGTCAGTATCGATGGTTGGAGAAGAATTTAGATTCCACTGTACAATACTATAACAATATTATTCATAGTACAACAAAATTTAAACCCATTGAAGTAAATAAAGCCAACGAGATGTTAGTTAGATCTAACATTATTAAAACACAAAAACAAAACACAAATCAGAAATCTAAGTTTGTCCTTGGCGACCATGTTCGTATTAGTAAATATAAAGGAGACTTTTATAAAGGTTATACACCTAATTGGTCAACGGAAATATTTTCTATTGTAAAAGTTAACCATACAAATCCACCAACATATGAAATAGAAGATAAGAATCAACAAAGAATCTTAGGATCTTTTTATGAGTATGAATTACAAAAAACTAAATTCCCAGACCTTTACCTTATTGAAAAAATCATAAAACGAAAAGGAAACAAATTTTTTGTGAAATGGTTAGGTCTCAATGATAATGAAAATAGTTGGGTTGAAAAAAATGCTTTGGTATTTTAATATAAATTAACTGTCTTTGATCCACATAATCACTTTACTTGTACCAATGAAGAAAGGAAGTGGTATCATTAACAGCTTAATAAACAAAGTACCTTTTGAATTACATTTACCTGGGTATCAATTTTGTGGTCCTGGAACGAATCTTAAAAAACGTTTGCTAAGAGGCGATTGCGGAATAAATCAATTGGACAAAGCTTGTATGTATCACGACATTGCTTACACCAATAACGATTTGAACGTTCGACATAAAGCCGACTTAGATCTTTTGAACATGGCTAAAAGAAGACTAAAATCGAAAGATGCTAAAAAAGGAGAAAAGATTGCTTCGTGGATTGTAAAAAATGCAATGAAGGCGAAACTAAAAGTTGGTGGGGGTGTACGTTCATTTATGTCAATTGTGAAAAGAATACAATCACAAATAAAAAAATTAAAATCAAAAAACAATCATGCTGCTATTAAATATGCATATGCAGCTGCGAAAAAAATAATTGCTAATAAAAAAGGTGTTCGGTTACCACGCTGTATTCCACTTCCAAAAAGTGGAGGAATATTACCTTTGATTCCAATTTTTGCTGGACTGTCGGCCTTAGGTTCATTAGCTGGTGGCGCAGCAGGAATAGCAAAAGCCGTAAACGATTACAAGGCCTCTCAAAAAAATCTTCAGGAAGCTGAGCGACATAATAGAATGATGGAATCGGTTGCTCTAGGAAAAGGAGTGTATATCAAGCCCCATAAAAAAGGAGCGGGTTTATATTTGAATCCCTCAAAAAACTGATGGAGCGGCTGCCCAGACGTGCACTTACCAACTTGGATATATTAAAGCATGCACGAAGTATCCCATATTTTCGTGGTGTTTTTATGAGAGATACTTTACCTTCAAAACCAAGAAAAATAGAGTGTGGTATAGTAAATTTGGACACCTCCGAGAATCCTGGAACGCATTGGGTAGCCTACGTTAAGCAAGTCGATTACACGGAATATTTTGATAGCTTTGGTAACTTGAAACCACCGTTAGAAATACAAAAATATTTAAAAGATACGTGTTTAAATTATAATTTTATACAACATCAGAAATTTGGATCAATTAACTGTGGACATCTTTGTTTAAAATTTTTAAAAACTTTTTGGAGAAATCATTTAAATAAAGAATAATATTGTAATATTTATCAGTACAAAAATGTCTTTTACTGTGTCTATTACCGGAAAAGAGGCCTCCTTAACAACGTTTTACTCACCAACCTTAGAATTAGTAGGAGAATATGAATGTGGGCTTTTATATTTTTCTACATTCAACTCCATCCCGAATATAGATGAGAGAAATAACAAGTTCTATTACGGTGAAAATGAAGTCATCAAGATTCCTGAAGGATCATATGAACTTCAAGATATTTGTGATTACTTGAGAAGTAATATCAAGAATACTACATTAAAATTAACTTGTAATAATAACACTCTCAAGACAAATATTTTCTGTTCGAAAGATATTCACTTTACCAACGGTGATTCAATTGGTAAAATTTTGGGTTTTGGTACGGAAACAATAAAGGCTAATATAAGTAGCGAGTCTAAGTACCCTGTAAGCATTTTATCAACAACCATCGTGCGCATAGAGTGTGATGTTATTAGTGGATCGTTCGTGAACGGAATAGCAAGTCACATTATTTATGAATTTGTGCCCAACGTACCACCAGGATATCGAATCATTGAAATACCTAAGAACTTAATTTATTTTCCTGTTAACCAAAACTCAATAAGTGCAATAAATATAAAATTATTAGACTCTGAAAACAAGCAAATCAATTTACGGGGTGAAGAAGTACAGTTGTATTTACACTTTAGAAAAAAATGTTGAACTTCAATAAAAGCTATACTACATCTTCTAAACAAATCAGTTCTAAGAGAGCAGTTAAAAAAGAAAGACCTGCAAAAATAAAGAAAAAACTAACAAAAAGATCTTCTAAACAAATCAGTTCTAAGACAGCAGTTAAAAAAGAAAGACCTGCAAAAATAAAGAAAAAACTAACAAAAAGCAATAAGGAATTCCTCAAACTAGTAGGCTTATTAAAATGAACATTTTAAACATATCTCAATCAACCGCATGTGATAACAGCATTGAAAGTTTTGAATATCATTCTTACAAACCATATGTGACAAGTTTTAACAAGAATGATGAAATACGAATACCTATCAACCAACAAGACTTAAACGTGTTGCCCTCTCTCAGTACTTTGTATATCGAGGGTAAGGTTAATGTATATGATAGCACAACGAAAACAAAAGTATCAAGTGTGCACTTTGTGAATAATCCGGTGCTATTTTTATTTCAAGATATTCGGTATGAATTGAATGGTGTCGAAATAGACAAAATTAAAAATGTTGGTGTTTCTGCTACTATAAAATCTTATTTGTCATTAAATGAAAATGAATCCAAATTCGCAAAAGTTTGGGGCTGGTCTACTACTGGTACAACCAATGTAAAGGATGGTATGTTCTCAGCCTCCATACCTTTAAATAAAATATTGGGATTTGCAGAAGATTATGATAAAATTGTTATAAACTGTAAACACGAGCTGGTATTATTAAGAAGTAACACAAACCTCAATGCTTTGAAATTGAAAGAGGGTGAGATTGTTCAGGATATTATAATAAATAAAGTAGTATGGCGCGTACCCCATGTTAAAGTGTCAGACCGTGAGAGAATTAATTTACTGAAGTATTTAGAAAAAGATAGAACTATAACTATAGCATTTAGAAATTGGGATCTTTATGAATATCCTTTGTTACCACAAACACGCAAGCATACTTGGTCTATCAAAACTTCGTCACAAACAGAAAAACCAAGGTTTGTTGTTGTAGCACTTCAAACTAATAGAAAAAATCAGGCTAAATTATCCATGGCTGAATTTGATCATTGCAATATTCGAGATGTAAAAGTATATTTAAATTCTAGATATTTCCCGTATGAAAGTCTGAATATTAGCTTTGCTGAAGACAGGTTTAGTTTATTATATGAAGAATACGTTAGATTTCAACAGTCTTATCATGGTCGTCGTCCTGAACCGTTATTGAGTTTAAAAGAATTCAGAGACATAGCTCCCTTATTTGTTATTGATTGTTCCCGTCAACAAGAAATGTTAAAAGGTTCTATAGACGTTAGAGTTGAAATCGAGACTGATCAGGAAATACCCGATCAAACCGCAGCTTATTGTCTTATTTTTAACGATTGCGTTTTCGAATATAAGCCTCTGAGTAACATTGTAAGAAAAGTATCATGAATAAAGATACAATCATAGTGGATGTGCAGGGGTTTAAAAATGACAAAAATGAGTTTATTGTAAAAGAATTAGTCATCGGCACTCAAGAACATACTCAAATATTTTTAATAAAACCACCTTATCCATTCTGTGCTTTGACAATGGAAGAGAGAAAACATGTTTGGTGGATAGAAAGAAATAGAGGATACCGGTGGAGCGAAGGTCATATTGACTATAGAGAATTTAGAAAGCTAATTATACCCTACTTCAAACAACGAAAAATTATTGTAAAAGGTGAAGAAAAAGTTAAGTGGGTGCAAGAATTATGTGGACATAAAAATGTTTTTGATATAAGTAATACTGACATACCGAATTTAAATACTTTAACAGGACTCTACTGTATGGATATTTTTGCATACAATTGTTTTAACCATTTAAAATACTGTGCTTTAAAAAATGTTATATGTATAAGAAAGTGGTGTGTAGATAATAACATTACTATTTAATTTTTTTTATATAAAATAAGTGAGAATTAATTAAGTTAAGTAAGTCGTTAGATAATATGTCTGTAAATATGATTATATATTATTTATTAATAAAAACCGATAGTAATTATTTTGTTTTAGTATTTTTTTTTACAAAACCAGAATCATAAATAATGAAAAAATTGAGAGTTATTAAAATGAAACAATAAAATTATTATTCTTTAATTTATTTATATACACAATAATTATAAAATACACCAATATTTACAAAGTGAAACAATAAGTTTACTTAAGAGTTAATTATTTAAATGTATCTCAGCAAGTAGGTGTCAATGTGTGAAAATCACGCATGAATCAAACCTGCTTGAGAGCTTTAATGTTTTGGTATATCTAGGATTTTCAATTAAAAACTATTATAGCTATATCCACACAACTTTTTGGAGATATTACTAATGAGACATTCAGTCTGGTCCATGATGTCGTCAACGTTTTCTTCGACCACGTATTGTGCACGCAACATCGTGTTTTCTTCATCAGGATCACAAGGCACTGGTGCGTCTAAACCCACAATTTGAATCTTAATCAAATATCGACCTTTTTTTGGTGCGCTTTTTAGAACAAATGAATGTTGCTGGTTGTGGTAATGTTTAAGATAACATCTTTTCTTGCGATGTTTTTTCAACTTGCGAACAGGAGGCTCCGTTCGTGTATTATGTGGTTCAAAGTGACTCGTTTCGTCAAGGTATGCATTCAGGTCTTGAGCATCTTGATAAAATGCTGGTCCCAGATATTGGGGTTCTTCTTCAGGAAGAGCCAAAACTGGGGACGGTGGCGGAGTTTCCTGAAATATTTTATTTTATAAGATATTTTCATGTAAAATCTATTTATTGTCATCAAAATTTACAACTGTGCAACTGAACTTACCATTATGATGACGAATGCTACTGACTACGTTTTGTATTCAAATAAAAATAAAATCATTCATTAAAAATATTTCATTTATATAGGTAGCAAGTGTTTTGGTGTATGAGTTTATGTGGAAGTGGAAAGGTAACGCTGACAACGCAACATGACATGACATGTGATGGATCGGATTGCAAAATTATGAACATGTTAGGACATGATTTTTTAACCACGAACTATTGACTTGTTTTATTGTAACAAGGTGCTATCGTAGTCTGGATAGAACAAAAATTGGGTAACTATCTGGGTAATAAAAAAAAGTTTATATAATCATATATATTATTTTAATCATTTAAATTCCATGGCAAAGGTAGGTAGTTAATTCACGTTATAATTTTATCAAACACAGTTTCATCTCATAACAAAATTAATAATTGACAACTTAAATAATTAGGTAATCATAAAATTATTACATAATTAGGTGAAAATATAATTCTAAATGTTTGTTTACAGAAAATATTTATTTTTTCCATTTTTATCCATTTCTTAGTCAATAATACGTACAACCTACATATACCTACTTATAAGTGACTAATACCTAATCAACAATAATAATTCTAAATATGTACACAAATGTTCATTTTTTTAAAAATTAAGTATTTTAGTATGTCCCCATGCTCTTGTAGTAACTTTATCGTTTAATATACATCTCTTATCATCATCGCCAGATAAAGCTATTTTATTCACAGCACATGTAAAAATTTCGTGTTTGATGGATTTAAATAAAACGTTTGTTTTGCGAACAATATCGCCCTTAAAGAGCGTTTTCTCATAGTCAGCTACATCGAATTTGCTTACAATATTTGTTTTAATTCCCTTTGCTTTTTTTATTGTGCTGTCTAAAGTTTTTATGCAATATAACTTAGAACGAAGCCCAACAAATTCGGAAATAATTTTACCTCCCAGTTCATCTTTAAATAAGCCTGGATTTTTTTTATTTTGTATGGGTAAATTATATTTATTAGTCTCTTGGTAATTACTTGTGTCAAAGTATGTGAGAAACTTTTCTTTTAAATCTTCATAAAAATTATGTGTATATATGTGGTATACAAAACTATCAGTATCCGTGTAACACATCTGTACGTTCGTCCTATAAGAAGGTTGAATTACAGAGTAATGGAAATCATACATATGGCTTTTCGATAATTCTAAAACCGTAAAACCGATATAAATCGGTTTGTTCAAAATTACTTGCTCAGGCTTTAATTGTACTGCAACTAAATTTTCGGTAAATACTGTTGCACTATGAAAATTAGGTCGAGCAATAAGCTGTTGCGCACTTTTCCTTTTTTTGGTTACATTTTTATAATCTGACCACTGATTAACCATATAAACATTAACACGTTTCTCAGTATTTTCCAAAGTTTTTCCAAACACACTATTGTTTAAAAGCTTAAAAAAATCTTGTTCAAATTTTGATGTACTTTTCTGTCTCAATTCTGTATTTAAATCTATGTATTGTTTTAAGTATGGACTTTGTTTAAAACTAATCACTCGATGGATTTTCCTTAGTATTAATCCATGTTTTAAACAGGTTTTCAAATGTATATAATGTATGACATAATTGAATTTGTCATATAAATTTGGAACAAGTTTATGATTCTGTCCACCCGGTGGGATACATTTTTCGGGACAGAACGGTAGGTCGTTATGCAAGTCATGCAGATGTTTTGGATATTCTAAATCCACTTCAAGGATAAAACCGTACTCCGCATCTGATGGAATTTTAAGTACTTCAAAATTATCAATTTCGTATTGTTCTAAAAATCTAAAATTCGATAATGGTAAATATTGACACATGCTATGTCCATATAAATTATTGCAATCAATATAAGCAATATAAGAACTAGGCTTAGAACAATCGTAATCTGATAAATATACGTTATTTGCTTTAGCATATCTGTGAGAACATAAGCAAACACCGCCTCGGATACCGTTTTGTAACATTCGTAACATAGCTAAGTCATCAATAAGTTGGAGCTGTATTCCCGTCTTCAATAACATCGCGTCAAAAGACAAACTAGGTGCAGTTAAGTAGAAAGCTGGATCTAATTGATAATGCTGTTTGCAAGTTTGTCTAAAATGTTCAAAAATATCTGCTAGTAAAAGCACGTCAGTTTTCAGATATAAATCTGTATAACTTCCTAAATCATAAATATTAAATGTTGACCATATCAAACGTGCATGTTGATAATCCTCGTCAGAAATTCCGTGACCATTAAGCGTACTATAAAAGCATTCCTGCTGAGGAAGGGATCTTTCTTGATACCTTTCCCATGAGTTCATATATTCATAAGGATAGATGCCCTTGCGAGTGAGCAACTGAAATTTTCGGGCATTGGGAAAATGATTTTTTAAATATTTAAAGTCTTCTGGCTTTAAAGTTTCTGCTAATTTGCTTAAACTAGTACCCAAAAACTTGAAAGAATCAACAAAACGCAGCTGAAAAAATTTGTTATTGGAAACAGGTACGAATTTCGTAAAAGAAATGTAGTTTTCTTTTGTTTTTGGGATAACTTTTATATCGCCATCGGCCTCACCTAATGCTTTAATAAATAAGTGGCAATCGTATCCACTTAAATTATGGAAAAATATGGGAACAAATGAAGGACGCTTATATTGCAAATTGCAATAGGGATGTGCGGCTCCACGGTATCGTCCCGTCAAGTGACAGTGATCGCGAACTTTGTCGGAAAACACTAAATGTTGACAAATGTGACAACGTGTTGATTTTTTAAAATCGATTTTGTCCATCTCACTAAATATCATGGGAGAGGTCGAGGTCACTATTTCATAAATTTTCTTTACATCCTCAAATATAGAATGTACAAACCGCTGATCACAATCAGGTCCTCGATATGATACGTATCGATTATAACTGGGATCGTCACAACAAACAATGTAATACGCGAACGCGATAGGTGTATGCTGGTGTAACGTAGACGTGTTGCCGCGAGTAGTGGTACACTCGACATCAGATATTTGAAGCATCGATTCAAAATCAGCGTAGATACAAAAAGGCATGTTTTGTTTACGATCAAAGTTTTTAAATTGTATTACAGAACCTTTGTCGGGTAGTACCGTCACTACACCGCTGCATATATGACAATCAACTTCTTCTGGCGTATTGAAAAATATAAGACATAAATCACAAAAATATAATCTGCTGTGATGTGAAGTCACCTGGCTTCTAAAAAGTCTGGAACAATCTTTAACTAAGCAATAATGCGCATTATTACCATTTTCGAGTAACAACAAATGTATAATTTTTTTGTTGTCTTGTTTATTGAAGTCAGATTTATACAGCGGGCCTATTATAGTTTTATTACTTTTTAAGCCATATATTATAAACTTGATATTTAAGTTATTATTTTCAAAGGTCTGTATGTCACGAAAAGTGACAGGAAAACGCATTCCAGAAATATCAAACAGTTTTAAAAAATTTGGATAAGATGTAACTCTTTCTGGGTGTTTTTTAGCTGGATAGAGAGCAGCTGTGACACACCATAAAAAACAGTATTGATCTTTATTAGTAATATTTAAACATGCCTTTTTGAGTTGTATTGATTTAGGCAATTCAATAAAACTAGACCCTCCAAGTGGTTGGTATTTATTTAGATTGACCTCAACATGAGAATTGTTTAAAAATGTCACGGTGCTCAAATTCTTCGATACGTTTTTTTAGATAATTAACTACTTCAAGGTAAAAATTTTCGAAGTTATAATTAAAGTATAATAGTTTATTTTTCGTCCCAAAGGATTTTATTGATTGTGTATTATTTTTAAATTGTAGAAATGTTGCAAATAGCTCAAAATTTGCTTTCACACATGTGTGTTTAATGATAAATTCATCTAGAAGTGACTTTATTTTGTTTCGTATTTCATCAAAAAATCTATCAACAGACGTCAGTTGGTAATCATTAATTGCAACTATTTTATAAGTTATTATACGATTGCGAAAAGCGGATGTTATAATTTCCACACCATCGCTATGTTTTATTGAGTGATTATTTTGCTTGTGTAAATTACTTCTCAAATGACCCACCCATGATGTACTCTGTACAGATAAGTTACACGTCGTACAGAAAGGCATGTTGTTTATAAGACAATACTATGTTATTTATGATAAGAAAATACTTTTATATACCTATTATCAGTGAATTAAAGTATATGTCTTCGTAGTTTGATAATATTATACCTACCTACCAATGTGGAAAGAAAAAATATTACAATTATGGAACCTTTTAATTAAACTAAATTAAATTATTTAAAATTAATTTTATCTGAGTAGTGTGTTGGCTCGGATTGCTCGAAGTCCTTCCAGGCTTGACCCAGGAAGCCTTGAACTGCTTCCCACGAAGGTGATTGGTCGTCGCACTGTAGTTTTACAGACACCAACGCGGTCTTGTACCTCACGTCGGTTGGGTTGGAGACGTAGTCTTGTTTTTTATAGACCTTAAGATCTATAACATAGTCTCCAGCCGTCACTGCAGTGCGACGAGAGGTGCCAGTCGAGACCCGGCTAGCGAAACTTGACGTGAACCCTGCACGCTGCTTGGGCTGGCTGCTGGCAACCTCCTCTGACCGCAAAATGTGGAACAAGTCGGTGCGTGGTTTCTTGTTTACTCTGTGAAAAATATATAAGAAATTTAAGTTAATAAGTATACCTAGATAATTATACATACTATTATATAAGGACAGTTTTAAACAAGTTAAAGGATTTTAGGATAGTTGAAATCTAAACAATTTTATTCTGTAAAGCACCCACTTATTATTGATTATTGATTGTTTGTGACCTGCTAGCGAGCCGGTACCGCTCGGTGGTCTATAATATTAATTATTACAAAAGTTAGATTTCTTTCAGACCAAAAACGTGGTGAGGGACGTCTGTTTGTAACACCTATGTATATGTACCTAGTGAGCGATAATATAATTATACCTCTGCGATGAGACGACCTCGTATGGTGTAGATTCGGTTGAAGTCTGGCGATTGCGTGGCTTGGTGGCAGCCGTTTTCCTTTTCGTGGTGGTAGGTGACGACTTGCCGGTGGTCCTCTTCTTTTGAGGCACCTCGAACACAGGAGTTTCAAACTCGGAGTCAGACCTGTTGAAATAAATTTTAACTTATCATTCTGAATTGAAACACATGAAAATAATTAATTATTTTCATAGCCGCGAGCAGAAATGGTGTGCTATCCTCAATAACACAAGTGTCGATAAAGAAACATCTTTTTATCAGACTGTTCGTATGTTTGCTATCCATCTGTAGAGAATAAATAAGTAGGTAACAAAAAATCTAAGAGTACTTACGCACATTTTAGTTAGATTATAGATGAGATTAAACTGGCGCACTGATGAATACTGGTGAGGACTGCTGAACACTGGTGGTTACTGATGAGCTCTGCGATGTGTCTATGGTGAACCACACCGAACCGAAGTGAATTTTGAAAATAAATAAATTTCCGCTATTGACGACGTTTTTATGCACGAAAAAGTTTGATGTCATCAATAAAATCGGTCAAGCACGATTTTTTTATAAAATTATAATTTATTCTTATTACAATTTTGGATATTTTTGTGACTCTTATTGTAAAGAGAATAAAGCTTCCAAGATTTTAACAGTGTCAACTTTTGATTGTTAAAACATATAAATGTAAGGTAACGATCCATTAATCGTAAATCTTAACCGTGATTGAACTGAAATAAAATCATATTTGTTTGAAACCGACAGGTACATAAGACATTTTGTAATAGACAATTATAATTACAATAACATTTTATTGATTCTACTACTTTGTAATTTTAGCCGCTGCGGCTGGTTGCGAAATCGCTACGCTTGCTTTTTCTTGCATAGGGACGTTCCAGTACAAACAAACATCGAGTTGATAAACCGATTGATGTCGTAAATTATCGAGTTGATTTTAGCAATTAATAAATTACTTTTTGAATTTCCATCTTATTTATTTATCTATATAACTTTTCTTTTAAATATAACAAATACTATATCATGCCGTAGCTACCTATGCTTGAACCAAGTTATCAAAACTGGATCCTAAGACAAAATTATCCTATTTCCCATTCCATCTTACATACCTACTATATGTTAAATTTACCACTTGTACCTACATTATTAAAATAATCCCTTTTTTAAAGTCGATTAATAATTAAACATCCATCTCTTTCACTATGATATTATGGTAATATTATAGTGAACTGTTTTAAACCTTAATAATTGTTGTATAATCTTTCAGTTTAGTACTAACTAAATATTGTAGGAACAAAGTTCGCTTCTAATCGTTGTATTATCGCTGTTTATAGAAAAACATTGTGTAAACTTAAGCTCTAATGTGATGGAATATCGAATAATTCAATTTGATACACTATCGAACACAGTGCAACATTTTATTTGGTCATCACTATCCTACACAGTTATAGTTCAAGAGCTAGCTTTGAAAGTTATCTTGTTGTAAGTATAAATAATCTTCCAAATAAGTACATTTTTTACAGTAAATTTACGATTATAGGAAAATTAAAAAAGGAATAGTGCTCAGATATGATGCTTTAGTTGTTAAGCATTTAAAATCAAGGATGATTTAAGTATAATACAAAACAATACTACAATTACAAGATTACTTTGTGGTAATAATTGTTTTATTTGATTTTTAAGTATTTTAAAAATATTACCAAATATGTAAATCTTTATCTTTCTAATCTAATCTTGTATTCTAATTTAATTTCTAATCTTTATCATTCTAATACGAGTAACATTTAGTATAGAAAAGCCAAAGTCATATTTTATTAAACACAATTTTATTACTTGGTAGAATATGATTAACGTTTATTGCTATGCTCTCGGACTTTGTAACGCGGGGGGAGTGCAAGCGAGGTTCGCGTTTCTTTTCCCACGTTCTCATCCATTTGCAGCGGTGACGGTGTTTGTACGGTCGACGACTATCCAATAACTATGTGTGTGGTCAGTGTGCATACAATTGATAAGTTTTAAATAAAACGTGAAAAATTCATACAGGTAAGTGCATACTATTATTTATATATAGTTATAGGTAGTTTAAATATTTTAAAAATAATAATTTGATCATAGTTAGTACCTATGTTTTGCGAATTCACCACGTGGAAGCAATAAAATTTATATAACTGAATAAGCCACTAATAATTATCTTAATTTAAAATTTATATTTATTTTTTATATTTATATTACTTTTTTTATTGAGTTTTCAAATTTAAAATCACAAATTATATTACTTATGTTATAATGGAAACGCTCCACGTGGTAGGGTTACCTTTATATAATGCCTTTGTCTTAAATAAGTTTTCAATTTAAAAAAGTAGCATCGTTTGAATAAGTCAATTCACAAATTCTAGATACAATCGGTTTTTTAAAGTCATAAAACCCTCGTGGCGGGGGTCTTATGTGGCTTGGTTTTATTTCAATTGCCTAAGAAATTATAACATGCATAATATTATTATTATAGTACTTAATAGCACAAGATATTTTTTAAAAATTATTAACTTTAATTCTTAATTGATAAAATATTAACCCGTCAAGCAATCAGATTTCAGACACAATAGATTTTTCCATTGTGATAGCCCCTCGGTGGGATAACGCTGCTTGACAGATTTAAAATTCACAATAATTATCTTAGCTTTAAAAAATGTATGTACTGATCTATTCTATTTTTAGGTGCCTGCTCGATAGTGATGATGTCTTGGGTGATAACGATAACAATGTCAAGGTGTTCGTAATTTGTAAGTATATACCTCTATAATAGCAAACGCATTTTGTTACTATACCATGAGAAGAAATGTTTTTTAAGTTAACATATTTTTGTTGTTGTTTATTTCAGGAAACCGAGCCAGAGAGAGAGAGACTTCTGATTGTAAAACAATGCGACCGATGTAAAACAAAGCAGAAAAGAATTAATTTAAGTACCTACTTATGTTTATAGGCAGATAAGATTGTTCAATTTTATTAAAAACGCACCCCTATATCCCCATTCCCTTAAACATGATATGATTATTTGGTAAATAAGTAATCACATACAAGTTTACCTACAAGTATGTGGTAGCTTAAGGTACATAGAGGTTTTGATGGTTGGTTTTGATAAAAGGTAACAAAGTTTTTTTTTTCTTTTTTATAATGTAGGAGTAGTAAGTATATGCAGTAGCTAGAGAGATAGAGAAAGATTCACAGAGTAAGTAAGTATATATTAGGTAGTTAGGAGTCTGTTCGGTGCGTGATCTTACCACGGGCTCGCAGGGAGTTACTGTGAGACGGTGCTTCCAGCCGAACAGTTTAGGAGTCTATTCGGTGCGTGATCTTACCATGGGCTCGCAGGGAGTTACTGTAAGACGGTGCTTCCAGCCGAATAGTTTAGGAATCTGTTCGGTGCGTGATCTTACCACGGGCTCGCAGGGAGTTACTGTAAGACGGTGCTTCCAGCCGAACAGTTTAGGAGAGATACTTACCATGGTACTCTCAACAACATTAGTTAGGAGTCTGTTCGGTGCGTGATCTTACCACGGGCTCGCAGGAAGTTACTGTGAGACGGTGCTTCCAGCCGAACAGTTTAGGAGTCTATTCGGTGCGTGATCTTACCATGGGCTCGCAGGGAGTTACTGTAAGACTGTGCTTCCAGCCGAATAGTTTAGGAGTCTGTTCGGTGCGTGATCTTACCACGGGCTCGCAGGGAGTTACTGTAAGACGGTGCTTCCAGCCGAACAGTTTAGGAGAGATACTTACCATGGTTCTCTCAGCCAACACCAGTTAGGAGTCTGTTCGGTGCGTGATCTTACCATGGGCTCGCAGGGAGTTACTGTGAGACGGTGCTTCCAGCCGAACAGTTTAGGAGTCTATTCGGTGCGTGATCTTACCATGGGCTCGCAGGGAGTTACTGTAAGACGGTGCTTCCAGCCGAATAGTTTAGGAGTCTGTTCGGTGCGTGATCTTACCACGGGCTCGCAGGGAGTTACTGTAAGACGGTGCTTCCAGCTGAACAGTTTAGGAGAGATACTTACCATGGTTCTCTCAGCCAACACCAGTTAGGAGTCTGTTCGGTGCGTGATCTTACCACGGGCTCGCAGGGAGTTACTGTGAGACGGTGCTTCCAGCCGAACAGTTTAGGAGTCTATTCGGTGCGTGATCTTACCATGGGCTCGCAGGGAGTTACTGTAAGACGGTGCTTCCAGCCGAATAGTTTAGGAGTCTGTTCGGTGCGTGATCTTACCACGGGCTCGCAGGGAGTTACTGTAAGACGGTGCTTCCAGCCGAACAGTTTAGGAGAGATACTTACCATGGTTCTCTCAGCCAACACCAGTTAGGAGTCTGTTCGGTGCGTGATCTTACCATGGGCTCGAAGGGAGTTACTGTGAGACGGTGCTTCCAGCCGAATAGTTTAGGAGTCTATTCGGTGCGTGATCTTACCATGGGCTCGCAGGGAGTTACTGTAAGACGGTGCTTCCAGCCGAATAGTTTAGGAGTCTGTTCGGTGCGTGATCTTACCACGGGCTCGCAGGGAGTTACTGTAAGACGGTGCTTCCAGCCGAACAGTTTAGGAGAGATACTTACCATGGTACTCTCAACAACACTAGTTAGTAGTCTGTTCGGTGCGAGATCTTACCACGGGCTCGCAGGGAGTTACTGTGAGACGGTGCTTCCAGCCGAACAGTTTAGGAGAGATACTTACCATGGTACTCTCAACAACACTAGTTAGGAGTCTGTTCGGTGCGTGATCTTACCACGGGCTCGCAGGGAGTTACTGTGAGACGGTGCTTCCAGCCAAACAGTTTAGGAGTCTATTCGGTGCGTGATCTTACCATGGGCTCGCAGGGAGTTACTGTAAGACGGTGCTTCCAGCCGAATAGTTTAGGAGTCTGTTCGGTGCGTGATCTTACCACGGGCTCGCAGGGAGTTACTGTAAGACGGTGCTTCCAGCCGAACAGTTTAGGAGAGATACTTACCATAGTACTCTCAACAACACTAGTTAGGAGTCTGTTCGGTGCGTGATCTTACCACGGGCTCGCAGGGAGTATCTGTGAGACGGTGCTTCCAGCCAAACAGTTTAGGAGTCTATTCGGTGCGTGATCTTACCATGGGCTCGCAAGAAGTTACTGTAAGACGGTGCTTCCAACCGAATAGTTTAGGAGTCTGTTCGGTGCGTGATCTTACCACGGGCTCGCAGGGAGTTACTGTAAGACGGTGCTTCCAGCCGAACAGTTTAGGAGAGATACTTACCATGGTTCTCTCAACCAACACTAGTTAGGAGTCTGTTCGGTGCGTGATCTTACCACGGGCTCGCAGGAAGTTACTGTGACACGGTGCTTCCAGCCGAACAGTAAGAGTTTGTTAAATGCTTAGTATTACCACTAACGTTAGTTATAACACAGTGACTTCAGTAGTTGGTTATTGGGCATTCTGTACAACCGAAGTGAGTGAGGGCGTGAGCCCGATCGAACGGAGGTGGGGCAGAATTCCCAATAACCATCTACTGATATTGATAATGGTCTTCCATTATTATTACGCATAGAAGTTCGCTGAGTTCACTCATATGGAAGTGATATATATGTGGCTGTTTACACAAGTTCCTGCATCTGTGGCAGCCCGCGGGCGAAAAACTAAGCGGGAACATTAATTACTTTAGTTTAGGGCCTTTGGATCGGTCCAACGTAGTTACTGTGTAAAGCCAGCAAAATTAAATATGACAGGAAACGGGAATGCGCTTATCTTCAGTCAAAACATGACGGCGTAACTGGCCCACTTCATGTTGTTCAGGGATTTAAGGAGACGACAACGCTGGGAGTTTCAAGGATAAAATCCCGTATTCACAAACGATACTTATGTAAGTAAAGGAGCAATACTATGCGAAGTAAGGCATTTCTCAGTGCGTTCACTTTGACAAGCCTTTCAATTCACAAACAATACTCTAACGAATCTTTACTATGCGGACGCATAGCGTTGAATATAGCTCTGTGATTGGTTGATTAGTGTTACGTAGTTCACTTCAATGACTGACATTTCAATTTTATTGTTTGTTTGCTTTTTATCGTAAACTCCGTAGTGATTACATTCTCTTTGGTGAGTTAGACACTGCGTTGATTAATATAGCTATCAGGCCCCATTAGCTAAGTGTTCATTATGACAAACGCATAGTGCCGATTGTCACTCAAGTATTGTTTATGAATAGGAATTTGGCACCCTGTGCGTCCGCGGGCACTGTGAGACCTCATAGTGTCGTTTGTGAATACGGGCGTAAAGTGTTGTCCAGTACCCCTAGCACGAACATTTTTAAATTTCTAATCGTAATCATACGTTCAAGCACGCTTAAAATTTCAAACAAAAGCCAGACAAAAGCTAATATAACTACTCGATACGATAGTGATTCGAAATTTAAAATTCGTGCAGAAGAGTAGCAAGCTAAAGTGGCAGTGTGCCGGTCATATTTACCACTAAACCAATGAAAGGTGGAGTACGAAGGTTCTCGAATGAAGACTACGTCGTGGGAAACGTAGCAAAGACCACCGTACCGTAGCAGATAAGGTGGTAGTATGAGGAAACTGGACCTGATGATGATGATTATTTGCCTATAGCTTCACTATATCCTTGTGGAGGAAGTGCTAGCAGTTTTCTGGCGCTGAAGGTGCCAATCCCCAGTAACTCGAATTGATTCTAACCATGCAGAGCATCACACTGATGAGCAGATGTTCCATTAATTCCTCATCATCATAATTTCAGCCGAGAGACGCCCACTGCTGGGCATTAGCCTCCACCAGGGATATCCAAACCGATCGGTCCTGCGCTGCCCGCATCCATCGGCTTCCAACAATCCTCACCAGATCGCCGGTCCACCTTGTGGGAGGCCTACCAACGCTGCGTCTCCCGGTACGCGGCCGCCACTAGAGGACCTTTCCGCCCCAACTCCCGTCAGTCCTCCTTGCAATGTGGCTTACCCACTGCCACTTAAAGTTCATTGTTTGAAGTGCCATTGATTCATACTCCTCATTTTTTATAAAAAATAGATGACACACAAGCTGACGGCCCACCTAGTGGTAAGCGGTTACCGCCGTTTATAGACACCTGTAATAAAAAAGAAAAATTCACTTGATATTGCAGGTGCGTTGTCATCCTGAGGCGTAAGATGAAAATGCCTTCCATGCTCAGTAATTACACTGGCTACCTTTCCCTTCAATCCGAAACACAGCGAACTGTTTTACGGTTAAAATAAGAAAATAAGAAAGGCGGTAGTACCTATACAGATGGCCCTACATACGGGCCTACCACCTAGTAAAATGCTGGTTTACTTGTAGTTAGAAGTGCTTAAGTGCTACCTAAAATTCGGGTGATAAATACCACTGTGAATATTTCTGCTTCAAACCGAAATTTATGTAATAACTGTAAAATATTTTGCCGTGTTTCGTGTTTAAGGGAAAGGTAGAAAGTGTAATTACTGGACATAGACGGTATTTCATCTTGCTTGCTTGTAAAAAATATCTCTTTGCTTTCCATTTAATAAATGTGATTAAAAAAAAACAGTTTGCATGTGTGACGTAAGACCTACCGAACTGAAAAACAAGTCCCGAATGGCACAGCAAATCAAAATCACATTACAATTTATATTTATATTCTAAGTGAGTAATTTCTCGTCCCCGATCGCACGTAATTGGTTCATTAGGCTCACTTCAATGCGCATAGTCATTAATTCGATTCGAACGAATTTATTGTAAATTGGCGCGAATATGAATTTTTATTTATTTCATTGTAAGTAATATATTTTTTTGGAACATAAAAATCATCAATATATGTTTGTTAGTTAAATAGATTATCGTTACTAAAATATTCAACTGTATTTAATTTAGACTTGAATATTATTTTTGCAGAAAAAAACAAAAATAAAAGCCGTCTTAAAGACACTGAAATGACAAAATATAAAGTGCCTAATGCTATCTATCTATACTAGTTACAATAAAACTGTAAAAATGCCGCGTCTGTACATTTAAGGTATTATAAAATGAGGACTTTTAATTATATAAAAACTTAAGCTAATTAATGATTCTTTTTGTGTACCAAATTAAATTCAACAGTAAGCACCTTGTTCCATTTTGATATAGTTAAGTTTCACCAATTCATCGACATTACCGCATCATCGCGTCGGTCGCCACCCCAATCGCACAATCGCCATTTGCGGCGGCTATCGAACAATCGAATCGTAATTAATTATCGATCTAGCTGTCAAACAGCTCAATTAACCCTTTTGACGCCATAGACGAGATAACTCGTCCTACAGAATATGCCGTCTTGGGAATCACCAAAATTTAATCACATTTAAATGTTCGAATTTGTGTGCTTAAAAGTTGCCATATAAACGTAAAAAAGGGTTGAAAAGTGATGAAGACATTGGTAGGTCACACCAAGTGCTCCGGTGGCGTAGCGGTTATTGCGTCTAGCCGGACTCAGGAGATGCGGTTTCGATTCTTGCCCTGAGCATGCAATCTTTTTCATCGTTTTCTTTCTTTATTTCTATTTCTTACACTAAAATTGAATTTAATAATCTATATTGCGGACAACGAGGAGCTCGGTGGCGTATTGGTTAGAGCGCTCTGGTTTCGAATACGAAAACAAAGCAACTTACGCCATGGTCGACCCTGGGATGGGTCAACCAAAATTTATAATCTCGAGCTCCTCCGTGCTTCGGAAGGCACGTTAAGCCGTTGGTCCCGGTTGTTACTGCAACCGCTTTAACCCACCAACACGCATTAGGCCAGCGGGTGGTGTTATGGTCCAAGCTCCTCATGTGTTCCTTCCATGTAGGAAGGCCTGTTCCCAGCAGTGGGACGTGTATAGACTGGTGACGATTGCGGACAATTATATCCAATAAGATTTAACAAATTTTCTTAAAGACAAAGGTTAGTAAGCGAATACGGTGAGCGCGTGAATTTAAAATAATCCTAGCTAGCTCTGCTACGGGACGTCATATGAGAAGCCGTTTCGCACCTCGTTTCTAAAACCCCTTATTACATAGCTCCGGATACACGTAAGCGAGAATAGAATTCCAATGTTCGCATAGGTTCGCAGCAAAGGAATGAGTTGCCAAATTTCTTTTCCTTGTCGTACGTTCCCGTTCGAATCCTTCCGCATTGAGAGGGTTAATACAGAGCCATTAAAACTTCTCTTCAGTCTAAAAGTTGGAAGTTCTTTGCGTGTCTCCATTACGCACACGACGGAAATTACACGGCGAACAATCAATAGCACGTAGAGCATAATACTTTGAATCTTATTCAGACATAATTGGAGGGATTTTTGCAAAGCAGTGCCGATGCTTTGAGTAAGAGGAAATTACTCTAATTCTAAGTTATTTGGTTTATGTGAAACTTGACTCATTTTGATCCTCGCGCTTGTGATGTCTCGTTTGCATTGTTTTCTTGGTTGGATTATATGAGGGATACTTTACAGCTTTTTTATGATGGAGTAGCTTAGTTAATAAACTTGGCATCATTATAAAAGTTTGTTATGTTTTAAAATTTATGTTCTCCTAAACATTTGTCTTCCTTCAAAAACAACGTTGACGAATTGTTAAAATTATCATCAAATTAATCCATTCCATAAAATTGAACTTCTATTACCATGTGTTAGTTGATTTAGAGTTGAAATCTTGGAAAACTAACTTAATTAATAATACTCAACAATAAGTTTAATTTATCTAACTTTTATATGAACCTAGAGCCCAATTGATTTAAACTCTTTTCCAATCATGCTGTTTCTATGTACATATCATAAATATATTATTATTATACATGTTATATTGTGATGTTGTTTGTTTCAGAGACCTCGAGAATAGTTTAAACATACCGTTTAGTGTTCTCGACCCTTGACATTGGCAGTAATGTCGCAAAGCATGACGACGACATGATGAAATTAATCAAATAGACAGTGGAATGGGCTGTGACAGCAAAGTAAATCCAGTAATCTCAAAGTACAACAAATTTGACAAGTCAAAAGATAATAGACAAAATCTGTCGACATCTTATTCAAAGGACAATTTAATTAAAGAAAGTTTCATTTGATTGTTGCTTATTGAAAATAATAATTTTTCTTTCTGTTATTTTATATGTCTACTAATAAAAGAGGAAGAGCGAAGAGCGTCATTATATCCAGTGATTGATTAAACAGAACCAACACAAACAGAAGTTGTCTCAAAAAGCGAAATCGTTATCAAATCTCCGTCATTAAATTGGCAACAGCAGTTGTTCAGTCATCTTTGACTCGTCCGGTGACCGGCGCTAAATTGTTACCAACAAAGTTGGACAGAAAAATAAACAATCCACAGCACCCGAGAATTATCTGGAGCAAACAATGCGATGTTTTATACAAAGTTTTGTTAACTCCATCTTTGTTTATTGGCTATTAATTTGAACTTCAAAACTCTGGTTCAGCGTTATTATTCATTGTGTGTAGCACTTTCGGAACTGTTACAGATTGGTAAACAGAAAGGGGGTTTCATGTGGAAAGCGTTTATTACTATTTTAATTGTTTTAGTTCAGAAAAATTATGGGACTTTTCGAATGTGTGCGTAAAGCTTTGCTACACCTACACAAACATTGTGTGTGTAAAATAGGAGACACAGATAATAATCCTGTGTGTCCTAGGCACTATTGTCTGGTTGGCTACACATTAGATATTATATCAACTAAAGCAATACCGTCTTCGCAGAAGGTGATTTATGTTCGTTTTCACTAACATTTGCTTTGCGTCAAAAGTCTCTTAGCAATTTTTAGCTCATCATCATCATCATCATTTCAGCCGAGAGACGCCCACTGCTGGGCATAAGCCTCCCCCAGGGATCTCCAAACCGATCGGTCCTGCGCTGTCCGCATCCATCGACTTCCCGCGGCCCTCACCAGATCATCGGTCCACCTTGTGGGGGGCCTACCAACGCTGCGTATCCCGGTACGCGGCAGCCACTCGAGTACCTTTCCGCCCCAACGGGCGTCACTCCTCCTTCCACCTTGCAATGTGGCCTGCCCACTGCCACTTGAGGATCGCAATTCTTCGGGCTATGTGCGGGCAGTGAATTTTTAGCTCAGTCTATCTAAAGGAGATAGAATGAGACAAATGTCGGTAAGTGTCACCTAAGGAATGGTTAGTAAAAATGGACATTACTCAAAACTTTACTCACTGCTCGCTCATTCATTTTTTTTAACACAGCAAAAAAGAGAACGACGTATCTGATGGTAAGCCTGCAGTTTTACAAGGTGGTTGGCCCGTATGTAGGGTCGTCTGGGTAGGTACCACCGCCTTTCTTATTTCAGCCGTGAAACAGTTCACTGTGTTTCGGGTTGAAGGGAAAGGTAGCCAGTGTAATTACTGGGCATGGACGGCATTTCATCTTAGGCCTCAGGATGACCGCGCACCTGCAATATCACGTGATTTTTCCTTGTTATTGCAGGTGTCTATTGGCGGCGGTTACTGCTTACCGTCAGGTGGGCCGTCAGCTTGTTTGTCATCTAGTTGTATAAAAAAAGTTAACAAAGCATAAGACACATTTAATATTGAGAATATAATATTCGTGTATTACTGATACTGTAAAAAGCAAGCATTGTGTTAACAACATCTCCCTGCTTTCATCATCATCATCATCTGGTGATGATGGTACGGTGCTGTAGAATGTATAAAGGCTAGTGCCTATATGTATACATTCAACAGCTAGGCACAGCCATTTCTATATATATTTAATCTTAACGGGGTATCTCTTGACCTTCATCTCACCTGATGGTAAGTGAAGATAAGGCTGACGATGAAAGCGAGCTACACCCGGATTCCTCAACCACAGAGGAACTGGCTATCTTACCTCTAACTGCCGGAACACAACAATGCCGTTAACATTATTGCTATGGCGGCAGACTTAGGTAAGATGGTGGTAGCTAGCCAGGCGGACTTAGAAAAGCCCTACCACCAACCAAACCGAGCGGAAAATTTCTGCCCCCACGGGAATCGAACCCCGGACCTCTAGATCTGAGGCAGGTGGTCTCAACCACTAGACCACAGAGGCGGTAAAACGCATGAGGAGTTTGGGCTGTAACACCACTATGCTAAACCCTATGTGGGTTGATGGATTGAAGCGGTTGCAGTAACAACCCGGACCAACGGCTCAACGTGTCTTTCGAAGCACGGAGGTACTCAAGATTACTAATTTTGATTCAACCGTCCCGGAATCGACTACGACGAATATTGCTTTATTTTCGTAACTGAAACCTTGAGCTTGAGCGCTTTGCTCAAGCCAATACGCCACTGAGCTCCTCAAACATACTCACATTCACATCCGATGTAAAATATTACAAAATAGCGTTCTTTGGATTCGATTTTCTCTAAGAGGAAAGTACTTCCCAAGTAAAGTCTCTTAATTTGATTAGAAAATACTACCAAGTTCTGTCTTCCTCAAGGTCGATTTTACAATACCCAGATATTAATTCTCCAGAGAATGATTTTGACGTCTTGACAGATTTGCTATTGATTAACTGTCAACTTATCAAAGTTATCCCCCGGATAAATGTTATTTGAGATTGAAATATCGGGGCTTAATTCTTAAACTTATTCAGCTTTCTTCATCCAAATTGTTCAACCGTCTTCCCACTGATGCAGTCAACCAGAATGACGATCTGAAACAAAATTTTAAGAGAGAACGTGTCAACTTGCATCCATATTAATGTGTCTACAACCTACATTACAGGCTCCAGTTCTGACTTTAACCCTAGACCACTAACCTTATTTTTCAACGCTTAATTAAGAACCTTCGTCGTTTCGACTACTCTGTGAAAAGGTGGTCTTCCAAGAATTATTATGGTATAAATGATTGTCATTTTTTATATTTATTTTCTGTCACAATCATAAAATAGCAGAATATAGTCGCGTTATTATAAATAAAAAATCACATATTTATTATTTAAACAGCCTTTTTACTGAAACGACAAATTTCGTTCTTGATATAAGTACATTTATGTTTTTAAAAGTGCATGTAATTCATAAACTAGAAAGAAATTCTTTGAAAACCTTTAACAATAAAAACTAATAAATTTAATCCAGTAATAAACTAGAACGATTGGTAAAACCTAGGAACTGATACGTCTGTGACGTACGACAAGTTTGTGACATGTTTGTGTTGACACCACACAAGGAATTTTCATACTTCGTGCTACTACTTCATCGATTCCCACAATAAATATTAGGTATCGGGTCTTTAATTGATGGAGGTGTAATTACTTGTCTAAGCATCTTATAGCATGGAAGATAAGTATTTCATTTTCACCATATGTTTCATAAGTCGGATCAGATCAGATCAAATGAATTGTTAAGTCAATGAATCAAAGTCAAATTAAAGTGTCGGACCACTACAGCACCAGCTTACCAGTCACCTTTGGTGTGCCACAAGGAAGTACCCTCGGCCCAACCTTATTTCTGGTTTACGTCAATGACCTATGCAAACTTAAAATTGACCACGGCTGCTCTCTGGCATTCGCGGATGACACTGCACTAATCTTTGGTGGACCATCCTGGCCACAAGTACAAAAATTTGCAGAAAGGGGGCTAAGACGCGTTATACAGTGGCTTGACGCTAATCTTCTTACGATAAACGTGCCTAAAACTAAGTATATGTGTTTTAGTGCTACCAGAAAAACAAGACCGTCCAAAGAGTTAAGCATCAGGGCTCACTCCTCGACTTGTAACGTTGACCTTGACCGGAACTCTGATTGCGATTGTAGCTTACTGGACCCAACAACTACTCACAAGTATCTCGGCATAATAATTGACCAGTATCTTAATTGGCAGCCTCACATCACGGCACTAAGTAAAAAAACAAGGAGACTACTACACATATTTAAAAGTTTGCGTGACGTGGCTGATCCAAAACTAATAAAAAATATATACCTTGCTTTATGTCAATCTATTTTGACGTATTGTATACCCGTTTGGGGTGGCGCTGCTGCGACTCACTTGATGGAACTAGAGAGAGCCCAAAGGGCCATAATCAAAGTCATGTTCTTCAAACCGAGAAGATACTCCACTGAGGAACTATATAGGGAGACTAAACTCTTAACGGTCCGACAACTTTTTATCCTCCGTTCAGTTCTTCGTCATCACAAGTTTATTAACCTCGACCAGCTTCCACAAAATAAAAGACGCACACGTACACCAGTTCCAACCTTTAAGACAAAATTCGCTCAAAGGCAAATCTCATTCTTGTGCCCATTCCTTTACAGGAAGTTTAACGATATCTCTCCAATTTACAGGATGAATAAAATTCAGTTAAAAATCTTTATGCAGGCCAAGTTGTGTGACCAAAAATACGCTTCCACTGAAAAATTATTGCTCACTATGAAGTAACACTCAGACTCACGAACACTAGCATGCACGAACACACTCATACATCATTCACACACATCCACTCACTCACACACAAACACCCACACCCACACACCCACATACACACACACACACTCATATAATCACGAACGCCTCAGCGCTTTAAATTTAACACTACGATGTTTAGTTTTATGTAGGTAGATACTATATACTATAGATATACTATATAATAATTGTTAACCTTTTATTTAGTTACTTAAGGTGCCTTTCTTAGAGGTGGAGGGTTGATAACCTGTGTTACAGGATACATCCTAGTATAGGTATCAACCTGCCATAATCAAGTTTCTTATCCAACACATGTAACTTATGTTTCTTGTCAGATTATGGTGAGGATTAAATGATTTATTATTTATTATTATTATTATAATCTTCAAATATTAGCTGAAAAATCTTACCTAAATAAATAAAACAATGAACAGTACTTTTATATTGTAATAATAAGAAAAAACTATAACATGGTGAAAGAAAATTACAATAAAATTATACCGCTGATACTAACCTTCGTCGATGTGGCGAGTCGTGGTCGCTGTTATAGGGTTAAGTAGATATAAAATTAAGTAGTCTGCAGAATTACTAGCTCAACATTTAACTGGGTAAGAAAGAAGTCGGGTATAATAGGTATATTCACCGCACATATTTGGATTCCAAACCAGCATAGTACATTTTGTATAGTATTTTTATATACCTACTCTCGGTAGTTCACTTTTGGAATCGTTGTAAATTTAGACACGACAAAGAGCTAGACATTGGAACTAATTTATGTAACAATATTTTGTTATTTTAAATTTTTAATATTTTCGTTGCTTTTTTTAGATACGCAAATAGGATTTTTGAGGATTTGAAAGATCTCTTATACCTTTCCAATTAGTAACATTTAGCTCCTTGAGAAATAACTTTAATGTTTAGCTTTTTCTGTATCAATTTTTTAGTCTCTAAACAAATATTACTCGTTAAAGATGTTACTAAATTAAATCGACTTTACAATAAATTTACAGATTTGTGCAAAACATGTTTTAAAATTACAGAACTTTACAGTAAGATAAAAATTAATTCTACAAAGGTAAGAACTAAACTTGAAACAATAAATATTTACATTATTTTAAGGCACAGAAAAATATCTTCCACACGATAACCAAAACAAATCGACTCCGTGCTCAATCCTTGAACATATAGCCTAACAAAGCCTGTGAGCTTCCCGTCCCATATCCAATGAATGACCTAACTCACAATACAACTGGTCCCATCCCAATAAACCTCGTTTTACGGCGCGACACTTCAATAAAACTTTGTGCCGCAGTTAAATTGGAAGTCACCAAATTGTGTCGTGCATAAAAATTCGGACCACCATGCACACCATTCACTAATTCAGTATAATTTAGTATCTACTAAATTAATTTTTGAGATTTTACTAACGCAGCTGAGAGTTCCATGGTATTATAAAAAGCAATAGGTGTTTCACAAGGAGTGGAAC
Organism: Nymphula nitidulata; assembly: GCA_947347705.1. Classification (NCBI taxonomy): domain Eukaryota; kingdom Metazoa; phylum Arthropoda; class Insecta; order Lepidoptera; family Crambidae; genus Nymphula; species Nymphula nitidulata. The sequence continues at coordinate 19,344,079 of OX374634.1, read as the reverse complement.
CATAATTTACACATAGATGTGTTTATAATTTAAAATAAAATCGACTTATGTATGTTTACTATGGAATCCATTCTGTAAACTACAATTAAGCTCAGTTCGAAAGAAAATAGCTTGTGTTGTATCTGCTGTAAGTTTCTGAAGAATTAAGGATCCCGCAGAATTTTCGATGGTAAAGGATCAGCTTAAGGTTACCATGTCATGGGAATGTCACCGAAGTGACAGTACACCAAATTTAAAATCAATCGGATGTGTAAAAGTTAGTAAAACCTTTTATCTCATAGCAAATATCTGATAGTCATCAAACGCCTGAATTGATCTTCATCTCAAAAAACCGAATCAAAATCGGTCCATTTGTTTAGGAGTTACGCCACAGGCAGACACACACAGGCAGACATGTCAAACTTATAACAGCCCTCTTTTTCCTCGGGGGTTAAAAATAGCACCATATTTAAACTTAGGCAACATCCCAATTATGTTGAAAATAGGTTAACTGAAATCCTAATAATCTATTTCTTTCTCATTGCATGACGATGTAAGGGATGCTTTAATTTGTTAGGCTGCATAATACGCTCAGAATAATATAACGGTTACAAAACCATTGTGTCTGCAATGTGTGGCTTGACAGGTTAGTTTGAGTATCAGGAATTTGAGTATAAAAGAATCAGCACCAATATAAAACAAAAAGTCCATAACAGTATTTGGGCCTTTTTGCTCAATAAGTTCAACTTAATATATAAATATGTCATGCACAGTAGGTATAGTAGTGCCGCAGCCGCTGGCTCCGGCCACAACTTACGAGCGTTCGACTACACTCTGTGCATTTTACTCGACATCTTCTGATATGCGAGCAGCCGAGCTTAGCACCGCTTTTCATCTATCTATAGAATTTGTTGGTTTTGGTCTGATTTTTTTTGGATACTCGTTTGCAGAAATTTTCCTGGAGTAATATATGAAAACTATAGAATAGGATATATTTATTTGCGGCAAACATAGCATCGTAATACTATGAGGACGAAGACCTTGAGTTAAGCCATCTCACTGAGAATGTAAATCGTGAAATCTAAACAGTTTGATGCCCATAGTCAAGTACACATTATTTATTTATGTTGCATTCACATAGTATAATTTATTTTAATGTCACTACAATGACCAAAAAATTAAGTAACTATTTTAATAATTATTAGCTTCAGAGTCGAAAAACTCTGTAGCTAGTATTCATTTTTGAACAAAGCCATTTGTACAACTTCTTGAATAATCAAAAATTTGGCGATTAGAATTCATTTGGGATCGTGTTGGAAACTTTGACGGCAATAACTAAACAGGTTTACTGTACTTAACAGACTTAGGAATAAATTTTAATACAATTTTCTGCGTTTCTCTACGCCCGCCTTGAGTTTTGGCAGTCACTGACTTTATTGGATAATGCTATGTTTGAACAATGCTGGCGAAGGTGGTTAACCAAGACTAATGTACACACGACAGCACATCAAGTGTAACCGTTGCGCTACGAAAGCCGCCTCTATTAACAACGGAATAAGGCCGGTCTCAATGTCAAACTGTTACGCTAGATGTGCTGTCGTCTGTACAATACGATTCATCACGCGGCACTCCACAGAATTGATCCTATGCACTTCTTTGCGTTATAATAAAGGTTTTATGCTAGTCCGTAAATCAAAACGCATTCATCTATCGATCAATTCAATTCAATTCAAAACTTTATTCCATAATAAGTGTACATGTTTACATTGATAGTAAATGACAAAAAGTACAACTTAGTTACCTAGTAAGCGCTGCAAATAGAGGGCAACTTAATTTAAAATTAATCTACATGTTGTACTAGGAATATACAGGCCCTTTGATCTATTCAATAATGTTAAGTACATGTTTATTTATCATTTAAGAACTCATTAACAGAGTAATAACATTTTGTTAATATGTAACTTTTAAGGGTGTTTGAGAATCGTTTAATGTTTGGTTCATTTTTAATATAATTTGGCAATTTATTATATATTTTTACTGACATTTAATATGGGCTGCTATTTATTAATTAAATTCTTGATTAGGGTAGCTCCCTATCTCTGTTAAATGTCTTGTATTAATGCTATGTGTTTCTTCAACTTTAGTGAACGTTTTTAGATTTCTATAAAGATACTCAAGTCAAAAATATCATAAAATGTAAAGAAATATTGGCAGCAGTTTCAAGTCGGATGTGTGGCCAAATGGATGTGTTATATTAGGTGCCTCCGGCGACCGTCGAAATAAGCCACATTACATTTGGATGACGGTTTGCGATCTCGTATATTTGCGCCACCAGTATATTACCATTAATGTCTGCGAATAAATAATTTGAATTTTGTAAAATTGGCAAACAATGCTGGCTGGGATCAACGTCAATATAATTCATTAGATACTCGTAAAAAGAATCACTCCTCATTAGTGCTAAATTACCCTATCATAAGAGCTTCGAACACACCAGACATAGTAGCCTATTATTTTCTATGAGTTGTTGTGATTTTCACAACTCAAAACACTCTAATATCATGGAATAATCACAAACGAGTTATCTCGTTTACCAGGTCTAAGGACTGGCGTGGACGAGTTAACTAGTCTGTGGAAGGTTTATAGGTTTAAACTGAAGCGTCCATATACTATAGCTGTAACTATTAGCGTCTTACCAACATTACTTTGAGGTAAACTTAAACTTCAATATGACTTAAGTGACGTCTATTAGTCTGGACCTGCCTTCGGGAAATCAAATGTTCATAGCCTGAGTTAACTTAGGGCTTTGCTTATCTTTGTGGTGAGTTAACAAATGATGCAATACGCAAAGAGATTAGGACAGCATCATGTTATAATAGCTGTGGACTTCGTGATATAATATTGAAATAAACTTACAATAATATGGATGAAAATCTGAATTAAATGTTTATTATAATTAAATATTCCTGCACTTTATATACTAGGTGGTAGGCCCGTATGTATAATAGGTACCACCGCCTTTCTTATTCCAACCGTGAAACAGTTCGCTGTGTTTCTGATTGAAGGGAAAGGTAGCCAGTGTAATTACCGGGCACGGACGACATTTTATCTTAGGCCTCAGGATGACAACGCACCTGCAATATCAAGTGATTTTCCCTTGGTATTGCAGGTGTCTATAGGCGGCGGTAGACGCTTTACATCAGGTGGGCCGTCAGCTTGTATGTCATCTATTAGTAAGAAAAAAACTCATATTAATTATAGAACCCAAATTAAGAATGGAAAATTATAAATCAATGTTATTTATTCGGTGTAGGCATATTACATATTGAAACATTTTTTGGCCTTTTTAATATTAATGACCTGTAAAAAAAGGGAGCAACCTTGCTGAGCTTTGGAAATTGAGATTGGTGCGGGGCGGACAGTGACCATCATCAGCTCGTCGGTCCACCTCGTGGGGGCCCCTTCCAACGCTGCGTGTCCCGGTACGCGGCCGCCACTCGGGGACCTTTCCGCCCCAACGGCCGTCTGTCCTCCTTGCAATGTGGCCTGCCCACTGCCACTTGAGGCTCGCAATTCTTTGAGCTACGTCTGCGATCTTAGTTCTCCTGCGGATCTCATTATATCTGATTCTATTTCGCAGGAGACGCCAAGCATAGCCCTCTTTATGAACCATATTTTCATAAAAGTGAAATCAAATATGCCCACTGTGTTAATAGAACAGCTCCGTTAAATTGCTGTGGTGATAGCTATGCAAATACTCGAATTGTAGGCTCTCTACGCTGCGTCCTGTTTGCGGCACTAATACCGCGATTGATTGCTTGATTTACGTTCAAACTCTGCGTTGGCCACAGTACACTGAAGATGTAAGTAGTGTACAATGTTTCTTTTTATAATAAGAGTGGAAAACAAGAGTACGCCTCGAGCTTATTTTTACGAGCGTCTACTGCGACAGACTGCCGACAAACTGCTATGCAGTTTGGCAGATGTAAACATGTTAAATTGTAATTGTGATTCTATAAATAAATAAATTTAAAAAAAAAATGCCGTACTCATGCATTGTTCATAACACCATAAAAAACAAGATGATACAAGAAGACTTGATGAGCAGTAACGATCTTACTCACAGTAGCAGCACTGAGACGGGGCCTATTGGCTTTGCAATCCTTTTTTATTTGTATAATGTTAGCTTAACTTTATTATGCCGATTATTTGTTTTTTTTTACCACTAAGGTGGCAATCAAGCAATCGGCCCACCTGATGGTAAGCGATTACCGTAACCCATGGACGCTTTCAACACCAGGGGTATCACTTGCGCGTTGCCGACCCTTTAAAAACCTTTTCACGCCTTTTTTCCAGAACCCTATGCTGTATTCATTCGAGAAAATCTTTACAGGGAGCTCATTCCATAACCTGAGCGTACGTGGGAAAAACGTATGCGTCTTTTTATATAGCGTTACATTAATATATTGTGTTATTTATACAGAGTGTTAAGGCGCTCTCTAATACGAAAGCAGGTGGCAGTGCTCGACACCCTAAACATAATTAACTAAAAAAAAATCAATCGCGAAAAAGAAATCAGCTGATTTATACAAATGGTAATGTTTACACGGCTTGTTTGTATGGAACAGCTGATTTTGTTTTCGTGATTTCAAATTTATTTTTCAACAAATGGTGCTTAAGGTGTCGAGCACTGCCACCAGCCTTCGTTTCCGAGAGCGTCCCCTAACAGCCTGTATGTGCAAGTCAATAAATATTTTCTTTCTATCTTTCCTGGCGCAAACAGAACATTATCTAAGAGATAGCTCCTTTCGATGTGATACTCTTTTCGCCTAAGCCAGGAATAAAATGATTTTTTGTAATTAAAAAAGATCCCTTCAATTCTGCTGCTATGCTATGCACTGTATACAAATGCGATAGCCCGCGTGCATAGATCACGCGTGGCGACATCCGGTGGATATACGATGTCGCGCAACGCTGCAAATTTGTTACGCGACTTGTCACACTGACGTATCCCCCATTATGCGGTGGGCGCACGCGGCTTACCTCCAAATTTTGAGGATACTAGACACGTTGGAACAGACAAATTAAATTCAAATTCAAAAACTTTATTCCAAACTACGTGTATATTTTGATGGTGGTAATATAGTTTTCACTTTATTATAAAGGTAGTCGCCTCTCTTGAATATAGCAATTTTTCTCCAGATAGAAGACGTCGGCATCCGTTCCGGTGTTGTTTAGTTTCAGAAACTAATCCGGTTGCATCCTGGTTATGACGTGCTATTGCAGTGATGTGAAGGTTTATACGGGAAGATAAGCTATTGAACTAGGTAAAGTGACCTTTATTTTATTCTCTTAACATATCAGAAGTGGTGGAAAACTATCTTCTCGCCGACTAATTAGACCTTTCTGATATTGGTCTGGCGATTATAGGCCACTTGGCGTATTGCCCTAGACACCAATGGTGACCCTTCTCCATCCGTTTCCTTAAACCGACGTGAAGTTTTTATCTTTTTTTACATAAATATCGGCCAATGACTTAACACCACCTGATTTGAAGTAAGAAGAGTCCATATGCGAAGACAGCTAGTGCAGCATCAATATACTGTTCTAGCCGCTTTCACCTTGCCGGTCACTGAGGCGTGTTTTTACACTTCTTTTGAAGGAACTCATGTTACAGGAAGTAGGGAACACATGTGCAGGTAAAGAATTCCAAGTTTTAGAAGTACGACAAAGAAACGAGTTCATATTATGTTTCTTTGTCTACGAGTCCATATGCGAAGACAGCTAGTGTAGTTTAGACACTGCTCTAGCCGCCTCCACCTTCCCGGCCCAAAAGGCTCTCTTAAAAGAACCCATGTTATAGGAAGGACGAAACATAATAATATGTGCTGGCAAAGAATTCTAAGTATTAGAAGTAGGTACGACAAAGAAAGAGTTGCTAAGCTTCTTTGTGCCTTTGTGCGTGATGTTAAGGTAGAGACAGTGGCCTTAATTCTGGAGAACACGTGCTAAGTCTAAATTTAAGTTTAGTGCATTCCTTTCTCTTAAAATGAAAACAAAAAGGATGGCTGTCATATAATTTGACATTTAGAAACGTGCGTTCAATTTTAGACCTTATTGAACGTAATAAAATGCAGTGTTTATGAGGCACCTCCGTACATGCCGTCTAAAATGGTCTATGGTTTCCTTGTAATCTATCTAAATTTAAGTGACAGCTCTAAACAAATTCTTGCTATCTTTTTCCTATGACTTATTGCGAGAAAAAGATATACTTACTGTACTTAAATTTAGAATTAAAGTGTGTTCCCAGAATTAGGCCCAGTGAATTAATAACTTCGAAGATCAGCACGCGTACTCCTGAGGAGGAAGGGGTGAGGTGGGATATGTAATTAAAAGTCAAGACTGCTCATTTTTTTGATGTCAACTGTACCAAGGCCTTTATAAGTCGTGTCGTACCTTAAACCTTTTACAAACAAACTTCGAATTAACGGGAAACAGCTAAAAATGATTTGATTTGAAACCCAAATTCAATCTTGCGTTAATTTAATCGAGATAAAAGCAAATACAAAGCTACGGAATCTCGTTGCTTTTTTAATTAACAACAATAAACAAAGGATCTGGTTTCGGTGTTGTGTTTACAATAATATATAACCAGATTTTGTAAATAATAAATCGAAAGTAATTTCGCATGTTGAGGCGTTGTTTCATCAAACATTTTGAAAAGTATTGGTATACTTTTCAAACTGTTATTCAATTGGTATATTTTTCAATTGAATAGATATCCAATTGAAAAATATACCTATTAATTTTCAAATTCCTCGTTTTTTATTGTGTTTCTCTAAATTAAACTTTATGACCCGCCATTGTTGCCGGAAGCCATTTTAATTCAGTTTTTTTTCTAAAGCTTACTATGTTGAACTTGTAATGCTCCTTTGTTTGTGTTGCTCATATTGGCAGGGTTGAAAAAATTATTTATTCCGCCATTTCGGAATCGCGGTGGACAGCCGTAACCGAATTGAAATAGAATGTAGGTAACGGTTATTACAGAGTTTCGGAATAAAATTTGAAATTCAATAGTGTGCATTTAGAGGGTTGTCACTAGGAAGTGTGACAATGTTTTTTTTAATTTAACCTCTGAAAGAACCTCTGAGAGTTACCTCTGAAAATTTGACACTTTTATTTCGGAGTAGTACACACTGTAAAGATATTGTGAGTATAGTATATGTATAGTATATCTTGTTCAATTTGCCGTTTAATTGGATGTCTAGCCCGTTGAGTAAACGCCGGCATCCAATTCAATGCCTAGCCTAATAGTTAAATAAACTAGACCTACTTTTCAAGGTTATTTTTAAGACCACTTATAACCGACATCGTTTTGGTTCTAAGTGGTCATAAAAATAACCTTGAACCTGCCAATCACTCAAACAGTCACACAAAAGCTCTTCGATTTAAACCACCTGCCTAACACACCGCCCGCGTCTAATTAAATGGCTGATTTAACCAGACGGCTGACATGACGTTTAGCCATCTGGTTGCGCTCAATGACTTGACTAGTTGTATTTCAGTCGTTTGATTGGATGCCGGCGTTTAATCAACGGGCTGGACGTCAAGTTAAGCGGCGGATGTTAGCTTATAACAAAATAATTAAATTTAAAAATAATTAGGTAATCATCTCCTAGAAACATATTTTTGGAGTTGGTGCTAAGTGGTTTCCAAAAACAATAAAAAGAGAAGCACCAACTTCAAAAAATATTATTTTATTCTTTTCAGTTTTTTGAAGTCGGTTTTAATTTTTGTTTAATTTTTTTTTTCACAATTTTTAGTGATAACTTTCTAAGGTCGAAGCTAGATGGGTGACCGTCAACTTATATTATTTTCTACTATCGTATCGTTTCACTTAAATGTCATAGGAAAGCAAAAATTCGCAATTTCGCATACGTAGACGACTTACTTATTTCAGTTTTATAAAAACAAAACTACCGAACTGTTTTTTTTTTTTAAAAAATATTGATATTGATAACGGCAACAGATAGACGTTTTTTTTCAAAAGCAAGCTAAATGAAATCGTTTCCAAACTATTTTTTATTTCCAATGAGAGTATTTTTATGTTTCACGATATTTGTATACAGAACACGGAAGGCCGAAACCACGACAACCCAAGACAACCAGTGTTTAGGACAGCTATCAACTTTGTAACACCAGTTGTGATGAATAAAAGCCACTTGTCTCGTGTCAAAGTTGCCCGCGATCGCGTCGGGACAACAAAGGGCAACATTACGCATGTTCCCGGGGGACTCATCCGGCACAATGTCGCCCAGGCATTGTTGGAGCACGAAATGTTTAAGCGTATTGTTTTCGTATCTCTCGTGATTCTGGTGGAATACCGTTTTTTATGTAATAAAATCTCAATAATTTGCGAGAGCTTTCTATATCGTGATAGAAACTATTACAGTGTGGTCACAATAGTATAACCTCCGTGGTCAAGTGGTCGACCACGTACCTCAGATCTATAGCTCTGGATTCAAGTCCCATGGGAGCAGAAATGTTGTACTCGGTTTGGTTGGTGGTAGGGCTTTTTCTTAGCCCGCATGGCTAGCTACCACCATCTTACATAAGTCTGCCGCCATAACAATAATGTTAACAGCATTATTGTATTCCGTCAGTTGGAGGTAAGATATCCAGTTCTTCTGTAGTTGAGTTATCATTGTCTGGGATATTAAGAGTCTATTACACACATGGACACCAATATGCATACATACATAACCGCTCTTATTGCAGTCATGCACACTACTCTCTGCAGTCAGTCATTTTTTTTTTAGTTTTTATTTTATATAAATTTACATTAATTGTTAAAAATTACTTGAAATTTCCTCTACTATTTAAAAATGCACCCTACTGCCAGTGACCTGTAACACAGGTTTTTTCTTAAACCTATCTCAGGCACCAGCCTCTCACACTTTGGGATCATTCCTAAGATCAATTGTGTTTTATCTTAAGTAATTATGATGCTTATGATCCTATTGTAAAGAACATAATAAATACATAACTTACCTTATCTTATCTTATCATCACTTACCTGAGATGAAAGCTGCGAGCTACCCCGATAATAAAAAAAAAACTAAGATCTCACTGGTAAACTAAATGGATTTTTAGAAGCCGACTGTCGAGTCTGTCACTCTGAACCAATAAAAATTTTAAATGTTTTCGCATCGTATGAAATTTGGAAGTTGCTAGTTGTTGACAAAAATTAGTAACTTATTCCTTTGTCATACTTCCAAAACTAACATAACCTACAAACGCTCTTGGCCACTGGGACACTACTCACGCTTTATTACCGTAGCATATATACGATCGTAGCACTTTGGGCACCACTCACGGTTATCTACGTAGCCTAACGACGCTCGTAGCACCTGGGATACTACTAACGCGTTATTTCCGCAGCCTAAAGACGCTCGTAATACCTGGGACACTTCTCGTTATTATCGTAGCGTATAGACGCTCGTAGCACCTGCGCCACTACTCACGCGTAGTTTCCGTAACCTATATACGATCGTAGCACCTGGGATACTACTCACGCGTTGTTTCCGTAGCCTATAGACGCTCGTAGCACCTGGGACACTACTCTCGCGTAGTTTCCGTAGCCTATATACGTTCGTAGCACCGGGGTCACTACTCACGCGTTATCAACGTAGCCTAAAGACGCTCGTAGCACCTGGGACACTACTTACGCATAGTTACCGTAGCCTATTAGACGATCGTAGCACCTGGGATACTACTCGCGCTTTTATTACCCTGTAAAATTAAAAGAAAGCGTTACATTGATAACATTTTACCCGGGACTCTGCAAGATCCTCCTGTTCCCAATATAACGTTTATCAAATGAGATCTAGAGATCTTACGCGCCGCAAGCACACGCTACTACAAACTAGTGTAATAATTCATGGCAGAATACGACGCTTAAAATTTAAGGACTGGTCAAATTGACGTTTGAAAATACCCATTCCGACTTTGACAATGAACCTAATAAATATCGTAGCTTTCAGTGGATGCTTCAAAATAAGTGCGAATGAAATTTCTGAAAGCACATAGATCATGGCTGCACTGAAAGCTAAGATAAGTCCTCTGTCTGCGACACAAAGACAGATTTATACACGTATTTTCAATCGACGACCCAAGCCGCCGTATCTAGAACCTCATTATAATAATCTACATTTTGTGAACAGAAAATAAATTGCGCAAACACGGCGTGTACAAACAACCTGTCATTTTTTAGCTGAAGTATTTTAGAGAAGTAAACATTGAAAACAGATATTTTTATACCAGTAACGGTATCACAGTATCACAGCCTCAAAACACTACAAAAGAAAAATAGTTAAATTTAAGTATCTAGGTACCTAGGTAATTATCTCATTTTTTTGAGTTTTTTCCTTTTTAGTGTTTTGAGGTCGGTTTCATTTATGTTTTTAGTGACCTTCTAAGGTCAAAGCTGGGTGACCATCAGTATTACCGACTTTTCTGTCTCTTAGTCTTTGATTGAAATATATACATATACTGTCTCATATTTTCTTATCGTACCACTGATAGTTTTATCTAACTCCGAACGGTTACGGAGTTTTATCTTTCATGACTTTGTACTCTTAGGTATATTAAGCTGTTGGTCTTCCAATAAGATAAATAAATAAATCACCAGCTCATCAACATGAGATGATGACTAACAGAAGCAAATGCTTGAATAGCTTTAGAAAAAAGAAACATGTAATACTTGCCTAGAAAATTAGAGGTTAGCGTTCTATTTCTCTGGGATCTCATCATCATATTCTGACTTCGTGACAGTGGGACCACCTCAGGAGTATACTGTATCGAATAAAAATAGAATTTTGAAAATTGGTTCACAATTGAAAGAGAAATCGGTGAACACACACGGTGTTGCAAAGAAGATGACTTAAAGATACAGCAGATATACAGCCTCGCCAACTGACTTTAGATCAAAACCATTTTTCCAAGTTTACAATTCTAAATTAATATGTGTTGAAACCACGATGGTGACAGTGCTACTTGTACTGTGACTAGCTTCATTCAATGTTTTTTATATACAAAGCACGGCAAAGGATTCAACACCACCTGATAAGAAGCGGTAAGGAGAGTTAAATGCGAAGACAGCTAGCGCAGCTTGAGTCACACTGTTCTAGCCGCCTCCGCCTTTCTAGAAGGAGCTTTTTCACTCCTCATTACCTATGGTAGAGGAACTAGGGAATACTGTGCTGCTAACGAATTCCTACCTACCTATTCCTATGACCTACGGGGATACCTACATGGTGGTAGGCCCGTATGTAGGGTCGCCTGGGTAGGTTCCACCGCCTTTCTTATTTCAGCCGTGAAACAGTTCGCTGTGTTTCGGATTGAAGGAAAAGGTAGCCAGTGTAATTACTGGGCATTGACGGCATTTTATCTTAGGCCTCAGGATGACAACGCACCTGCAATATAAAGTGATTTTCCCTTGTTATTGCAGGTGTCTATAGGCGGCGGTTACCGTTTACCATCAGGTGAGCCGTCAGCTTGTTTGTCATCTAGTTGTATAAAAAAAACCGGTTACTGAATTTATTTTTGCGTGATTTTGGGGGATAAAAAGACAACAAAAAAAAAGTAAAATATCTATATGTATTATATTTTTATATCTACATTTATGATGTGAGTAGTAACGATGAGACCTGCAGATTATGGGCCTGCTTCATTCGTGAGTCGCGTATCGATATCTTTTTAGAAAACTTTACCAAAGAAGCAAAAAATGATTCAATCTCATAGCGCCACTGAAGGGTGAATTTTTGGCAAGTATATCCCTATTACGAGGGTAAAACTGAATAGGTATGTTCGTCTGTAGTATATATAAATATAATTTGTAATACTGTGGGCTTCAGAGCAAACTCAACCCGTAGTTTGGATTTATGAGTGGTCTATATATAATATGTTATAAAACAACTTAATGGAGGAGAAGGAGGTTTAACGTTACGACTAATCACTTGTATATAAGTTATTAATTATATCTAGGAACTGTAAGCGGGTTTTCAGTTCCTGGTGCCTGTATACTGATGCAGCCATCGACTCGTATATCAGACTGTTGCTTCTAAAATCTAAAAACGACGCTTATCCAGAATAAGTGGTAGACCACCACCTAATAAGATGCAGTAAGACTATATTATAATGCGATGGTTTCACGCCTCTTTTGAAGGACCCCGTGCTTGAGGAACGAGAAAAATGCGCTAACAAAGGATTACAACTTTCGGAAGCACGATAAAGAAACGAATTACTGAATTTCTTTGTGCGTGATGCTGTAGTATTTGGGCAGCATTATGTTGGTATTGCGACGCCACCTCCAAGAAATTACTTTCTCTTTCAATTATCGCATCCAGTTCTATTACTAAACAATTTGATTAAAATGTTAGATTTGTTTATCTCACGTGAAGAAAGCCGTAGAATGAGTGCTATAGACGATATATCTGGACCGTCGACGGATGCAGTCGCGTGGAACACGAGTTATGGCCGGGCGCTCAGCCTTCATCGCGGGAAAACTTATAAAATATCGCTCGAGAGTTACGGTTGGAGAATGGGAATGAAATCCAGATAACACAGGTTATGATGAAATTTCCGAATTAATAACAATAATGTAATTTATATTTAAAATAACTTTAAAATGCTCCTAATTTTATTATTAACATCATGTCCTCTGGTAGGAATCATACCTGCGACCTTTACAATCCAGATGACTGTTTCCATCTGAGCTACCAAGGACTCCTACGTATAACCATGCAATGTTAAAATATACTTGTTTGTTGGTTCGGGAGTTGGAAAAGAATATTTCGACACTAGCAGGATATACGTTAAAATACAGATGCACTAGAAGAAATTCACGTGGTGATCCCAAGACTCCAATAGCCTCGGTGGTTAGAGCAGTCAACCGGATTGTGAAAGGTCGCGCGTTCTGCTCCTAATTTTTTTTTTTCAAGATTACATAGTTTTAACTTTGTAAGCCATAGCAACATTTAGAAACTACTGGGAACTTTGTTTTAAGCTTACAAAAAAGTTTAATAAGCAACATTAACATTTTTATATTTTCCTTTACTTCCCCCGTAACATAAACCTAAGCATACAGCTATCAAGTGACCGAAAAACCGTTCTCGCCGAAATTCAGGCGAAACTTAAATCTCACTTAGATTGTGCAAATAAAAAGCCTTAGAGGTTCGTGTTTTCCTTTTACAGACTTTAATATAAGTACGTATTTGTGTTCTCAAGCTGTTTACTTTTTAAATGCTGCGTTGCATTGTTAGCGTGTGAGGTTGACCGTAATTTTTGAGTCAAGTTTTGAATCGCGTAATTTATTTTGCGTTGTGTGTCACAGAATTTAAACGCAAACCGCTTTTTAATATTAGCCTGTCTTTTACACAGCTAGATGACAAGCCTGACGGCCCACCTGATGGCTAACCCGATGGTAAGAGCGACTAAGGAAATACTTGGTATTTTTAATAATGATAATAAATTGTCATCCCGAGTTCTTAGATATAATGCCCAGTACACTGTATAGCTTTCCTTTCAATCCGAATCACAGCGATCTGCTTTACGGCCAAAATAGCAATTCCTTATAAAAACCAAAGGTCAACGTAATTTAGGCGAGATAAATCGAAGTCACAGTCTTTTGTAGGAATAACAAAAAACAATCCAAGAGGAAACGCGTGGACAATAAGACGGAAAGCGATTCGCAATTAAATTACTAGGTTCTATTGACGCGTAGTGTACGCGATGCGTCCTTCTTATTAGTGAGTAGGCGAGGCCTATCTTATCTTATCTTATTGTGGGGCCATGACTAAGTCATACTGCTACTGTGGTATACAATTGGGATCTTTTTGTGCCTCCCCTGCTATTACTGATCCTGTGTACAGAATATAGTTGCCGTTAGCCTCACTACACCAAACTTACAGGAACATCCAATAACACGTTTATAATGTGTATTAGAATTTATAATAAATTACCAGAAGAGTTCAAAGATATTAAGTTTTATAGGTTCCGGCGAGTAGTTAGAGATTGGCTTGTAAAACATTGTTTCTATAGCATCTAAGAATATTTGAACTATAAATAGATAGATTGTTATGGAATAGCTTTAAGAACCTTTGTGTATACGCCTGAAAAGGTAGTATTAAGTGATACTATTATTTATATTTTTAAGACCTTTATCTGTAACCTTATTTCATACACAATAAAGAACTGAACTATATCCTTGGACAGAAAGAGCTTGTAGTCCTCTGGCTTTGGATGTGCCATTTCCAGAAGGCTTATTCGGGTTTTAGCCAGAGCATCACAATGACACAAGAGATGCATCATTGATTCCTGGCATTCACCACATGCTCGACAAGATTGTGTTGTGGAGAGTTGCATTTTGAAAAGCATGTGGTTAGTAACGAAATGCCCTGTGAGCGCCTCAATTAAAGCGAGCTTGTATTCGGCGGGACCTAAGGTATGTCGCTTGCTGAGAACTGCTCAAAGCATTTTTGTGTAACGTTGACGACCGCCTACTTCCTCGACTGTCCCCAGGCCCAGACGATTCTACTTACGGGCATAACACGTAGTAATTATTTTAACAGGTAAAGTGTGTTCATCTCGTAGTACCCGCTGGGGTAGTAACAGTGGGGTGGTAACAAGTAAATAACACCAAGTTGTAGTCTCACGAGCTCGAGGATCAGGGGGACTTGTCTCCTACGTTGTCAGCATAACGCTTTCTCTTGATTTTGACAGGGTAGGCAACGCAAACTACGAGCGTCTATAGGCTACAGTGACAACGCGTGAGTAGTACGCAAGGTGCTACGAGTGTCTATAGGCTACAGTGACAACGCGTGAGTAGTGCGCAAGGTGCTACGAGTGTCTATAGGCTACGGTGACAACGCGTGAGTAGTGCGCAAGGTGCTACGAGTGTCTATAGGCTACAGTGACAACGCGTGAGTAGTACCCAAGGTGGTACGAGCGTCTATATGCTACAGAAACAACGAATGAGTAGTGCTCAAGGTGCTACGAGCATCTATAGGCTACGTTAACTGCTTAACTTTAGGTGGGCCTCTTGATTACCATCCTTGTGGCATACAAAAAAGTTAAAGCCAAAACAATATAAAATTAAGAAACCATATAATTTTCCACGCAAATACAGTAAATTGTATTTTCCTTCGTAAACGAAGGAAATTAATTACCTACTATAATTGCATTGATCACAATTAACATTATTTATGTTAAAACGCTACATTAAACCAGAATTCCTACGATTAAAACTCCTTTCAACGCGAATCAAAGGAATTATAATTTAAATTCCTCTCCAATTAGGTGAATGCTTTGAAGAATTTGAGCAATTTCAGATTGAACGCCTAATGCGAGAAACAAAGGCTCAATAATGGGAGGTATGAAAGGTGAGCGGCTAATTTACGATTCTACAAAACTCCGTTCACCTTCTCTAATAGGCAATTTTTAATTTATTTATGGAAATATTTCACGATCGTAAACCTGGGAGTATTGGAGCGTAGGGCGAAACAAATATGTATTAGTGTTGTTTTGTTGTAGATTTTAAATTAAATTTAAAAACATTATGTCCTTTGTCGCCGTCGATATCCAAGCAATAAGATATACCGGGTGGTGCCTTCAATACGACAATAAATTAAAGCATGGGCTAAAGTAGTTCTTAAAAATCATCATATTCATTTGATAATTTCATGACATTTGTGCATTATTTCATATAAAGTGGCAAACTGTGCGCGTGGCGAATATTAAGCGATTTTCCCTTGTTTCCGCAGGTGTCTATCAAAAGGCGGCGGTAACCGCTTACCATCAGGTGGGCCGTCAGCTTGTTTATCATCTAGTAGTATAAAAAAAGAAAACTATTTCTATGAACTAATATAGCCCCTGTTTTAATTTATTGTCGTATTGACGGCACAACCCAATTATATTGTGTCTAGTTTGTTGGTATTTCACATAATAACTTGTTGTCATGTTATTGTTGTAATGTTATTGTTGTAATGTGTGGTGTACTTATTTTTTTAAAAGCGTGTCATGCAACTACTAAGTAATTTTTTACATAGTAAGGTGAATTAATCAACACCACCTGACGGGAATCTTTAATCAAAAACGGTTTTGTCTACACCGTAATGTCATTTTTGACGGGCCTCGCCTCACCTTAGCCCGAGCCTTTAGCTGTCTTCGCAGCTCGCGTAGTTCCTTGTACAGCTAGTTCCTTGTTCCAAGACAGCTAGTGCAGTTTCAACACACTGATCTAGCCGTCTCCATATTGCCGGCTGCCTTTTCACTCGGAGGGAACATAATAATATGTGCTGATGAAGAATTTAAGGTTATGGAGGTACGTCGAAAAAACAAGCTACTAAATTTATTTGACGGTGCTTCAGAGTAAGAAGAGGGAAGGTGGGATTAGGATAAAGAGCTCTACAGAGCAGTCTCCATGATATAGCCGATAGAAGCCGCTAAGCGACGTAATGTCTCGACGCGATTGTAGTGGCCCTAGGCCATTCGGAACCTCTACATCGCAAATGATGCGGACAGCACGACACTGCAGTCTGTCTTGAATCTACTTAGCAGAGCCATCTCACAAACGCGAACAATTGGTCCTTCGAGCCGGATTAGAACCAGCAACCCTTGTATGTATGGACCTAATGAAAGCAAGGGACTTTATGTGGGATAAAGAATCAGTTTGTGATAGTTGAATAAAAGGAGATGGTCTCTTAGAATTACGTCACGAATTAAATACAAATATTGATATAGCTACACACACGACCTTTCAACGCAACGCAATATTGAACTTGTAACTTTCTATCACAGCGACTCAGTAACAAAGTAAAAATGTTAAAACTTTTACATGTCATGAGCAAAGAGCTACGAACATTACTCACTAATTAAATCACCGGCGGCTCCTGTTTCTCATTTATAAGTTTAATTCCCTAATTAGTAGGTAATTCTGAACTCTTCTATTGAAACGTGTGGGACTGAAGGATTTGTTCGTAATCCGGTGAAGACGTACTTTGATCACTCGGTGCTTTGACGGACGTCAAGACAAGGGTCCGGAATAATTAATGAATTTTAAAGAGACTTCCGTAATTAAATTTCTGTGTCGATACCAGTTTTTGTCACAATAATCGTTGATCAAAGTGATAGACTGAGAGGTGACAGGATTTTTGATAACGATAATGGATACGGTTTAATTTGCATCTATAGTTTGTAGAGTAGTCCCACAAGGTGAATGATATTGGTCTGCCGGTTCTCAGTGGTTGCAACTTCGAGTTATAGAGCTTACAAGAGGGGTCATTGTTGCAAAAAAAAACGATCAGAGAAATGGTCAGTTTTTGTACATATTCAAGGTATGGTGTCTCTACAGATGAAACAAGTTGGTCTGGCAGCTCTCAGTGGTTGCATTTCAGAATTATGATGCGCGCAAGTCACAGCATTGTTGCGAAAAAAAACGATAACAGAAATGGTCAGTTTTAGTACCGTTTAGAAGTATGGTGACTCCACAGGTGAAACGAGTTGGTCTGCCTGCTCTCAGTAGTTGTATTTCAGAGAAGAAAAAAAATAACAGTAATCAATAAAATAAAAAAATAAATCGAACAAGTCCAATTTTTATTAATCTAACTTTCATAATTTAATCATCTTTGAGTAAAGCCACAAATTAATCACTTTGTAGAATATTGCAAACGCCTAAAGAGTTAAATATTTACTTACTTCAAATATTCTTTTAATATTTTTTTCAGCTTTTTCATTAGTCACATTAAAATCTATACTAAACCACAATATAAAGTATTTAATCCAGTTTTTTATAAATATTTAGCTTGATATATAATCTAATAATTTTTAGGTAAAATCACAGATTCTTCATGCATTCTTTTTAATTTAGATTTCGTCATCTTCAGAATCTTCCCCCTAATAGTACTGAAAAAATGCGCAGCGGAGTTGTCTGCCGTCTTAATGCGTCTATACCGTCTTTTTTTCTCTACTGGGTGTGTGCTAGAATCTTGGAGAGAGGTCAATGTGCAACCGGTCCCCATAAAGGGAGACGAATAAAGGATCCTAAGCAACCAGCTGATCCGATATCTAGAAGATCAACCATTAATTAATAATCGACAGTGCAGGCTTCGGTCGAAATTAATGCATGTCTGAAGTAAAGCTATTGACAAACGTGGTGAGTCAGTGGCTGTTAGCCTTGACATTGCCAATGCATTTGATCGAGTCTGGCACAGGGCTCTTCTATCCAAGATCCCAGCATACGGTCTGCCCGCTCAGCTCTGCAACTGGATCGCCGGCTTATTATTCCACCTTTACCCTCCGAAGAACAGCACGCGTGCTCCTAAGTATCTCATGAGCACGCGTGCTGTTCTTCGGAGTCATCAATTCACAGTCTTCACCTCAATATCACGCACAAAGAAATTTAGTATCTATTAGAGCGTCTTGTTTTTACTTAGGATATTGTAAGGTTTTTGTTTGCCCTTTCTATAAATACCGACTTCCTGCATGAGTGAAGAATCCGTGTCCTCGCAGATGGATGCTCTTCGCGGTTCATGTCAGTGAATGCTGGTGTACCACAAGGCTTTGTTCTATCTCCCACACTATTTCTTCTTCATATCAATGTCATGCTTCCGTTAGGAAACATTCATAGCTATGCATGGGGGATATTACGGTCGCCCAGGGGCTGGGCGCGCTGAAAACGTGAGAGAAAGAATCTTACCATTGAGCTCAACAGAGTGTTGAACCTTATATCTGAATGGGGGTCTAACAATCTTGTTAAGTTTATCGCTAAGGAAACACAGGAGGGTAGGTTAAGAAGAGCATTAAGGGCTGCCGCCGGGGTTGTGCGCATTGCACCAGTTGCCATTGCCATCAAGCACGTGGTGCGTTGCAAGCTGGTTAGCTTATTGATGGTTGTTATTTGCATGACTTTTTTCTCCCAGACTACGCAGGCATACGTTAGCATCGGCCTTACGATGGTGGTATAAAGCCATAGGGCGAGTTTGGGGTTTAAGCCCCATCTCGTCCCTGCAAGGCGGTGACATATTCCTAAGGCAGTTGTTGCCTTTTGGATTACGTTGTTTAAGTGTGTTTTCCAGGTCAGTGTCTTGTCATTTGATATGCCCAAGTATTTGACTTCTTGGGAATAAGGTATGGATGTTCCTTTAATAGTTAGTGTAGCAAGCCTGTTTAGCTCGCGCTTCCTAGTAAAGGGCACTATAGTTGTTTTGGAGGGGTTAACCCCCAGTTGGTTATCTGCGCACCATTTGACATTTGATAATCTGCGCTCTTTGTAGTATTGATAATACAGTGCTTTGGCAAGGACCTATAACGTAGGCCACTACGTCGTCGGCATAGCCCTGCACATCAAAACCCATTTGAGTTGTTTTTGTAAGGAGTTTATCCACAACAAGTGACCATAGCAATGGAGACAGTACGCCCCCTGCGGACATCCCCTTGTTGTCTTAAAATTTCTTGTTATTCCGTTTAGATTTATCTTAACGGTTCTATTAAGCAGCATTGACTTTATCCACCGGGTCGTTGTGTCATCGATCCCTTTGGCTCCCATACCTTTGGTCAGGGAGTGACATTGTCAAAAGCTCCTTCAATATCGAGGAAAGTACACAGAGCTATCTGCTTGTCTTCCAGAGCTCTTTCGATCCTGTTCGTAAGCTCAAGAAGAGCAGTTTCCGTGGATTTCCCTTTTTTATGAGCATGTTGCTTGGAGTGTAAAGGGACTTCCTTCAAAGGTCCTTCCCTTATGCATTCGTCTATGATTTTATCCATACATTTTAGCAGGAAAGGGGTTAGGCTTATTGGTCTAAAGGATTTTGGTTGTGAATAATCCTTCTTGCCTACTTTAGGTATAAAGCATACCTTGACCAATGTCCAGTTTTCTGGTATGTATCCCCATGCGTAGCTCAGACGAAATATTTTTACTAGGAGCGGTGTAAGAATGTCTTTCCCTTCTTGCACCAGTGCTGGGAAAATGTCATCTTCCCCAGCAGACTTAAATGGTTTGAAGGTTTCGATAGCCCATTTCACTTTATTTGGTCTGATCATTTTTGCTGCTCTTCTCCAGTCTTCGTTTTTAGGCCTGGTTAGGCAGTGCTGATACTCAGGTTTATATTCGGTACTCGATAATGTTTCTGATCCAGGGAAGTGTGTTGTCGCTAAGAGCTCCAGGGTCTTCTCCACTGTATGAGTACAATTTCCATCTGGTTTCTTTAAAAGTCCCAGTTGGTTGGCTGGCGATTTCGCTAAGATTTTGTGAATTCTGGCCCCTTGAGGAGTATTCTTGAACTCCTCGCAGAACTTCCGCCACGGAAGTCTTTTCGCCTTCCGTATTTCTTTATTGTATTCAGTTAAGGCTTTGTGATATCGCTCCCAGTCCTCGGGAGTTTGTCTTATTGAATAGTTTACGTGTTTTCTTCCTGAGATTGTCTAGTTTGGGGTGCCACTATGTTACTTTATTGTCCCTCTTGGTCTTGAGAAGGCAACTCATCTCATAGGATGCCGTGATGGCCTGAGAAATAAGGTGGACCGCATATTCTAGAGTTTCAGGAGACCTTATATTCTTAGGGACATTATCCCTATCCCTTACATATTTCTATATAGGTTCCAATTTGTGGTTAAAGGGTCCCTAAAGGTTACATTTTCGTATGTTTTGTTTGTGTTAATTACGAATCTAATCTGTCGTTGGTCGGACATAGATATTTCATTGCTAATGTTCCAGTCGTTGATCGTCCTGGCTAGATTGGTTAGTAGCAAGAGTTACGTCGAGAACTTCCTGTCTAGATCTCGTAACAAAGGTGGGAAAAGGCTGCCTGCCTTTGTTAAGTATCTGAAGACAGTTCGTTAAGATGAAGTCATGGAATAACTCACCCCTGTTGTTGATCTTGGTTATTAAATTACCGTTAATACGAACTGTTAATATACCATAACATTTTTCCAAACTTTTTTTATTAAAAGGCAACATTTTTTTGTCCGTCTTACTTTCGCAAAACAGGCACTTAGTATTTATTTTCGACATTATTGTAAAAATGCTAGTAGCTGTTGAATTCTATTTAAAAACACCAAAAACGAGCGCAAGCGCACCCCCCAACAACGATTATTCCACGCTCACTGTCGCGGGGGCGGGCGCGGGCGCGGGAGGAGGAGGAATGCTGTGTGTTTCAAGTCGAGACACGACAGCAGCGGTCAATGGGAATTTTAAAAATTTGTCGATTGTCCCGTTTTTGGCTATTTTTTTAAGCTTTTTCCATATATAAGAGTATTGCGTAGGGGAAGGGAGGGCAGGATGGTTCACTTAACTTAGAATAATAATAAAAAATACATTGCGGTAGAATACAAAGTATCGTTTATTTTCTCAAAATCAACTATCATTAAACTTTCATAATAATTAAACAGATAACTTTAATTTTTATCACAAGCGTAACAAGAGATCAATATTTAAAATTTTTGTTTTGATTCATCTTACCCTATACTATCGGGCAAGATGAATCTAGCGATCTATATAACAGATATATAACAAATAAAACCAAAAAATTTTATGATAATATTGTTGGAAAAATGTTTCAATACACTTTTATTTACATTAGTTAAGGAAATTAAAACAACTTCCTCCTAGGAATCCTGAAATAGGAAACTAAAAACGTACCGTAGCAAAATATTATAGTGGCGAGTACTCTTTTCGTTTTTTTGCACTGACGCGCGTAAACCTCCACTTGCAGTTCAAGTTGTCCTGATTTGCGAACCTCCGCCTCACTGCGCGTACGCACACCTTAAGTAGGTGTTTGTACCAAGCCGATAGAACAAAATATTAGAATAATTCATGTTGCCCGCTATATTCATCTTGCCCTCCCTTCCCCTACACAATGATATCTCTGAAATACAAACACTGACAGCAGGCAGACCAACTCGTTTCACCTGTGGAGACACCATACTTCTAAAAGGTACTAAAACTGACCATTTCTGTTATCGTTTTTTTTTCGCAACAATGCTGTGACTTGCGCGCATCATAACTCTGAAGTGCAACCACTGAGAGCCGCCAGACCAACTTGTTTCATCTGCGGAGATGCTATACTTTGAATATGTACTAAAACTGACCATTTCCCTGATCGTTTTTTTTTCGTAACAATTAAGCCACTTGTAAGCTCTATAACTTGAAGTTGCAACCACTGAGAGCAGGCAGACCGACATCATTCACCTTAGGGGACTACTCTACAAACTATAAAAGTAAATCTAACCATATCCATGATCGTTATGAAAAATCCCGTGACCTCTTAGACTATGATGGCAGTTTTCATTTCTTTTAACCGACTTATTATTCTTTACCAGTGGCGACCTACGGCTCCACCCGCGTCAGTTCAATTTTACGCCAAATTCGCGTCTTTGCGCCAAAAGATAGGTTATATTTTTACTTAAGATGTGGTCTATCTCCAAGACAAAGGAGATAGTTAAGTTTTGGGCACTTTAAGTCATGAACACCATTTCAGGTTGTAGACAAAAATGTACTAAACGTTGTTAACGACTACACGATTGACGGCCAGGTTCTCACCAGATCCACTATTGCTAAAGATCTAGGTATTCTTATAGATGAGTGTAGGGACTCGACAGAAATGTAAAGTCAGCATTTCAAGCGACTATAGAGATACGAGTCAGTCGTTCCCACGCCTTACCATTATTAGGTCAATTCGTGTGTAACTTTGAAGTAAAATCGTAGTATTATAAATCTACGTATTTCATTTAGTTTTCCTTCAAGAACACCCAAACAATAAGTACTAACATTGGTGACCCTTCGACGTTTGTTAAATAAAGTGAAAATAAATTAAAATATAAACTGTAAAAATAAATACCTAAGTGAATAAAAATGACTAGTGCAAACCAAGCAAATCAGCCTTCATCGTACTTGCCACCTACTTCACCATCGGACATTATGGCAGTCACTGTGTCATCAAGGATACCTGATTTTTGGTCTGACCAGCCTCGCGTATGGTTTTACCGGGCAGAAGCAGTTTTAGCGCCACAGAAACTAGGGGACGACTCACGCTTCGACCTAGTGGTATCGAAGTTACCCAAAGAAGTAATAACTCAGATTAGTGACTTTTTGGCCAAACCACCACCCACCGGAAAATACGAAGCATTAAAACTAAAGCTCCTGGCACAATTTGAAGATTCAAAGGCCAGGCAAATAGAGAAACTGATTGGCGAGATGGAGCTCGGGGATCAAAAGCCCTCGCAGCTACTACGACGGATGCGAGACCTGGCACGAGACAAGATCCCGGACGATACTCTCCGAGTGCTGTGGCAAGGTCACTTACCAGCTACGGTGCGCGCTGTCCTTGCGGTAACGGAAACTAAGGACTTAGACAACCTTGCGGTAGTTGCCGACAACGTCGCCGAGGCCACGAGATCGAGCCAGCTAGCTGAGGTCACGCGAAGCGCTCCCAGCACATCAACCGACACTGCACTCATCATGGCGGAGATCGCCAAGCTAAGTGTGCGAATGATGAACCTAGAGCGATCTCGTCCTAGATACAGAGATTTTAGAGGCTATCGTCGCCATCAATCACGATCGGCAAGCCGATATAGAAAGCAGTCAGCACAGCGTAGCCGTCATCATTCCAGTTCCGGAGACTTATGTTTTTATCACAATAAGTACCAGGATAAGGCTCATAAATGCGTACAGCCCTGCTCCTGGAACAAGCCCCAGCCCTCGGAAAACTAGAGAGCGTGGCACAGTTGTCAGCGGAAATCTGTGCCATATCGCCTTGTGCCCGCTTGCGTATAACAGACATAAATAGTGGACTTAACTTTTTAGTGGATACGGGTGCCAACGTATCTGTTCTACCAGTTACTCGTACTAAGTGTCGTTCAAAGTGCACGGATTACAAACTATATGCCGCGAACGGCACCGAAATTAAAACGTTTGGTGTGAAATCATTAGTGTTAAATTTTAAACTACGTAGGCCATATCGTTGGGATTTCGTTGTAGCTGATGTGAAGCAACCAATCTTAGGAGCGGACTTCCTCAGTCACCATAAACTATTAGTGGATTTAAGTGCACGTAAGTTAAGAGACCAAGTTACCGACCTCAACTTAATTGCTTCAGTGGTAAAAGTAGTAGAACCGTCTATAAGTACTATAAGTGACAATCACCCTTACAGCAATTTGTTGCATAAGTATAAAGAAATTACTAAGCCAATGTCATTCCAGGAAAGCTCACCTCATAACACCATGCATTATATTGAAACAACCGGTCCTCCAGTGCATGCGCGATCTCGTCCATTGCCACCTGATAGGTATAAAAAGGCGAAGGAAGAGTTCCGTATCATGCAAGAAGCCGGCATATGTAGACCATCAAAAAGCGCTTGGGCAAGCCCACTACACATTGTCCCAAAGAAAAACGGTGATATTAGACCTTGCGGCGACTATCGCCAATTAAATTCTATTACAAAACCAGACCGCTATCCCATTCCACGTCTACATGATTTTACATATATATTGGCGGGAAAAAGCATTTTTTCTAAATTAGATATAAACAGAGCATATCATTGCATTAACGTTAATCCAGATGATATAGAAAAAACAGCCATAATAACACCATTTGGACTTTTTGAATTCCCTAGAATGACATTCGGATTACGTAACGCAGCGCAAACATTTCAGCGCTTTATGAATAACGTGTTACAAGGTCTAGATTTCCTATACAATTATTTGGATGACGTCATATGCGCTAGCGATAACGAAATGCAACATAAATATCACTTAGAACTAATTTTTCAACGTTTCCAAAAATTTGGCATCACCATAAATTTAGCTAAATGCTGTTTTGGACAAAGTAAAGTCGAATTCTTAGGCCACGAGGTAAGCTCAAACGGTATCAAACCACTACAGGATAAAGTAAACGCAATCGTTAATTTTCCGAAACCAAAAACCGTACAACACTTGCGAAGATTTTTAGGAATGGTTAATTTTTACCGCTCTCACTTACCAAACACCATGTGTTATCAATCCGAGCTAAATAAATATTTAATAAATACAAAAAAGAATGATAAGCGACTTATCGAGTGGACAGAAAAAGCTGACATTGCTTTTGAGCAGTGTAAAACGGCGCTACAAAACGCCGCCACACTGTCTCATCCTTATCCCGATTCTACGTTAGCCTTGATGACGGACGCATCCGATAATTGTGTAGGAGCAGTGTTACAACAGAGATTAGCAAATAGTTGGCAACCTCTAGGTTACTTCTCTAAAAAGTTGACTCCGACACAACACAAGTATAGCACCTACGATCGCGAGCTTTTAGCTATTTACATGTCAATTAAACATTTTCGCAAATTATTCGAGGGGCGTCCTCTGACAGTGTATACAGACCATAAGCCACTTTGTCATGCATTTAACAAAATAGGGAGAGATGATAAGGAAACACCTAGGCGGACTAGACAGTTACTTTTTATAAGTGAATTTAGTACCGACATACGCCATATTAGCGGTTCTGATAATATAGTTGCCGATACGCTATCACGTGTCGAGACAATTGTCTGTCCTACTGTACTCAATTACAGTGAACTTGCGGACGCGCAAGAAAAAGATGAGTATTTATTGCAATGCGACAAAAATAATTCTAGTAACGTGAAATTAAAGAAAATTTACATGCCTAATTATAATAAATCAATATATTGTGAAATTTCAACAGACGAAATAAGGCCATATCTGACGGAAGAATTTAGAAAAATTGCATTTAACTCAATACACAATTTAAGCCACCCAGGTGTAAGGACAACAAAAAAACTAGTTTATAAAAAATTTTTCTGGCCTGGTATGAACAAACAAATCGGCCAGTGGGCTAAAGTCTGCATACAATGTCAAAGAGCCAAGATTAGTAGACACACAATTTCACAATTAGGTCAAATTTCTCCAGCCAACCGTTTTGAGCACATCCACGTGGACATCGTCGGACCACTACCGACATCTCCACAAGGATACAGATATTGTTTGACTATCATTGATAGGTGTACACGGTGGCCGGAGGCATACCCTTTAAAAGAAGTTACCGCAGAGGTTGTGTCAAAGAAAATTTATAACGAATGGATTTCGCGTTACGGCTGTCCTGTTAAACTCACAAGTGATCAGGGCCGCCAGTTCGAAAGCACCTTATTTCATTGTCTAATGAAATTATTGGGTGTCAATAAAATTCGAACTACGCCCTACCACCCGCAAAGTAATGGTGCAGTCGAACGGTGGCACCGATCACTGAAAGCTGCAATAATGGCACGTATGAATAATAATTCTTGGGTTGAAGAGTTGCCCACAGCATTGCTAGGGTTGCGCGCCGCCTGTCGCAGTGATGACGGAATCAGTGCAGCCGAATTAACGTTTGGCCGGACTTTGCGACTCCCAGGAGAATTCTATGAGGTTTCTAAGCAACATGACTCTGATGACCCGTTTTGTCTTATTAACAAAATTAGGGAAACTTTAAAAAACTTTACCCCCTGTAGTATCAATAAGTCTCATAATACGCGTAAATTTTTTGTTCACACTGATTTACAAACATGTAAATATGTTTTTGTTAGAGACGATGCTGTGCATAAGTCGTTAAAGCCACCTTACGATGGACCTTTCAGAGTCCTCGAACGAAATTCAAAGGTATTTTTGGTGCAGCTACCTAATCGCGAAGCTCGCATTTCAATCGATAGATTGAAGCCAGCTTACATGTTATTGGAAGAGGATGACATGTCTCCACTTAAAAACAGCGGCCCAGAATCTAGTTCACAAGGTAATGAATTGTTACAGGACAGGCGTGACACGAATATTAAAAGCAGTAACACTGACAACCCTTACTTTGTTACACGTTATGGTCGCGTTATCAAACCACCTGTACGTTTTACTGTTATTAATTAACATACTGTATACTATTAAGATCGTTCTTTTGTCAAATAATTAAATATGATATCCCAAACAACTTGGTGCATAGAACTAGTTAAAATTATCTTATAACTACCTAAATTAGTAGTTACTATTGTAATATCGAATTAATAAGTTAGTAATTATTGTCTTAAAACCATGCTAGTTAGTACCTACATTTAATTTAAGATATATTACTACCAATAAATTAACATTGCACTATTAATATATATATATATATATATATATATATATATATATATATAATAAATCATGCAATTAGTTTGTATATCTACTTTTAAAATATGTATATAGTCATACGTTACTTAGAAGAAGCACAAAAATAGAAGTGTAACCTAAAATAAAACTTAAATATTTGAATTAAGAATGTTAAATTTAAAAACTAAAAGTTAAGGGAGTAGTTTATGTAATATAGTATAGGTATCATTAAATACTATCTACATAATACATTATAATAATTGTATCTATGTAAAGTTTAACTAACTCCATTGAAATTTAAATGATAATTTTAATGTAACCAGGTATGTAATTAGTAGGTAAATGATTAGTAGGTTAAGTAAATAGAAATACTTTGTAAGTTACAAATTAGAAATATTATAATACGAATCTTCTAATAACAATTCTCACGAGAAAAAACTTTATTATCGTTGCGCTACGCAGTTGTTTGTTGCTACGACAATAGCGCAATCGACACCAATATCATTTTCTGATGACACAACAACAAGTTGTTAGTCTTTTGTGCATGTTATTAGATGATTTTAAATTCAAAGTTATTAGATTCAATCGAATAGGTAATATAAATTAGATTAATTATTTGCATAGTAGCATGTAACAGATAAAATAAGAGTAGGCATAAATTAAATAACTGTAATTACGTTCAATTTGATCACGCAATTGCCCAATTAAATTTAAGACAGTCAACAAAAATCAATTATAAATAAGTAAGAAATTATTATCTTGTACATTTATCTTTTGAATTTCAACAAGTAGATACAACATGGGCAACTACCAAGATAAAGACAAAGTCGTCGCGGCGCAGGTCCAGGCGCAAGTAGTCACGGGCCAGATGGAGCACAAAATTAACTATATGGAAATAATATTAATTGCAATAGTTGTGTTGTTGGCGCTAGTACTGTGCTTCGCCATACGCCATCATTGCCGAACAAGACTTAAAAGTTGGTTACTTAAAGAAGCAGTTCGGGCCAATTTTTCTGCAGCGCCGCCGCAGCCGGTAACCAAAATACAAATGGTACAGCCACCAACCACCAACCATCAGCGGCGACGCCGGCATCAGCAACACGAACTACATGTAATAAATCAAAGTGAACGTAATGACCGTAGTGCACGTAACGTAACATACTTATAAGTTTTATCCGAATAAATGTATCTATGTATCGTATCAAGTATGTTAAGCAATTTTTTTTTAACTTAATTTGTATTTTTTTTTTTGTAAAAGGGGGAATGATGTAGGGACTCGACAGAAATGTAAAGTCAGCATTTCAAGCGACTATAGAGATACGAGTCAGTCGTTCCCACGCCTTACCATTATTAGGTCAATTCGTGTGTAACTTTGAAGTAAAATCGTAGTATTATAAATCTACGTATTTCATTTAGTTTTCCTTCAAGAACACCCAAACAATAAGTACTTACAATGAGAAACTTTCTTTCCGAGCGCATTACCAACACATAGCGACCAAAGCCAATCAACTACTTGGATTTGTTTTTAGATCCACTAAAGGCTTTGTTAAATCACAATCAATATTATATTTGTTTTTTACTCTTGTCAGAAGCATCTTGGAATATGGCAGCCCTGTTTGGTCGCCGCACTATAAAGTACATGTTGATGAAATAGAGAGAGTACAGAAAAAATGCCTACGCATGTTGTACTACCGTCAACATTGTAGTCTCACCATTCCCAGCTATGACACTAGGTTGTCCAAGTTTAAAGTGCAAAGGTTAGAATCACGCCGTAAGTTTTTCGATTTTGTTTATTTTTACAAAATAGTTCACTCACTGATTGACACCCCTGATTTGCTTTCTCAAATAGCTATCAATACAAAGTATAGTGCGCGCAGGTGTAATCAAACAAATCTTTTTGCGTTAGAGACTTATAAGAATAACACATCCTTTTACAATCCCCTGGTTCGAATGGCTCGTCAGTATAATGAATTGGCAAAAAATCGCCCAGAGATCGATATCTTCACACCTAAACTTACTTCTTACCTAAGAACTCTAAAAAGTATCCTCTACTCCAAGCCCGAGGACAGTGTGATCTCTACATCCGTGTAGGGTAGAGAGTTGTCTCTGAAGTTTAATTTTAAGACCCTTTTTTTATTCTCTCGTTTGTATTTGGCAGTATTATGTAAGCCTGAGTTTTATGTCGAACTCGTAAATTTTATAAAATACACATATTTGTGGATTACAATCTAGATGTGAACTGTATAATTATAAGTTAAGTGTTTAATGAATTGTAATCTGTTTTGTGTATAAAATAAATAAATAAAAACATGACTTTCAAAACAACATAAAACGAAAAAAATATAGTTAAAAATAGACTTAACATAACAAAATAAAATAATTATTGCTTAAGAATGACTATATAGAACTTACAAAAGAAGCCAAAACTCTCCTGTCCATACCTATAACGACCCATAAAAAAAGATGAATTTAATGTCATGATTATCGACATTTATTCAAATTGTCATTTCGTGCTTCGACCGTGCTTGTTTTGATTTAATAAAATACTCAAGTGTGTTTTGTTGATTTTTGGAACTGTTTGATCTTGACTATCAAGAAATAAAAGGACAATCTTCAATAAAAAACGTAAAAAAAACCTAAATTGTACTTTTGACATTAACATTTTGCTGTCTTCAAATGGCTACTTCTGTGATGTTTTTCACCAAAATCTTTTTTTGCTACTTTTATCATTTAAATTTACGATTGACGGAAAATCTCACAATTTTATGCTTTCTTTCAAAAATAACTGTAAGAAAAATGGTGCTCATGGGCTGGCCTCTATTTGTTACAAACTTTTACCATCTCCTTACATATTAAAAACTTATTAAAAACAAGACCACGATCTCCATTACTTGTGGCCTATTATTGTGTTCTAAAACTACCTACAAAATAAGAATTTTCTCTGTTTTTTTGTCGCAGAAACCAGTGCCAAAACATCCGTCGCGTCGACCGAAAAAATATTGGAAGTCGAGTGGCGACATAAATCTGAAACAGGCAGGCATGTTGGCAAGCCTCCGGCTCCATTATTGGGAGAAACAAGACCGGGATGAAGATTACTGGGCAAATACAGTTAATAACGCAAAATTGTGTTTCAAAAAAGTAGTTCAGTTAAACGGGAAAAGTTCCCCGAAGGGGACGGGCTTGGATTGGCTATACATCAAGACGACAAGGCTATCGGACCACTCCTTCACAGGGGGAAATTAAACATCTAGCAGCTTTTAATTATGGTGTAAGGAAAGGTATAGTCTAAACACCGTTTTCCTATTACAGCCGTGAAACAGTTCGCTGTGTTTCAGATTGAAGGGAAAGGTATCCAGTGTAATTACTGGGCATGAAAGGCATTTCATTTTAGGCCTCAGGATGACACACCTGCAGTACCAAGTGATTTTTTCCTTGTCGTTGCTGGTGTCGAAAGGCGACGGCAGCCACTAACAGCTGTGTGGGCTGCCAGGGTACAATCTTGGGTAACTTCTGACGAGGCCGGTTGCATCTTGACAGAGAATCAAAAGAGAGAGGTGTGAGATGGTTGTGAGATATAGTATTATTTATCACTCGAACCCAGGGAACCATAGACTGGGTATCTTATAGAATGTCGCAGTCAATTAAAACCAATTTACAGTATTGTGTCTAGATCCCTAGATCTCATCTAGGAAGCGTTGTGTTGCAAGCTTGTCTTATTTTTTATAAGAAGCACGGTAAATACTCAGCATCAGGTAATTTGAAGTGGAAGAAGAGTCTATATCGTCAGTGAGTGTGCAAGACCACGTAAGAGCCGTTTGCAAAACCGCGTATTCACAAAAGTCGCAAAATTGAAATATCGCGGCAGCGGGCTTTTAGCGCCGATTCGCTTATACTAGATTCTCATTAAACAACACCCAGAGAAATCTCAAACAAGCTCAGTCATATAAATATGTAGGACGGAAGGCATTTTTCGATGCCACGGCGTCATTTTGAAGCATAGCAATTTATGTCGTATTTCTGTAACGATACGTTTGAATTTTCATTAGTAAAAATTTAAATACTTTTCCATGCGGTCCCGGTCTGCATAGGCCTTTATTGTTAAAGCGGCAAACTGCGGATACATGGTTGTAGCTATCGGCGGGCTTAGACCACAGGCTTAAAATAGGTACCTGGTGCCATAAGTGTATATATTACCATAACCGCTCACCATCAGGCGTACCATGTTACGTGGGCTATACAGGGTGTAAAAGAGACGCTCTCTATAACGAAGATGGCAGTGCTGGTCACCCTAAGCAAGACTTAATAAAAAAATGATATCGCGAAAAAAAATCAGCTGTTCCATACAAATAGGTCGTGCAGATATTACAATTTGTATGAACAGCTGATTTTCTTTCGCGATATCAATTTTTTTTTATCAAGTCTTGCTTAGGGTGACCTGCACTGCCATCTGCCTTCGTTATAGAGAGCGTCCCTTTTACATCCTGTATATGATTATAGTATAATTTATTTATCTCAAAATCAATTTAATAATCCAAATTATTATTAGATTGATGTTTAATGGAAGACGTGTTTTTGATGTATCATAGAGCACTGGCAAAGAAATTGAGCGTAGAACTGTATTGGAACGGGAACAAAAGGAGAATAACTAATTAGTGAAATCGAGCGTGGCATGTGCCTAGCGGCCCCCGGCCATGGTCGGGGGGATTTACTTCATTAGGGGAAACGCTCGATTTAGTTCGCAGTAATTAAGAGATACGCACAAAAAATGCACTTAAATTTCACTACTCTCGTGGTGTCTACCTACCAGTGTATCTACATTACACACACTACACTACATTACATTATTCTAACCCCAACAAAAGATTTGTACGAAAGAATAGAATTATTAAATATAAAACAACTCTACGCATAAGATACATGTGCTCTAGTTCAAAGGATAATTAATAATTCTATTACAATTTAATAGAATTATTATTCAAGTACAACGTATTACCAAGAGTCATAAAAGAATGTGATAGCATACTATTATTCTTAATTTTTGATTTTAACATTATAATAAATGTTTGAAAAATTACTTAGTAATTAAAATATAATAAAACTAGAAAAATTTCACGTCCTGAGGCAGGAATCGAACCCGCGACCCCAACCACTGCCCCAACTTAACCGAATCGTAGGTATTTGTAAAAATACTCGTTTCGGATGTTGAAATAGAATATTTCGACATTGTAGGGTGGACGTTAGCTCATAAACGCAAATACAGATAGACTAGAAGAATTTCACAGGGATATCCCAAGTCCTGGGTGGCTCAGTGGTCAGAGCAGTCGCCCGGATTGTGAAAGGTCGCGGTTTCGATTCCTGCCTCAGGACGTGAAATTTTTCTAGTTTTATTATATTTTAATTACTAAGCATACTATTACAAAGGCCTTTGAGGTAAATATTTAAATATTTAAGTTACCACAAAATGCTTATATTTTTGATATCTCATTGTGAGAAATAAATTTCTTTAAACCTATACTTAGTAAATCCTGCCCTCTTCTTTCATGATGTACACGGCTTTATTTAAAATTCGTACTTAAGCAGGTTAACCGTCGTCGTTAAATTAAATGGTCCAAAAATGAGATTAATTCGCTTGACATTGCAGCAACGAACCAATTATGCCTCTTGAAATAGGCTTATTGGGCATTGATGCAGGTGGTACCCGGTGGTGTCAAAAATCTTTTAAGAGTACAAATAAAACATCATCTTCAGGGAGATACCAACACGGCTTTAGCTGTGATGGTACTTAAGAGCAGAATATGAAACTTTCTGTGATCACAACTCGTGAAAATTTTCACAAAAAATGAAACAGTTTGCTGTGTTTCGGATTGAAGGTAGCCAGTGTAATTACTGGGCATGGACGGAATTTCATCTTAGGCCTCAGGATGACAACGCACCTGCAATACCAAGTGATTTTTCCTTGTTATTGCAGGCGACGGTAACCACTTGCCACCAGTTGTATTAAAAAAACTATTTTGCTTTTCAATATTTCCAGTATAAAATCTATCACAACGTGTCCAAATTATATTTTAATTTGATATCATTGCTGGGCCATCAGTACCTGCACAGCTCTCCATTTCTTTGATTCGATTTAAAATATTGACCCCTAAAAGACTTGTCGAGACCATTCTCATTCAGATATTGTCGTCCGTGTCCAGGTTTATACTGTTACTATTAAAATTCTTGTGCAAACTATTAATAAGGCTAACAATCAGACTGAGAACCATCATAAATAAACCGAGCCCTATTAAAACAGTCACACAACGTTTCGTAGTGAGGATAGCTGATTATCTGGGCATTGTTTGCCAATCACTCTCCCGTGGTAAGCAAACAGACCTACTAAAACAATCGGACCTCCCTCAGTACTACAACACCAAACAATCTTTCCTTAGCTCTAAACGATATACAATGCTGCATTTTCTGACAACGAGGTTTTCTTAGCGGAACAAAAGCAGCGATGTACAATAATCATGAGGCTGCTTTCGTCTTGGAAAGTAACCAGCGAAAAATACACAGGCTCCGCAAACAAAGCTCGAAATGATAGTTTGTTCTCGTATTAAAATAGCTGTCGATCATATTTACTTACCCTACATAAACAAGGGAACATTCGCAGTGAAGGGCCCTTAATTGATCGGGTGTGTGTGAACTATAGCCCTTTTTTTGTTCTTGCCTGTCCTGGGCACAAATATGGTCAGCCAATATGGCCACCATGACTTTTATATGACCTACTAAAGTTAGAAAGCTTAGATTATAGTGAAGGTACTAATAAAACAAGTCTCTAATATCAAATTCAAAATCAAACTCAAAATATTTATTGCTTGCTACTTTGGTCAACATACACTAACGAGAAGGAACACTTGTGATTTGTTCCAAGTGATCTTACGAACTAAATGACTGATGAATTTTATTAATTAAAACAAATATGGGCATCTGTAGGCCTGCTGGCGGGTGGACGTGCAGGCGGTTAGCGTTGAGCGGTCGCGGTAACAAAAGCCACCGCCGAGCAGAATAACGCTTTTAAATCTCAAACTTCCTCAAGAATGACGTTTATAACCACAGAACATAGAGAGAGGTTCTCTAACTAATTAACCGAAAATAAAGGAAAAAATATGGCTTGAAACTGATTAAATAACAATTTTAATGATATACAAACAGTAGATATAAGTTTATTAGTTATATACTTTTAATTGGAGACAAACTTTACGCACCGCGTAATTATGTTCTCACTACCATTTTTGTAGCTATATCTTCACCGCTCATATCCGACTTCAAAATTGTGCAAAACATAATTCAATGTGCTACTTACTTATCTGATACAGTAGTATTCTTCGGTCGGTAGGGGTACTACAGATATAATTCTTTCTGGAACAGCTTAGCACCAACTTATACACGATGATTGAGCAGGAACACTATATGCATACAATAACACACACCACACATACACACAATATCATAACGTAATCTTTACCAAAAACAAACTCCACAAATCCCGAATTTTGCCAGTTTATATTTCAACTCAACAACTGTTTAACTTCGCCACCTCAGACCTTTATATTACTAAAAGATTTTTATCCAAAAATTGTCCGAAAAATGATATTTATTTCACCTCTAAAATCTCAACCTGAGCCTTGTCTGCGTATACGTCTAGAGGCCGCCAACAGGGATATAAATCTCCAAACTGCTGACGCGGCTGACGCGACGACGAGTTTCTCGACATCGTCAGACGTGTCACTTTATGACACACGCGTGTTCAACGTAAAAGGTTTTTTAATGTTTTGTTCTTGTTTCTGAAGATAAAAAGATTAAATTGATTAAATACTAGGTGGTAGGCCCTTAAGTAGGGTCGCATGGGTAGGTACCATCCCCTTTCTTATTTCAGCCGTGAAATAGTTACCTGTGTTTCGGATTGAAGGGAAAGGTACAGCATTTCATCTTAGGCCTCAGGATCAAAACGCACCTACAATATCAAGTGAGTTTTCTCTGAAATTGCAGGTTTCTATAGGCGTTGGTAACCGCTTACCACCAGGTAGTTTGTTTGTCATCTAGTTGTATAAAAAAAGTTGAATATCCCTTGCCAAAATTTAAAAGTAAGATAATGGTTTCTGAATCCTTTTAGTATTCATACGGGTAGGTATTTCCTGTTGATTTTAGAGCATGCTGTGGTCGCCTGTTATTTAAGTTGCAATTACTTAAAATTAGTAGATATACTACTTCAGTGCAAGATATGTTGTAAACTTTGTTGGTGATCCATAAATAAATAAATACTTATTATTTAACGGTCTGCGAGAGCTTTCAGTATACCTGATTCTCGGATTATTCCCGACCTCCACCGCTGGCGGACAGTGACACTTTTTTTAAAGGTTGTACGTAGGAGCTCAAGATTATGAATTTGATTGACCCATCCCGGGACCGACCATGGCGAAAGTTGCTTTGTTTTCGTGATCGAAACCAGAGCGCTCAAACCATTACGACACCGAGCTCTTTTATATTTTTACAGGACTTTTACTCTAACGAATATTCAGTCCCATTGAAAACTTACAAACAAATTGCATAAAATATTCATTGCTGGTCGGAAGAAAGTCGCGGCAAACATATAAAGCAATTTTGGCTTCCTCCGACACTGGTTGAGCCAAAATGCTGTGAAATATATCTATATCTTATGCATTCTGTTGTAATCTAGTGAGCATCGTGCGTCTCTCTTCCTGATGCCGGACACACTCCATCAACAAGTGTTGGATATCTTCTAAAACGCCGCTAAGTTCACAATTCGGGGATTCTATTCTCTTCATCAGAAATTGAAACTTGCTACATGGATAGCGTCCAGAACGAAGTCTATTCAGAACGATTGAAACGGAATTGAAATTCATTTTTTTTTTACTTAACACGCAATATGTATAAAACGAAATCAGAACCAAGAGTCTAAATAAAATACAGTCTAATAATAGATAGGTTATAACGCGTCTGATAGGATATTTTATAGAAAGCAGTCACTTTTCGATATTGAGTACGTAGAGCTAATGTGTGCTTCAAGCTTTCATATACTCCGAAATACTATCCGTGTACACTAATAAATTGTTCTGCTATGAAATCCTATAGTCCTAGAATTTCGGAGTCAATAGCCCACAAACTGTTATTCATCTGGGAACACAGTTTCTATTTATACTGGGAATATTTACCACGTAATTTGTTGAAAATGAGTTCTCGATATTTCGACGCAGTTGCACGCGCCATAATCACGGGTAGACTGCTGAAACTGCGGGTAGAAGTCAACTTAATTGCGGACATAGCTTTCGACTTAAGTATTCTTTTTCGTTGACGCTTGCTGCGGTCAATGTTCCTACTATCCGCAGGGAATGGGTTGACTGTTTTACACAATGCATACACGTAAATAAGTTTAAAGAATTGGTAATTCTTAAATGAGTAAGTCGTCGTCTTCTCTGCCCATTGCGATGCCCGACAGGGTCCATAATCTGATCTGTATAATTATGTGTGACACCTGTGTATTATTGTTGTAATAAATGATTGAGTATCGAGCGGGTTCCAGACCCTCCACTGTTCAAACTCGTCTTCTCCATTAAAATTATTATGCTTCGTAAATTTTAACACACCTAACGAGGAATATAGTGGCGGTCTGTCGGAATGATCTATGGGTTATAAAACTCAATCCAGTGATTCTGTCCTGACTGTAAGAGATGGTCCGCAACAGCCAATCCGCGAATGTCTTTCTTTTTGACTGTATTTAAGTGCTCCTGCGATATCATCATTATTTCAGCCGAGAGACGCCCACTGCTAGACATAGACCTCTCCCAAGGATCTCCAAACCGATCGGTCCTGCACTGACCGCATCCATCGGATTCTCGCAAATCTCAACAGATCGTCGGTCTACCACGTGGAAGGCCTACTAACGCTGCGGTACGCAACCGCCACTCGAGGACCTTTAAATTCAACCCCAACGGCCGTCAGTCCTCCTTGCAATGTGGACTGCAAACTGCCACTTGAGGCTCGGAATTCTTTGGGATATATCGGTGACCTTGGTTCTCCCGCGGATCTCATCATTTCTGATTCGATCGCGCAGAGAATTTCCCGAACATAGCCCTCTCCTTGCCCTTTGGGTGACAATGAGCCTCGAGATATAATTAAAGACATTCTGTGAAGTTGTCTTTCTGCGGATAACCGGACATTACCACGATATTATATCAGTAATGTTATTTGGCTGCGATTGTCTGTAAGGAGCTTCCCCAGTCGTACTACATTCGAATGGCCACTAAGCTTCACCTCTTCGTCTACAAAAAGTTCCAAAGAACAGAAAACACCGTTACATATTTGGTGAAACTATTTTCAAGATGCTAAACTGTCTTATTTTACACTCTAACCAACTTGAAATAGAGTTTGACTTTGCTTGTTTAAATTTACCGTCCTGTTTCAACTTTCAAGTATGTCAGGGGTCAAGACGCTAAGCTCACCCAGCTCAAGCAAAACGGTTCACAACAGACAGACAGACGGGCAGTTCTATTGTCAACTGACACAGAAAACTTTGCGCCGTCTACACTTCGAAATAATCTCTAACGAAAACTTCTCGACTCCGGAATGCTTTGCCAGTTTCATTGAATAGGTTTTAAAGAATATTCTAAGAATATGAAGGTTCATTCTGGTAATACTAAGGTTATATTTAAGTAGGGAAGTTCATCACTCGCTGTCAATGTGGATAGAATGGGTAAGAAAGGATATTATAATACTGTTTGAGTTTGAGTGTATTATGACACCTTTAAAGCAATAGATCATTGTTGACTTATTCAAGAGGTTAAAAACCTACTAAACTGTCTATCTGTAATCATAATCATTTATTTGTCATAACATAGGTACAAAAAGTTTTTAAATGATTATGGCTAAGTAGTATCACATGTTTCACCCTACAAGCATACAAATTTTACATAAATCATCCTAAATTAATAACGATCAAAATCCAAGAAATGTCAATAGCATTAAGCATATCAATAATGTCAGTATCAAAAGAAAAAAAAACATAACTAAAAATGTCAATACCATTATGCATGTCAATAAATAAATTATATAATTATGTATGTCACAAGTAGGTAGTAATTTCATCAATACAGGCACACAAATTTTATGTTATAAGCTAACGTCTACCCTAAATGTCGTAATGTTCTATTTCAACATCCGAAACAAGTATTTTTACAAATACCTAAGAGTCGGTTAAGTTGGGGCATTGCTTTCAAATATTCTTAATATTCAATTTAACATTATTATAAATGTTTGAAAAAATTATATAATATTTTCAAACATTTATAATAATGTTAAAATGAAAATTAAGAATACATACTAAACTGATTAAAAAAACACAGTTTCAAGTATCAATTTCAACGAGGAGTGTTAGTGGTAACATAAATTGAAAAACAAAATGAAAGAGTGCTCAAAATTATAATTACATTTGAAAAGAATATAAATTTTCAATTGTGTGTGAACACTGTTGAAAATTAATAGATATGTTTTTTAAGCCGTTGAGATACCCCACGACCGAATTATACAAAGAAGTGGGCATTCTGACAGTAAGACAATTATACATAAAACTATTATTACAGAAACAACACAAAAATCCCTCAAATGATTTGATAGCGAAGCGAAGAAAAGATCGGGTCTTTGAAGTGCCCGCTTGTAATACAACATTCGCACAAACATTTAGTCATTATCTTGGGCCTTACGTTTATAACAAAATTAGCAAATCAATAACCGATATCTACAAACAGTCAAAATACTCTTGTAACAAAACTATCACCAACTATCTTAAACAATTAGATTATGTTAAACCTGAAACCCTACTTAAAAGTGACGTAAAGTGATTTACTACTCAATCACACTATTATAATACATATCAGCATTCACACATTCACACACTCACATATACACACACTAGCGAATTTTTATATAACTAAACATATCATATTTTACTTCTTCACGTAATACCTACACATATAAAATGATATTTATTATATATTTATCTAATATAAATTCTACTCTTTATTTTAGCTGTAATTATTATAAGAAGCCTAATTGATATTGTTTAATAACCTATAATATCTCATGAAATTAAGCATAGGTGGATTTTAGAGGTAGTTTTTAGTCATAAAACAAGTCTATCCTATTGTTGTAATATTGTATAAAAACATAAAGAGGAAAAATATTTAGTGAGTAAATTAAGATACGTCTACTCATGAAAAATCAAACTATCAAACGATCTAACTAAAATTTTATATTTACAAATCAACACAGTTTAGATCTGCAAGCCGTGCGTATACTACGCCAAAATATTCGCTCGCTAAAACTTGTTTTGAATCTTAGTACTTTTATGAATGGATGCGAGCGCGTTGATGGACGACGAGGGACACTACCGGTCGCAACACAGTTAATAACTTAGCGGCGGGTAGAATTATCTCAATCGAACAGTTAGACGGCTAATAATGCTCGATGTTTATTTTAGTAACCTTTAAGATAAATTATTGTTAATTATTATTAACTTACAGAAGCTGTCTATTTAAGTAAATTAAACCAATAGTGTAAGTTTTATTGATAGTGGGAATATTGACGACAAAGAGGAGGGTGAGTTTGCCGCATATATTATTCCACTTGGCAGTTAGCTTTGCAAATTATTATATAGGTATTACAAAATAATAATAATAATATTAATAATAATAATGGGAAAGTATATTTGTAAGAAAATTTATTTCAACCATTATTTATACTATTAGCTTACTAACCTTAAATGTAACATCTAATTTAACTACCAAATATGCGTCTACACATAAATTACAAAGATATAATTAATTTTGTCAATGCGCCTATACTCAGGTGTGCGGTGGCAACTGCCGAAGTATGACGTTGCAATTTAGCATCAAATTGTGTGTATGGAGCGTTTGCAGATATATAAATTGTCTAAGACACATAATTTGAGTGCTAATTAAGTAACAAATAAGAAATGTTGTCAATACCCTACTTCAAGTAAGTCGAGATACTGTACCAAAAATGTAATTGCTGGTTTTAATAAACATTTTTGATTTTGATTTTGACAATATAGGTATTATAATACACAAAGATCAACTGTAAACTGCCGCGGGTGGGCTGATTAACACACACATTTTACGACCAATTACCCTTTTTTATATAAAAAGCACGACAAATTGAAGAGTCCATTTGCGATGCCAGCTAGTGCAGTTTAGACACTGCTCTAACCGCCTCCACCTTGCCGGCTCAAAAGGTGCTTTTTCACGCCTCTTTTGAAGGTACACAAGTTATAACAAAAAGGGAACACAATCATGTGCAATGTATCGGCATCTAACCAGATTCGATCAGGCCTGTTTATTGATGGTATGCTGTTTAAAAACCAAGAAGCGATTTCAAGTAATATTTAAAGAGATGATATCATACAATATAAGTAAGAAAGAAAGAGACTGATAGTTTTGTGTGAGGTGTGACTAGAATATTTTCATTGACAATTGAAAATCAAAAAAAAACCCATGCTTATATACCTACTGGGGTAAACTTGATTTATCCTAATCAAAATCTATCTTCTTTTAGGCACTTTCCCCAAACAATTAGCGTACAAATCACCTATTTGTCAGCCATTAATGTTGCGAAGGATACTGATGAAAGCACCCTAATTCCTTATACAGGGTCTTCACAAGTTCGAGTAGTTCATCCGTGACTACGCCACAATTAATGTAGTTTATTTCCCTTAGGCTGCCCACACACGATAGACTTTTTGTTGGTTCAATAATTATCGAACCTACAAAACGTCCATCGAATCAATATATTTTTTAACTGAATCAATGCATAAATTTGTAACTACGTACTGACACAAAACATACCAGGCATACCAGGACCGACTTTAGTGTGTGTTTAGATCAACTCAATCCGTATTATTACAAAGCATAATAAAATTAGGTTTAAGAATCACTGCTTCATCATTATAAGTTATAACATACATATTAATGCATAATAAGCATCATTATGCATTAAGATGTATGATAAAACTTATATCCCAAAATAAGCATCATTATGAGCTTGTGTTATGGATACTAGATAACGGAGAAATAATGATAATAATATGTATATTATTATTAGAATTATGCTAAATAAACATATAAACATCCATGACTCGGGCACAAATGCTCGTACTCATCATATTAGGTCGGGGAAAAAGTCTTTTCGCATTATAGTATGTATGAACTTGTAATAAAATCTCTTTGGCTGTACTATTTGTATCTGGCTGGTTTTGGTATCATTAAAAGTTTAGATATTAAAAAAGATAATTCCAAATTCAAATTAGGAAAATGTGTGTTTTTCATTTGTTTTTCGTACTGTCAAGATGAGTGAATCTAATGAAGATATTCTATACATTTTAAAATTTTACTACCAAAAAGGTAAAAATGCAACGAAAGCCGCGAAAAAAATTTGCGATGTTTATGGACCTAGTGCAGTGTCTGTGAGAGTAGCACAAATTTGGTTTAAGCGTTTTCAATCCGGAAATGTTGATGTCAAAGATGCACGTCGCTCTGGCCGCCCTATTACGGATAAAATTGATGCCATTTTTGAAAAACTGGAGCAAGATCGGCATATCAGTAGTTACGACGTAGCTGAAGAAGTGGGAATTGACCACAAAACAGTTTTGGCACATTTTAAAAAAAATGGGTACATAAAAAAGCTCGATATTTGGATACCCCACGAGCTCACTGAAAGAAACCTAATGAACCGTGTACTCATTTGTGATTCTTTATTACGACGTAATGCAACCGAACCATTTTTGAAGAAGCTGATAACTGGTGATGAAAAGTGGATCACGTACGACAAGAACGTGCGAAAAAGGTCGTGGCCGGTCAGGCTTCACAGACTGTGGCGAATCCCGGGTTAACTCGCAACAAGGTGATGCTGTGTGTCTGGTGGGATTGGAAGGGCATTATTCATTATGAGCTGTTACCACCAGGCAGGACCATCGATTCTGAACTCTACTGCGAACAACTGATGAGATTAAAGCAAGAAGTTGAGAGAAAGCGGCCGGAATTAATCAACAGAAGGGGTGTGGTTTGTCATCATGATAACGCTAGACCTCACACATCTTTAGCCATTTAGCAAAAATTAAGAGAGTTTGGCTGGGAGGTGTTAATGCATCCGCCGTATAGTCCTGACCTTGCACCTTCAGATTTCCACCTGTTTCGCTCTCTTCAGAATTCTCTAGGCAGTGTCAGGTTAACATCACGAGAGGACTGCCAAAACCACTTGTCGCGGTATTTTGATCAGAATCCCCAAAATTTCTATAACAATGGGATCATGTCCCTACCTACAAGATGGCAAAAAGTTATCGAACAAAATGGTACCTACATACTTTAGTTAAATGTAAATAAACTATATTAAAAAATGTTTTGAAAAAAATGCGAAGAAACTTTTTCCCCAACCTATTACAAACATTTGCTCCTACCGTGATTCGAACCCGCGACCTCTTGACCGAGTAGCAAGGGGTACAGACCGCTCGACCAGCCGGTCGTCAGATGTATGTATCATGTTATTATATTTATTTAAAATATGTATATGTATTAATTATGTTGATTATTTTTAAATATGTATTAGTATTATTTAAAATTTATATTGTTTTATTAATATTTTTGATGCACTCGGTGCTGCCTGCTTTCACAAAGTGATGTCTCACACATTTAAGGGAAGAGTTCTCTTACAGAGATAGTCCACCCTTGCTAACTTATTTTATTTTTACTAATTATTATTTGTAATTTTAAAGTGCAATAAAGAGTATTATAAAATTAGACATGGGTAAAAACTGACTTGCAGGTCATGACGTATTATTTAATTATTTTGTACACAACTCGATGACAATTCCAACTGTTCGTGGTGCAAGACACAAACACTCGTTTTTTACCGACTTCAAAAAGAAGGAGGTTACATGTTCCACTGTATGTATTTTTTTTGTATGTATGTTTATCGATTTCTCGGTCAATTGTGAACCGATTTTAAAAAATATTTTTTTATTCGATAGAGTATACTGCTTAGGTGGTTCCATTGTCACCAAGTAAGGATCTGATGGTGGAATCCCAGGGAAATCGAGGGCAAACCTCAAATTGTATAGGCATGTATGATATGTTTTGCTTTTTGCCAAAGCTATTCAAGTATTTGCTTCTGTTAGTCATCTTCTCATGCTGATGAGCTGGTGATGGAAGGTACAACCCCTTAACGGGTAGGAGTTGGAAGATAATTCTTTCACTATGTATTTCAACCAAAGATTGAGAGACAGACTAGGCGATAGTGCTGACGGTCACCCATCTTGCTTTGACCTTAGAAAATCACTTAAAAATGTGGTTTTTCTTTTTAACAAAAATAAAACCGACTTCAAAACACTAAAAAAGAAAAATAATTAATTTCAGTACCCAGGTACTTACCTCCTAAAATGTATTTTTTGGAGTTGGTGCGATGCTGTTTCCAGAGACAATAGAAAGAGAAGCACCAACTACAAATAATACATTTTAGGAGGTAAGTACCTGGGTAGGTACTGAAATTAATTATTTTTTCATTTTTAGTGTTTTTTGTTAATGTTGTCAAATAAATACGGCATCAGGCCACAACCGGATCTAACCTTAGACCGCGGTATTAACTCGGCGGCAAATCGTTTACTGATTGTCTGC
The DNA here is from genome assembly GCA_947347705.1 of Nymphula nitidulata. NCBI lineage: Eukaryota > Metazoa > Arthropoda > Insecta > Lepidoptera > Crambidae > Nymphula > Nymphula nitidulata. Next base: position 19,300,202 of record OX374634.1, on the reverse strand, counting down.
CGCGGGCGAGCAGCCTTAATGAGAGAAACTAGCTTTAATTAAATACTTTCTGCCACTCGGCCGGGTATTTTAGTTTCATTTGTCTAGCGCAAATTAAATTTGTAATATTTTGTATTGCCGGACTAACAGGTTTATGCGGGACTAGTCTGGCTGGCAATTCATTGGGGGTTGCATGAAATTAGATATGGTAATTGTTGCGTACTCCTTAGAGACCGTTTTTGTATACTTTTTAATTTGTATTCTTTTACCTTTGATATTACGTTGTTATTCTGTTGTCATGGGGTCATTCGTTTTGTTTGCTTACTCGTTTAATACTGTTATTGTGATTTCGCTTTAAAATATATTCATTACCATCAAGTTTTGCTGCTTTCAATCATCTTAAACTCCTTTTCATTGGTCCTTCTCCCATAAAATTCAGGGCGGCCTACCAAGAGGAGTGTGGCCTAGAGGGCGGGTTTCAGCAACACACCCGGGGCGTGATGGTGTGGTAAGGGTGGTAGACGTATCCACTGCGGCAGGTACGCTGCGTCGTCCCCTCAGCAAGCTGGTCAGGCTCAATGTTACTTCAAATTAGTGCTTGCACAAAGGGGGAGGATGTTGCGTACTCCTTAGAGACCGTTTTTGTATACTTTTTAATTTGTATTCTTTTACTTTTGATATTACGTTGTTATTCTGTTGTCATGGTGTCATTCGTTTTGTTTGCTTACTCGTTTAATACTGTTATTGTGATTTCGCTTTAAAATATATTCATTACCATCAAGTTTTGCTGCTTTCAATCATCTTAAACTCCTTTTCATTGGTCCTTCTCCCATAAAATTCAGCTACCTAGATTTTCGTTCATTTATTTTTTCACGTAAGTAATTTTACTTTCATTACAGTTCATCGCTTAGTTTCCGTAATAATCATGTTTACTAGATCAAAAGCACGCAAATCTACATCAGTCACCGACATTACGACTAGCACCAAACCCATCGCACCTCAAGCATCAGATCATGCACTGCCAGTATCCAGGTCCATTGGCTCTGAAGTTTCAGTGTCGTCAACTTCAACGATTAAAGCTAGAAAAGCCGCGGCCGAAGCACTCGTTAGGCGCCGTCAGCTCGAGCGCGAGCAGCAACTCGCCGAAGAAGAACGGCAGAAGGCGCGACAACTCGCCGAGGAAGAACGGCAGAAGACGCGACAACTCGCCGAGGAAGAACGGCAGAAGACGCGACAACTCGCCGAGCTTCAAAAGCAAGTCGAGGAGTGTGAATTGCAGGCAGAGCTGGCCGCGATCGAGGCGGAGGGCAGCCGAAGCAGTCGCCATGGCTCCGAACGCTCTCAGCGGTCACGAAGGACAGAGGCATGGGTTCAAAACGCGGTTCGTAGTTCACCGTTCATTTTTCAAAACGCTTTGGAAGGCACAATTTTGTCCGAGACACGGCAGTCTCCCGGGGGCATTGACCTTTCTAAGCGTAATATTTACATTCCCGTACAGGCCACAAACACGTCTGAGGTTGCGGCACGCATTTCGCCACCTCCTCACATAGACATTGACCTGTGTGGATCTCACTCTAACAAGCTATTACAAGCAGTGGCAGACACGGCGGCAGCAGCGAAAACTCTCGCAACCGCCCAAAATCATTCTTTCGTTCATTCAAAGAAAATCATCGAACTGACACCTTTCTCAGGAGAAACAACTCAGTGGCTACAGTTCAAACGTTTATTTGAAACTACAAAAGCTTCTTTTTCTCCCCTAGAGAACGTTGCACGTTTGCAGCAAGCTCTCCGTGGACAAGCACGCGAGGCCGTGGCAGCTCTTCTCGTCTCAGCCCACGAGCCTGACGAAATAATATACGTGCTGGAGCAGAACTTTGCGCGCCCGGAGATGATTGTTTTTAAAGAGGTCGCCGCTATGAAGTCGTTGCCTCGTTTGGGTAATGATTTACGCGAACTAGGTACGTTCGCAACAAAGGTTCGTAACAGTTTGTCTACAATACAGATGTTAAACCACATGGAATACTTATTCTCGCCTGAACTTTACCACACAATTTTGGGAAAGCTCAATCCTACCATAAAGATGAGGTGGACGGATTTTGCGACCGAAAATGTCACACCAGGTCGTCCTAAACTAGAGTTTTTGTCCGCTTTTCTCATGCGCGAGTTCGACAGGCACGTAAAGTACGGACTGTCACCAGAACACACTTCGTTGGCACAGCTTTCTAACTCGCCGCATGAGAGACAACATAAGCGAGAGTACATACACGCTGTTACGCAACCTAAAAACAATTTCGCTTATAAAAATAGGTCGGGTAACAACGAACCTACCGCTTCTTTTGGAAATGTTAATTTAAAAAATTGCTTGTTTTGTACCAAAATGCACGTTTTACAAGTGTGTCCTGATTTTAAAACACTATCTGTAGACGACAGGTGGCAATGGCAACGTGAAGCAAAGGTGTGTTATAGGTGCCTACGCCGTAAGGCACACAAGTGGAAAACGTGCAAAGTTAACCCTTGCGGTGTCGACGGTTGCACACTACACCACCATCCTTTGTTTCACGGCGGCCAGTGGCCAAACAACAGTCATGTCACAGTCAACAATACTTCAGACAGTGAGAACAACATTCCGTCAACTTCGACTCCTAAGTGTAGGTCACAAGAGGAAAAAGTAATCGTCTCGACTACATCTACAGACACAGTTCCGCAACACATCTCGTCGCACATGGGTCCCACCGCGTTACTCAAAGTCGTACCTGTTACCGTATTCGGTCCGTCAGGCAGTTACGACACGTACGCTTTGCTCGACGACGGCAGCACTGCCACTCTTATAGATGCCAGTGTTGCTGCGCGTGTCGGGGCAACGGGGCCTCGACAACAGATCAGTGTGAATGGCGTAGGTGGTCTTACCAAGGATGTTAACATAGCCTATGTTGACTTCAAAATAAAGGGTAGGCACACGGAAGAAATATTTGACGTGAAGCGCGCTAGAGCCTTACAGTCATTGGCTCTGCACACACAAACTATTCGCAAACAAAATATTCTTTCTTATAGGCACTTACAAGATTTAGCCGACTATCTTGTATATGACAATGCCACTCCCATGGTACTTATTGGTGCAGAGCATTGGCATCTGTCTATTAATCATGTAGTACGCAAAGGCACTCGTAACGAGCCCGTGGCTTGCCTCACTGCATTAGGTTGGACACTTTACGGGTTGTCATTGAGTACTACGAAACGTATACAGTTTGTCAATCATACCACTTTTATAGCAAAGGAGCTCGAAACCAAAAATAGTGATTTAGAATTTCTTATTAAGGAACAATATAAATTAGACTCAATAGGAATTTGTAAGTATGATACATTACTGAATAAGCAAGATAAACGCGCTTTAGACATTTTAGAGACCACAACATTGCGCTTAGCAACTGGTCGTTTTGAGGTAGGCTTACCTTGGCGCGATGATATAAAACGGATACCAGATAGTTATCCACAAGCTTTGTCTCGTCTCCTTAGCCTAGAAAGGCGCATGCGCCGCGAACCAGAATTTACAGATGCTTACAAAAAGTTTATTAAAAATATGATGGATAAGGGCTATACGGAAGAATGTCCTCCAAATTCATATTATAGTAAACAGGAACATATAAATTCTAAATTAACTCGTTAATATTTACCACATTTCGGCATTTACCATCCCCAAAAACGTAAACTGGCCTGCAGAGCCATCCATAGAGCTCCCGCCGGTTCGGGGACAGAGCGAATTAAAACATAAGCCTTCTGAAGCGGTGGGGGTTCTAACAGATCGCGTTAACCTGTCTACCGCGGTTACAGCAGACTGCTCAAAGTTTAGCAGCTGGCTGCGCTTGGTACACGCTACCGCACGCCTCCACCAAGCGGCTTATACTTTTCGGCAACTTATTCAAAATTCTTCGTCTTCTAACCACAATCACCGTCCACAAAATACGTCCACCACCACCCCTACTCTGATCCCGCTTGGTGTAGAATTTATGAAAGCTGCAGAAAGGAACATCTTGTTGAAAACTCAGATGGAAAGTTTTGCCGAAGAATACCGCTGCATCTTAGACGCAAAACCGATATCTATGAAAAGTCGACTTGCCAAGTTGTCGCCTACTCTTGGAGATGATAAGCTCCTACGCTTAGCAGGGAGGATCGGAGCCGCAGAGGATGTGAGCCAAAACCTCAAGACTCCGGTGCTTTTGGACGGCTGTCACCCCGTAGTCAGATTGTTGGTGCACCATTACCATGTGAAGATGGGTCATGCAAATCACGAAGCGGTCATAAATGAGCTACGGCAGCAGTACTGGCTTCTACGGCTACGAAACACTGTCAGATCAGTAGCGCACCGATGTTTAATTTGCCGTATACATAAGACTCTTCCACAAACACCACCGACTGGCGATCTTCCGTCACAGCGTATGGCACATCATAGTCGCTGCTTCACGTTCACGGGCCTAGATTACTTTGGTCCCATCACAGTGACGATTGGCCGAAGGCATGAAAAGCGATATGTCGCCTTGTTTACATGCATGACCTCAAGGGCGGTTCACTTAGAGCTGGTACATTCGCTCTCGGCAGACTCAGCGATTGCTGCTATCCGCAGATTTATAGCGAGAAGAGGTGCTCCCACAACCATATTTTCGGACAATGGTACGGCCTTTGTTGGGGCAAATAGATTGTTGCAGGACTTCTACACAAACCACGGAATCAGTTGGAGTTTCATACCACCTGCTGCTCCAAATTTTGGTGGCTGCTGGGAAAGACTCGTCCGCTCAGTTAAAGTTGCCCTCAAAGTTACGCTGAAAGACCGTTCACCGAAGGAGGAGACACTCCATACACTTTTAGCAGAAGCGGAAGCAATAGTTAACTCACGCCCATTGACGAACGTTTCTGTCGACCCTAGCGACCAAGAGACACTGACGCCCTTTCACTTCCTGATTGGCTCATCCTCAACAAACGTGCTCCCTGCAACCTTTGACGATGACGTCTTATTTGGGCGAGCTGAGTGGAGGAAGGCGTTGCGGCTCGCAGATTTATTTTGGACTCGATGGGTCAAAGAGGTGCTTCCGGTAATGCAGCCACGTCAAATACCCCGCCAAGGCCAAGCAAACCAGATTGCCATTGGAGACCTCGTCCTTGTGGTCGACGGCGGCCTACCAAGAGGAGTGTGGCCTAGAGGGCGGGTTTCAGCAACACACCCGGGGCGTGATGGTGTGGTAAGGGTGGTAGACGTATCCACTGCGGCAGGTACGCTGCGTCGTCCCCTCAGCAAGCTGGTCAGGCTCAATGTTACTTCAAATTAGTGCTTGCACAAAGGGGGAGGATGTTGCGTACTCCTTAGAGACCGTTTTTGTATACTTTTTAATTTGTATTCTTTTACCTTTGATATTACGTTGTTATTCTGTTGTCATGGGGTCATTCGTTTTGTTTGCTTACTCGTTTAATACTGTTATTGTGATTTCGCTTTAAAATATATTCATTACCATCAAGTTTTGCTGCTTTCAATCATCTTAAACTCCTTTTCAGTAATTACATTTTTAATAAAACTACTGGCTTTACCGGATTTAACATGGTCACGAAAAGAGTGAAGAAATCAGTTGCCTTTGCTTAGTTTATAACTGAATTACCGTCACTATGTGTTATATTTTGAGTGTCCGTTGGTCGCGTAGTGTGTTCACCGGTCAAAGACTTTATAACTCGCTGGATGGGATCCCAAGCTGGAAGTACACGCCAACCTTCTTTTAATTAACAACTAGTTGATCTACCCGCCGCTGGCAAACTGGTGTGTGTGGGTGTCGCCAAGTGCCTGATCGTATTGGCACTGGGAATACCCACTAAAACTCCCCGGTAACTCCACTGCCCTTCGCGGGGGCGGCCCAGGCTCTGCCGAAGCAATTTCACTAGTCCACCCCCAGGCAACCCGGCCTTGCGGCCAGGTTTCGCGCCGATGGAGATTACCCAGAGTCACTTGGGTAATCCCAGACGTGGCGGCCTATTCAATGCATGCGTGGGGGCCACCCACGCACGCGGCCGCGCCTAGGGCGCAGGAAGACGGGCGATCACCGCCCGTCTCCTCACGCCCACCCGCCTACGCCGGATTGGGGCAGCAAGAGGATCCCCTTCCCGCTCCCTCTCCGCTACCTCCTTCTGCGTCAGCACAGTCTCGCAGAAGGAGGCGAACGCCTCCCATACCCTCTCGCTACCAACCATGGCCCTTACCATGGTTGGCAACGAGAGTTGATGCTAGCGTTGAGCCTAATACTTTTCATCTCATATAACATTAAGGTAAATGCAATAAAGAATTGAATTGAAGGCAATCCGGGCCATAAACCTATTTACTCTTATTGCCTTAAGAGTAAATAGGTATAAGGCCCGCTCGATGGAAATCGCTTACGTCAGCATAGAGGTGTTTTGTAAAGTTGTAATATATTTATATTACAAACGTCTATAAGCAATGAGGAGCTCAGTAGCACAGTAGTTTGATCGCTCTAGTTTCGTTTACAAAACCAAAACATCTTTCTCCATAGATCCTGGGATGGGCCCGAAGGGATTGCCCTCCACCAACCCATGGTCCTGCCTACCTTGCGGCATGTGCACTGAATCACGGAAGAGCACTGTGTTTCAACAACGGATGAGTTAAGGCGATCTATCGAAACGTTGTTTTGCCCGAAACCGACAGGGATAGATATATGACTGACTCAGCGGGAGGAAAAAAGACAAAACAGCGATCGCACGTGAAAAGTAAACGAAATACACAAATTATTTTATTAAAAATTAACTATAAAGATTACAAAAAACGCTTCTACACGATTCTGAATATGAATGATATCTACAATTTAAAGTAATTTCCTATTGAATAAAAATGATCGTTTACCAATAATCTTAAGTTTTCTTGTTAATAAGAGGTGTTTTCGGAAATAAAATGTATCGAGGCAAAATCCTTTAATTGTGTTTTCGTTCTACACGTGTCTAGATAAAGATATAAAGTAACGTATACCTGATTTTCAGATCCGTAAGATCTTTCAAGAACCTATTACATTACTTATAAAAGTGCGAAGTTTTTCAATATATCGCCTTAAGCTTAATGTATGGTCGGTACATCACGAATGTCAAAAGGAAAATGCTTATAGTGAAACCTCAAATTTTATTGCTGTACAAAATAACAACACAGAATAATATCTACTAAATACAAATACTTAAAAATATGCTTAAAGCGTTCGTACCTACGCAATACTTCATTGATTTCACCGATTGAATAACATAGCAATTTTTTATTGTTATTATTATTATTATGTACAGGCAAAAGCAACGTCAAGTGTAACAGTTGTACTAGGAAAGTCGCCTCAATTACGAACGCAGTAAGGGCGGCCTCAAGGTCAAACTGTTACACTTGACAAGCTGTCGACTGTGCTTAGCTTAACCAATGTGTTTTAGAACAATGAGTGGAATAAAAAAGTCATCATTACATTTCATGTGAATTCATAGGGATCTCCACCTCGGTAGCTTATTTGTTCGAGCTCTGGCCGCTCGAAGATGCGGATTTGGGAAACTCTATCACTTTTTATCACGGTGCGTCAAAGCGCGACGGCATGTGAATTTTCGGATCGAATTCGTGATCCGACAGTTTCTGAATAAGGGGGCTGTTTTGTCTGGATATCTTAGGAAATTTGTTAGAATGAAATAAAACCAATTTACTGGATTTAACTCGCATAAGCTTTGGCGCCCCTTGTCAATGTGAGTCAAATACGGTAAAGAGGTTTATTACATTACAATATGTAGTCCTCGCGTAAATATGTATAAATTTATTACATAGTTTAAAATAGTTCGAACTAAAAAAATTAGAAACATTTTCTATTTTTTATTTTTGATAAAAATATTTACAAAATATTTTTACTACGAAACCTCTCACGGACCTCACGGCTAGTGAGAGGTTCCTGATTGGTAATGCAATACTCTTATTTCTTAACTCAGCCGTGAAACAGTTCGCTGTGTTTCGGATTGAAGGGAAAGGTAGCCAGTGTAATTACTGGGCATGGAAGGCATTTCATCTTAAGCCTCAAGATGACAACGCACCTGCAATATCAAGTGATTTTTCCTTGTTATTGCAGTTGTCTATAATCGGCGGTAGCCGCTTACCAGGTGGACCGTCAGCTTGTTTGTCATCTAGTTCTATAAAAAAATATTTCAATGTTAAAAAAGTACGAGTTAATAAATTAGAAACATTTTCTATTTTTAACGTCAAATTATTTCGTTCTGATATTTTTTGATAAAAATATTTACAAAATATTTTTACTCTAAAACCTCTCACTACCCTCCTGATTGACTGATGCAATACTATATCAAAAGACTTATTCTTACAATATTTGATTGATCGATAACAACATCGCTAATCGCACTATCGTAAATTTTGTAGGTCGCTCTGATAACCAATCACATCATCTGCCTCCTAATCTCGTCAACGAGGTTTAAACAAATATATTTTGTTACGTAGTTATTCATAAGATTTTACAGGAAAAAGCCGCGTTAAGAGCTTGAGCCAAGTCGTTCACCAAGTCTGCAACATCTTCTAGACCGACTGAGAGTCTTATTAAAGAGTCTGTTATACCGAGCTTGGCTCGTTCTGGCGCTGGTATTGAGGCATGGGTCATTATGGATCTGAAATCAAAATGAAGCTTAATTAAGTAACTAAATGTTTAGTGGGGTAGCACCTCCTTACAAAACATCACAGCTTAACAACACTACGTTGTAGTGATGTGCTAGTGCGGTGAGTAAGGTCGCCAAAGCATATTTAGAAAGCGTTATCTTGGAAACAGGGGTACTCGTCTCCTACGGTATAACGCTTTCTCTTCATTTATATAGGGTAGGCAACGCGTGAGTAGTACCCAAGGTGCTACGAGCGTCTATAGGCTACAGTGACAACGCGTTAGTAGTACCCAAGGAGCTACGAGCGTCTATAAGCTACAGTGACAACATGTGAGTAGTACCCAAGGTGCTACAAGCGTCTATAGGCTACAGTGACAACGCGTGAGTATTTCCCAAGGTGCTACGAGAGTCTATAAGCTACGGTGACAACGCGTGAGTAGTACGCAAGGTGCTACGAGCGTCTATAGGCTACAGTGACAACACGTGAGTAGTACCCAAGGTGCTACGAGCGTCTATAGGCTACAGTGACAACGCGTGAGTATTACCCAAGGTGCTACGTGAGTCTATAAGCTACGGTGACATCGCGTGAGTAGTACGCAAGGTGCTATGAGCGTCTATAGGCTACGGTGACAATGCGTGAGTAATGCCCAAGGTGCTACGAGCGTCATAGGCTACGGTGACAATGCGTGAGTCATTCCCAAGGTGCTACGAGCGTCTATAGGCTACGGTGACAATGCGTGAGTCATGCCCATGGTACTACAAGCGCATATAGACTACGGTAACAACGAGTGAGTAGTGAACAAAGTGAAACCAGCGTCTACAGACTACGGTAACAACGCGTGATTAGTGCACAAGGTGCTACGAGCGTCCACAGGCTACGGTTACAATGCGTGACTAGTGCCCATAAGGTACTACGAGCGCCTATAGGCTACGGTAACAATGCGTGAGTAGTGCCTATGGTGCTACGAGCGTCTAAAGGCTACGGTAACAACGCTTCTTCGATGTACTCTGGCGACCTTACTCACACAAAACACTACAAAATAGCGTTCTTTGTCTGCAATTTTCCGCAAACTACTTCCCCTCAAAAATAGGGTGGAATATACCGTAATGTCCTAACTTATCTTAATAGATATTTATCTATTAAGCTGATCACTTATCTAAATATATATCTATTATGATAAGTTACAGGCTTATAAATTTAGAGATAGATAAAGAGTAGATAAAGAGATGTAGATAAAGAGTTTATTAACACACATATACAATCTATACCAGAAATGACATAACAGTACGTAGAAGATTGCGCGTGTGTGCTGCAGGATTGCAGTAGATAATGGTAATATCTAACTAAAGCTATATAATTTTAAAACGGCTTCAAAAACGAAAAAGGTTCTATTCGGCTGTATGATGTTTTTTTTATCAATTTTTGTTACCTCAGAACTCTGTTATTATAAGCCGATTTGAATACTTTTAGATAGGTTACATAGAAAATTAATCAAAATCTATACTTTTCGATTCAATCATTAAGTTTTTGCCACTTAGGTATGTTATAAATATCAGATTTAAATGACCCAATGTGTAATACAAAATTTAAAATAATAAAGTTATTATTATTTTTTATTTTAGATTAGATATATAAAATAATACACAGTTATTTGATGGACGACGAAAATTTAAAAGGCTACTGAGAACATCAAAATGAAAAACAAGGCTCATCTAATTGAGAACCTCATCCATTTTTGAAGTCGGCTAAAATGAAAATAATTTCAAATGCTTACGGAAGCTCTGCTAAACTTTCATAACCTCCCAAGCTCTCGGCCAGTATGAAAACTTTTAAGGAACTCAAGAATGTTCTAGACTCTTCCAGACCTCCAGCATGTCTGAAGCTGAACACGCCAGAATGGCCACTGGTCTGCTTCTTTGCTATGCTGTGCTGTGGATGTGAACGAAGACCTGTAACAAAGTAAAATGTGAGACTAGTTTCACGAAATGGTTGGTCCGAAACCGAAATGACATTAGGTATTCTGGGCTTGCGGGGGGTGGATAACATAGTATTTGCGCGGGTTGTGCGATACGCAATAGCAAGCATTTTAGGGTTGTCACAGCTGGACAATGTTTTTATTTGAATTAGATGAATGAATGCAAATATTTTTATTCAATTAAGCCTCCCAAGAAGCACTTTCGAATCGTTAAAAAACCCTTATGTCTATCACATAAAATACTATCAACTAACATTGTCATAATGTTTGTCTCTCTGTTTTGTCTGAAGTAGAATTTAAGTAAGCTAACAATGTTATAATGCCGGTCTGTCTATCTGTCTGTCGGTCGGTCTGTCTGTCAGTCGGTCTGTCTGTCAGTCTGTCTTTCTGTCAGTCTGTCTGTCATGTCTGAATTTACACCGGTTCCAAAAGTTGAACTACCAAGAAGATTCCGGTAATAAACTCGTGAAGTCATGTTACATTGTAATAGTATTTAGCAGTGCAGTGTCCACCATTCAATTTGTTTAATTGAAATGTTGATAACCGGCCGGTAAATATGGGCAAGGAACACAAACACCCCCTTAAATTAACACTGATATTTAACTAGACTGAAATAATTCAAAATAATAGAATAATGACAATAATAATAATGTAATAATAATGTAATTGAATACCTATTGACAATTTTATTGTTCTAAGCATATTAGTAATAATAGATTCTAATGTTAATGTTAATTTACCTACACCTATATGTAATATTTTGCTTGCCAAAAGGCTGAATATGGATTCTAAGCCCTTTATTTGTATTTGAGTACCACCTGTATATGGCCCATGTTCGCAAATAAATAAATTTGAATTTGAAATTATAGCACCTGTATATAAGTGGAGGTCTTCTGGTCTTTCCTATTTCGGTTGTAAAACAGTACGCTGTGTTTCGGGTTAAAGGAAAACGTACACAAGCAGTGTAATTCACCCAGTTTAATTACTGGGAATGGGAGGTATTTTATCTGAGGCCAACTCAACACACCTGCAGTACCAAGTGATCGTTTCCTTGTTGCAGATGTTATAGGCGACGGTAACCACTTACCACCAGGTAGGCCGTCAGCTTGCATGTCATCTGGTTGTATAAAAAATATGGCGACCTCTGGGTAGGCTTAAAAGTTTCCCTGGGAATACAAGTCTGGATCAATGAGATGACAGCGATTGCGACTGCAAATCTTTAGAGAAATAGGTCTGATTTACGAGGAAGGCAGTTTTCACCTATAGGGAATCCCGCATAACCCAAGCCTGTGGATAGCTAATGATATCTACATAATGAGGAATTTGGAAATAACAAGAGTTACAGAAATTCCGGAGGAATCATGAGGCGGACCGTAGACATTCAGTATATAATGTGGTTCATCAGTATGATAAATACTGATGATTCACATTCCGTTGGCGGAATTTTTTGGCAATGCTAGACGTTCAGTATTTATCATGTCAGTATTATCGTGTTTTGGAGCAGTTCAGACGTGAAATTCATACAGAGAAAACTTGTGTGGCTATTATCTTAGCCATTGGTTTTAAAAAAAAAATTTTAACAAAAATTAAAACCCAACCAAAAATTTAAGTAGGTATTCATCCCCTAGAAACATATTTTGGAGTTGGTGCTAAGTGCTTCACTTTCTATTGTTTTTAAAACCACTTAGCACCAACTCCAAAATATGTTTCTATGGGATGAATACCTACTTAAATTTAATTATTTTATCCTTTTCAGTTTTTTGAAGTCGGTTTTAATTTTTGTTTAAATTTTTTTTTCACAATTTTTAGTGATAACTTTCTACGTTCAAAGCTAGATGGGTGACCGTCGACTTATATTGTTTCCTACTATCGTATCGTTTCACTAAAAAGTCATTGGAAAAGCAAAAATTCGCAATTACGCATATGTAGACGACTTCATAATTTCAGTTTTTTTATATTTAAAACTAAAGTACCCAACTGTTTTTGAAAAAAATTTTATGGGACCAAATGGCAGCTATTCCGCATCGAACAAAAAAAGAATCACGTAAATCGGATCAGTAATCTCGGCGTAATCGGTGTAAATACATAGAAAAAAAAAAACATACCGGCCGAATTGAGAACCTCCTCGTTTTTGAAGTCGGTTAAAAAAGAATAAAAAGAAAACGATGGATAAAATATTGGCTTCAACAGAAAGAAAAATATACTCATTTAAATTAATTGGCTGAAATTAAAGAGCATGATGACATTTTTTTTTATATACAACTAGATAACAAACAAGCTGACGGCCCACCTGATATATGGTAAGCGGTTACCGCCGCCTATAGACACCTGCAATAACAAGGAAAAATCACTTGACATTGCAGGTGCGTTGTCATCCTGGGGCTTAAGATGAAATGCCGTCCATGCCCAGTAATTATACTGGCTAACTTTCCCTTTAATCCGAAACACAGCGAACTGTTTCACGGCTGAAATAAGAAAGGCGGTGGTACCTCCCAGACGACCCTGGGTAGCTACAGTCGACCACAGAAGTAGCTTAACACCTTAGTACCATGTCACACTGACTATTGCGCTGGTATCTAATAGTTGCTACCGTACTATATTAACGCCATAGGTATTGTGACATGGTACTAAAGTGTTCAGCTACTTCTGTGGTCGACCGTACCACCATAATAGGTAGGTACAAAGATAATGTAAAATGGATGATATGAATGATCACGAGAATTATTTTCGGACGTTCAAACTCAAATTCATTTATTGCATGCCACATTGATGTACATAGTAGATAATTACTTAAAGAGGTACACATGAGATTATATTTTACACGTTTCTTGGCAACTGCGGCCTGCCCACAGGAATCTCAGCAAACCTGTCTTCCTCCATTGCTGTCGCGATGCGTACTGACATACCGTGGTATTTAATGATCGTCTAGTGTAGTGTACGACAGATGTCAGTATTTAACACAAAGTGTCATTCCGGAATTCAGAAATTTAGAAATCCGTGATAAATACTGACATTCATCAATACACTAGCTTACACGATCAGTAAATACCACAGTATTTGGTAGATACTGATGGACCACATTATAAATTGAACGTCTAGGGTCCGCCTGAGGTTGGTTTTTGAGATAGTTGCGCTGGCATATAGGTACATTTATGCCGGTATAAAAACCAAAGAAGTGGCGATATACTAAATAGCAATGTTCGAAATTTAAATTAATTTTGCTAACATTTGAAATAAAAACTCTTTTCGTGCTGGAGATTTGCGAGTGTCTAAATTCTTTGATGGAGAGGTGAAAATAACTTTTACTTATTAAAAATTAAGCTTAGATAATATGAAATAATGTAGGTACTTATTAAGTTTATTACGAAGTTTTTAATTATGGCATTCTAGCACCATTGACTTAGCCCACTACAGAAATACTTGTTTACCTGGATGCATCACTTCGGTGACTTTAGGATGTATCTGCAGCCATTCAGCCAAAACCAACGAGGACTCCTTGTGACGTTCCATACGCAACGCCAGTGTTTTTAAACTCCTGTTGACCAAGTAGCAATCAAACGGAGATGGAACCGCCCCCATTGCTGAAATAGACAAACAATAATAATGAAAATGAAAAACAACGTTATGAAAATAAAAATAGCATATGTATTTATAGTAGCCTATCTGTTTATCTTCACTTTGCAAATGAAGGACAACAAAATATTAAATTGAAAAGATTCTAAGGACTAAATATTATGAAATACTCACAAAATTGTAATGTTACCTATCATCATCATCATAACCAGCCTATATACGTCCCACTGCTGGGCACAGGTCTTCCTACATGGGAGAAACACATGAGGAGCTTGGGCCATAACACCACCGCGCTGGCCCAATGCGGGTGGGTTTAGCGGTTGCAGTAACAACCGGGACCAACGGCTTAACGTGCCTTCCGAAGCACGGAGGAGCTCGAGATAACAAACTTTGATTGACCCATCCCAGGATCGACCATGGCGAATGTTGCTTTGTTTTTCGTATCGAAACCAGTGCCTCTAGAACGAACACTTTTAAATTTCGAATCGCCATCGTATCGAGTAGTTACGTTAGCTTAGTTAGTTAGGCTTTTGTTTGAAATTATACGATTAGGTACGGTTCGTTTAAAAATGTTCGTGCTAGGGGTACTGAGCGCTCAAACCAATATTTTTGAATAACGGCCTTTCTAAATATTTAAGGATACTAATAAATTGAGCAATTAAAAAATACCAAGTGGACCACAAAAGTCGTGAAGTGCTCTACAACGAGATAATTACATGGCTTCAATGTAATAGGCTTAATTTTTGTGCTATCAAAATGTGCTTGCTCTTGATTTCACTCCTGCTCCGAGAGAAGTATATCACTACGACGCCATTTTAAAGCAGCCATTAAGTGTACTAAAGTTAAATAAATATTATTTTACTTTTACAATATGTAGTATTCATTATAAGGTCGCTTCTAAATTTCAGTCAATGATATGTAAATGCCTATATCATCACCGATGAAACAACCTTTCGACCTTATCCTACCTTCCCTCTTCCTGCTCAGGAGCACGTGTGCCGGTCTTCGGAGTCATCAATTCACTGTCTCCACCTCAACATCACGTACAAAGAAGTTTACTACCTCGATTCTTTGACGTACTTCCAGAACTTGGAATTCTTTTCCAGCACATGTGTTCCCTCCTTCCTATAACATGGGTTCCTTCAAGAGAGGCGTGAAAAAGCAAAGTGGAGGCGGCTAGAGCAGTGTCTAAACGGCACTGGCTGTCTTCGCATGTTGATTCTTCTTACCGCTTCACATCAGGTGGTGTTAATCAATAGTTTTATTAGACAAATTTCATACTATAGGTACTTATCTTATTCAATTTAATTTTCAATAATTTTGAATTCGATCCAATATTTTTTGTAAATTTCCATAATAAATTTAATTAATATTTATTTTAAGTTTTTTAATGATTGAATAATACTGTTATTTTAAAACAACTGATTTTTTAATTTGACTTGAATTTTTTGATGTTAAAATAATGCCCTCTGATATTTGCTATACTTAAAAAGAGTAATTAAGTTGTAAGCACTTTATGTACTATTTCTAAGATCAATATTATGTAAACACTTAATTTGCAAATAAATAAATTGAAATTAAATTGAAATGCTGTGCTTCGTATAAAAAAAAAATCAATGAAACTACTCACCAATTTGTAAGAACCTCAATCTTTCATTCAACTCCTGGTCGTTCACCACCGCCGCGCCCATAACAACATCCGAGTGCCCATTCATGTACTTTGTCATCGAGTACATGACTACATCCGCGCCGAAGTCCAAGGGCCTCTGCAAGTACGGCGTCAGGAAGGTGTTGTCGACCACCACCAGTATGTCACCCTTGCTTTTAGCTAGCTTCACCACTGCTGCAATGTCTACCACTTTGAGGAGCGGGTTCGTCGGTGTCTCTAACCAAATCATCTGTGAAGTTGGAGCGGGATTACACATAAGTCATATATCGTTGTTCTGTTTGAAATATGGTAGCTAAATATAAGATTTTACCTACTTCGGTTATATTTGTAATAACAGACATTTGGCGAAGTGTAAATACAGTATATTGGATTTAACGGATTTAACAAAACGGTGTATTTCTATGATACTTCAAAGTTGTGTGGTCACTTATTTGAGCTACAGGTACATACATTTTTCGCCATCGTGTAACAACTTAGCAAATGTTTTAATGACTATTACATAAATCACTCCAAAAAAGATTAGAGATAATAGTCAGTTACATCCTCAATCAGTGAAAAAGTTAGTAAACTCGGTGCATGTCTATGCAACTTTATTTTTAGCTACGTGTTACCCTAATTTATGTAGTCATTTTTTGAGCAACATGTAGTCGAAAGTTCAATTTTCATTTCTTTCAATGCGTGATTATTTACCTAACGGCCTAAAAAACAATTACTTATGAAAGGCTAACCTTTGTATTTCCTTTGATTTCTTCTTCAATTTTCTCAATCTTTGTAAAGTCCGTCAATGTAATTTCCACGCCGTTTCTTGCCAAAATTCTTCTGTAAACAAAACAATCAAAATTTTGATAAAAGTGCTTTCCCCTATAACAATTATTAAGCCATATTTCAGTATTACTTCCAGCTAGTGTTATGGGCTTTTAAATGTAACTTAAAAATTAGAAACAACCATAAATCACGATCCAAAACTCGTGCTATTTCCCCTACATCTGCCTCCACCAGGACTTGAACCTGGAGCCTCTATTTTAGTAGAAAGAGTCCCTGGTCAGCCTCTACCAGCCAGTGCAGGTGATGTAATGAATAGTTTTAATTTCATATTCATTTATTATGATCGTATTAACGAAACTACATACCAGCTTACACCTGATTGACAAGAGGTTATGGCTAAAGAAATATAGGTAACCAGGCAGAGCCGTTCTTCTTTATTATTAATCATCATCACCACCAGCCTAACTTAACACACCCTACTGCTGGGCACAGGCCTTCCTACATGGGAGAACACACATGAGGAGTTTGGGGCATAATACCACCACGCTGGCCCGATGCGGGTTGGTGGGTTAAAGCGGTTGCAGTAACAATTGGGACCAACGGTTTGACGTGCCTGCCGAAGCACGGAGGAGCTCGCCATAACAAATTTTGATTGACCCATCCCGGGATCGACCATGGCGAAAGTTGCTTTGCTTTCGTAATCGAAACCAGAGCGCAAAACACCGAGATCCTCTTTCTTTAGTATTAATTATCTAGAAATAATTTTTAAACACAAAAGAACGTAGCGTAGTAATCATGGAGTTGAATATTAGTATTAGAATTATATTCGGGATATTTACCATGTAATTTGTAAGTCTGTAAAATTTCATTTATAACACTATGTATGACATTTTGGAGTGCAATAAATGATTATGATTATGAGTCTGATAGTAGAGGCATCGATCGTAGCAAGCGTCAACGAATGAGGATATATCTATACATCTGCTCACAATGAAATGGACTTCTATCTGCAGTTTCAGCAGTCTACCCGTGATCTTGGCGCATATAACCGCCAAAATGTTGGAAGTCATTGCAAATAACTTACAAGGTTTCTAATTCTGATGTCAATAACCATGAAAGTATGGTACCTGAATAACCTGTTGATCCCACAGTAGACATCGTCATTAGATATGATATGGTCTCCACTGTTGAGTAGGGCTGTGATAGTGGTGGTAGCTGCTAACCCGGAGGCAAACGCCAAACCATACTTCCCCCCCTCTAGAGCCGCGAGACATTCTTCCAAAGTGCTCCTGGATGGGTTGCCCGACCTCCCGTACTTAAATCCCTAAAATTTTTAAATTCATTTAAACACTATTTGTGGTAATCCTCCTCGAACCATAGGTTTTTTTATACGACTAGATGACAATTGACAAACAAGCAGACGGCCCACCTGGGGTGCGATTCTGTAACGAATCTCGCACCTCACTTCGCAAGTCACTTCGAATTCAACTGTCAAATAGAGCAAAAAATGTATGAAAATTTGCTCTATTTGACAGTTGAATTCGAAGTGAGGTGCGAGTTTTGTTACAGAATCGACAGGCTGATGGTAAGCGGTTACCGCCGCCTATAGGCACCTGCAATAACAAGTAAAAATCACTTTAGCCGGCCGTGGCCCGTAATTACACTGGCTACCTTTCCCTTCAATAAGAAATACAGCGAACTGTTTCACGGCTTCAATAAGAAAGGTTTTACACGATGGTAAAAGAATCATACAGAAACCGCTTTCAACTACTAGGAAAGTGGTGCCATCTTGTTCGTGAACATCTACTGTTTATTTTTACTTTGGGCAGTAGGTAAGTCTCTAGATGGCTGTAGATAAAAACTATTAAACTTTCATTTGAACGTACATTGTGTGCGGCGGGTGCTGGCTGCTTGAAGGTAACTGAAGTGACGATCGGGGGGACCACAGCAGCAGAGCTCCATTTCTGGGGCTCCTGGCCAGCGTGGACTGCGATTGTGGCGAAGCCTGCTTTTTGTTTCAGAAATCCTTGATTTTCCATCTAGTGCAAACAAAAAAGTCGGGGTCAATTTTAAAAAAATACTGCCAAAGAGGTAAGTTTTGTTTCGGCTGAGATAGAGAGGCATAGCGGTGTGAAAGGTTTCACCGACAAATTTTTCATTAGTACAAATTGTAGTGTTTTCTTATAATAAGCATGTCAAATGACTCAACACCACTTGAGAGTCCATATGAGAATACAGCTAGTGCAGCTTGAAACACACTGTTCTAGCCGCCTCTACCATGCCGGCCTAAAGCTGCCTTTGCACGCCTCTTTTGAACCCATATTTAAAATCAAAAAATCAAAAATATTTATTCTTTAACAATGGTATTACAAGACTATTACAGCGGCTGAGACCTCCTTTTAAGTAAAAATTATACTTGTGTACTAGGAGACCTAGGAGACTATCTAAAGTCATTTAAGCATTATAAACAATAGAAGGGTAATGAGACCATAATAAAGTAGAAATGTGTGTGTGTGTGTGTGTGTGTATGCGTGTTTTATTTCAATATTTTTTCTGTTTCCACATAATCTTTAGGCTTAATCCACTCTGTGATTTAGATTTTACACTGTTTCTTTGTTTTTGGGTATATGTTTAAATGTTTATTTATGTAATTATATAGACTACAAGATCGTTTAGCCCGCTGCCGCGCAGCGAATGCTGTTCTTATTATTATAGCAAGTAATTCCAAGTTTTGGAAGTACGACCAAGAAACGTTTAGTAACTAAACTTCTTGTGCGTGATGTTAAGGTGGATTGCATTGATGACTCCAAAGAATCGCACGCATGCTCCTGATTAGAATGGAGAAGGTGGGATAAGATCAAAAAGTTTTTTCATGGCCTTCTCCATGACAATCTTCAATTAACTTTTCGTCCTTTACCAGTCAACCGATGTCTCTACGAAATAATACGAAACGTACTGTGTCCGGTTAGTGGCTACTTCAAGTATGAATTGATACAAGAGACATTAATGTAACATGAATATGCCATTCATTATAATCAGACCTCACCTCGACCCGCCTTAAGCAGACAGAGACGAACTATCTCCACAAATATGTGTCTACCAAGTTAAGGACGCCGGTGACACACTATTAATTACACGACAGTAATTAATCATCGCTGTCCATAATAAAGATCATTTCGAGTCATAATGGTATTTTCTACCTCAACCGAATAAGGCGTCTTCATCCGTGCATGACACGATAGCGTACAATAGTAATAAAATAGGAGAAAAACAAAGAAACGAAGTAACAATAAATAAATTTAATAAAAGTGACGCACGCACACACATAAGAAAATAGAGGTAGACAAAAAAAATAAAACTTATTAACTAATAATATAAATATTGATCCTGAAAACCAGAGCAAAAACCTACGATCAAATAATTCAAATTCAAATATTTTTTGCTAATTAAATCTTATGTTAATATTTATATTAATTACAGCACTTACAACTTAATTATCTCTTGAGTGCAGCAAAAAACTACTTATCCATACTAATAGTATAAATGCGAAAGTGTGTCTGTCTGTTACCTACTTCTTCACGCTTTTGAAGTTTGGGATTTTTTAGGGAAGAATAGAGTAGAATGGACAATTAGAATGACAATTTCGATTATCAGAATAATATTAATGATTACGATTATCGCATATTTTAATATCTATATTTTAAATAAAACATAGGTATCTTCCAAATAAGGAAATATCTATTCTAGTTGTTACGATTTCTCACAAAAAACTATTGCGAGGAGGTTTTCAATACTAAAAAAACAGAACATCGAAGAAGATTTTGTAATTGGGATGTTGCCTAAGTTTTAATTGTGCGCTATTTTTCACAAATTCGGTAAATATACGCTACTATTACCCATAAAAAAACAATTCAAACTTAAAATATATGGAATATTGTTAAAGTTGTACTGTTTTGAAAATTAAAAAAATAGTCATATTTTTTTTTAAAATTTATCAAAAATGTTAATTATATTAGATTGCTGACATTAATTAAAACAACTATTATTATGACAACTATTAATAAAAACATACTTGATACATAGTTATTGTCAATTTTGTCAGTATGCCCATACATTTCTAAGTAATATGGGAACATGTGACGTCACCTGTTCCGTAGATTTTCTATGGAGCGTTTTTGGACATTGCGCCGCAACACATCAAACAAACCACTATATCTGTGAAACTATTGATCTTAGACATACTGTTTCTTTTGCAATATTTCTTTATGAGTTATAAACTTCTTATTTATGAAATAAAAAAAAAGTTGTCAACTACCCTATTAAGTATAAGTAGTAATATAGGTTTCTTTGTCTGAATAATCGTTTCAGCACTGGTTAAAACACCAAAAAAAAAACCATTACCAATCTTGTCACAAAACGGATTCATTTGTGACCGCGGTGCGAGGGGAGGTCCCCCCCCCCCCCCCCCCATAGTCGTCAAAGGGGAACTCCCATAATTTCGGATACATCATGTAATCATCACTAGACTATATACGTGTTACTGCTTGGCACAGGCCTTCCTACATGAGAAAAACACATGAGGAGTTTGGGCCATAACACCACCACGCTGGACCAATGCTGGTTGGTGGGTTAAAGCGGTTGCTTAAGTAATCTATTGAGCGTTTTTGTAAAGTTGATCTAAACAAAATTTGATGAAAAATATTTGCTGTTAATCGGCCAAAAATTGCAATGATAATCGACGATTACGACTAATCGCTAAATACTGATAGTCATCATTACGATCGATCTTAATCGAAACCGTTTCATTAGTAAAATAAGCAGGAAGAAAAAACAGGAAAAATGTAGTGTATTTTATAATTTAGGCCGAACGGCATTTCTTTGAATTATTCAACAAGCTTTAAGATTCAAAATTATGATACGCACGATATGATAACCGACAGGAATACATACTATATAAATAAAAATGAATCGGCGAAATGTATGTACACGCATATACCTCATATTGAATGGAGGCTGCAAATAAAAAGTAGAATTTCTTTCTTATTTTTCATTGAATAGAACATTTAAAAAAAAAAAACGAAAATGTTTTTAATATCTCTTCCGATGAAAAGTGAATGAGTGAGCGAGACAGAAGACAGTAGGGAAGAATTTCAATATTTAGACAAAACACACGAATATTGATTAAGTATACCTACTGACTCCTAATTATGTTTCTCCCACATAGGAAGCCCAGCAGTGTTACTACTTGGCGGAGCCATCCCACAGGTGCGACCAATATTCAATGCAAGACCGAACCTGAGTTTTGTACAGCAGGCATAATTGGTCAGGCTTAAAAATCGACCACCTTTTTCAATAAAATAAATACTTTTTCCGTCTATTTTGATTGTCATTTCAAAATATCTATCTAAACAAATATGATAACAACTTGTTTTTTCCATATATTTTCCAATGTTTGTTTTTTACCTGAAAACGACATGTTTTTTCCGAATCGTCAATGCTCACACGTCAGCCTCGTAGCTGCCTCGTAGCTGCCTCGTAGCTGCCTCGTAGCAGCTACGATTGTCTTGGCCAGTAACTACGACACGGGACAGAAGGGATTCTCTGCCAGAGTATATAAAAGCTCAGTAATTCAACTGACTCCCTAATTGAAATACACACACAGAAGCGCAACGCATGCTCATATAGTTTACAGTGCCTAAGCACTTACGAGTGTGTCTGTGTATGTGAATGTAGGTATTATCCGAGAAACTTAGATATTATTTTTTTCTTGTTATTACAGGTAGTCAGCTTTCTTGTCCTCTAGTTGTAAAAAAGACACGGATCTGATTTTCCGTTCACAAGCTTAACCCATCAAAGCCCGATAAACCAGACACAATTAAATTTTAATTGTTATGTCATCAATTGATGACTCCTGAGCATTAATAATTACAAAATTAAAAATTTTAAGTAACCACCGGCGTCATTAATCATCTATCTAACACCATCTCATTAAGACTATTCATAAGAGCTCAAACACGCTATATCTGCTGTAAGTTTTTGAAGAATAGAGCATTTCACAGACTTTTTGATGATATAG
Source organism: Nymphula nitidulata (assembly GCA_947347705.1). Lineage (NCBI taxonomy): Eukaryota > Metazoa > Arthropoda > Insecta > Lepidoptera > Crambidae > Nymphula > Nymphula nitidulata. Next base: position 19,277,506 of record OX374634.1, on the reverse strand, counting down.
GATCAGCTCAAAGTTAGTATGTCATGCGAATGTCACCGAAGTGACAGTACACCAAATTTTAAATCAATCGGATCAAGTATAAAATGAGCTGATAGTCATCAAACCCTGCACTGATCTTCATAAGTTATAGCTAATACCATCGCATCGTAGTCACATCAGCTTTCAAACAAAAAAAACGAATCAAAACCGGTCCATTCGTTTAGGCGCTACGATGCCACAGACAGACACACAGATACACCGATACACAGACAGACACGTCAAACTTAAAACACCCCTCTTTTTTTTCGTCGGGGGTTAAAAAAGGATTAATCCGTCAAGCGGTGTTATCCCACCTATGACAAATGAAAAATCAATTGTGTCTGGAATCCAATGCGTGAGGGTTAAAAAGCAAAAGCTTAATAAAAATAAGTAAAATATAAAATTTCAAATAAACCAGTCAGAAGGTTTGTAATTAGTAATTTTGCCTAGACAAAATTATTAATTAATAAATGCTATTATAATGTTAACGAGTTTTTTAATGATAGTGACATATGAAATAATTACTTATTGTTGTTTTATTTAGATAATTGAATTTATAATTGAATTTTGCATGGCTTAATTTGTACTTGTAATACTTATAACATTTTATAATACAGGGTGGTGCCGTCAATGCGACATAAATTTAAACATGGGCTATATTAGTCCATAGAAATAGTTTGCCACTTTTAAAAATATCGTATTCATTTGATAATTTCATAACATTTGTATGGAATAGTGTAACATTGGCAGCATTATTTCATACAAATGTCATAAAATTATCAAATGAATACGATATTTTTGAAAGTGGCAAACCATTTCTATGGGCTAATATACCACATGTTTAAATTTATTGTCGCATTGACGGCACCACCCTGCATAAATCTAATTTGAAATTTAAAAAGTGATAATAAGTATGTAACTTAAATGATTGTAATAATATTTCGTATACCGTTAAGGTGAAACATAGAGATTTGTATGCTTTCTTTTGTAACACCATTTATGTACCAATGTTTATGAAAAAATAAATGAATTGAATAGGTATATAAATGACGGAGTTCTGAGATTTATTTATCTATTTATTCAATGGCACACACAACAGATGACAGTAAAAATTAGCGCAAAACAACATTGCCAAGGTATCAAACAAAACCGACACCCAAAAACGTGCATACACAACAACACATGCGATGCGGAAACATTTGACATAAAAGTAGATAAGTACAGCAAAAGTTGTTATTATAAAAAATAATTATAAAATAATTGGAGCCAATTAAACTTATAGATTGAAACAATTAAATTACATTAGGTATATTAGAATTAAATTGGATTGAATTATTGATAAAAGATAAATATTATTTGATTACTAAATAAATAACGAGTTACAAAATTAATCTTTTAACCTGAGACCTAAAAGTATTATGATTTGTAGTGTAAATATCGTAATATCGTAAATAGATGACAGAAATTAAGTAAAATACAGAGAGAACCTCCTTCTTTTTTGAAGTGAGGTTTACGAAATATAAAATTAATTTTTGCCTTCAATTATTATGTAAAAGAGAATGCCCAATCCTGTACCACCTATAACGACGTTGTATGGACTTCTAATAAAATTGATAATTCATGCAACATTTTTTATATATATTTACACGTATCAAACTCAAAATCGTATGTGGGGTTTTAATTCTTAATTTAATAAGTTCCTAATGCATTTTGTTTATTTACCGCGCCCAGCCAGCTCGATACAATTTGATTCAATTTACTATTTGCATGATGCATGCTTAGACTATATGCATGCTATGCATGCCATTGTGAATGGCCGAAATGGTTAAACTATTAATTGACTACTCCATCTGCAGTGCACCGTTAAGAAAACGAAAATGAAAAAAAAACTAAAAAAAACTATTCTAATTTATTAGGCAAGCTAATAAATAGATTTTCTATATTCTTTTTTTTTTATTCAAAGGTTCACCTCGAATAGGAATCGGATTCTCGCAAATTCATCAACACATCACACACGAAGATCACGATTCAAGCTAAAAATGCCCAGCACCCGTACCACCATCTTTTATCGCGATCCAGTTTAGGACCTAAACTGAGTAGAATCGTTAATTCGTACTACGACGCTATCTACGACTATGACAGCGATGCAGTTTAGGAACCAATACTGAACCGAGCGGAATATGAATCGCTTTTATAAAGTAGGTGGGAAGGCCCCTGATTCTGGACATGCCTAATAATGAGCTTTGTAGGGCCAATGTGAATGTGCATTTTATTTTTAATTACTCACAATATTTGTTTTATTTTAATAATTAAACGAATTGGCGCCAATAACATAACTAAGTATTAGAAATTTTACAATAATTTACAGCAATTGTGGTTCTTCGAATGCAAGCTCAGGGTAATTTGTTTTGTTTTAATTTTTCTCATTTTATTTGTACTAAATTATTTTATTTCTGCTAATTGAATTTTTAAATTCAAATTGTCTAAATTATTGCTTGTCATTAGCAATTTTATATACAATTACTTACATAGAACATGTTATTAATAACATATTTGTCTGTAAGCATTTCTTAAATATTGTAAGTTCCTTAATTATTTAGTTCCTTCAAAATTGGCGTGAAAAAGCACCTTTTGGGCCCGGCAAGGTGAACACGGCTAGAGCAGTGTCTAAACTGCACTAGCTGTCTTCATTTATGGACTCTTCTTACCGCTTCACATCAGGTGGTGTGGAGTCATTTGCTGTGCTTTGTATAAAAAAAACACTCACTAGTTAGTGTACTGAGTAATACTGACTATTTCACTACCATCTGGACCTTATACAATTATTTGTATTTAATATTTATCATGAAAGTAACTGTATTTTATTATTTGGGAAAATAAAAATTTATAACCTCAAATTTAATTTACTTATTTGATTTTATAGAATTTTATTTCTCATAATAAATAAAAACTTATTTGTGGGTACAGCTGTTGACCTTATATTCAAATATTTTATTAAAAAAAATTAAACAAAAATAAAACCGACTCCAAAAAACTGAGAAGGATAAAATAATTAAATTTTAGTAAGTAGGCACTCATCCCCTAGGAATATATTTTTGGAGTCGGTGCTTCACTATCTATGGTTTCTGGAAACAACTTAGCACCAACTCCAAAAATATGTTCCTAGGGGATGAGTGCCTACTTACTAAAATTTAATTATTTTATCCTTTTCAGTTTTTTGGGGTCGGTTTTATTTTTTGTTAATTTTTTTTTTCACAATTTTTAGTGATAACTTTTGAAGGTCAATGCTAGATGGCTGACCGTGATATTGTTATATTGTTTTCTACTATCGTATCATTTCACTAAAAATTCATAGGAAAGCAAATATCCGCAACTTCGCATATTTAGACGGCTTAATTTTTCCAGTTTTTTTGATTTAAAAACCAAACTACCCAATGGATTTCCAAAAATTTTTTATGGGACCAAATGGGAACTATTCCGCATGGAACAAAAAATGAATCATCAATATCGGTTCAACCAGTCAAAAGTTCTGAGGTAACAAACATAAAAAAAAACACAGACGAATTGATAACTTCCTCCTTTTTTTTGAAGTCGGTTAATAACACTATATTTTTAACTTATGTTAGTTGTAAAACTGTTTATTGTAGTAAATCATTTAAAAACAAAATGACAGTCACTTATATGAGAAACAATAACTCACCGCTTCGAATGGAATTGTAAATAATGCCGTAAGCTTTCATAACAAAACTTAAATTAAAAAAAATGGGATAGTTCATAAAAAAAAACTTACAATAATAGTAGGCAGCTGAGCAAGTCTGCGGTTTAAAACACGAGTGGCTTGTAATACAAAATTTTAACATTTATATATAGATAAGATATCGATAAAGGTGTTGAATGAGGAAAACTGATTTGTGATGGTTATCTGATTTTGATGGTATTCATTAGATTTCAGGCGATACCTCGTGGACTTTGTTTCGATGGAGACAGAAAGGGATAGAAAAATTACCTCTCAGCGCGGAAAATAGGTGAGTGTGTGAATCATCATCATCATCATCATCACCAGCTTATTATTCCTCCCAGTGCTGGGCACAGGCATGAGGAGCTTGGGCCATAACACCATCATTCTGGCCCAATGCGGGTTGGTATGTTAAAGCGGTTGTAGTAACAACCGGGACCAACGGCTTAACGTGCCTTCCGAAGCACGGAGATTAGAAGAGGAGATTATAAATTTTGATTGACCCATCCCGGGCGATCATGGCGGAAACCGAGACATGAAACCAGAGCGCTAAAACCACTACGTCACCAAGCGTGTGAATATTATTATTACATTTAAAAAAAAAAAGTTATATATAAGTAGGTAGTTAAAATATAAAACTAGAAAAATTTCACGTCCTGAGGCGGGAAACGAACCCGCGACCTTTCGCAATCCGGGCGACGGCTCTAACCAACTGAGCCACACAGAACTCGGGATATCCCTGTGAAATTCTTCTAAGAATATACAGGGTGGTGCCGTCAATGCGACAATAAATTTAAACATGGGATATATTAGTCCATAGAAATGGTTTGCCACTTTCAAAAATATCGTATTCATTTGATAATTTCATGACATTTGTATGAAATAGTGTAACGTTAGCAGCATTATTTCATACAAAGGTCATGAAATTATGAAACCTCTCACTACCCTCCTGATTGAATCATGCATGACTAAATTAAAAGACTTATACTTACAATAAGAAAGAAAGAAAAAATATTTTTGTTTAAATAGGCCACAAAGAAGCACTTTTAATCGTCAAAAAAACACATTCTTAGAACTATCACAAAAAAAAATATATTAACTAACGTCATACTTAGTCTCTGTCATGTCTGAATTTACACCGGTTCCAAAAGTTGAACTACCGAGAAGATTCCGGCAACAAACTCGTGTAGTCACTTGTAGACACTTAAAAAAACAATTTTTTGATTGGTCTCCTCTCGCTTGTGTACGCGTGCGTCCGTTATTGTTTTCTGTTTTCCTCAGCAATAAAATATTTTTTATTTCTCTCTTTCTTTCTTCCTCGGACTGAATATTCATATCTCTCTCTGTCTCACTGGGCCGACAGTTCACAAGTTATTACGATCTAGCTGCTTCGCGCATCGTGTGGACTGTCTGCACAAAACAACGCCTCGGGCGACGAAAACAATATATAATTCCCATTTTAATTTTCACTCGCGGTTGCCGGCGCAATATAATGTTGGGACATTGTTTTTACGGTTACATGGTATTGTTTGCATGCCATCGCTGTAATGGCCGCCGTCTATGGCGTGAATTTAAAATTCCAGTCAACAAAACCACTGCAATGCTGTTTTTTGGCATTTATTATTTCTATCGTTCGCTAACAGATAGGGGAAAATACTGGAACAATTTAGGATTTCGTATTGGGTACTCATTGCGCATGCTTCTGTGTTGATGTTAATCAACGTGTCTATCACATACGTCCTAGTATGTGATAGACACGTTGATTAACATCAACACGTTTTTTGTTGTCGTTTTTATCAACTGACTTCAATAAGGTCGAACATCTCAATTAGACTTTTTATGTGTCTGTGTGTTATACGCCATACCTATCTCCCGCAAAACTAGATTTCGATAAGTATCGTTTTAATTTTCGCAACACGTAGTACCTCAATGCATGTGTCTATGATAGGCTGTGTGTGCATATGGTCGGTCCCGGGATGGGTCAACCAAATTTCTAATCTCGAGCTTCTCCGTCCTTTTTTTTTTTTTTTTTTTATTTATTTAATTCACAAGGAGTTACAAAAAAAACTTAATTTAGTATTCTGCCAAACTGTCGCACAGTTTGTCGGCAGAGTTCCCGTGGCCGCGGAAGCTCTATATAACAAAATAACACAATCTATAAATACTATTCACATTAGGGATGCTGCTTAATAAATAAACATGGCGCTGATTTTAACAGATTCGGAAAATATACGCTACTGTTACCCATAACAACAAATCAAGTTTAACGGTTATGGAACATTTTTACAATTGTACGGCTTAGAAAATTTATTTTATACAAATGGTTTTAATTTTACAGAAAATATAAAAAAAAATATACAATGACATTAGATTGCCCACATCAATGAAAACAACCGTCCTTATGACAACTATAAACACAAAAACTATGAAACACAAAACACATATTACACAGTTATCATTATTTTCTTCAATTCTCCCTTATATATTTTAGCAATTCGAGATATAGCAACATGTGACAACCGAACAAACATACCACTGCATCTCGGAAACTATTGATCTCAACAAACAATTCCTTCGCGTTTTCTTTTTGAGTTCCAACCCTCTCATCTAAGTAATAATAATAAAAAGCAATATAAATAAAGATAAAAAGTTTTCAATTTCTCAATTATAGATACATAGTAACTGCAACACATGCTGAACAGAGTCCATTAATAACTTTTTTTATTATTATTATTTTTCTTCATTCTCATACAACCAGATGACAAACAAACTTACTGCCCACCTGATGGCAAGCTTCGGAAGGCACATTAAGCTGTTGATCCCGGTTCTTACTGCAACCGCTTTAAGCAAACAACCAGCTTTGGGCCAGCGTGGTGGTGTTATGGCCTAAGCTCCACATGTTTTGTTTCGTGTAGAAAGGCCTATACCCAGCTATGGGTCTGATGGTCTGATTAGGCTGATGATAATAGGCTGCTGTAACTACTTACCATCAGGCGATCATTATTACTTATCTGTCGTCTTTATTACCTATAAAAAGAATAATAATACTAAAACTCATTGAAAATTCTGTTTTAAGCACAGTGACACATCTATGCGTGTAGTAAATAAAATACTTCTCCGATTTTTTGGAAATATCTGTGATAAGCATATCAAAGATATTTCATGGCGACTATTGGCGTGTTTTATTAGTGAATAAAATCGAGTACGCCAGTTTGTTGGATAGGGTATCACGAGGCGAGCACATCCCGACCCTTGCGACCTAAATCTTTGAACGTAAAAAAATGTCGGAACTAAATTTGTACCTTATTCCCTGAAATATAGGGTGGAAACCTAAGTTTATGGAAGCTCGTTTCTTGTTGAGCAACAAACTGCATTATTAATACGAGGATATTTGCGAGTATAAATATGCAATTTTATCAGATACAATATGTCTCTTTTGATCCAGATTTCAGCTCCTCAGAGAGAGTCGCGCCAAGTGGAAATGACAGGGGCGTTACATTTGTAGACAATATACCTATTTATAAAAATACTGTCTAACAGATGATTATTAGTCGTGCGAATTAAGACATAATTCTAACACTTTTAGGATTTTTTTTATTTAATGTAGAATAAAATAGAATCACATATTTATTAGAATTTCGGCTACAAAATTATCGCAAAGATGTCATAGCAGTAATTTCCCATGAAAATTCGGCCTGATCAATCGCTTGATTGGCGATGCCTAGCCCGTTGATTAAACGCCGGCATTCAATCAAATGCCTAGCCCGATAGTTAAATAAACTAGGCTCAATTAACGTTTAAGGACTAAGCGTATTGAATGGATCGTCTTGTAGCGAAGAGCTTTAGTTTGATTGGTGGGTTCAAGGTTTTTATTTATAACCACTTACAACCGACATTGTTTCGGTAATAAATGGTCGTAAAAAACCTTGAACCTACCAATCACTCAAACAGTCACACAAAAGCTTTTCCATTCAAACGACCTGCCTAGGCGTCCAATTGAATGGCTAATTTAACCAAACAGCTGACATGACGTTCAGCCATCTGGTTAGACGTCTCAATGACTTGGCTAGTTGTCTTTCAGCCTTTTCATTGGATGCCGGCGTTCGATCGACGGGCTAGGCGTCCAGTTAAGCGGCTAATTTAACCAGACGGCTACGACAAATACACCACAGACTATAGTCATTGTAATATAAGCAATTTAAAATAAAACCACCTTACCCGATTTAAGTTGCGTTTAACGGATTTTACATTATTATTTTTTACGTGCCGTGTAAGTTATGTCAATTAAATGTTTTGTTTCAGCTAACAACAATGGGGTTTAATTGGCCGGCCATTTTTGACCGGGTAAAGGGAAGATGCGAAATGCCTTGTAAGTAAAATAACAAAGGTGTTTCCGTTGTTGTAGGTTATTCTTGTGTATTGACGTAGTGTGTTGAAAGAAAGAATTGCACTCGCAAGACAATACCACCGCTTAATATCAAGCGGTCTCCTGCTGGCTTTGAGAATGGGACCATAATTATCATCACGCATCATACCAGCTGATGATGTCCACTGCTGAACAAGGCCTCTCCATCATTTCCAAATTGATTGGTTCTGCGCAGTCTGCATCCAAAGTCTCCCCGAGACCCTGACCAGGTCGTCTGACCTAGTGCTGATCAGACGACCTGCGAGGATTTGCGCTGTGACGATTTTGCGCTTTCCGGTACGTGGTCGCCATTCTAGAACTTTAACGCCCCACCGGCCGTCTGTTCTGCGTGTTATGTGCCCTGCCCACTGCCACTTCAACTTGCTAATCCTATGAGCTTTGTCAGGTTCTTTGGAACTTTAGTTCTCTTACGGATGTAATCAAGTTCAAGTTCAAGTTCTTTATTGTGCATTGAAATAAGGTAACATTCAGATGTACATAATTTAAAAAACAACAGACACACTTATTTCTACCTTTCCAGGCGTGTACACAAACAAAATTTTAATTCTAGGTACAGCGATTAAACACTATCCTTACTTATATTCTAAGAATTCTTGTATACTGTAGAAACATTTCTCTACAAGCCACTCCTTAACAACTTTTCTAAATATTTGGAATTTATGTTCTTTAAAGTTTTCCGGCAATTTATTATAGACCTTTATACACATCATATGTGTGTTTTTATTAACGAGAGTTAATTTTGCTAAGGGCTTATTGAGTTTATGTTTCTTATCATAGTTGTTTATCATAGTATCATAGTTTAGTTTAGCTAGCTAAAATATACCTACTTCTATCTTCATCATCATTTCTGCCAAATGACGTTCAATGCTGGACAGACTTCCCCTAAAGACTACTTTGCCCCATCCTAATTCTATTTTACCACAGCAAAAAGGGGTTACCAATTTAAACTACTAAAATAGTTTGACGCAATGAAAATACAATATACGGTTGAATTCACCGAATTGGTGTTGCGTCTATGGTCTGTGTCCAGTTCGCGCCAGTTTTTATCAAAATTGGAAACTTTCCGATGGCTGCAAAAAATTCCCCGCGAACTCTACATGCACTGCAATAGTAATTCATTGTCCTGATAAAGCCGAACGTGTGGTTTTATTATTACTAGTGGCTGTCCGCGGCTCCGTCCGAGTGGATGTCGGTTCTTGAGCTAGTACTTAGGCTATGTCCTTTCTTAGAATGCTATTTATTGTTATGTTTTTAAAAAGAGACTGAAAGATTTTTTAACTACTAAGTGTTATTATCATGTGAATGACTTTTTAAATGATAGAACAATTTTTTGATTATAGAGAGACATGGTATACAATTTGACTGTTTTAAATTGACATTTTATTATCACTTACTATCGTTATTATCATCATTATTGTTTTTATTAAATACTGAACAATTTGTACGCCGTATTATGGCAAAAACATGTAGGACGAAAACTTTTAATATTGTGACCTCTGCATTTTAATGTATACTCATGTTTTGACAAATAAATGCATTATGATTATGATTATGATTATTATCTTCATGCCAAATTTCATTTAAATCAGTTAAGCGGCTTAAGACTGCATGTAGGTAACTGACGTCTGTCTGTAACTCTGTTACTTTCGAAACTATTATCTAATATATAAATACTAATATTATAAAGCTAAAGAGTATAAAACTAAAGAATTATTATGTTGCATAGTCCGTTTATCGAGATGTAGGCTATAGAGCATCACGCTACGACCAATAGGAGCTGAGCATCAATGAAAAATGTTGCAAAAACGGGGAAAAAATATTCCTTTTCAAAACTTTCGTTGCGTGCGCTGCATAAACGGTTAAAGTTACGCAAAATTCATGTAAGACGAAATTATTCTCCTTTAAAAGTTCTAGAAAAGTCTACGACAGCATACATCTTTCTTTTAAGGTAGACTCACGACAACCTCTTTTTGGGAATCAAATTTGCTCTAAAATAACGCATTATCTGCGAACGTATTTTTGTAAACATGATATTGTTCCTTATCAAAATAAATATATTATTCATCGTAATTAAGTAGAATAGATAATACGTCAATGATAGATAACAATTGATGATGGAATTCCCCATGGGTTTCCCCCATGTAGGCAGGTCTGTGGCCAGTAGTGGAACGTATATGGGCTGGTGAGGATGATGATGGAATTGGAAACGGTGGCTTATTTTTTTGATGCACTTGGTGGAACTGGGAAGAGTGGAAAAATCTTTCTCATGCCATTCATTTTGGTTGATTTTTTAATTTTCATAGCTTTCCGGAGGGATAGCGCCGCTTGAAAGATGTAAAGGATGCCGAACAATTCATTCAGCGTTGAACCACATTATCAAACGATTGAAAATATTCAGCAATAGCCAAAGATTTATTATCAAGTAAAATTATTAACTGGAATGAATGTACGATGGCGTACAAAAGCGCATTGAAAGCACTCAATCGAACTATAAAGATGAGTTCTACGCATTGACTCAAGATGTTTATTAATCCTTGCATGCGTGCGTTAATTCTTTGTTTTTTTATTCATTACTAGCTGCTGCCCGCGACTTCGCCCGCGTGACCTGAGGCATTAACTGAAAAATTACTTCTTTCTGTATTCAACTCGTGATAGCGTTTGACAGAGTAAGCCGACTTTAATAAAATAAAGACTAAATGTTACCGGATATTTAATTTAAATATATTTTGAAATCCATAAACTCAGTTCAGTGGATTTAATTTAATGACACAGACAAACCGACAGCTAGACAAAACTTCTAATAATGACAGAAAGTTTCGTTACTTATTCTCAGTCCCCCAAAGTATTTTTCGCAAATGTATGTAATATACGAGACACGAGATACTTTTATTTTTATTATAAGTTTAGATTAGATATAGAAGAAGATAAGGTAGAAGAAGAATATTTATAATAGGAGAAGATATTTTCTTGGCCCAGTCATTGATACTTCCTATTCTTGTTCTTTTAAACTACTTGACTCAATATCTTAAATTAAATTAAAACATTTGCCGCATTATTTCATAGATATGTTACGAAATTACCAAATGGATAACCTGATATAAAAGCTGCAAAACATTTCTATGAACTAAGACAGCCTTTTCGTCACCAGCCTGTATTTTCAAAACCTATTTCCGACACTGTTTTGTGGTGGAAAACTGAATCCACGAGGAAAGACAGCTAGTGCATCGATAAACTTGAGAAGTGGACATATGCTCGTTTTCGCTATATTTGCTTAGCGTTAAAGAGTCTTGGCGATTTTTATCTCAGTCTATCTAAAAGAGATAAAAAGAGACAAATGTCGATAAGAGTTAAAGCATTAAATTATATTTTTGTTCGTGCAACTTAGCAAAGCCCACACATCTTTGTTGGCAAGCCGTTATTTTAAATATATTAGACTGTACCTAAGTAAGATTCATTTGTCGGCTTCACAATGGCCGCGTCGGGAGGTGCCTGTCGTTAGGTGCCAGCGAATCAGTTCAGAGGAACTTTTGTTGGAGCCGGATATTGAAGTCGTGACCTTTTGGATATTGAAAAACTTTATAATTAAAAGCGATTAACTTCATGTAAAATACTACCCTATCCCACGCAGGAATTGGCCTGTAGATAGTTGCATAAGCTATGTCTGGTCACTGTTGAGAACATAAGACAACTAAATTCTGGTAGGGATGATATCCTTGAATTTGGTTATCCTTTATCTTGGTATGAGAATAGAGGACTGATCGCCAGGAATCTACAACGTATCTCCGACAGTCATTTCGCCGTTTGACCATTCGCCGACAAAAGGTTTCGTCATCGGGCAGTTCACCGACAGAATCTTTCACCGAATAACGATTCGCCGACAGAACGTCATTCGCCGACAGAAATACGTAGGCGGGAGTCGTGTAAAAAAATAAAAAAAAACCACGAAATGTAATTCACCATCTTTAATAGCTACGACTTTTCTTAATGATGATTTTCATTAAAAAAAAGAATAAGTTAAATGTTTACTAACACAACTATGGGCCCAAGTCTGAAATAAATGTTTTCATTGACTCATAGCCTCCAATAATGATATAACAGAATATTGACCTCCATTGAAAGGCGTATTGTCCGTCATCTGTAACAATGATAACATGATACCCTCCGACATTTTTCAATTCTCTCAATAATAGACTTACGGAGGCCCTGCCTAGACCCTTAGCTCGCACCCTTCGTAATTGATGGCCAGTGTGTAGGCTCGACTTAACGCCTACGCATAAATATTGTCTAAATAAATTAATTTACCGAGCAATTTACTTTTAACGGGTTTCCTGGTTATTAAATCCATTTTTCTGTTTCGTACCATTTAACAATCTGGGTACTTGCGTTGTTATCTTCGGATGTAGCGGTACGACACGCTATAATTTCCGTGTAGATAATTCTAACGACCTGCTTATTGTAAATGGGAAATGCTGTCGTATCTTCACCGCAACGGGTCAACGAAATAAGGTCAGTTTTTGCACAGGGATAGCTACAAGTATAGGTACATAACTGATACATACATAGATCCAATATGTGTACAAGGACATTGTGCTATTTCAGCAGGTAAATTCTGAATTAATATTTGTAACTTAATAATTGAAAAGAGTGACTACACGAGTTTGTTGCCGGTATCTTCTCGGTAGTTCAACTTTTGGAACCGGTGTAAATTCAGACAGACTGACAGGCAAACAGACAGACAGACTGTCTGACTAGCAGACGGACCGAAAGACAGATCGACTGACAGATCGACCGACAGATCAACAGACAGACCGATAGACAGACTGATATTATAACATTGTTAGCTTACGTAGACCCAGACAAGACAGAGAGACCAACATTTTGACATTGTTAGTTAATATTATTTTATGTGATAGACATAAGGGGTTTTTTGACGATTCGAAAGTAGGTACTTCTTGGGAGGGCCTAATTGAATAAAGATATTTTCATTTCCTTTCATTTTATTTCTATTTTCGTCCTATTTTACCTCTGAAAAATAAAAAAGGTATAAAAATAGACTTATCTATTATATCCTTTATATCCTTACTGATATCACTTTCTAGATTATTTCAGATATTGTGGTGGAGGGAGCTAGAATAGTAGATATGTTCAAGCTTCACCAACCAAGGGCGGATCCAGCTTTGGCGCCAGGGGGGGGTCACATAGACGTGGTCAAGTCACAAGAAGTTTTAGTCACGAAGGGACGCATATTTTTAACCGACTTCAAAAAAGAAGGAGGTTATATGTTCCACTGTGGGTTTTTTTTGTATGTATGTTCACCGATTTCTCTGTCAATTGTGAATCGATTTTCAAAATTCTTTTTTATTCGATAGAGTAGTTTCCTGAGGTGGTCCCACTGTCACCAAGTTAGGATCTGATGATGGGCTTCAAAACAAAAAAGAAAAAAATAATTAAATTTCAGTACCTAGGTACTTACCTCCTAAAATGTATTTTTTGGAGTTGGTGCCAAGCTGTTTCCAGAGACAAAAGAAAGTGAAGCGCCAACTCCAAAAAATACATTTTAGGAGGTAAGTAAGTACCTAGGTACTGAAATTTAATTATTTTTTCCTTTTTTGTTTTTCACTGTGTAAATTTATCTAAGATTTTAGGGTAGGTTACTAGAGTAGGCTCTTCAAATCCTGCCGTGTGGGATGAGTGTCATGTGATTCTTGCCCCACCTTGTGAAAGGCTTTTTTCAGGGCCAGTGGACCCGTTTGTAGGTCGGAGGATGGCTGATCTCTAAGGTTAGCGGCGATTAGAGAACCTTCTTTAGGTTGGGATGGTGCATGTCCTCGGTATGCCTAGGCGGACCAGTCTCTAGGCTGGGTAAGGTAGGTCTTCCCTTAAGCCTTTTCTTTTCCAAATCCCTTGGACCAAAAGGTCGCGGTGGTTTGTTTGTCCTAATAGTCCGGGTGTCATGTGTGTCCTGTGTCGAGGGCAAACCAGTCTCTAGGCTGGGACGTGTAGGGGCACCAGTGTTTTGGGTGCGCTGGGTAAGCAACCCTCGTTGAATTATCCCGGGTCACTGCTTACTTGTGTTAGTCTCCCCATGTCAATCAAGGTGTACCTCTAAATCCCGTCACCTCCGAACCCCTACGGGCTGAAAAGTCGCGATGGTTTGTTTGCTCGAGTTATCCGTTAGGCATGGTGTTCTCTGACGGGCAGGACATTGTGACCTCCAAGGTCATGGACCTACTGCGGCGTGATGGTTAAGGAGAAAGCCTGGGATGGGCAACGCTCGGAAGAGGTTGGCGTAGTTACTCTTTCAGCTCCTGACTTAGGAGCAACCTCTTCTCTCCTTATCAGCCTAGGCCCCGCTCACATCTGTCTAGCAGGTCATACGCAGTGGACACTTCGGGGTCGGTGAATGACTGACCTTTAGGTTGGCGACGACACTGGACTGATCGCGGCTGGGTGGCACCGTCCTAAAGACCCGTTAGGAGACCTTACTCCTCCGTGGCCCTCCTTGTCTAGTGGTGTGTGACGTGCTGGGGTGGACCGGTCATAAAATGGGCAGCACCGGGCAGATGCACCGCTGAGTCTCAACCCTACATGACATTATTGGTCGCCCAGCAGAAGTCCTTTTGGGAATGTGGGATGTCTGGCCTTCAAGGCCGGCGGGAAGAAAGGTCCTTCTCAGGACCGGGGAGCCCTGTGGCTCGGTGTATGGCGAACTGTACGTTCGCGGTGGTGTGGTGGTACGGCAGACCTCCAAAGTTTGCGGATAGCGGACGGCAGTCTGCCTTGTGTGGACTGCCGGTGGCGTTCAGCGCCTTTGCTAAAGCCCCATTCAGGGGCAGTGGACCCTTCGGGGCCGGTGGATGGCTGGCCTCCAAGGCCGGTGGGCGGCCTTACGTGGCCGTGTTGGGTATGCTAGAATGTTGGTTCTAGGCGGGCCACAAGCAGACTCTGTCATAGACGGCAAATCTGAGCGCTTACTCTCTGCTGTCCCTTCTCAGGACCAGCGGACTCCCCTCTATGAAGGAGTCGTAGGAAAGCAAGCATTTTCGGGTTGCGGAGGACAGTGGCAAAGGGTAGGCACCTCGCCACCTCACGCAAGTCCTCATGCGGGGGGAAAGCCTTTGGGCCAGTACCCTTATCCCTACGGAAAGTGGTGACATCCAGAAATGGCTAATCTACGGGGGCGGATGCGGAAACACTACAAAGTTCCTCGTGCCCTGTTCCTGTAAGCAGCCTCCTGACAGAAGAAGGGATGGTTTTTAGTGGATAGGGCTGCCGCAATCACTGCGTGATTTATGGTGGAGGAGTTCCACATAACCTCGGAGTCGCTAACAGGCACCGGGGTATGCGTAAAGCATTTTCCGGCCGTAAAAAAAATTAGTGGCGCGGAATATTCTTATTTTTGATGCGTTAGTTCCCGAATAATGCATTTGCCGTCAAACAAAGTATATTATATCTATTTAATTAATTAAAAATTGAAAGTACTTAAATAAAATCTACATTGTGACAAAAACTATACCTAGTCTTGCCATAAATACTGAAAAAAAAAATCTATTGCAAATAACATTTATTACTTTTACAGTGTGTTAGTTTAATACATAAATATAAAACAATTTAAAATATAAAAAGCTTATTCGAAGTGGTCTCCATTGGCTGCAATACAGTCCTTTTAACGTTGCGGTCAGTTATCAATAAAAGCACGCACTCTTTCCATGGGAAAATTCTTCACTGCCAATCGTACGGATTGTTTTAGGGACTCCAAATTATCTCTATATACTCTCTAAAACTGACCATAAATCACGATCCAGCGGATTAAGATCGGGACTAGACGACGGCCAGTCTTCAGCTCTGATGAAGTCCGAAACGTTCGTTTCCAAGCCGAGTCTTGCTGGAAAGACCATTCTTGGTTATTGAACATGGTGTGGCTAAAGGGCTTCACTACCTTCTCAAGAATGGTATCTTGATACACTTATGCCGATGTTTTGCTACCTTTTTCACAAAAGTATGGCTCAGTCACTCCTTCATAGCTAATACCCCACCAAATCATCATTGAAGTCGGATAGTGCCCACGTTGCACTTTGTCGACTAATTGGGAAGCTTCCTTAGAGCTTTGAGCATAAATACGGTGATTTCTTTTTGTTAAAATGTTGCTTAATTGTAAAAAAAATCTCATCCGTAAACAAAAATTTTCTGTGACCTCCCTTTGCGTACCGCTTCAGTAGTTGTTTCGATTTCACCACCCTATTCTTTTTTAAATTATATCTATTCTTTCTTATAGGTTGCAAGTCCTAATTCATCTTTTATAAAACATGGTTCTAGGTGCTATCTTCATCTCCCGAGATAAAATCTTTTGCTTTCGGACAGGATTTATTCGAATTCTTTCCCGTACTGCTTTTGATCTTTTACTGTCACAAACAGAGGAGGTCTCATTGTACCTATTAATAGCCCGGTACACAAACATTTTACTAATACCAAGCTTATGGAGAGTTTTAAAAATTGCATTTGGCTCCATACCTACTTTTTGTAATGCAATCACAGCGATTCGGTTCTTTTTATCACCCCACTCCATTTTAATATCTCAAAATATTGTACAATGTATTGGCGCCAAAACGAGAAAACTCAATGAACAATCATATAAAAATGACAGATTCCAAATTCAAATGTAATATTTTGTTTTTTTTAATTGTAACAGTATTTATGGCCAGACGAAGTATAAAAACATGTTTAAATTTTTTAATTAGTGGCCCACCTAGGTCATGGAACCAGCCCAGGGGGGGGTCATGACCCCCATGACCCCCCCCCTTCTGGATCCGCCACTGTCACCAACTGTCATTGTATGTGATTGTGTAATCTTCTTGTCAGTTGAAATAGAGCCAACATCAAATGCATTCGAGTTTAGAGCATTACCTACATCTCTCTTGGACTTATGGGAGCCTGATACTTCAGGTTGAGAATAACATAACCTCGGCATTTAGCTAGCTCATCCTTCTGATACCGTTTTTCCCTTCTGTTAATTATATTTTCCCCTCCGAATAAATTTTAATACCCATAATATTCTTTCGTGATCATTATGATGTAAACTCAGGAAGATTCTAGGAAAAAAACCCTTGTCCACCCAGGTGAACAGCGCGGGTGGACCACGGGCAATAACGGCTAAGGAACTACTTTGGCGGAAAGAAAAAGGATATATTATGCTTGCGACAAGGCATTATACTCGTTTTCATTAACATTTGCTTAGCGTGAAGTCTCTTAGCGATTTTTATCTCGGTCTAACTAAAGGAGATAGAAAGAGGGAAATGGCGTTAAGAGCCACCTAAGCTTAGGGAACGGTTGATGAAAATGGACATTAGCTCCTGGCCGAGGATGCTCCCGGTAGATTGCGGTCGTTGGCTCCCGTTATCCCTAATCGGAGAGCATTTTGAACTTTTTCCGTGATTTTTAGAAGTGTTCTCATCATGTAATACTTAAACATAGGTACAGATGATAGCACGTCAAGTGTATCAGCTGCACTACGAAAGCCGCCCCTATTACGAACGCAGTAAGGGCCGTCTCAAGGTCAAACTGTTACGGTTGATGTGCTGTCGACAGTTCAAGCCTGGCCGAGGGGTCAGTACCGCTTACTTTTTTTTAATGTACCACTAAAGTTGCAATCAAGCATACGGTAAGCGGTACCGTAGCCTGTGGATCTCAGCTATGGACGCTTGCAACACCAGGGGTATCACTTGCGCGTTGCCGACCCTGTAAAAACCTTTTCAAACTCTTTCTGAAGAACCCCATGCTGTACTCATATACGGACTTCTCGGTGAGGGGTCCCGGGTTCTTCTCCCGGCTGGGGCAGGTGTTTGCATGATTAGTACGGACATCTGATCACGAGTCATAATTGCGTGTATGCTAATTGCTAATTTAGTTTAAAAAAAAGTTAAAAGTAGAAAGCATTGAAGAAATTGGTAGGTTACACCTAGTGCTCCGATGGCGTAGCGGCTGTCACAAGAAGACGCGGGTTCAATTCCCGCCTGAAGCATACAATTTTTTTTATCGTTTTCTTTATTTGTATTTGTGATTTCTTACAATAAACTACCTAGGCGTTATAAACACAAAAAATCAAATATTTAAATGTGATTAGAATAGCGCGATTCTTTTCCAATATTTTCGACATTATGGTTTGTATGGAAAGGGGTGCAACATCTCATATGTTTGTGCAAGTATTATCATTATTACTTATTTGGCTGCGATTTTCAGAGAAAAATACCTATATGCCCGCCCCATTTCCCAGTTTCACAAAGTTTGTGGCACTCCAACCTTCAATTGGGGTAAGCTTTTGTAACTTACCTAATTTGTTGTTCAAGCCATGGTAAAATGGAAAAAATGTTTATGATTTTGCCTCGTGGAAAGTTTACTTAGACCCCTTCAATAGCCACATTAGAGTGTATTGGCTGAGCCTGAAACTAGGGGGCGTACGCGGAGCTCGGAGGCTGTAAGTTTTTATCGTGCTGGAATACGCTCGTTAGGTACCTTGTTATTGTAGTATAAAACAAAGTGCTCCGACCTCCGCGCTCGCTGTGCTCTTTACAAGGAATTTAGTTTTAAAATCAAGTCTCGTTAGAGGCAGTAAAAGAAAAACTAGAAGTTAGGTATATTATGTTATGTCGTTACAGTTTTATAAATATTTTGCTACACATTTAGGTGGACCAAATTATTATGCATGTTTTTATACAAAGTTAAGGTTAAGTTGTTGGATTTTATTCTCATAAAATAACCAGTATAATGAATATTTACTATTATGTAACTACAATTTTAATTTTGTTTATAATTTTCGATTTTTATATAATTATTAGTAACATGTTAATTTACTTCTAATTTGATAAAAACTAATGATAAAAATGAAATAAATACTGTATTCCGTATGCCTATCGGTGGGACATAGAGAGCTATACTAACTAATACCTGTGTGAACATCTATACTTGTACCTATGTGCACGGAATAAATGATTATGATTATGATTAATTCTTTTCATAAGTATTGCATGCTGTATAACAGTGAAATATGTAAGACTATTATATAAGTATGAAGAACCATTTATGTACCATATTATTATCAATAAATAATTTTGAATTTTGAATTTGAAGAGCAATTCTTAGCTTTTCATACAAACGATTTTTTTTTTTTTTATTCAACTAGGTGACAAACAAGCTGACGGCCCACCTGATGGTAAGCGGTTACCGCCGCCTATAGACACCTGCAATAACAAGGGATAATCACTTGATATTGCAGGTGCTTTGTCATCTCATTTCACTGGCTACCTTTGCCTTCAATCCGAAACAGCGAACTGTTTCACTGCTTAAATAAGAAAGGCGGTGGTACCTACCCAGACGACCCTACATACGGGCCTACCACCTAGTAAAAAATTTGCCATTATTAATTTATTATTAGACTTTTCGAAAGATCCTCTGAAAACGTTTTAGACGAGCCGGACCACAGATCACTTAGCTGGACTCGCTAACGCGCGGCAGGTTTTGTTAGAATCCATTTGTACGTTTCCAATATATTCCACTTGAAAGTTTGTATGAGAAACCGTGCGACGTAAACGCTCCATTATGAGAATTGATGAATAGGTACCTACTAGACAACGGTACATAGCGGAGACAATATAGAATTTGGTCGCTCACGGCTTTGCTCCAGTGGATGTCGGCTATCGCTCCAAAAGTACTTGTTTCTTACTATGTAATCTATCTTCATGTCAAAGGGGATGGTCAAGTTTTGGGCCAGCTCATGAGCACCATTTCAGATTGTAGACAATAATGTACTGAATGACATGGTTTCTATTAAATAACATAATACTCTTTTATTTTATTACATAATATTATGGCAACAGTCATAAAAGTGACAATGGTTTTGATTTTTGGCTCCTCAGCGCCAGTGAGCTTATAAAACGTAAAAAAATTAACTAAAGATCCTTTTATTAGTTCTAACAACTGTTGTTTTATTTATGTATAAACAAGAAAGAATAACCACCGTAACTCCGCAGCCAATAAATATTGCGCAAAACTTGGGCCTCAGAAAACATTTTGCATTGTGTTTATTTTATCGGCCGTCCTAGTAGATCGTTATGATAAAGCTTTGCTTTTATATTAGAATAAATAAGCAGCGTCAATATTGTGATTATATTACAACCTCGGTCCTTTTAGGTATAATGGCGTCGAGGCTTGCTTACATCGATCGGCCATTAGCTATTACCGGCTTACCATTTGATAGGTAACTTGATATGTAATTTGGATCTCCTTCGTGCTACGGAAGATATTTTTTAAATATGTCTAGAGTGGCAAACAAGCGTCCGCCTGATGGTAAGCGGTTATCTGGTGGGGGTTACCGTAGCCTATAGACGCTCGTAGCACTCTGGGAGCAACAGAATACTTTTACTCTGGGAGCACTACTCACGCGTTGTCATCGGAGTCTATAGACGCTCGTAGCTCTCTGGGAGCACTATTCACGCGTTGTCATCGGAGCCTATAGACGCTCGTAGCACTCTGGGAGCCACAGAATACTTTTACTCTGGGAGCACTACTCACGCGTTGTCATCGGAGTCTATAGACGCTCGTAGCACTCTGGAAGCACTATTCACGCGTTGTCATCGGAGCCTATAGACGCTCGTAGCACTCTGGGAGCCACAGAATACTTTTACTCTGGGAGCACTACTCACGCGTTGTCATCGGAGCCTATAGACGCTCGTAGCACTCTGGGAGCCACAGAATACTTTTGCTCTGGGAGCACTACTCACGCGTTGTCATCGCAGCCTATAGACGCTCGTAGCACTCTGGAAGCACTATTCACGCGTTGTCATCGGAGCCTATAGACGCTCGTAGCACTCTGGAAGCCACAGAATACTTTTGCTCTGGGAGCACTACTCACGCGTTGTCATCGCAGCCTATAGACGCTCGTAGCACTCTGGAAGCACTATTCACGCGTTGTCATCGGAGCCTATAGACGCTCGTAGCACTCTGGGAGCCACAGAATACTTTTACTCTGGGAGCACTACTCACGCGTTGTCATCGGAGCCTATAGACGCTCGAAGCACTCTGGGAGCCACAGAATACTTTTGCTCTGGGAGCACTACTCACGCGTTGTCATCGCAGCCTATAGACGCTCGTAGCACTCTGGAAGCACTATTCACGCGTTGTCATCGGAGCCTATAGATGCTCGTAGCACTCTGGGAGCCACAGAATACTTTTACTCTGGGAGCACTACTCACGCGTTGTCATCGGAGCCTATAGACGCTCGTAGCACTCTGGGAGCCACAGAATACTTTAGCTCTGGGAGCACTACTCACGCGTTGTCATCGCAGCCTATAGACGCTCGTAGCACTCTGGAAGCACTATTCACGCGTTGTCATCGGAGCCTATAGACGCTCGTAGCACTCTGGGAGCCACAGAATACTTTTACTCTGGGAGCACTACTCACGCGTTGTCATCGGAGCCTATAGACGCTCGTAGCGCTCTGGGAGCCACAGAATACTTTTACTCTGGGAGCACTACTCACGCGTTGTCATCGGAGCCTATAGACGCTCGTAGCACTCTGGGAGCCACAGAATACTTTTGCTCTGGGAGCACTACTCACGCGTTGTCATCGCAGCCTATAGACGCTCGTAGCACTCTGGAAGCACTATTCACGCGTTGTCATCGGAGCCTATAGACGCTCGTAGCACTCTGGGAGCCACAGAATACTTTTACTCTGGGAGCACTACTCACGCGTTGTCATCGGAGCCTATAGACGCTCGTAGCACTCTGGGAGCCACAGAATACTTTTACTCTGGGAGCACTACTCACGCGTTGTCATCGGAGCCTATAGACGCTCGTAGCACTCTGGGAGCCACAGAATACTTTTGCTCTGGGAGCACTACTCACGCGTTGTCATCGCAGCCTATAGACGCTCGTAGCACTCTGGAAGCACTATTCACGCGTTGTCATCGGAGCCTATAGACGCTCGTAGCACTCTGGGAGCCACAGAATACTTTTACTCTGGGAGCACTACTCACGCGTTGTCATCGGAGCCTATAGACGCTCGTAGCACTCTGGGAGCCACAGAATACTTTTACTCTGGGAGCACTACTCACGCGTTGTCATCGGAGCCTATAGACGCTCGTAGCACTCTGGGAGCCACAGAATACTTTTGCTCTGGGAGCACTACTCACGCGTTGTCATCGCAGCCTATAGACGCTCGTAGCACTCTGGAAGCACTATTCACGCGTTGTCATCGGAGCCTATAGACGCTCGTAGCACTCTGGGAGCCACAGAATACTTTTGCTCTGGGAGCACTACTCACGCGTTGTCATCGGAGCCTATAGACGCTCGTAGCACTCTGGGAGCCACAGAATACTTTTGCTCTGGGAGCACTACTCACGCGTTGTCATCGCAGCCTATAGACGCTCGTAGCACTCTGGAAGCACTATTCACGCGTTATCGGAGCCTATAGACGCTCGTAGCACTCTGGGAGCCACAGAATACTTTTACTCTGGGAGCACTACTCACGCGTTGTCATCGGAGCCTATAGACGCTCGTAGCACTCTGGGAGCCACAGAATACTTTTGCTCTGGGAGCACTACTCACGCGTTGTCATCGCAGCCTATAGACGCTCGTAGCACTCTGGAAGCACTATTCACGCGTTGTCATCGGAGCCTATAGACGCTCGTAGCACTCTGGGAGCCACAGAATACTTTTACTCTGGGAGCACTACTCACGCGTTGTCATCGGAGCCTATAGACGCTCGTAGCACTCTGGGAGCCACAGAATACTTTTACTCTGGGAGCACTACTCACGCGTTGTCATCGGAGCCTATAGACGCTCGTAGCACTCTGGGAGCCACAGAATACTTTTGCTCTGGGAGCACTACTCACGCGTTGTCATCGCAGCCTATAGACGCTCGTAGCACTCTGGAAGCACTATTCACGCGTTGTCATCGGAGCCTATAGACGCTCGTAGCACTCTGGGAGCCACAGAATACTTTTACTCTGGGAGCACTACTCACGCGTTGTCATCGGAGCCTATAGACGCTTGTAGCACTCTGCGAGCCACAGAATACTTTTCTCTGGGAGCACTACTCACGCGTTGTCATCGCAGCCTATAGACGCTCGTAGCACTCTGGAAGCACTATTCACGCGTTGTCATCGGAGCCTATAGACGCTCGTAGCACTCTGGGAGCCACAGAATACTTTTACTCTGGGAGCACTACTCACGCGTTGTCATCGGAGCCTATAGACGCTCGTAGCACTCTGGGAGCCACAGAATACTTTTACTCTGGGAGCACTACTCACGCGTTGTCATCGGAGCCTATAGACGCTCGTAGCACTCTGGGAGCCACAGAATACTTTTGCTCTGGGAGCACTACTCACGCGTTGTCATCGCAGCCTATAGACGCTCGTAGCACTCTGGAAGCACTATTCACGCGTTGTCATCGGAGCCTATAGACGCTCATAGCACTTTGGGAGCACTACTCACGCGTTGTCATCGGAGCCTATAGACGCTCATAGCATCTAGGGCACTACTCACGCGTTGTAACCGGACCCTATAGACGCTCGTACCATCTGGGTGATCTAGGGCACTACTCACGCGTTGTAACCGGACCCTATAGACGCTCGTAGCACTCTGAGGGCACTACTCAAGCGTAGTTACGAACTCACGCATTGTTACCGTAGCATATAGACGCTCGTAGCACTCTGGGGGCACTACTCAAGCGTAGTTACGAACTCACGCGTTGTTACCGTAGTATATAGACGCTCGTAGCACTCTGGGGGCACTACTCAAGCGTAGTTACGAACTCACGCATTGTTACCGTAGCATATAGACGCTCGTAGCACTCTGGGGGCACTACTCACACGTTGTCATCGGAGCCTTTAGACGTTCGTAGCATCTAGGGCACTACTCACGCGTTGTCACCGAAGCCTATTTATACGGACACCACTACTCACGCACTCACGCATTGTTACCGTAGCATATAGACGCTTGTAGCATCTAGAGTACTACTCACGCGTTATAACCATAGCCTAATAGACGCCCGTAGCATTCATCATACAAACTTTGATATTAAAACTCTGCAAGCTTGTTTTTGTTGAGTTATATTGTCAAATTTTGCTTATCAAGAAACCCATGCTCAGACTTAAATTTTATACAGACTTTAAGAAGAAGATATAAAGATAAGACCAAGACGATGTTCTTGTAAATGGTAGAGCACATCAGATTCCAGCGCTGCCGATGCCGTTAACGGGCACTTGTTGATCGACCGACCACTATACAGTAGACGGAGTTTTACAATATTAAAAAATATTAATATACCCATAATAAATAAATATACCTATAATAAATAAATATACTGCTCTTCAATTAAAAGTTAGCAGGTTAGCAGTTTTATAGATACCTACTCTAGCATCAGGGCCATACCTATCATCATAAGTAATGCTTCATTAGAATAATTATTCCACGCTTACCCGAATAAAGCCCTCACAATGTACAAGGTATAACTTAGCAGAGTTTATCAGCAGTTCTTAGGGGTGTCCCCATAACGCCCCTGAAATATAGCCTCCAGTAATGAACCGCTTTGTATTCTAGGTGCAGGCTAGGCCGCCAGTGCTCCCTTTCAATTATTGTTGTCAGTTGATTCGATCAGTTTGGCAAATTGCGAGGATTGCCACCAGTTGGGCGCACTTGGGCCTGCGCCCCCGAATTAATCAAAACCTTCTGCTCTGTCAAGTTATTTATCGGTGCTCGTGACAACTGGATCCTTATCTTATGGTGTAATTAAGCGTTTTTTAATGTAAGGGGTATTTGAGTTGCGGCTTGTAAAATAAGAGACCATTACGATAACATAACGCTTACCTTATTTTTCCGGGGAGAAATCTGTTTACAGAACTACTACCCGTCGCTGGCGAAGCGACGGGCGTGTGTGGGGGTCGCCCAGCGCTAAATGACACTGTGAATACCCATTAAAACTCCCCGGTAACTCCACTGCCCTTCGCGGGGGGTAGCCAAGGCTCTGCCGAAGCAATTTCACCAGTCCACCCCCAGGCAACCCGGCCTTACGGCCAGGTTTCGCGCCGATGGAGATTACTCAGAGTCACTTGGGTAATCCCAGACGTGGCAGCCTATGCAATGCATGCGTGGGGGCCACCCACACACCCACCCGTCTACGCCGGATTGGGGTGGCCAGAGGATCCTCTTCCCGCTCCCGCTCCCGCTCCCGCTCCGCTGCCTCCTTCTGCGTGAGGACAGTCTCGCATAAGGAGGCGACAGCCTCCCATACCCTCTCGCTACCAACAATGGCTCTTACCATGGTTGGCAGTGAGAGGTGACCGCCACCGAGCGCCGCACGAAGTTCGCGGCGCTCGTGTCGCCAGGCCGGGCACTCCACCAGGGAACAGAACGCTTGCCTAGCTTTTATTTCCGAAAATTCAGTATGGTCCTCCCAATAGTGCTCTGTGGTAACTGTAGGTATATGGTTGTCTGATTTAGATCAGACACCACTATAGTGAGGTTGTGAGTTTGCAACCCACTGTGGGAGCTATCTTTTTCTGATTTTCTTATATCTTTCAATAATATTTATAAAATACTACTAAATATACCCAAATTATAAATAAAACAACACTAGCAGTTCACCACTATAATCAAACAAACCAACAACAATCAGACTGGTTGCGAGTCGGGTTTAGACCTTAAAAAATGTAGATTTTCATCGATCTCTTTGTTTAAGAAGCAGTTCGAAGGTGGACTGTTGTGCGCCAGGCAGTGGTGTTGACGAAGCAGTAGGTACAGTAGCAGGTTGTACTCGCAAGTGGCATTTTGCACCATCTTTAGCGTCGACTCCTGCTGCTCTTGCTGCGCGTCCCACGCCCGCAGCCGCTCCACGCTCGCTCCCAGGTACTGATTCAGCTGGGGAAGTGGATTCTTTGTAAGTGACAGAGAAGTGTCGTAAGACCTTATCTTATGTTCACAAAAGTAGCACATATTAAAGTGGACTGCAGAGATTTACAAATTTACCCGTGGATCGTATCTCAAGTTTAAGCCCAAAAATTGATAGAGGACTGAGGAAGCGAGGTTGAGGATGCAAAAACAATAACCGCCCTTAAAAAAAATCTATAGATACCTACTTTAGAGTAATGTTTTACCTCAATTGGTCGATAATTTGTAAATGCCTCATCACCAGCCTATATACGTCCCACTGCTGGGCACAGCCCTTGCTACATGGGAGAAACACACGAGGAGTTTGGGCCATAACACCATCACGCTGGCCCAATGCGGGTTGGTGGGTTAAAGCGGTTGTAGTAACAACCGAGACCAACGGCCTAACGTACCTTCCGAAGCACGGAGTAGGAAATCCATCCCGAGTCCGCCCATGCCGAAACTTACTTTGTTTTCATAATCGGAACCAGAGCGCTCCAACTACTACGCCACCGAGCTCCTCCTATGTAGATGCCGACTTACTTAAATTTTTTGGAAACTTTGTTTTAGATTCCTACATGTTATCAAATATTAAGAGAACGGAACGTGAGAACGGATTTGCATCAAAATCTCCCAGAATACACAAAAGATCTACCAACAGATAAACCACATTCATGCTCTTCACTATGTTAATAACTACTTAAGTACTTCAATAAATTTTGTATCTTACCTTGACTATCCGTCCTTCCATTATTTTCCTCTGAATCCACTCGCAAATGTAAGTGACGAACGCTATCACTATCAGGGATATTGTAAAGAATAAGTCCAATGGGGGTAGGTGCGAGAAAGCAAGGTCGAACCAGGCCACTGCCGGCGGCGGCGCATCCGGCGGCGGCACGAGCTGATCGTCTGGTCTGGCATAAAGGTCCGGCACGTAGTACTGCACCGGCAGCAACAACACAGCCATCAGAGCTGTCACCAGCAGCCCGTTCGAGCACCCGCTTAGAGCCATTGAGAGCTCGCTTTAACTGCCGCTTCACATAACACCACTACCCACACGCCAGACACGTTTCCGAACATTAATTAATATAAACGAGAAAAACACTATACTTAACAAAAATTTATTTTAAAGATCTATGGACAGTAAAATGATTTCAAATGAAAATAACAATGGATGTTGTATTTTTCTTCTTGAATATGTCATTTCGTTTGTCCAAAAAGAATCATTTTCCATTCCATTAACCATCAGATTTTTACTATACAGTTTGCCGTAAGGGCTAAAGCCTTTGCCTTTTTTTAAATTAAAAAGCAAAACGTCACTGTCACTATAGGACTGTCAGTGTCAATCAATTAATTGCCAAAGTCAAATTAATCTGTGGTCAAATCTATGTTTAGGAAGGTTTGTTTATTTTTTGTAAATAAAACTAGAAAAACTCTTTGAATTGAACTACGCACGGATTATAATTCATTCCCGAATAAAATAAAATCCTGGTCAATATTCAAAACATTTTTCGTCTCTAAACTGTACTGATTCGTGATGTTAGATTTAATTGTTATTCCATAAATGTCTTACGATACACTTAGAAATTCATAGTTCTTTTCCTGTTTCTTTCAGGGTCGCACAATAAACAATGCAGTGACGAGTCAGACAAAGAACTCGTCTTATCGACAGCTAGCAATTAATTGAAACCGCCATGAAAAAAGTAATATTATTCAAAGGTGTGTCAGAAGAGTATGAAAAGGCTTTCAAAGCAAAAGACTTTGAGGTGATATTTGTTGAGCCCCTCCAGTTTACCTTTATAAATACGGATAAACTGAATGAAAACCTTCAGCAAAAATATGACGGAGTTATACTGACCAGTCCAAGAGCAATAGAAGCTGTGTCGAAATGCTGGGACCCATCTAAGTTTGTAGCATGGAACACAAGGAAGGCATATACAGTTGGAGATGTGAGTAGACAGAAGATATCATTACTCCTAGGCCTTGATGCACTTGGAGCGACATCAGGCAACGCAGAGAGCTTGGCCAAAATTATTATTACTGAAAATTTAAAATCAACAAAATTCCTGTTTCCTTGTGGTAATTTACGATCTGAAACACTACCAAATTTATTACAGGCAGCAGAAATTTCTGTTGATGCAATAACAGTTTATGAGACTAAAGAAAATGAGAACTTAGAAAGAGAATTGATCGAACTAAATGAATCAGAGCAAGAGCTGTATTGTGTGGTGTTCTTCAGCCCGTCCGGCTGCGAGTATGTGTACAGGCAGCTCCAGGTGTTGAACAATAGGCTCTCTAATGTGCCACACTTTGCTATTGGCAATTCCACAGCCCACAAAATTGAGAACTTTGGAATAGATGTAGCAGGGGTTGCTGATAAACCTAAGGCTGATAGTGTTGTAGAAGCTGTACAAAAGTATTTTGCATCTTTATAGATAAATAAGACATTTGATAAGACTGGTGCTGGTTATATTGTTGTATTAATTTTTAATCTTTGTGTTCAAATTAATAGGTTTACCACCAATAATATTTACTACCATGAAATAGAAATGTTCAAAATATTATTAAGTGTAATCAACTGCATATTTTGATTAGTTAGTTTTACACTAATCTGTTATTTGTAATATATTGTTATTAAATAAAAGGTGAATAAAAATATTTTGTTAAATATTGTTATGAATATGGCAAATCAGCTGTTAAATTATTTTCAATGTGAATTCTTTAGATTTGTGATATAGTAAATTCCATTTATGATTATTACTTCAAATGAAATTATTGATTCCACTAAGTACAGTCCCATGTAAATAGATCTTATACATTTAAGGTTTCAAAAAATTTGTATACATCTTATTGCTGCTTTAATAGAATCCATTATTAACATATTTTGAAAAATTCAATTATTTTGTAGACTTCCTGCAGACCTGGAAGATGGTGGCGTGTTTTCTGAAGTTTAAACTTCTACTAAACCTTGGTCTGTTTTTTGTTCAATATATATTTCATATTAAAAGTAGTTTTGGAAAGAGTCATGAATACTGCAATTCCTAATTCAAATTTCGTCGGGTATTTTCTGACCAAAATCAATTCTGTTTTGACTATTAGCTAAATTATTTTACGTATTTTTTTAATGTCCTAAGTAAGTTGTTATTTCATTCAGAGTTTGAGAAGCCCATTGTGCTTTCCCAGTGACACCTACCATAAATATTCTAGCTTTCACCTCTTTTCCATTAAATAGATCTGGAGGTGGTAGGTTGAGAAGGGCATTGAAGGCTGCCGCCGCAGTGGTGCGCATAGCACCGGTTGCCATCAGGCACGCGCTGCGTTGTAAGCTGGTTAGCTTATCGATGGTTGTTATTTGCATAACTTTTTCCCCCAGGTTACTCAGGCATACGTTAGCATCGGCCTAACGATGGTGGTGTAAAGCCATAGGGTGATGAAGGGGTTTAAGCCCTATCTCGTCCCTGTAAGGCGGTGATAAATTCCTAAGGCAGTTTTAGCCCTTTGGATCACGTTGTTCTCCGAGCATAGCCCTTTCCATAGATTGCTGAGCGACTATAAGCTTGTGCACCACCTACACAGTGAGTGTGAACGTTTCAGCACCATAGGTTAGGATAGGAAGGACACACTGGGTAAGCTTTCGTCTTCAGGCTCTGTGTAGT
Source organism: Nymphula nitidulata (assembly GCA_947347705.1). Classification (NCBI taxonomy): domain Eukaryota; kingdom Metazoa; phylum Arthropoda; class Insecta; order Lepidoptera; family Crambidae; genus Nymphula; species Nymphula nitidulata. The sequence continues at coordinate 19,247,751 of OX374634.1, read as the reverse complement.
AGACGATGAGAAAACTCCTCGCGCAGTTTGCGGAATGCTGACAAACCCAGCTGAATTTCATCTCAGGCCTCAAGGTGACAACGCACCGGCAGTACTAAGGGCTTTATTTCTTATTGCAGGTGTGGTAACCACTTACCACCAGGTGGGCCTGAGAGCTTGCTTGTTATCTAGTTGTGAGTATATTTTTTTTTACCAAGAATACAAGCGACTTCAAACACTAAATTGGAAAAAAATATTACATTTAAGCAGGTACCTTTTTTTTATACAACTAGATGACAAACAAGCTGACGGCCCACCTGGTGGTAAGCGGTTACCGCCGCCTATAGACACCTGCAATAACAAGGAAAAGCACATAATATTGCAGGTGCGTTGTCATCCTGAGGCCTAAGATGAAATGCCGTCCATGCCCAGTAATTACACTGGTTACCTTTCCCTTCAATCCGAAACACAGCGAATTATTTCACGGCTGAAATAAGAAAGGCAGTGGCGACCAGGCGACCCTACATATGGGTCTACCACCAGGGCACCTCTACCTACTCCTCTCTTAAAAATGTATTTTTTGGAGTCAGTGCTTCACTTTCTATTGTTTCTGAAAACAACTTAAAAATACATTTTTAGGTGATAAGTCTAGGTACCTACTTAAATTTAATTATTTTTTCATTTCGTAGTGTTTTAACGTCCGTTTTATTTTAGGTTAAAAACATGTCATACATGCCTTTTTACAGGTTTGCCGTCGATTTCCCTAGGAGCCCATTATCAGATCCTGACTTAGTGACAATGGGACTACCTCAGGAGTATACTCTATTAAAAAACAATTTTGAAAATCAGTTCACAATTGACAGAGAAATCGGTAAACATACATACAAAAAAATACACAGGTACAGTGGAATATAGAACGTCCTTTTTTTGAAGTCGGTTAAAGAAACCTGCAGATACCCCGTGGCTTCCATGCAATGTTTTCCAAAGGTTTGCGCCAAAATTGAACGTGTTTTGTAACCTGTAGATGTTTACTATGAATCTAATAAGTGGTGTCTATAGGCGGCAGTAACCGCGTACCATCAGGTGGGCCGTCAGCTTGTTTGTTATCTAGTTGTATAAAAAACTCCTATTATTTCGTTTACCTCACGAATGAAACCCCTCCACCAACCCATGGTCCTGCTTACCGTGCGGCATACGGACCGACTTTCGGGGGAGCGCGAGGGTACTTTCTTGAGCTCTTTCCCCTTCCGCGCAGAGTCTTCGCTGCCTACAAATCTTTATCTGTTCCTTTGCCAACTCTCCCCTCACGAATGGTCCTTATTAGTGCAAGCAAAAGGTTCAGAATCGCAACATACTTTATGTTAGCTTCGCGTTTTGTATTTCACTATTTCGTTCGTATCCCAAGTTTCTCATGGCCCCTTAGCCGCCTTATTCGCTAAAATGACAATTGTCGGTGTCTACCACCTTTTATATACATTGCTGTTGCAAACTACAATGAAACGAAACGTTTTGTTATAAAGCGTAAGTGTACTTAAAAGCATCGATTGGTTTATCCACCGAGACTTGTCATTGGAGTTAGCGAATAAGGGTCATCAGTTGATACAGTGATAGGGTTCAGGGAAATCTTGGAAAAGTCAAACAAACAAAACTTTGTATAAAACCATATATTATCATTAAAATTTAAAAGTAAAAATGACTCGCACATCGAGATCGTACACTGGTTACTTATGGAATAACTCGTTACATCATAAAATAACTTGATCCGAACAATATATTATATGTATTAGTGGTCAATGCTTGAGGTACCCTCGGCGGACTACAGCCGCCGCAGCTCTGTCAAGTTATTATCAGTTATTACGACCGCTCGACCTGGCGGAGGGGCAACATTAACTCTAAAGGTCGGTACAAAACGTGAACAAATCTAATTACCGAATCGAACTGGTGTATTTACAAATAAAAATCAATAAACAAGTCGTCGTGATATGTATGGCGATCTATGAACAAATAAAATAGGAATCATTAACAGAGAGATGGAATGTGATCGAACAACTTAAAGGCTCCATGGACTCGTCAGACAGTATAAAATTATCTCCTATAACAATCTTATATATTCGAATATTAAGTCTAAGTTTCAATCGATTCGGTCCAAGCCGAGAAATGGAAACTCGAAATGCCTTACACGCATCAGGAATGGAATGGTTCCTGTCTATACAACAATATTATTCTTAACACAATAATATACTTGCTTATAAGTAAAAATGTACCCTTTGTGCTCGCGCGAGCCGAACATTGGGCCGGACGACCGCCATGTAGACCAATGCAGCCTGGCGACAGTAAAATGCAAGCCTGCCGACAGGACAATGCAGGCATGCCGACAGGACAATGCAGGCATGCCGACAGGACAATGCAGGCATGCCGACAGGACAATGGAGGCATGCCGACAGGACAATGCAGGCATGCCGACAGGACAATGCAGGCATGCCGACAGGACAATGCAGGCATGCCGACAGGACAATGCAGGCATGCCGACAGGACAATGCAGGCATGCCGACAGGACAATGCAGGCATGCCGACAGGACAATGCAAGCCTGTCGCCAGGACAATGCAAGCCTGCCGATAGGACAATGCAGGCATGCCGACAGGACAATGCAAGCCTGCCGACAGGTCAATGCAGGCCTGCCGACAGGACAATGCAGGCCTGCCGACAGGACAATGCAGGCCTGCCGACAGGACAATGCAGGCCTGCCAACAGGACAATGTAGCCCTGCCATTAGGAATATGCAGGCCTGCCGACAAGACAACACAAGCCGGTCGCCAGGACAACGTAGGCCTGCCGACAGGACAGCGCAGGTCTACGATCAGAAGCCCGATAAGCCCGGCACGCCTCGCGAGCGTTTGTGCGATAAACTACTCGAGGAACACGAGTACATTACGAGCGACCGCCCACTAAACGGATCACCCGCGGAAGAGACGACGCGGAGCACCACACCCGTTACCGGCAAAAGGTGCGGTCTATTAGAAACGCGAGGAGCACACATCTAGATTTAGAAAGAAACGTTAAATTGAAACTTCGATGTCCTATTTACATGTTCCCTAACAGGTCGACGGGTCCGCGTTCGGAGCGCTTCTGCGGGCGACCCCCTAAAGCTACGAAACTGACTAGCATCAAAATCAGACTCGCGTAAAACCGACTAGGCTCGGGCTCAGAAGCGCGTGGAGCGCAGCTGTCACTATAAGGGGTCGTCGCGGGAGGTGGAGGCGGCGGGGGCGGGGCCGGGGGCGGGGCCGGCGGCGGCGGGGGCGGCGGGCACGGCGCGGTAGGCCCCGCCCCCGGCCCCGCCCCCGCGCCGCGCCCGGCCCCGCCCCCGCCCCCGCCGCGCCACGCCCACGCCAACCAGCGCGCCCGACGCACACGCCCCGCCCAGCCCCAGGCCCTGCAACGTAACAACAACCACGTCACGCAACGCACCAATGTTTACAACATACGGACACAACTATAGTCTTTTTCAAATGCTATTCCCCTTATTACAAAACGTGGACTAAAGTTAGTCCCGCTCTAAAACTGATGCTGTCACTTACATTTGTCAAAAGAAAGACAGTGACGGCATCAGTTTTAGACCAGTACTAACTTTAGTACTCGTTTTATAATAAGAGGGTTCGAGTCTGGTGACACTTCATATGTTTACATTTAACACTTCCTATTTTCGAGAAACAAAAATAAATTGTGAGTAGAGTAATTTATATTTTATTATAGCATCATTGTATCATTGTACAGATACAACAATTATGTTTTTCAACACCTATATAAAAGCCTCTATTTCTTAATATTTTTTTATAAAATATCATTCTTATTAGTTTAAATTATCTTTTTCATTGAAAATGTTATCGATTCCTAAATAATCGATTTGATTTCATTAGGGGACACTAGTAGAACTATCAAATTTGAACTGTCACAGGACTCATGTGAAGTGGACTATAATGGGGAATATGCAATAATTTTAATAAATTTTACACATTTGAAATAAAACCAATTTACCGGATTTAACTCGCGTTTAAATGGTTTCATTTCAAAGAGTGTAGTGCTCACAAAAATATAAGACAAAACTAATTCTACACAGTAATATTAAAATATATTAAAACTAGAAAAATTTCACGTCCTGAGGCAGGAATCGAACTCGCGACCTTTCGCAATCCGGGCGACTGCTCTGACCACTAAGCCACCCAGGACTTGGGATATCCCTGTGAAATTCTTCTAGTCTATCTGTATTAGCGTTAATGAGCTAAAGTCCACCCTACAATGTCATAATATTCAATTTCAACATCCGAAACGAGTATTTTTACAAATATCTAAAAGGAAAGGTCGCGGGTTCGATTCCTGCCTCAGGACGTGAAATCTTTCTAGTTTTAATATATTTTAATTACTAAGTAACTTTTCAAACATTTATAATAATGTTAAAATCAAAAATAATTCTACACAATTACAATTAACAAAATTAAAAGATATTTTAGAAATTTTTTGATGATTACCTGACTTACAACCACATAAAGTTAGACAAGGAGATCCTATATAAACTTTGACGTCACATTACACACTCGCCACACACATTGTAAAAAGTTGTTTTAGAAAGAGACAGGAATACTGCAATTTCCAATTCAAATATCTCGGGTATTATTGGCCAACTTCTGACTAGCTGACACAATGACACTCACGGAGGCGGAGTAGAGCAGGCGCGCGAGGTGCTCGGGCGCCCAGCGGTACTCGGGCGCGGCTGACATGACTGGCTGACACAGTGACACTCACGGAGGCGGAGTAGAGCAGGCGCGCGAGGTGCTCGGGCGCCCAGCGGTACTCGGGCGCGGCTGACATGACTGGCTGACACAGTGACACTCACGGAGGCGGAGTAGAGCAGGCGCGCGAGGTGCTCGGGCGCCCAGCGGTACTCGGGCGCGGCTGACATGACTGGCTGACACAGTGACACTCACGGAGGCGGAGTAGAGCAGGCGCGCGAGGTGCTCGGGCGCCCAGCGGTACTCGGGCGCGGCTGACATGACTGGCTGACACAGTGACACTCACGGAGGCGGAGTAGAGCAGGCGCGCGAGGTGCTCGGGCGCCCAGCGGTACTCGGGCGCGGCTGACATGACTGGCTGACACAGTGACACTCACGGAGGCGGAGTAGAGCAGGCGCGCGAGGTGCTCGGGCGCCCAGCGGTACTCGGGCGCGGCCAGCAGCGCGTGCAGCGTCAGCGCGCCGCCGCACGCCAGCGACAGCCCGCTCCACACGCTCGTCCACGTGCCCTGCAAATCACCATACAAACTATTTAGCATTTAGGTTACAATAAAATATTGGAAGCTTATAAATTGGGACAACGGTTATATTCATCGAAATTATACTTGGTGCGGTATAGGTTTCTATTTTTTACCAATGTAGATTGAATTGAATATAATTTATTAAAATTGAATTTAAAGTAGAACAAAATAATATTGACTGTTCAAATGTGATGCTAATTTATTACTGATCAAATAGTATTTTATGGTTGGCCAGTTTTTCTGTTGAAAATGATACCTGCCACTTTTCGTTGATACTTTTCCAACGAAAAGGAAGATGGAATGCCTGTCTGTGTATGAATGGTGGGGAGTGTGTGTAGTGTGGGGAGTGTGTGTAGTGTGAGGAGGAGCGTACCAGGCGGTTCCAGTCGATGGGCATGAGCGCGGCGAGCCCGGTGAGGTGCATGGCGGGGAGTGTGTGTAGTGTGGGGCGGGAGGAGCGTACCAGGCGGTTCCAGTCGATGGGCATGAGCGCGGCGAGCCCGGTGAGGTGCATGGTGGGGAGTGTGTGTAGTGTGGGGCGGGAGGAGCGTACCAGGCGGTTCCAGTCGATGGGCATGAGCGCGGCGAGCCCGGTGAGGTGCATGGTGGGGAGTGTGTGTAGTGTGGGGCGGGAGGAGCGTACCAGGCGGTTCCAGTCGATGGGCATGAGCGCGGCGAGCCCGGTGAGGTGCATGGTGGGGAGTGTGTGTAGTGTGGGGCGGGAGGAGCGTACCAGGCGGTTCCAGTCGATGGGCATGAGCGCGGCGAGCCCGGTGAGGTGCATGGTGGGGAGTGTGTGTAGTGTGGGGCGGGAGGAGCGTACCAGGCGGTTCCAGTCGATGGGCATGAGCGCGGCGAGCCCGGTGAGGTGCATGGTGGGGAGTGTGTGTAGTGTGGGGCGGGAGGAGCGTACCAGGCGGTTCCAGTCGATGGGCATGAGCGCGGCGAGCCCGGTGAGGTGCATGGTGGGGAGTGTGTGTAGTGTGGGGCGGGAGGAGCGTACCAGGCGGTTCCAGTCGATGGGCATGAGCGCGGCGAGCCCGGTGAGGTGCATGGTGGGGAGTGTGTGTAGTGTGGGGCGGGAGGAGCGTACCAGGCGGTTCCAGTCGATGGGCATGAGCGCGGCGAGCCCGGTGAGGTGCATGGTGGGGAGTGTGTGTAGTGTGGGGCGGGAGGAGCGTACCAGGCGGTTCCAGTCGATGGGCATGAGCGCGGCGAGCCCGGTGAGGTGCATGGTGGGGAGTGTGTGTAGTGTGGGGCGGGAGGAGCGTACCAGGCGGTTCCAGTCGATGGGCATGAGCGCGGCGAGCCCGGTGAGGTGCATGGTGGGGAGTGTGTGTAGTGTGGGGCGGGAGGAGCGTACCAGGCGGTTCCAGTCGATGGGCATGAGCGCGGCGAGCCCGGTGAGGTGCATGGTGGGGAGTGTGTGTAGTGTGGGGCGGGAGGAGCGTACCAGGCGGTTCCAGTCGATGGGCATGAGCGCGGCGAGCCCGGTGAGGTGCATGGTGGGGAGTGTGTGTAGTGTGGGGCGGGAGGAGCGTACCAGGCGGTTCCAGTCGATGGGCATGAGCGCGGCGAGCCCGGTGAGGTGCATGGCGAGCAGCGCGGCGTGCAGCAGCAGCGACGACAGCGCCGCCAGCTGCAGCAGCTGCACGCGCGGCGCCAGCGGCAGCGCGGCGGCCCGCAGCCCCACGGCCGCCCACACGCACGCGGCCGCCGCGCCCGAGCACGCCACCACCGCCAGCGCCGCCGCGCCGCGCGCGCTCCGCAGGTGTCGCGCGCGCCAGTACAGCGGCGCCACGGCCCGCGCCGCCGGCGCCGCCGCGCGCGCGTACCCCGCGTGCGAGTCCCACGACCGCTCCGTGCCGTCTGTGCCGCACGGCGAGCGCCCGCCCCCCGCCCCGCCCCCGCCGCCCCCGACCCCGCCCGCGCCGCACCCGCTGCCGGCTATCTCGAAGTCCTGCATCACCCCGCCCGTTTACCGACCAAATCTTTGAAGCTTTGTCGCACAGAGAGCGGGGCGGGGCAGAAAATAATAGCGAATCCCTATGACAATATATGGGAGACGCCACACGGCGACCGCCGCGTGAAGCTAGGCAGAAACCGCCGCGTGTAGCGTCTACCGTGTATTGTCATAGTCATTCACATGCCAAAAAAGGCGAACAACACGAGACGTGAATTTCACACCCAGCCCCGCTTCTGTGTGACAAAGCCTTTTTATGTTCATGGAATAAGGTTGTTGCCCTCCCCGTGAATCTTTGTTTTGGTTCTACAAAGAACTGAATTTGTCAAGCCGCATAAGACACAATTGCTTTTTAACTGTCAATAAGACTCCCATTAAAAACCAATCAGGTACCCATAATTGTTACCTTAAACCACCTATAATATTTTTACAATCTGACATTATGGAGCAATAAACAATTTGATTTCATTTGATTTGATTTACCAATCGACGGATTATGGAGGAGGCGGACAGACCACTCAATCAGTCATGATTGAGTGGTCTGTCCGCCTTGCTATACAGGGTGGTGCCGTCAATGCGACAATAAATTTAAACATGGGCTATATTAGTCAATTGAATAGTCAATTAGAACAAGACAAAAATTACAGATGGCATTGAACATGCTTTAAGAACAAAGTGGAGATGGGCCGGTCACATAGCAAGACTGACAGACAAAAGATGGACATCAATTAGCACAAAGTGGAAAGGTCCATCCGGAAAAAGAAGTGTCAACAGACCAATAAAAAAATGGTCTGATGACTTAGTACAGATTGCTGGCAAAAACTGGCACAACTTGGGGAGAGACAGAAAGTCATGGAAGTATGGAGGAGGCCTTTACGTGAAAAGGGATCCATATCTCCAAATTATAATAATAACTCAACTAACAATTAGCTTAAGTACATTTAATAACATAATTTTTTTTTAAGTAATGCAATATTTGTAAAAAGAGAGGTATGGAATAAACAGATTATTATTATTATTAAATAGTAAATTAGTTATTGTTTATTAAATAATGCTGCCAATATAGCACATGTTTAAATTTTTTGTCGCATTGAGACGGTACCACCCTGTATAAGCAATTCGGTCAGGTTTTACAGGTTCGAATTCTGGTAGCAGCAAATGTTCATATAATGAGTATGAGCATGTGTTTACGAATCATGGATGTTTATTTAGTATATTTTTTATATGATACACATATTATCATAAATATTTTCTCTATTATCTAGTATGCATAACATAAGCTCTTAATGATGCTTACTTAAGGCTCGATAATAGTTGTGAGTGTATAAAAAATTGCATTTGGAATATGTGGTTTGACAAAAAAAAATATCTATAGATCCTCAGAGTCCTGGGTGGCTCAGTGGTTAGAGCAGTCGCCCGGATTGCGAAAGATTGTGGGTTCGATTGCCGCCTCAGGACGTGATTTTTTTTTTGTTTTATATTATTTTAATTACTAAGTAATTTTTCAAACATTTATAATAATGTTAAAATCAAAAATTAGGAATATCTATAGATCCATTATGATATGTGGAATATTATTATCATCATTTCAACCGAAAGACATCCGCTGCTGGACAAAAGGCCTCCCCTAAGGATTTCCATGATGAATGGTCATGCACTGCACACATCCAGTGGCTACCTGCAAGCTTCACCAGATTGTCCGTTCACCTTGTTGGAGGCCTGCCCACAGTGTTTTCCATTCTGTGATGGCCACTGCAGAATCTTTCCACCCCAACAACTATCAGTACTGAGAGTGATATTTCCTGCTTGCCCACTGCCAGTTTGGTTTTGCAACTCTTTGAGCTATGTTGGTGACTTTGTTTCTTCTATGGATATGTATTGATTAAATATAGTAATATGAAATGTTTAAAACAATTATATTTTTGTTTCAATAATTAATGTAAATCAGCATGATAAGCCTTATGTTTAGATCACCATTTAACAAAGAGAATAGAAAAGTGAGCAAAATAGCCATTTAATTTTATAACATCATTTTGGGACGGACTAGATAAAAGTTCATTATTTTTATCTTCAATAAGGTTGGTTGTAATATTTATATTAGTAATGTTGGAGAACACAACATCACACTTGTTACATTACAAAAAGGGAACAGTCTACAGGCAGGTCCAGTTGTGATAAAATGAAGGCCTCCTTTATATCAAATCAAATTTCTCTTTACCTTAAAAATCTTTTGTACAGATCACACAATGGATCTACAGATACTTTAAATTTTTAGTAGAAACTAACCTGTAAAATTGAATACAGAGAAAGTAAACATTCCCAGAGGATCCAATATGGTTCTGGTCTACTTGTTATAGCAAGTGATTCAATCAATTTACAAAAAAAGTGTAAGTTGATAGTGTATAATTTTGGCCACATCAACTTAAAATAAGTTGGAACTGTATTAGACTAAATATGAAAATGTTATGACAGAGACTGTGGTAGAATGTTTCAGTAATGAGGCATACAAAATGAGGTTATGAAGACTATTAGAGAAATAGGTGCATTAACATAATGATAATGCCACCACTTTTTGTATAAATAGCAATCAGAACGATATAAGCGGTGTTTGGTATAAGGACAAGGTGTAGTCAATAAGTAATGAGCATTCACGTGAAGAATTTCACAACTAACTACTTCTTAGCTTTAGACAAGGTTCAAGTGACACAAACTGTTAACTATTTGATCCTACTATAGTGGAGGTTGATGGAGCTCATATCTGTCGCTACCTGCACGTCCTCCCCGCGGCAACTCGTGGGCTCCAGCTCTCGAATCTCGTCCAACAACAGCTCCACTTCGTCAGTCGAGTACAGCTCACTCACTGACACGTAGCGCGCCGGCGCCGCTTGCATATCACCCACACACTCGCCTACCGCCGAGCGCCTTCGCCCCGGCACCTCCTATCGTCACCAAGTCCATCACAACGCTATACACGACTATCCCACAGAGACCGTTCGCAGTCTTCACTTCGCACCGTACGTTACCTTTCCCGAACGTTGACATTGATATTACGCCCTTCTTTGTGTGACCACATAGTTTGGGAACACAGATTCAGTCTTAATATACGGTGACCTAATAAACAAAATCATCCCATTCTATGACGCTTTTCAACACGCCATGTTTGTTATCATACTTTTTTATAATGGCAGGCAGACAAAGGATGCTTAAATGTGCAGTCTGTCAAAACGCTGTAGTGACAGTTAAATCGTACAAAGCGTTTGTTGATTAGGCTGTATATGTCGCACTTTCTTTGCCTTTTAGGAAGTAAAAAGTAGAAAAAAAAACATTTTTTGGCGGTATTTGATAGTTTTCTTTAGTGTTTTGTGTTTGTATTGACGTGAAATTGGAAGATCAATCTAATTTATGTGAATTTGATTTAAAAGACGTTAGTATCGTGGTTATTCACCTCATCAAATATTGTGCGTGCGGTGATGGATTAATAACGTTAATAACACAATTCACGTAATTTCACGTAAACAACATTGTTTATTTTTTATTATATTAAAGTGCTATTACATTATTTTTTCTGATGTTTTCTTTACGCTTGATCTGCACACACCGCAAATACTAATAGATAAGTCTCTCTCCACCACTTTGTCCACTTAGCAGAAGACGAAATTGCGGTCATCCCATGGATTGGTTATCCACAGCATACTTTTACCCCAAGGTCCATATCACTAGTCTATTGTCATCCCTTTCTTTCTCAGGTAAAAACATAAGCGTTTGGCCACTCCCCGCGGTGTTTGCCGTGCGATGGTCTGGAGGGCTGAACAATATGGATGACAACCATTGCCAACTCACGTCACAATAAGAAATAGACTTTTGTGGATAACAAATATGAAAATTTATACCGGGTATAAGGGGAACGCTCTCGAAAACAAAGGCAGATGGCAGCACTAAGCACTTGTTGAAATAAAAAAACAGCTGTATTGATTCTTATCACAATCTCTTTACAATGTAGTGTGTTTAGCTATACTATCTTTGTATGGAACAGCTTGTTTTCAGATTTATTTATTATATATTACAAGTCGTTTTTAGTATGTATTAGGGCCTAGACAAGATGCCATTTGACAATCGCTACCGCTATCGCTAAATGGAAAATGTATGGCATTTGACATTTACAATCAAAAGTCAATCGAGAGCTTATGTCAAATCCCATACATTTTCCGCTTAGTGATAGCGATAGCGATTATCGAAAGGCATCTTGTCTAGGCCCCCTTCTCTTCTAATTTTCATTATTTTTTCACTTGGCCGGCACTGCACTGCTAAAAGTTATAATTTTTTGACTACAAACATTGTAATTTAATATTTGAAAAGAGTGACTACACGAGTTTGTTGCCGGAATCTTCTCGGTAGTTCAACTTTTGAAACTGGCGATATTCAGACATGACAGACGGACAGAGACTATGACGTTGTTAGATAATATATTTTTTGTAATAGTTATAAAAATGTTTTTTGACGATTTAAAAGTGCTTCTTTGTGGCCTATTTAAATAAAATATTTTTTCTTTCTATCTTTCTTAGTATCACCAAAAGGCATATGGAAAATGTATGGCATTTGACATTTGCGATCGAAAGTCGTTCGAGGGCAAATCCCATACATTTTCCCATTAGCGATAGCGATTATCGAAAGGCGTCTTGTATAGGCCCTCAGCACTGCCATTTGCATTCGTTTTCGTATTGAAATGTGTGACATGCAATAGCTTTATACTAATATCTGATCTGTGAAGCAATACATGAAATGAAACGAAACTGTCAATTGGTTGTCGCGATTCTTTTGGCGCTTTTGCCGATTAGAAGCAAAGAGAATATAAAACGCTACGCTAGAAGAGACGGGACTTCAAGGAAAAAAAAAATTCTATAGAACGTGCACGCCAGACTCATACCAATATAATAAAAATTCAGCCAACAGTCTCGCAACAATAATGCCAACATAAGCAACAAAATAGGGATGTGCTTAGTAGGGATTAGAGATACAACTTTAGATTTTTATCGATAGTTATAGGTGTTTGAAATTAATAAACAATGGTACTTGAAAAACTTTTATTTAGTATAATATACAATATATCAAGCTTGACTACTATGACAACATGGTAGGTTGTTAGGTTGACGGTAGGCGTGTGAATCGTCCTGGATCGGCCATCAACACCGATTTGGATTCCGACTACACCAAAAATATGTCGCGATTTTGTTGTCGATTGGTACATACACCAAATCCTTCCCTTTCAATTGAACCCACTGTTTAAATCTGCGAAAAAATAAAGTGGTTTATTTAATGGGCACGACATCGATAGGGAACTAAAATTGTACAGACAGCACTATTTTTTACTTAGGTCGGTAGGTAAATATTACTTTTATGTATTGAAATTTGTACTAAAATCCCTATTTAAACAATAATAGCTTTAGAATAGAACTAATTAACAGTCATTGGTACTTACCGATCATCATTGAGAGGAAATTCAGACATATTATGTTCGTTTTACATTGGCCGCCGGCGTGTCTTTAAATTACATATTTCTTAACTTATTCGTTTACTCATATAGTTCACTTCACATCACACACAATCCTTTTTGGGTCAAGTTTATTTCTTGAGGCAAAACACTCGTTTTTAATAATAATTTACATTAATTTCTGATTTTAGAAAATTCTCCAACACAACTAAATGAAATGTCAAACGTTTTGAAAACAAGACAACAGCGACAGAGACAGATGACAGATATAAATCACCTGTTTATGAAGAGCGTCGACCACCATATTGATTGTATGGATAATGCCTTCTTTCGGATTGAGGCGGATTATACCGCCATTACTGAGCGTGCACGTTTCATACAATTTTTCTTTCTTACGAACTTGCGCTAGACTGATTAGAAGTTTAGAAATCAAGTCGAGTCATTATATTAGTGATAAGTGGTCGAGTTCTCGCTCTTGTTTTACTTTTCTTGTTTCTAATAAATCAAGGAAAATTTATCCAGACTCTCATTGATACACGGTCATGCTACAAAATACACATGCCTTACAAAAACCCATTGTTGGGGGAAAACAGCGTGTTGAGTAAGCTTTGCGGAACAAGAATAAGGTATAAATTGAATTGAAAGAGCCATTATCATTTTCTTCAACTTTATTTTATACTTTTTGAGTGGAGATTATCCCTATTTTATCACAGAATCATAGTGTTGATACCTACGAAGACAAAGGTTACGGTTCGCCATCGCACATTATAGCACATACCGCTAACAAATTAAATCTTTTATTACATTCTAACAATAATTACTACTATTCTTGGTGTTACGAGAAATCATAAGGCGTGACAGCGAAACATTACATTTTGTTTTGATTCTATAAGCTATTCGTTCCCCCTCTTTCATAGTTATAGTTATTCATTGACGAGGTAGGTAACAGGAGATTAATTCAACAATCACATAATAAGTTTCAATAAATGCTAACAGAATATAAAATTATTGGAAAACTTCCTCCCAAGTAGAAAAATATTAAATGCTATTTCACAGGTCCATAGAAAAATTACGAAAGTTCGCGGACATCTTAAACCTAAAAAACGATTTCGATTATGTCCGTAGAACGACGCGGCGGGACACCGAACTTACATCTAGATAGTAGTCAAGTTACACTTACAAGCTAACAAAAAAAAAGGAGTACAACTGTGTACTTTATAACGATAGAGAGATCGCTCTCACAACAGATAACCACGCAAGCGTCGGTTTACAACATTACGGTACGGACTAAGAGGTAGGCGGGCGGTCATTCGCTGGAGTCTGAGGGCGGGCGGCGCGGCCGGGCCAGCGTCTGCGTGCTGGCCGACACGACGCGGAACTCTGCCGCCTCCGGGTTGAGCGACGAGCGCGACAAGCCGACAGGCGGCCGCGGCGAGCGCAGCGCGCGGGCGATCGCGTCCGCCATGTACCAGTGCGCAGCCTTCCCGTCCACCTCGCTCAGCAGCCGGTAGATCTCGCACTCCGACACCGTAAGCGTCACGTCCTTGGGCCGCGAGCCCGCCCCGCCCGGCGGCGGCGATGGCGCGCCCCGCCACGTCGGCATCGTCGACGGCGGCGTCGGCGCGTCCCGCCACGTCGGCATCGTCGACGGCGGCGTCGGCGCGTCCCGCCACGTCGGCATCGTAGACGGCGGGGTCGGCGCGTCCCGCCACGTCGGCATCATCGGCGGTCGCGGCGGCGGCGGTCGCGGCGGCAGCGGCGCGAAGCCCGGCGGGACCGAGCCGTACGGCTGCGGCACCATCATAGGCATCGGCGCCGGGAACATGGGCGGGTGGTACATCGGCATCGGGCCCGGGTACGGCGCGAAGCCGGGGTACTGCTGCACCGGCAACATGGGCGGACACGGCCCCCGCGGGCCCGGCCCCCGCGGCGGCGGCGGCGGCTGCAGCAGCGGAACACGGTTGAGCGCCCCCGGGGCCGCGGCGGGGGCGGGGGCGGGCGCGAGGGCGGGGGCGGGCGCGGGCGGAGCGGCGGGCGGTGGAGCGGGCGCGGGGCACGGCTCGGGCGTCACGACGGGCATGTGCTGGGGCTCGGACACGGGGAAATCGATGAGGTCCACGGGGAGCGGGGTAGGCGGCTCGGGCGAGGCGGGCGGGGAGGGCGGCGGCGTGACGGAGGCGGGCGGGGAGGTGGAGGCGGGCGGGGAGGAGGAGGTGGGCGGGGAGGGCTGCGGCCAGCAGGAGGGCACGTGGCGGCGGTAGTCGTCGACGTACTCGAGCGCGATGCCGTCGCGCAGGTAGGCGTGGATTTCGCCGTAGTTGGGCGTGAGGCCGCCCTCGAGCGCCGCGAAGCGCGGGAACAGGTGCCAGTCCTCCGCCTGCAACCAGCAAGCAGCGACGTCACCCGCGGCTCGGGCCGACGCCGACGCCGGCGAGCGCGGCCCGCCTACCGGTCACCGTTCTGAACCGCGTCGTTGGCTCCCTTTCTTTTCGCTCCAGAAGGATACGTCAAAGATGACTCTCTTCCTTTTACGCCACGTAGAAATCCTTTAAAACCGCCTCATTTAGAATCACTTAACGATAGCTGTCATCTATCCTTCTCTTGTAGGAGGAAAAAAAAGCGAGGCATACAATTTAATATTAACAGAGAGTCTATTCAGAACTAGCACCGATGTCTACCCTCTCAAAAAAGACACCTATAGATCTTATCATTATAATTTTAAAGTTCTAATAATATGAGACTACTTTTACACACACTAATAGAATTTTCGGAGTGTGCGTGGATGAACGAACCCAAAATTATTTAAGAAAAAGCGAAAATTACTCAACGAGATCTCGAATCCCACTATGATAATAACCAAAAGTATATTAGTACAATTTTGAAAAATCAATTTTCCGTGCCGGTAATAACTCATTGATTTTTATGAAAAATAACCCTTTATAATGGCACAATCCGATAGTGTCACTAATAAATATTAAATCCCCAATAAGAATGACATACGGCATACTAAAAAGTATTAATATTCAGTAAGACTTTATTTTAAAATATACACGCATCTTTCATAGGATGTAGATTCCAGCTAATTTTTATGAAAAATAACCCTTTATAATGGCACAATCCGATATTGTCACTAATAAATATTAAATCCCCAATAAGAATGACATACGGCATACTAAAAAGTATTAATATTCAGTAAGACTTTATTTTAAAATATACACGCATCTTTCATAGGATGTAGATTCCAGCTAAGTAGGTAAGTATTGAAAAAACAAAAACCATTATTATTTATTCCCTTTTATAGATTTATATTACTTCACAACAATTTTAACCAATCTAAATAAGATTGTCCTAACCAGACAACAACCACTTGCCACTACAGTGACCTACGCCAGACCCAATAATATTAATATATATATCTTCGTGGTTAACAAACAGCATTCAAATTACTATTATAAATAAAGTAGAATGGAACATATATGGCTGAATCAGTTTTCGCTAATAGAACATTAATATTTAACCCAAAACTGCATTCAAAGTATTAAAAAAATGGGTTCGATATAAGCAACCAGTATCGGCAGATGCAATGACTTAGCGATTTTTTATTCAAAATCATCGAGTTCTCTTCTCGGCTCCTTCAAAAATCAAATGGAAGAATTTTCATTTTTATCCAAATTGGGCTCGTGTTTTGTCTATTTTTCGCATCCACGCACTCTGAGAGATCAAACTGTATATTGTTGTTTTTTAGTAAGAGCGTATTACAGGAGGTGGCAAGTTTGAGAGGGCGTACAGTAGGCGGCCTGAGCGCTGCCTACGACCTCGCCGCTACAACCGACGCCGGCGTGGCTCCGGCCACAACGCGGTGAACTAACCACCATTTGTAATTCAATAAATTCTTTGAACAGAAAAACAAATCTCGAACATACATTCATTTCAATAACGGTGACTTAGAAATGAGATAGTTCACCGCGTTGTTAATTTGAGAGTAGAAACACAAATAATAGGTTCCCTAAACAGTAGATTGCGAATGATATAATTTATCACATTCTTAAAAAACTACGTAATTTTCAAGAAAAAATAACTTAATCAAAAATTACTGGTTGCACAACAAATTGGTGTTTTGATGTACGTTTTAGATGTGCAGTTAGTATTTTTGTTGTTGTGCGATGTTAATTTAAATACAACTCTATCAACTAGTCAACCTTAGAAATAATAGCAAAAATTGCATAATAAATGATCTCTAAAAAGACAATCAAATCCACCCCTTAAATACACAAGTCCACTGGTAATGGAAATGGGCAAATTTTTAAACCTATACTAACACCCGTATTCACAAACGATACTTATGTAAGTAAAGGAGCAAAACTATGCGAAGTAAGGCATTTCTCTGTGCGTTCACTTTGACAAGCCTTTCAATTCACAAACAATACTCAAACGAAACTTTACTATGCGGACGCATAGCGTTGAATATAGCTCTGTGATTGGTTGATTAGTGTTACGTAGTTCACTTCACTGACTGACATTTCAATTTTATTGTTTGTCTTTTTAAAACTTTTATAGTGCATTATATTGTTTCGTCAATTTGTTTATAATTTTTTTTATTTTTTATTTTGTATACTTTAGCTTATGGTCCACCAGGATTTTGAATTAGAATGTAGGTTGCGTTGAGAGCTCCTACTATTCCAGGATAACGAGCTATTTTTTTTTCATTTTTTCTAGTTTGTTTGAAAATTTAACAAATTTGACGTATTTAAAAAAATGGAAGAGATGGCCTTTTCACTATTCTTGAAATGGTTGGTTGACTTACACTTATAAGGTCTACTGTAAACACACAAACACATCACACATCAAAATAATTATTGTACATAGTAGGTACTATACTTACTGAATAGTTCAGCCATTTTGTGTACGGGATCTACAAATTTAGCACAATAATAATAGTAGCTACCTAATTATTGTGTAGGTAGTACCTAAGTTTTCATAAGTACCTACCTAGTTGCAGCCAGAGACTGTCAGAAGAGTAAAATCCTGGGCTACTAGCAACTGACCAATTGGTAGCACTGGAAGACGTTTTGCATTTAGTTAGGTCTATATTTACCAGTAGCAAAAGTATAAAAATACCACTTCTTTCGTGAACCTATTAAGGAGGAACCTATAAGAATCTTCTTAGAATAATAACTACTCTAATAGGATCTTGAACATCCCGCATATATTCCCCGTAGATACATATATCATTAATCTGTGTATTCCCCTATACTTCCATTACTCTTTGACATCTCGTATACTTTTCTGGTACCTAACTATTTATTGTACTTTGCTCATTGATATAATTATGCCTACGCTACTGTAATGCATTGTGAAAGATCGCCACTAGAATCGAAATCACCTCAAACAAAGCAAAACCACACGTCTAGAAACAAAATTAGACCCTAACTTTTTATCGTAAACTCCGTAGTGATTACATTCTCTTTGGTGAGCTCGACACTATGCGTTGATTAATATAGCTATCAGGCTCCCTTAGCTAAGTGTTCATTATGACAAACTCATAGTGAGTGCCGATTGTCACTCAAGTATTGTTTATGAATAGGAATTTGGCACCATGTGTGTCCGCGGGCACTTAGAGACCTCATAGTGTCATTTGTGAATACGGGTGTAAATGTCCACATCAAGCGCTCGGCAAGTCACCCTTACTGCATTCGTAATAGTGGCGATTTTCGTTATACTTAATGTGAATGAAATAAAATATTCCTAGTAAACCTTTAACGAATGCGCAATAAATGTAATTGTAGCCCATTCATATTACCAGGGGAATTAAGAATAAGAGGCTGATCAATCATGTTACCTGATATAGATAATCTGTTTTCCTCATTTTCCAGAGAGTAACTTTTGATTTCCACAGTAGATTGGTGATATACTAATGAGACTGGTTTTTTATATGACAAGGAAAACACGCGTACAGCATAAGGCAACCTACTTTGTAACACGTCCTTGCTGTATCTTGGTCTCTTTTTAATGTACGAAAAGTATTGGAAAAATGATATTTGAAGTTCATTGCTGGACAAAGCCCTCCCCTAGCGGTTTCCAAACAAATTTGTTCAGTGCAGTATATTTGTCAGCTACCAAAGCCTGGTGTATCACCCGTCTGCACTCTCAAGGTCATACACGGTAGCATTTAGTTACACTTAGAAATATTTTAGAATCTAGTAGAAATGTTTGACATCAATAAGCTAGTTATAGATAAATACATTTAATAGCACGATTTAACAATAAAAATATTTTTACGAAAAGCCATGCTTTTTTATAGAAACTAGATAATAAATACACGTAATATGTACATATATAAAACATTATATAAACGTTTATACGTGCTAATATGATGTTTACTTTGACACATTTTTTTAATTTAAATTGATGTTTGCTATCGTTCGCTTGCCGATTACAATACCCTTAAAAATGGTTTTAATGTAGAGTTTCTGGCGACAATCGCGGGGGACGAGTCGCTATGGCTGCTATGCATCATTGTGACGTTTCAGTTTGTGGGCTAGCGTCAAGCGACGCCGTAGCAGGCGGCTCGACAGCGACACCGCAGTGCTAACGGACGCGTCATCATCGACCACCGTCGACCCGTCATCGACAGCCGACGCGCTGCCATCGACGAGCGTCGCGCTGTCATCGGCTACTTCTGTCATGTCGGACTCGTGGATAGATTTCAAAGCGCTAGGAGTAAATTTGGTGGAGCAGAGCGCGCGGAGCCGCGCCAGGCGGAGGCTGCCGGCGGGGGCGGGGGCGGGGGCGGGGGCGGGGGCGGGGGCGGGGGCGGGGGCGGCGTCGTCGGGAGCCCACGTGCGCAGGCGGCGCGGCGGCCGGCCGACCACCTCCGACGCGGACGCCGACACGTCACTAGCCGCGTCGTCGTCCTCCAGCGCCGCGTCCACGTCGGCCAGCAGCGCGGCCACGAGCGGCGGGTAGTCTGCGCGACCGTCGACCCGACCGTCGCCTCGACCGCTGCCACGACTCACCCGCAGCGCGGAGTCTTGGCGCGGGTCGGCGTGGCCGGCTCGCACCAGCTCGGCGCTGATGCACACGTCGTCGTCCGTCGACGTGTCCACCAGGTACACCTCCAGGATGCTCTCCTGCGACAACGTTCATTACACATCACATATGCTACCATTGGGGCACCGACGCCGACGCCTAAACAATTAGTAGAACGGAGATGTTTCATATCCGGCCAGGTATATGTACAATTGGAGTATCAAGTGGAACGTGTTTGGACAATATTGCACACAACATACGAGGATCTAAGGGTGAGATTATTGATTTAGCATTATCGGACCATACAGCCCAAATATTAAAGTTTCCTGTTAAAAAAACCTGTTGTTTACAATACTGGTATACCACACGCCGTGATCACTCTTTAGAAAACCTTAAAAAATTTAAGGAATGTTTAGGTGCTCTATCTTTTATTGAAATTTTTAAATCTAGGGATTCAAATGACGCATACGATAGTTTTCTAGACTACTTTAAATTTTTCTATGATATTTGCTTTCCACGCAGAGCTGTCAAAAGAACCACCAAATATGAACCAAAGTGGATTTCAAAAGGCATTAAAGTATGTTGCAGAAACAAAAGAAAGCTTTTATGGATATCTAGATTAGATCATAAAAACGTTTACTACAACTCAGAAACTATTCTAAAAAATATTATAAAATTAACACAACGAACTCGAAATGACACTATTGTAAAAAAATCTCTAATAAAACTAAAGCTACGTGGCGAGTAATTAATGAAACTAAATCTAAAATGCCTGTACGGTTCCACCGTACAAACTGCATTTCAGCATTTTTCATTCATTATCATTTTAAGCCAGTTCACGTAAAGGCTCGCGTCGCGTTGCACGTGTAGTTGTGTACTCATCAGCATTAGCATTTTATCATATCATTTAGCACGTAAACAAACAATCAGTGTTTGTAAGCAATATAACAATCATTCAAGAAATAATTTCTTTTATTTCTGCTATCAATCAATCAGCAATCTAAAGGTGTACGGTCCAGACCATACATCTTTATGGTCCTTCGAGCTTACGCATAAGCGGGATCAGTATCGTGTGTGAGTTTTTTCGATCACATTGGCGGTGCCCTGTGTGTAAGTAACCAGCAACTTCGGTGAGTCTTTCAATTTATCATTTTCAATCAACATGGAAGACCTTTTGATTAACCAAAATCAAATTATGACAGCAATGCAGCAGCTCTATATCAACTTCAAAAAAGATGGTGCAGATCGTAAAACCGCGGCTCATGTTAAAAAACGTTTTGGCACATTAGAGTCATATTGGCAGGAATTTCAGTGTAATCATTTGAAATTGTGTGAAATCGTTGACAAAAATCATGAATACTTTACTAGCAATTGCTTAAATAAATGTATGGAGTACTACAATGAAGCCCGGAATTATATTATGAAAAATTTACCGTTGGAGTCAAAGGAAAAATCACTTATAAGACCAGCAACTCCGATATCCACACCCGGTTTTCCAATGCAAACATCAAGCAGCAATGATCAAATAACTGAAGCTTTCGGACTTACGGGAGCAGAGCAAGACGCCATGAAGTCGCAAAGCACAAGCAGCAAGTTAGAAGAGATGTTGAGAAGACAAAAAAGCAACTTCAAGGCTTTAGAAAGAACAATAAGTAGCATAAAACTAGAATTTCTCACTGAGAAGTGGGAATTGGAGGATATATTAAGATCTATCCAGTCACGTTGGTCAGTAATCGATACGTTACACTGGGAGATCGACAGTGAAATGTTTGAAGAAAACATAGAGTATGAAGAAGCATTTAATACATACGAACAGAAGTACAATGACATAAAAAAACATATTAATACGAAAATGTGGTCGGAGTGTCATAGAGAAAGGGCAACCCCACAAGTAGATGTACCAGTCTTCAGTGGAAACTACCACAGCTGGGTTTCCTTCAAGGATCTGTTTTCTGAGACTATTCATAACAGTAGGTTATTATCCAGCGCTCAAAAAATGCAATATTTAAAAAGTAAACTTCTTCATGTATCTTCGGAAAACTATCAAGCGGGCTGGGACATACTTTATCAACGTTACAATAATACAAAATTAATATTTAACTCTCATATGAATATTTTACACCTGGGCGTCCACGGCGGCCACGTCGGCCACGAGCGCGGCGTCGCGCACGCGGGCGAGGAAGGCGGCGGCGGGGGGCGGGGGCGGGGGCGGGGGCGGGGGCGGCGGTCACCTGGGCGTCCACGGCGGCCACGTCGGCCACGAGCGCGGCGTCGCGCACGCGGGCGAGGAAGGCGGCGGCGGGGGGCGGGGGCGGGGGCGGGGGCGGCGGTCACCTGGGCGTCCACGGCGGCCACGTCGGCCACGAGCGCGGCGTCGCGCACGCGGGCGAGGAAGGCGGCGGCGGCGGGGGGCGGGGGCGGGGGCGGGGGCGGGGGCGGCGGTCACCTGGGCGTCCACGGCGGCCACGTCGGCCACGAGCGCGGCGTCGCGCACGCGGGCGAGGAAGGCGGCGGCGGCGGGGGGCGGGGGCGGGGGCGGGGGCGGGGGCGGCGGTCACCTGGGCGTCCACGGCGGCCACGTCGGCCACGAGCGCGGCGTCGCGCACGCGGGCGAGGAAGGCGGCGGCGGGGGGCGGGGGCGGGGGCGGGGGCGGGGGCGGCGGTCACCTGGGCGTCCACGGCGGCCACGTCGGCCACGAGCGCGGCGTCGCGCACGCGGGCGAGGAAGGCGGCGGCGGGGGGCGGGGGCGGGGGCGGGGGCGGCGGTCACCTGGGCGTCCACGGCGGCCACGTCGGCCACGAGCGCGGCGTCGCGCACGCGGGCGAGGAAGGCGGCGGCGGGGGGCGGGGTCGGGGGCGGGGGCGGGGGCGGCGGTCACCTGGGCGTCCACGGCGGCCACGTCGGCCACGAGCGCGGCGTCGCGCACGCGGGCGAGGAAGGCGGCGGCGGGGGGCGGGGGCGGGGGCGGGGGCGGGGGCGGCGGTCACCTGGGCGTCCACGGCGGCCACGTCGGCCACGAGCGCGGCGTCGCGCACGCGGGCGAGGAAGGCGGCGGCGGGGGGCGGGGGCGGGGGCGGGGGCGGGGGCGGCGGTCACCTGGGCGTCCACGGCGGCCACGTCGGCCACGAGCGCGGCGTCGCGCACGCGGGCGAGGAAGGCGGCGGCGGGGGGCGGGGGCGGGGGCGGGGGCGGCGGTCACCTGGGCGTCCACGGCGGCCACGTCGGCCACGAGCGCGGCGTCGCGCACGCGGGCGAGGAAGGCGGCGGCGGGGGGCGGGGGCGGGGGCGGGGGCGGGGGCGGCGGTCACCTGGGCGTCCACGGCGGCCACGTCGGCCACGAGCGCGGCGTCGCGCACGCGGGCGAGGAAGGCGGCGGCGGGGGGCGGGGGCGGGGGCGGGGGCGGCGGTCACCTGGGCGTCCACGGCGGCCACGTCGGCCACGAGCGCGGCGTCGCGCACGCGGGCGAGGAAGGCGGCGGCGGCGGGGCGCGGCCAGCGTCGGCCGGCGGCGGGCGGTCGCACGGCGGCCAGTCGGGCTCGCACGGCCTGCGCGGGCAGACGTGCCCACCGCGCCAGCAGCGGCCGCAGCGCCCCCGCGCGCACCGTGTCCACCGTGCCGTAGTCCACGTGCCGCACCTGCCACACGCACGCGCACGAGCATAGCACTCACACACTAATCACTCATAATAACAAAACGACTAGTCGATTCTCTAACAAGGCCTGCCACACTAAATAGAGACGCTAAAAGCTAAAAAGTTGTCACATTTTAGTTAGTTAGACATTGTTGATAAAACAAAATATCCTATTTAACAAACTATACACAGTATATAATGTACAACTTATTGCGTGATACAAAACTGTGCAACGCCATCTAGTGATACACGGCAAAACTAATACAAACATAAATGGGCGAATGAGCGCTAAATACAGCTATAACTTGTATACACATGACAAATGGGCTACATTTGTCAGATATTTAAGTTGTTGCGGGAAATTCACGCAAAATCTTGATTGGCTACTTGAAGAGATTTATATTTTTCTAACAAACTTCAGAACACATCAATAATTACTCTCTGTGTAAAAATGAACTTAAAATTCGTTGAAATAAAAGTTTTTAAATTTTTTAACCTTCCCCTGTAAAACTGGATCTATTGCAGATATGCGGCCTTTACGTATGCTAGATTCGCGGATTTGCACTATCCCGACGATATACAAAATGAACAGATATACAGAATGACGATACCCTAAATATTAAAATTTACTTGATGAAAAAAGTTTTTGACAAAATGCAAATTATTCTTAATATTTAAAAGTATACTAATCTGTGTCCAGGAAATTCTATTAAAAATCACTTACCAAAATCAAGGAGCAAACCCGCCAATTGATACCGACTAATAATAAGGTCCTTCAATTTCAAAAATAATAAAATAACAAATCTTTCAAATAATAATTGACGGTGTCGCTGTCCATGAGCCGCACGATGACGGAGCGGTGCCAGTCTCCTGTGTACACGGCGCGGCAGTAGTGGCAGCATACCTTGACGGTGTCGCTGTCCATGAGCCGCACGATGACGGAGCGGTGCCAGTCTCCTGTGTACACGGCGCGGCAGTAGTGGCAGCATACCTTGACGGTGTCGCTGTCCATGAGCCGCACGATGACGGAGCGGTGCCAGTCTCCTGTGTACACGGCGCGGCAGTAGTGGCAGCATACCTTGACGGTGTCGCTGTCCATGAGCCGCACGATGACGGAGCGGTGCCAGTCTCCTGTGTACACGGCGCGGCAGTAGTGGCAGCATACCTTGACGGTGTCGCTGTCCATGAGCCGCACGATGACGGAGCGGTGCCAGTCTCCTGTGTACACGGCGCGGCAGTAGTGGCAGCATACCTTGACGGTGTCGCTGTCCATGAGCCGCACGATGACGGAGCGGTGCCAGTCTCCTGTGTACACGGCGCGGCAGTAGTGGCAGCATACCTTGACGGTGTCGCTGTCCATGAGCCGCACGATGACGGAGCGGTGCCAGTCTCCTGTGTACACGGCGCGGCAGTAGTGGCAGCATACCTTGACGGTGTCGCTGTCCATGAGCCGCACGATGACGGAGCGGTGCCAGTCTCCGTCGTACACGGCGCTACAGTAGTGCCCGACGCACACGGCCCCCAGCGGCAGAACGCGGTCCTTGCCCTCGCCCCACTTGTAGTACTCGCTGCGACACACGGACCATCATCACATCGCACTACTCAATAGGGTAGTTACCAACTTTTTTTTTATTTCATAAATAAGAAGTTTATAACTCATAAAGAAATATTGCAGAAGAAATAGTATGTTTAAGATCAATAGTGTTACGAATTCGTAAATTGCCGTAGAAATCACGAGAAAACAATAGAATACTACTAGGTGGTAGACCCATATGTAGGGTCGCCTGGGTAGGTACCACCGCCTTTCCTATTTCAGCCGTGAAACAGTTCGCTGTGTTTCGGATTGAAGGGAAAAGTAGCCAGTGTAATTACTGGGCATAGACGGCATTTCATCTTAGGCCTCAGGATGACAACGCACCTGCCATATCAAGTGCTTTTCCTTGTTATTGCAGGTGTCTATAGGCGGCGGTAACCGCTTACCACCAGGTGGGCCGTCAGCTTGTTTGTCATCTAGTTGTATAAAAAAAAAGAATGTTCAAGAAAGTACTCGAAGCTTCCAGAAGGGCGTCAACGAATTCGAAGAGAAACTTCTAAGAACGATGGGCACGTGCGAGCAATAATGAACCGACAGACAATAAGACATAAGGTTTATATTCGTCAGATGAACTTAGTTGTTTGTTCATGATAATAGTCGAACATTCTAGTGCTTGCTCGATTTCGTTTTGCGTAGTATAAAAGGACTGTTGATAGTATAAAAGGACATTTTTTATACGGGTATAGAGGTATCACGCCATACTACAAAATATATCGCGCTTAGCGATATCTGGTTATCTGAACCGGTAGACAACCAAAAAATTATTATCTTAATAAAACCTTTTTTTTCTTAAAAACTAAATTTAAATAATCAAAAGTCATAAAAAAATATTATTTATGTATTTTTATTATCAAAATAAAATTTCAAAGAAAAAAAAAATCCACATCGGGATTCGAAGATGGTTTTCTTAGTTTAGAACGCAGGATGTCTACCAAATATACCATCTAAGCATTAATAACAATATTGAATTAGCGCTACCATTTCTACTTCAGTAATGTTCTTAACTAAAATATTTATAATGGTAATTTATTGAAAAATACTGTATAAAAATTATATCGTTAAAATAATGAACACCAAAATCTCATCAAAAAATTAAAATGTCATGAAAAATTCAAAACTGACAGAAACTGCTATGACGGCCTAGGTTCAAATCCATGACGGTTCATAACACACATAACCGTCCGTAATAGTCCGCCATAGGTCGCTACTCTAACTAAGTAATTTATAATTTGGGCAAGATTTATAATAGTTCTCGGTAGTTCAACTTTTGGAACCGGTGTAAATTTAGACATGATAGACAGATTTACAATAAAACATTGTGAGACCATTTCTTAAATAGATATACATAATTAGTGATTTTTGACGATTCGAAAGAGCTTCTTAGGAGCCTACTTGAATAAATATATTTTTGATTTTGATTTTGAAAAAAAAATATAAGTTATAGTAACAATATTACTAACGACGAGTAACGACATAGTGAAAAAATATCAAAGTTACCTAATATTGATTAAAAATTGAAGTAATTATTTTTTGTCAGTTTAATGAATAACATCATTAATGTCATTTAAGTTTTAAATATTTTTTGTTAATATTTTTCGAAGTCACTATTTTTTTATGGTTTCAGAGTCATCTATCGACTTGGGACTGAATTTCTAACCCATTATAAGCCGACCAAATTAAATATCAGTTAAACGAATGGTCCTAGTCGATACTTCAATGTTAACTGCAATTGGTATATGATATGGTTATTTTACTATGAAGTTAAAACACCGTGGTATGGGCATTCTAAGTTTAGAAGCGAACAAGTGCGGATCAAAGCGATACTCCCTAAGTGATATAGTGTGATATACCTACTAAGGCGAATACTACGGAATAAGTTAGCATTGTGATTGGACTTTGTTGATTGGTTATTGTAAATTTTAGAGTGGTGTACGGAATAAAGTCTCGTCAGTGTCACCAGGTGTTTCTATCCAAATTAACGAACCCCTAACTCGTAACAATAGTTTCAGAGTTACAGTGGTATGTTTTATGTGTAGCAGCGCATCGTCCAAAGACGCTCCATAGAAAATCTACGGAACAGGTGACGTCACATGTTCCATTATTACTAAAAAATGTACCTATGGGCATATTGACAAAATCAATTATAACTATGTAATATGTATGTTTTTATTCAAAGTGGTCATAATAATACTTGTTTTAATTGATGTGAGCAATTTAATACCATTTTTAAATAAATTTGGAAAAAAAAAATATTTTTATAAATTTTCTAAACAGTATAACTTCAACAATATTCCATATCTTTTAAGTTTGCATTGTTTTACAGGAGCGTATATTTCCCGAATTTGTGAAAAATAGCACCATATTCATACTTAGGCAACATCCCAATTAAAACTTAAACTTCTGTTCAGTACGCTGCCGGTCGTATGTAGGGCAGAAACCACGTTGCCCTAACGCCAAACAAACAAACACGCCGGGGCGTACTTATGTCCGCGATTGTTTGTGTGTGTGTTGGTTCACGCCAACATGTTTTTGACCTTGGATAAGTCAGTAAGCAGTTGAACTATATTTTGGTACACACAACGATTAAAGGAGAATGGGAGGGATGCACGCACTAACCTTCAGGAGCGCGGTCTCGCACTCGTATTTCTCCTGAAAGCGGCTAACAGTAGCGGGCCCGCTACTTTCCTCAAGACCTCGGATCAGGAAGTCCACCACAAACTCACTGTCTACGTTATGATCGCGGACGGCGCGTAACACTTGAGATTACTAGGACTCAGTGTCCGATGCGGTTTAATCCTTTAATGCCCAGTCGGCAACTCAAGTTGACATGACAATTAAAATTCAATTGTCTGGTTTATCGGGCTTCAAAGGGTTGAGTAGCCTATGTACCTACGGAAATGCGGACATAATGTCACTGCTTGCGCCCCTAAGCGGCGCGGGCGGCGATGCGGTTTGGTAGTACGTGCGAAAGGGATAGGAGAATGGGTCAAGTGACGCATGTACCAAAAGCAACATATTAGAATATTAAAATTATTATTGGAGTAACCAAGCGTATTGAAGCATAAAAACTCTGGTGCTGATTTTGTAATACTTCAGTATTTCCCTTTCATTCCAATGCATTATAAAATGAAATGATTTTTAAATACGTCACGATTCAGTTACATGACAAACAATTTTACTAGGTGGTAGGCCCATATGTAGGGTCGTCTGGGTAGGTACCACCGCCTTTCTTATTTCAGCCGTGAAACACTTCGCTGTGTTTCTGATTGAAGGGAAAGGTAGTCAGTGTAATTACTGGGCATGGAAGGCATTTCATCTTAGGGCTCAGGCTGACAACGCACCTGCAATATCAAGTAATTTTCCCTTGTTATTGCAGGTGTCTTTAGGCGGCGGTAAACGCTCACCACTATGTGGGCCGTCAGTTTGATTGACTAGTTGTGTAAAAAAACTAATTTATCAATGTGCCTGATTTTAAATCTAAATTTAAATGTAGTGTTAACAACACCAACAATGTGTTCACTATTAGTTTCTGGCAACACAAATGCAGAGTTTACAAAGTTCCCTAAATCGTTCTAAAAAGTATAATTTTGTATTAATTTTACTAAAAGTGCACATATATGGAAAAAAACATTATTTTTTTATTTTAGACAGTTCAATATCGAATGTCGTCTATCCTTTTTAACGGACTTCAAAAACGAGGTTCTTAATTCGGTTGGTATGTTTTTTTTCTATGTATGTATTATTACGCCTAGATTTCTAATCCGATTTACGTGATTCTTTTTTTGTTCGATGCGGCATTGTTGCCATTTGGTCCCATATTTTTTTTTAAATGATTTTTTTTTATTTATTTTTTTATACCACTAAGGTGGCAATCAAGCATACGGCCCACCTGATGGTAAGCGGTTACCGTAGCCTATGGACGCTTGCAACACCAGAGGTATCACTTGCGCGTTGCCGACCCTGTAAAAACCTTTTCACGCCTTTTTTGAAGAACCCCATGCTGTACTCATTCGAGAAAACCTCTGCAGGGAGCTCATTCCACAACCTGAGCGTACGCGGGAGAAAGTTTCTCTGAAACCGTACAGTACGTTACCACTTTGGTTCCAATTTGTGAGGATGAACTCCCTGCCGGTGGCGAGCGGTGCGATGATAAAAAGAAGCCGTAGGCATCATGTCAAATAATTCCTCAGAACACGCCCCGTTATACAAACGGTAGAACACACACAAGGAGGCAAAATCTCTCCTTAGGCTTAAAGGTTCAATACCGCTTGTGAGCTCAGGATCGTCGACAATTCTCATAGCGCGTCTTTGGAGCACGTCAAATGGTCCAAGCTGGTATCTAGGCGCTCCCGCCCATAAATGGCAGCAGTACTCCATATGGGGCCTGACTTGAGACTTATACAGTAACAGTCTTTGCCCCGAAGTGAAATACCGCCGCGCTCTATTGAGCACACCAAGCTTCTTGGATGCCAGCTTGACTTTATCCTCCAAATGACTGCGGAACTGCACGTCGCTAGAGATATCAACACCAAGGATCCCGATACTCGTAGAGATGGAGAGCGGCGTGTCGAGGAATTGTGGAGCTACAGCGAATGGGGTTTTTTTAGCGGTGAACGCGCAGACTTGTGTCTTAGTGGGGTTGAATTGGACTAAGTTTAGTCGTCCCCAATCGGAGACTCTGATAAGAGACCTCTCGATTTCAGACACAAGCCGACCGCGACATTCCTCCACTGTAGACCGAGGGGTATTAGCACGACTCGTATAGTAAGCGTCGCCAGTACTGTCATCCGCATAACAATGCAGTCTGTCAATAGACAACATATCATTGATATGCAGCAGGAACAATGTTGGAGACAGCACCGAGCCTTGCGGGACGCCAGCGTTAATGTCCATGCTATCCGAGCAACTGCCGTCAACGACGGCTCTTATGCATCTGCTGGACAAAAAGCTAGCGACCCATTTGCACAACCCCTCAGGCAGCCCATAAGATGGTAACTTCGAAAGAAGACCCCTGTGCCAGACCTGATCGAACGCCTTCGCTACATCTAGGCTAACTGCCAATGCCTCACCATGACTCTCAATGGCAAGAGACCAACGGTGCGTTTAGTTTGGCTTTTAAAACAAAAAAATTGAAATGAGAAAGTCATCTACGTATGCGAAATTGTGGATTCTTGTTTTCCGATGACTTTTTTCTGAAACGATACGATAGTATGAAACAATGTAAGCTGACGGTCACCAGCTTTGACCTTAGAAAGTTATGACTAAAAATTGTAAAAAAAAATAATAATTCAAAAATTAAAACCGACTTCATAAAACTGAAAAGGATAAAATACTTAAAATTAAATAGGTACTCATCACCTAGAAACATATTTTTTGGAGATGGTGCTAAGTTGTTTCCAGAAATAGTTAATGAGTACCTACTTAAATTTAATCCTTTTCAGTTTTTTGAAGTCGGTTTTAATTTTTGTTTAAATTTTCTTCTAGTATTACAATAGAAGAGGTGGATTCAAGTCAACCACGATCTTAAAATATTAATGGCTGAATAAAATTATTTTTCTGAAGCACCTTCACTTTACAAAAGTTCGCAGCTAGATAACATTCATTTTGCACTTGGGTTCCAGTGGCCTTCTAAGCTACGGCGCAATGCATCTAATCCATTTAAGTATATGGAGTATAGAGGGCGTCCCACGGCCATGCCACACGAAGGGAAAGTATATTAAATATTGAACGTAGGATATTTTACTAAAAGAAGACATCGTTTTATTTTTAATAATAAGTAGAACTGCATTCACAGATTTTTTAAAAATCGCCTACCTCAACCGGAAATCGAACCCGCCAAATGTGA
This sequence comes from Nymphula nitidulata, assembly GCA_947347705.1. Taxonomy (NCBI): domain Eukaryota; kingdom Metazoa; phylum Arthropoda; class Insecta; order Lepidoptera; family Crambidae; genus Nymphula; species Nymphula nitidulata. The sequence goes on along the minus strand of OX374634.1, from coordinate 19,216,911 downwards.
AAGAAAAAGTGCGTTTTTCTTTCAACTGTTGGTGTGGGATTGTAAGTAACCGGGTTCTCTTAATACATTTTTACGAAGGAACTCTGAACACGGAAAGATATCTAGAAATACTTGAGATTTTAAGAAATGAGAATAATAATCTTCCTGATGCAGATCGACGAAATCTCATATTCCAGCAAGATGGGGCTCCGGCTCATAACAGTAGGAGAACAGCCGAGTTTCTTAATGAATATTTTACTTCCTGGATCGGCACTTTTGGACAAATTAGATGGCCACCGAGATCCCCATATCGAACCCCACTTGTTTTTTTTTATGGGGTTATGTAAAAGATTTAGTTTACAGGAACCGGTACAACAGTGAGCAGGAGTTACAAAATGAACTTAGACGTATTATTTCAAACATCCACCATGCAAAAATAAGTAAATCGACAGGGAAATTATCAAAAGAGTGAGAATTTGAGCATGTGATAATTTTTTTTTTTTTTAAATATAATGAAAAATTTTATGATCTTAGTTTCATTTAATATGCTAGGTTATTTAGGAAAAAATAATGCTTTTGAGTAGCCCTTTCAAACGCTATTATAAAATACATGTAATTTTTCTATCACATTTGGCGGGTTCGATTCCCGGTTGAGGTAGGCGATTTTTAAAAAATCTGTGATTGCAGTTCTACTTATTATTAAAAATAAAACGATGTCTTCTTTTAGTAAAATATCCTACGTTCAATATTTAATATACTTTCCCTCCGTGTGGCATGGCCGTGGGACGCCCTGTATACCTAAATCTATACAGGGTCGGTAGTACGCAAATTTTACTTTTATACACAAATGTGCAACAATATGGAAAACGTTCCCGAAACCGAAATACTACTCTCAAGTTTGATGTTTCACAATTCTAATTGATTTTAAAATTAATAGTTTCTTTCATTTCGTGTGTTCAGTTCAGTGATCGCTTCATTACGGATGTTGGCGGTATTCAAATAAATATATAATTTAGATACGTATTAGTAATTTTCATAATACCAATTTTTTTTAAATAGTTTCCTGTACCTTTAAGGAATTTAATAATATTGAATAAAACACGATGCAATTAAATCACTTTCTAAGCAATACTTATAAAACTTAAAACTTAGCTTTTGGATAAATAAATACGAAATATTTTTGCAGTTTACAAGTTTGAATGCGAATTTTAAAACCATTATTATAATTATTTGGGGCTCTATTTGTGATTTCAATACGACACGAGACTCCTGAAAGACAACATCGCTATCAGTCAGTTTAAAAAAGTAAATTGACGCAAGCCTCACTTCATCTCGTCCATGATGTTCTCCATGGCGATGTTGTAGTTGTCCCCGCGGCGGATCAGCCAGAAGTGGGACGGCGAGTACACCTCGCCCACCATCACCTCGAGCAGTGCCCCCACCGCCACGTCCGCCACGCTGCTGGCCGGGATCCCCGCCCGCAGAGCCACCACGTCCTCCGGGAACACGTCCCCGTCCTACCACACACACACATGACACCACACCCCCACGTCCCCACGCTGCTGGCCGGGATCCCCGCCCGCAGAGCCACCACGTCCTCCGGGAACACGTCCCCGTCCTACCACACACACACATGACACCACACCCCCACGTCCCCACGCTGCTGGCCGGGATCCCCGCCCGCAGAGCCACCACGTCCTCCGGGAACACGTCCCCGTCCTACCACACACACACATGACACCACACCCCCACGTCCCCACGCTGCTGGCCGGGATCCCCGCCCGCAGAGCCACCACGTCCTCCGGGAACACGTCCCCGTCCTACCACACACACACATGACACCACACCCCCACGTCCCCACGCTGCTGGCCGGGATCCCCGCCCGCAGAGCCACCACGTCCTCCGGGAACACGTCCCCGTCCTACCACACACACACATGACACCACACCCCCACGTCCCCACGCTGCTGGCCGGGATCCCCGCCCGCAGAGCCACCACGTCCTCCGGGAACACGTCCCCGTCCTACCACACACACACATGACACCACATGACACACTCACACAGTACCTACATTCACCAGAATTTGATACTGTAATATTTAGATCACGCTACACACATACATAGTAGGCACGTATTCAAGACACACTACACCTCAGGGGTTGAATCATGTGAATGATGGGCAAAAGGTATAGACAAGTACCGACAAGTTACCGATAAGTAGTAAACTTGTTGAGGTAGTGACTCCAGAGCATTCTCTTGTGGGGGAACCTTTGGTTACAGCATCGGATCATTATAAGTCACATGGTCCTTCCGGTCGGATTTGAACCAGCGACGTATGGATCTACAGTTTTGATATTCTTCATGTAAATAAAATGTATAGTCACGATCATTAATCATCTTTTGACAGTTCATGACTCTTATTGCTAAGGTCACAAGGATACTGAAATTTATTGAAACTGCAATCCTTTTGGCTTACGCCATGATCGAAAGTATAGGCAGTCATACAAAGCGATAATGGCCCTAATTCTGGAGAACACATGCTAAGTTTAAATTTAAGTTCAGTGCATTTCTTTCTGTCAAAATGAATACGAAAAGGATGGCTGTCATATAATTTGACATTTAGAAACGTCCGTTCAATTTTCGACCTTATTAAGCGACCTTATTAAGTTAAATTCAGTGTTTAGGAGGCTCCGTACGTGGCGTCTAAAATGATCTATGGTTTCTTTGAAATCTATCTAAATTTAAGTGACAGCTCTAAACCTGAACCTGCTATCTTTTTCCTATTACATATTGCGAGAAAGAGATATACCGTACTGAAATTTAGAATTAGAGTGCGTCTTCAGAATCAGGCCCAATCGGAAGTACTTACAAAACCGATGCCCGGCAAGGCGTCCTCGGCGTCGAGCACGGGCGTGGGCGGGCGCGGCGCTCGCAGCAGACGGCGCGGGGCCGGCCGGTGACAGGCGGAGGCGGAGGCGGCGGCGGAGGCGGAGGCGGCCACGGTAAGCAGCCAGTCGCCAGTGTCGAGCGGGCGCGTCACGCACAGCTCGTCGAGCACGCACACCAGGCTGAGGATGCTCGTGTACCCGAAACGGCTGTAGTTCAGCTCGCGCCCGAAACGCTCTCTGGACAATACCATATAACTTGTTCCAAATAAATAATATAAAAAAAAAGACGTGTGGCACTCGGGGACTGCCGCGGTAAAGCTATTGCATAGCATTTTGTATCAACTTATGCAATTATAATTTTATTTATTTATTTTATTCATGCAGTATTTCTTTTTCTTTGATATTAATTTAAGTTACACTTTTTGAGCGTGGTGACCGATAAGAAAACATTTTTTTCTATTATTAAATAAATAAAAATAAATAAAAAGTTTCGGAGAGTCGTACAATACGTCTAATCGCACGCACACAACGCCGTGTCGAAGACTGCCGAACTGAAACGACGTTAGACGATGCACGGCCTTCAAGCCACACCTCCTTGCGCATCGGAGTGGGGAGCGTGAGGTTTTTTCGTTACGGAATTTCTGGATTCGGTCCCCGCGCACAAGGCCCGCGATAGAAGCTATGCAATAGCTTAAAACTTAGGTTGTTTTTATCTTACGCGGCTGAGAGTGCGGATGCGGAGTCACATCTAACTAGAATATAATAGGGTTGTTGACAACTTTTTTTTATTTCATAAATAAGAAGTTTATAACTCATAAAGAAATATTGCAAACGAAATAGTATGTCTAAGACACTACTACAGTGAGTCTTAGACATACTATTTCTACAGATTAGTTTTACAGATATAGTGGTATTTTTGGTGTGTTGCCGCGCATCGTCTAAAAACGCTCCATAAAAAATCTACAGAACAGGTGACGTCACATGTTCCCATATTACTAAGAAATTTATGGGCATACTGACAAAATTGAGAATAACTATTTATTAATAGTTGTCATAATAATAATTGTTGTAATTGATGTCAGCAATCTAATATCATTGACATTTATGAATAACTTTTGAAAAATAAAAAAATTTAACCAATTTTTTTAATTTTCAAAACATTACAACTTCAACAATATTCCATATCTTTTAAGTTTTAATTGTTTTTATGGGTAAAAGTAGCGTATATTTTCCGAATTTGTGAAAAATAAACTTAGGCAACATCCCAATTCGTAAATCAAAGCTATCATTTCTCTCCAAAAGATACAATGTCCTAATAGTCGTATTCATACACGAATCTGTTCAGACACTGACTAGAAGCACAAAATATGACAAATAACAAAGCCTCACCTGTATAGTCTAATCAGGTCAGTGCACCATACACCTTCAGGGTACTCAGCGACCAAATCTCGAATCTGAACTTTCAATTCTTCCAACTTAGCTGCCTTTATAATACTGTTGCCTGCAATAAAATACTAATATTTAAAGGATATCACCTTAAAAAGTAATGGTAATAATAATATTCACACACTCTCACCCATTATCTAGCCCAAAGTTAGCATCATTAAGAGCTTGTATTAAGGATACCTAGATAACGGAGAAATAATGATAATAATATGTATACAACTATTAGAAATATACTAAATAAACATCTGTGACTCGTAAACAAATGCTTACACTCATCATACAAACATTTGCTCCTACCGGGATTGGAACCTGGGAACCCTGACCAAGTATATCAAAGGGTACATACTGCTCGGCCAGCTGGTAGTCCTTAGAAGAAATAACATCCTCAGGCTCAATGGAGTGACAACCTTCGCAAAGTTGGTTGCAGTAACTGAATAAGGATAACCAAGGATTGAACCAAGTAGTTTCATATGGACAGGCTTTTATCCAGAAGTGACTGTTGTGGTCTAATGATAATAATAATAAAAAAGACGAAAAAAAGCTCATAAAGAACTATCGTCCAATAGCATTGAACTCTATTTTCTCTAAGGTTATAGAAAATGTTATATATGAAAAATTAAACCATTTTTTTGAAATAAATAAAATATTTACCAATCACCAATATGGTCTTCGTAAGAACAAGTCGATAAACATGGCAATGTACGATTTTTTCGAAAAGGTGATCAATAATGTAGACAAACAGAAGCCAACAATAGGTATGTTTATGGATATGTCTAAAGCATTTGACAGTGTTGATCATAAAAAATTACTGAACAAACTTGAATCATACGGTGTAAGAGGCAATGTGAATAAACTCATTGAATCATATTTAAGTAATAGACGTCAAATTACGCATATAAATAGGACTGACCTAAAAACTGGCATTAACACTACTTATGCTTCACAAGAAAGGCCAGTTCTTTGTGGGGTACCCCAAGGCAGTGTTTTGGGCCCTCTGCTATTTATTATTTATATAAATGACCTTCCTAATGTTACTAACCATTATATAACTATTTTTGCCGATTTTATTTACATATGACAATTTAAACAACATAGAAAATGACATAAATAATACATTGACACACTTGATTAAGTGGTTGAATTTTAATAATTTGACAATTAATTTAACCAAAACCTTTTTAATGAATTTTAAACTAAGAAATTCCATTACACGTTGATATTAATTATATGGGCAATTCAGTGAAAGAAGTAGATTCTACAAAATTTCGAGATTAAGTCGTAAAATATTTAAATCTAGACTTAAATGGTGTCAACGTAATCAGGAACAGATCCGTATGGACATTATTGCTTCTCAACATTCAACAAAGCAATTTGGTAAATTTTGGAAGAGTACCAAAAATCTTAATGGGAAAGCAAGTTCACCGGCTAGTGTTGAGGGCAGTAGTGACCCAAAAAGTATTGCTAATATCTTTAGAGAATATTTCACATTACAGAGTCCTATTCAAAAGGTGTCTAGTGTGTTGCCCAGTGCTGGGTTCGGTCGTACTGGAGAGCCCTTAAAAATAACAAGTAAAGAAGTTAACACTAGCATTAAAAATATGAAAAGAGGGAAATCGCCAGGTCATGATGGGCTCAGCATTGAGCATCTGCAGCATGCGGGTTGTCATATAGGAAGAGTATTGTCCATGCTTTTCACATTTTGCATTAGACACAGTTACTTGCCACCTGACTTGATGCGAACAGTTGTTGTTCCGTTGGTCAAAAATTCTTCTGGTGACATAACTGATAAAAGTAATTATAGGCCAATATCCCTCGCAACTGTTATTGCAAAAGTATTAGATAGGATCATTGACAATCATCTTAGTGATTATATAAAGTTGTCAGACTCCCAGTTTGGTTTTCGTGAAGGTTTGTCAACTGAGAGTGCAATTCTGTCACTAAAATATACAGTGGATTATTATACAAAGAGGAGTACTCCCATATATGCTTGTTTTCTAGACCTTAGTAAGGCGTTTGACGTTGTATCATATGATATCATGTGGAATAAACTGAGAGACACTGGCATTAGTCCTGAAGTAGTTAATTTATTGTCTTACTGGTACAGGGGTCAGAAGAATGTGGTTAAATGGTCGAATGCTCTCTCTGACGAATATATTTTAAGTTGTGGTGTCAGACAAGGTGGACTGACATCGCCAAGACTTTTTAACTTGTATATTAACCAGCTGATTGTTGAGCTCAGCAGCATGCATGTCGGGTGTCGTATAGATAATGTAAGTGTTAATAATATTAGTTATGCTGACGACATGGTGCTGCTGAGTCCATCAATCAGCGGGTTAAGAAAATTGCTATTGACATGTGAGTCTTATGCTTACAAACACGGTCTCAAATACAACGAGAAAAAAATCAGAGTTTATGGTATTTAAAAGTGCTCATAAACAACCTGTACAGGTACCACCTATTTGTCTTAATGGGGTACCTTTAAAACGTGTTACTCAATTTAAATACCTCGGTCATATTGTAAACGAGAGTCTAAAGGATGATTTAGATATAGAACGTGAACGCAGGGCATTGGCAGTTCGTGGCAACATGCTGGCACATAGATTTGCGCGTTGTACTGTCGGTGTAAAGATCACACTGTTTAGAGCTTTCTGCCAAAGTTTTTACACTAGCAGTCTATGGACCAAATTCACGCTAGGGGCGTACAACGCCCTGAGAGTTCAATATAACAACATGTTTAGGATCCTGCTGGGGCTTCCGCGCTTTTGCAGCGCATCAGGTATGTTTGCGGACGCAAATGTAAATGACTTTTATACCATTATGCGAAAAAAATCCGCCACAATGATGAGGCAAATGTGTGGTAGTGGGCAAAGCAATGGGATCCTGAAGATGATTGCGGAGAGGATGGACTCTGCGGTGTTCAGAAGATTCACTGATCTGCATGTTATTAGACATGTAACCATGTGAGTTAGCTGCTAACCTGCTTAATTAGCTAGATAATTTATATGTTTACTCATTGTTCTCTACTTTATTACTAACATAGTTTGTAAGTATAATTGTTCATGTACTAACATTTTGGACTATGTGGTCTGTAATAAAACATTTTTATTTTTATTTTTATTTTATTTTTTATTATTGACAACAAGTTGACATGGAAAACTCACATTAGTAGTTTAGTGAATAAGTTAAACCAGTTTTCTTATGCACTGCATAAATTGAGAAAAGTTGCCAACATTAAAACTATTCTAACAGCCTATCATGGGTATGTAGCATCAGCACTAAGATATGGGGTATTATTTTGGGGTAACACTACTGACAAAGAGAATGTCTTTAAAGCCCAAAAGAGGTGTTTGAGATCAATGTTCGGGTTAAAACAAGACGTCTCATGTAAACTATATTTTCTGAAGCATAAAATTTGAAAGTGGGTGACTGTGGTAATGATTAGATATATAATTATTTCAAGAAAGGTAGGGCAATAGTGGTATATTCAACTAGTATTTAAGAACCTGCACCTTATGGGAGACTGCAGCAAAAGAACACTATTTTAGTGTGTTCCTGCAGTGTAGCCTGAACTGATCAATAAAACTTTATGTTTTAGCCACGAGGCAGCGACTCCCTCGTGGCTCGAGTCCCTGGAGATCCTATTTAACTGCGGGACACCGGGAGGTGATGTCGATGAGAAATCCTTTTTGGAGAAGCGAATTTGCCCCCTAAGGCTTAAGGTCTCACCAAGGTTCTCGCTTTGTAAAACCTGGTGATGCTGTTAAGGCCATCTGCAGCCAACACCAATAGTCAGCCAAACAAAATTGTGTTGGGAACAGGGGGACTCATATGTCGTCAACATAACAAAGAAACAAAGAAAACAGCGAAGAAATTCGTAGGTTCCGGTGGCGTAGTGATAATCGGGTCTGGCCGGATATCAGGAGACACGGGTTCGATTCCCGCCTGGAGCATATAATTTTTTGATTGTTTTCTTTCTTTATTTGTAATTGTAACAATAAAGTAGGTGTTTAAACGCATCAAAAATATTAAAATGTGATAACACATCCTCTTGATATCTACAGGGTAGGCAATGTGTGAGAAGTAAGTTCAAAATTAAAAGTGTGATAGTGCAAAAAACATGATAGTTGTATTCTTAATTTTTCATTTAAACATTATTAGAAATGTTTGAAAAATTACTAAGTAATTAAAATAATATAAAAATAGAAAAATTTCACGTCCTGAGGCGGGAATCAAGTATATTTGAAAGCACTGCCCCAACTTAACCGAATCGTAGGTATTTGTAAAAATACTCGTTTCGGATGTTGAAATAGAACATTTCGACATTGTAGGGTGGACGTTAGCTCATAAACGCAAATCAGATAGACTAGAAGAATTTCACAGGGATATCCCAAGTCCTGTGTGGCTCAGTGGTTAGAGCAATCGCCCGGATTGCAAAAGATCGCGGGTTCGATTCCCGCCTCAGGACGTGAAATTTTTCTAGTTTTATATTATTTTAATTACTTGACGACCAGCTGGCCGAGTGGTCTGTACCCCAGGCTACTCGGTCAAGAGGTCCCGGGTTCGAATCCCGGTAGGAACAAATGTTTGTATGATGAGTACGAGCATTTGTTTACCAGTCATGGATGTTTATATATTTATTTAGTAATATTTCTAATATTTATATACATATTATTATCATTATTTCTCCGTTATCTAGTATCCATAACACAAGCTCTTAATGATGCTTAATTTGGGCTAGATAATAGGTGTGAATGTTTAAATATTTAAAAAAAAAAAAAAAAACTATGATAGTTGTACTTACTTGATGAAGTCTGCCTTCCAGAATCATCATCATCTCTTAATGAGGACTTGTCATCGCTATATTTCTTCTCATTGTTTAAGTAATGAGAACTATCATATATTGGTAATCTTTTTTTCAAAAAGTTTTGTACAGCATCTCTGGAGCAGCTTCCATTGTCAGTAATGTTAGTGGTCCTATTTTTATAAGTTTCTTTATATTTAATGTCAGTATTATTGGTGGTACTATGTTTGTTACTTTCTTTATAATTATTGTCAGGTTTTGAGACTGGCGTGCTCAATAGTGGCTTTCTTGTATTATTCACTGGTGGCGATGTTATTTTATAGTCATCATTATTATTTTTTGTCTGTGATTTACTACTATTTTGAACAGTATTGTTAAGTGAGTTGCTATTCTTAGCAGTGTTTACTGATTTAGGTACAATAGTGTTAGTAACTAAATTTTGTTTTGCGAGACTCTGTTCAGGGATGCTTCTTCTTTTTCCTTTGCTGTAAACACATATGTCAAATTAACATTCTCCACTCTGAGATCAGTAATATAAAATTTTCATTCATTTTATTGAGACAACAATGGAAGCTAGCAGTTTCTGTATGAAAAAATGTCACTGTGTTTCAGACACTGGGAGACTGATTCCAGGCGGATGCATGTGTGGCCTGTCATAATTTCAAATTGTTTCCAAAAAGATACACATGGTGTTCAAAATGGTAATGACTGTTGTTTACACAGAAATATATTGAGATTTTTTAGATAAAGAACAAACCAAAAAGCTTCGCATGAATCCACATAGCGCGAATTTAGTTATGATAGAAAGTAAGCTTGGCAGAAGAACAGTCAAACAAATGAAAGAATTTATCTTAACCAAAAGCACACTTCTGAGCAATGAAAATTTAATACAAATGCAAAATATCACTGAAATAATATCTCAATATCTTTTTGGAAACACAATTTGAAATTAACACAGACTAAAAAGAAGATTTTATTATCAAGTAAAGTTTTAGTGTAATCAAAGAATATTTTGTTCTTGAGAATTTGTAGTTTTCGAAAATCATTAAAAAATAGAATAACCATTTTTTAATGATTTTCAAAGAATTCAATTCAAAAATCTTTAAAAATTGTAGAACTACAAATAAAACTTTAAAATTGTGTAAAGAAAATTGTTTAAAGAAATTCGCAAAAACATAAACCAAATATAACTAGGAAACATTCAAAAATTATTTTAGAAATGAAAATATTAGGTAAGATTTTGTGACATTTTTAGCAATAAAACACATACAGGAGTTTAGTTTTATGTGAACTTGACTGAAACACATCCCTTGGGTAAAGTGAAGTATTACTCTGTACTTTATCATAATCAATAGCTATATCAGGGTTTCCTAAACTTTCCTACCCCCAGATATAATATTTGTGGTAACTTGGTAAGGCACAAGCACAATAAGTAGAATAAAATGTTCCTTTTGTAGCACTACTAGCCCTCAGGCCATGAGGGACCTTACTTTGGGACTTCTGAGATAGGTACATTATTTTTTAAACTATAAATTTTATCTTATATATTATGTACTCTTATTGCACTTTAAAATTAGAAAATATAATGCATTTAACATAAGTCAGCAAAGGTGGACTTATCTCTTCAAAGATCTAATCCAGTCAACACATAAATGTATACAATACTAGCTGATCCCGCAAACATTGTTTTGCCATAAAAAACAGTCCAAAAAATGGAATAAAACATAGAAAGTAGCCGATTCTCAGACCTACTGAGTATACATATAAAATTTCATGAAAATCGGTCAAGCCGTTTCAGAGGAGTATGGTAACTAAAACTGTGAAGTCAAGAATTATATATATAAGATGAATGCAGGCAACATAAAGCGTGATTTTAAATATTTCAAATAAACATTATTCAGTTTAGAACTTACTGTTTAACTGTTGATGCTAATCTTTGTTTCTGTACAAATTGGTCAATATGTTTCAAAGTTTCAGGAACTATTAATGTTAAGACTGGATCACTGGAAAGTCCTGTGAGCTGAAATTTTAATGTAAAACTAATAATGAATGCCCCCAGAATCAATCTAATTAAACATAAATTTTGGTCAGACCCCAGGGTTTGATTCAAGCATGGAGCCTGGAGCATACAATAATTTCATCATTTTCTTTATTTGTATTCCTTACAATATTTTAGAAATTTTAAAAAATATAATCATAATCTCTTCAAAAAGAAGCTTAAAGAAATGTTAAAGCAAAAAGTGGTGAAGAAATTGGTAGGTTTCACCTAGTGCTCCAGTGGTGTAGCGTTGTGGCATCTGGCCGGACCCCGGGAGACATGGGTTTGAGTTCTGCCTGGAGCATACTATGTTTTATATTTTTTTCTTTCTTTAATCACCATATAATTAAGATGGTATTTATAATATGGACTTATCTAATTTACACAGAGTTGTAGCCTAAACTAGTAAAGGGCTATTGGGCTATTGCTTGAAATTGGTTTTGAAGTCATACCTGTGCTACAGGTCCACACACCCTTAACTTTGTGTTATTTAACAATTAAGTAGATATGTTAAAATGAATATTTCATACCAAAAAGCAGTCTGCACAACGTTCCCTGAGGAATGTGAGAGGATCCCTGTACCCATACTTCAACAGAGGCAGAGGTGCCCCCATCATACTGCGGTAGTCTCGCAAGAGCGTCCGCACACTCATCTGAGTAGGACTCGACACCACTATTGACCTTAATACTGACTTTAGATCCTTTAGCTCTTGATCCATTTTTAAACGACATTGAAAGCCTACTCAAAATTTCATACTGAAAAAACATACAAGTGATTAGATGCTGATTTTTCTTCAGGTGAATGATACTTGCTAACTTTTGTCTGCATAACTAAAATATTCGATAGCACAGTACTTTATTTGAAGATATTCGAACTAAAACTTCACCGATTTATCCACATGCGTGCATGTGTCAGCGGAATTAACTAGAGCAGCTAAAAGTAAATTATTAGAAAATAAAATCAAAATTTTAACCTATTGATATGACGATAATTGTCAATCCGTTTAGTAAATGCAAAGTAATTTAAGGTATTTAGTTTATGGTTTTGTTAATTTCTTGCGGCGTAAAAAAAGTAAACAATTTTCTAGCGTAGCGTTTTATATACTCTTTGACAATTTTCTTTTCTCTTTTTTTTTTGTTAATTCTCCCTATAATAGGAAGGCAAAGGGAACTAATGCCCATACAGCCATGTATTCAGTATTTTTGCATTTCTTCATGTAATGCATTGAATTGTTGGTATTACACATTTAAATGCACGTTTGGAGAATTTGACGATAAATATTTGATGACAGTCTTCATATGATGCTACTTGATGCGGTGGATAACCACAAAAAAGTTCTCATCGTCTTTGACACCCCTTTCACGCCATAATTTTTTTCTAATAATCTTTAAGTTGCACGACAACACAAACTATTGGTTTATAAAACAACACCACTTTAATAACATAAAGTTCACTCGGACACAATTTTTAAAAATTGAAATAAAAATCTTGACTGACACCACAAAATCCAGCCAAGCACTCTTTTTTTTTGCTTCATTTTCCCTGTAATGGAAAGGCAAAGGGAACTAATGCCCAAACAGCCATGTTTTAATTATTATTTTCTTTATTTCTGAAATGCTGTCTTTTAGTTGTATCAAACAACAATACTCAAACTGCCCGTTCGAGACACAATTATTATATTTATTTGTAAAAATAATTTCATTTCTTTCTACCTTTTCGTCTGTTGTATCTCGAACGTGCAGTTAAGAGTGTTACTGTTTGTAACACTCTTAACTGCCCTTGCCTTAACTAAAGGATTATTAGAATAAAAGTGATTATGGTGTGAAATACGATGAGAACTTTTTTGTGGTTATCTACCTCATCAAGTAGCACATACAGTGACTGTCATCATATATTTCGTGTCGAGTACTCCCAAGCAGCATTGAAATGTGTTACGCCAGCATTTTAATGTAATAAACGAAGAAATAAAGAAATAATTAAGTCATGGCTGTATGTCCATTAGTTTCCTTTGCCTTCACTTTAAGTAAGAATAAGCTACCTGGAACTGATTTAAATATTCTATTAAAACAAGAACTAAAGAAGAAATGGCTTGAATTTTGGACGGATAGTCTTCAGCAAAAAGGTAAATGGCTTGGTGAAATTGAAGAAATGCGGATATCTGGAAGATCTTGGTTCGATGAAGGAGACTATAACGATAGACGTTTTTACTCAACAATTTGTAGACTGCGCCTCGGACATGGGCTATTCTATAAAATGAAAATGATAAGATCACCCGTATGCGATCACTGCAAGTTAGAGAATCAAGATTTAGACCACATAATACTCAACTGCAGTGCATTTACTCAACAAAGGACTGTGTTTTGAACAAAATGATTCAAGATTAAGGAACATTAGAAAAAAATCCTAGAAATCTGACAAGTTTGTTGAAAAAGACACAAACATACACAGCAATTTTCAATTTATCAAGATTACCATTGAAAAAATACAAGATAAAAGAAATTTAAGACGATGGCTGTATGGGCTTGAACCCTTCGCCTTCCCTACATAGGGAGAATTTTAAAAAAAAGGAAAAAGACCACAAAAATGACCCACTGACACTAGCTGACTGACAGTGCTTGACATTGACATCTAGTACATGACATTCATGATGACTTAAAAAATATTGTTTTTCATTGTGATCGATTGCGAATTACGTAAGGATAACATTTAATAACTCTAAATACAATGTCTTTCTTTTTAAAGCGCCCCCTGGTTGCGGGGGCTAACATAGGCCGCATCGCATTGAAAAATGCGAAGCTCCCAATGGTTCAACGTGTAGCAACAAAAACTGACCAATCAGCTCCCCAGGTAGAAACTCGGCCCACCGTTGCCAAAATCGACCCTTTGCAAAAAGCTCAGCTTATCGACTTTGGTAAATATATCGCAGACTGTATGCCCAAATACGTACAGAAAGTACAAATTACTGCAGGCAATGAGTTGGAAGTTTTGATACCTCCAGATGCAGTTATTCCAGTCATGCAGTTTTTAAAAGATCACCACAGTGCACAGTTCGCAAACCTCGTAGATATTGCTGGCATGGACGTGCCATCTAGACCTAATAGATTTGAAATAATCTACAATTTGTTGTCTTTACGTTACAATGCTAGAATTAGAGTAAAAACTTACACTGATGAACTTTCTCCGATCGACTCTTTGTGTGACGTTTTTAAAGCAGCCAATTGGTACGAAAGAGAGATCTGGGATATGTATGGAGTTTTCTTTGCTAATCATCCAGACTTAAGAAGAATTTTAACAGATTATGGATTTGAGGGTCACCCCTTCAGAAAAGATTTCCCCTTGAGTGGTTATGTGGAGGTGCGCTATGATGATGAGCAGAAGCGTGTGGTAGTTGAGCCCCTGGAGCTGGCCCAGGAGTTCCGTAGGTTTGAACTAAGTGCTCCGTGGGAACAATTCCCCAGTTTCCGAGCCAACCCTGCTACCGAAGAAGTTATCAATCCATCAGAAGTCAAACCTAAAGAATAAATTAATTTGCATTACAGTGAACAGAACTACTACAGAGCATTGAAATATTAAACCACCTTTAGAAGTATTTGTTATCTATCATTCATTTCATTATTCCTAGTGAATAATGTATGAGCAGAAAAACATTAAGCAAACAGACACTGTAATTATTTATAGTAAATAGGAAAATAAAATATTGAATATTTACAAAATTCTATTAGTTCCATTAAGATTACCAAATTACTTTTTTTACATTTTAGGTACCACATTTTGTTTTAATCTTCCCTTGCACTTGGAAAGTCATACCTTTATTACCCATAGTTCCATTTAAACCTTTGGGAACCTTATTTATACTATTCTGGAATAAAAGGCATATGATTAAGTTTCCCATTGCAATTACGTTATTATAATATTTGCATGCATATTAATGCTGACACACACATGTACTAGACATGCTTATTTTATGTGACCTACTTAAATTTATTAGAACTACTATTTGCAAATAAATGAATTGATTGATTAATAGTTTTCAATATCACTTTCTTGTTTTATTATTTAGTTCTTTTTGTTAATAATATAAAAATACTGCTACTTTCAAATGTGTAGTGTTCGCTAAAATATAAGACAATACAGTGAAATAACTTTTTTTTTGTTAATTCCCGTTCGTCCCACCAGGCTTCGTCTCACCAGTAGGACGAACGGGAATTATATAAATACTTCGTTCGTCCCACCATCAAGTGCAGTGGGACGAACGGGAAGGATATTTTATACGATTCCCGTTGGTCCCACTAATACGACAATTGGTTTTTAAGGTAGACCTTAAAAAAAATAAAAAAAATTGATTTTTTTTTTCAAAATTTATCAAAAATGTTAATGTTATTTGATTGCTGACATCAATTAAAACAACTATTATTATGACAACTATCAATAAAAACCTACTTAATACATTGTTATTATAAATTTTGTCAATATCGCACTAGCTATCGCAGCACTAGCTGTCTTCGCATATGGACTTTTCTTACCGCTTCACATCAGGTGGTGTTGAGTCATTTGTCGTGCTTTGTATAAAAAAATTAAAAAAATATGCTCATACATTTCTTAGTAATATGGGAACATGTGACGTCACCTGTTCCGTAGATTTTCTATGGAGCGTTTTTGGACGATGCGCCGCAACACATCAAGCATACCACTATATCTGTGAAACTATTGATCTTAGACATACTATTTCTTCTACAATATTTCTTCATGAGTTATAAACTTCTTAATTATGAAATAAAAAAAATATTGTCAACTACCCTATTCTTCGGGCTATGTCGGTGACCTTACTTCTTCTGCGGATCTCATAATTTCTGATTCTATCACACAGAGAAACCCCGAGCATAGCCCTCTCCATTGCCCTTTGGGTTACATTGAGCCTTCTTATGAGGGCCATTGTAAGCGGCCACGTCAGTTCCGTAAGTCATCACTGGCAACACCCACGAATTAAAGACTCGTCTTGAGACACTGCGGTAGTTTACTAGTTTGACAAAAATAGTCTTGTATTGGGGGGTGGGTGACTCGGCGACTCGGCGACTAATAAGAAGGCGTTTGTTAGGCGTGTGAGCTATTTAGAACGTAAAATACTTACATACTTACAGACAGGTGGTAAACCATGAGGGAGGGGGAGGAAAAGGAATTCGTCACCTTTTTAGTACCAGGTAGACATGAGTAACTCGGCTCTGAACCGGTTCAAACATTCAGATCAATTGACTTGAACCGTTGACCTGCAGCTCAACGACAAAACAAACAGCTCACGGCTCACTCGATAGATTAGGTATATTCACCCACAGTCACAGACGCGAGTATTATTATCGGCGAACGAACCACGAGCTGCGAAACGGCTCCGGTGTCGGTCGGCTCGGCGCGGCGGCACTCTGTAATATTCGACTCTGTAAGTCGCTCGCAAAGCAGATCTAGAAAGTTACAAACGTTCAGCTCATTAGTGAGCTGATCTGTGAGCCGGTTCGCAGGTCCGGCTCACATATGTGTACCGTAAGCTGACCCCGGGTTCATAGTTTTTTGTTGAGTTAACCATGTCTAGAACCAGGTCTCAGACCTCAGCAGGAGGCATGGTCTAAGATAAGAGCCCAAGCATTAGACAAACTAGATCTGAGTCCTCAGAAAGAAGCTTGATATAAGAGCCGTAATCGTCGTAGGTAGGATCGAATTGCCTTTACAAAACTGGGGCTGATACTTATATAGGCTCGTGGCGAACTCTTTAGCGCGATTCAATAACGTTCAGCGCCATCTAGTGGTGTTGCTCGGAACTAAATGTTGTTGATGGCTTATATTACGGAAATGATCGGCGTTTTATTATTATGTGGTGTTACAGTCTATTTTTAAATAAAACAGCAAAGTGCGAAAACCATATTTATTAGCTAATTCTACCGGCGGTAGCGGTACCGCTTGAAGTGGAACCACAGCTGGAAGATGTTGTTGTGGAAGTGGCAGCGGAAGCCGCGCTTGTACGAGTACTCCCACTCGCGGTTCACGATCTTGAACGCGATGTCCTCGTACGGGGGGCCCGCGTGGAACCGCAGCACCGCGAAGTCTGCATTCTCCGGGCACGGTTTCTGAAGGTAACACATGTTGGAAAATGTTATAATCACCAGCCTATATCCGTTTCACTGGCCCAAGCCTTATTGGACCATAAAACCACCACGCTGGCCCAAAGCGGGTTGGTGGTGTAACTACTATTGCCTCTTGGTTTGTAAAGTGTTACAATCAATATAAAATATGCGTGTCTGTATGTAATAGAATACCTAAGTGAAAAATCTACAATTTAATACCCGTGTGTATGGGTGAGGATCCTAGCTACGCTGGCCCTAATTCTGGAGAACACATGCTAAGTCTAAATTTAAGTTCACTGCATATCTTTCTCTCAATATGAATACGAAAAAGATGGCTGTCATATGATTTGACATTTAGAAACGTGCGTTCAATTTTCAACCCTATTGAACGTGATAAAATGCAGTGGTAAGGATGCACCTCCGTACATGCCGTCTAAAATTATCTATGGTTTCTTTGAAATCTGTAGAAATTTAATTGACAGCTCTAATCGAGTTCTTGCTATCTTTTTCTATTACATATTGCAAGAAAGAGATATACTGTACTTAAATTAAAACTTAGAGTGTGTCTTCAGAATTAGGCCTACTGGGAATTACTGCCACTGACCAAACCAATAAAAATCACTCAACCGAATTACACCAAATTATATTTCAAAAACACTAAATACTAAAAATACCCCAACACTATCACAATCGCTCTAGTCGGCCAGTGCGCAGTAACTGTCGACTTTAATTCATACATCACGCTCACGCTCAGAATCGCTGACATGACACCTTGCACACTTACACAGTCCCTACATTGGGTTAAAGCGGTTGGCAACAACCGGGACCAACGACATATTGCACGACGTAGCACGGACGGGAGAGACATTACAAAGTTTGCTTATCCATCTCGGGATCGACTATGGCGAAAGTTGCTTATTCATCCGCCTGTGGTCTAGTGGTTGAGACCACCGAACTCAGATCTGAGGTTCGGGGTTCGAATCCCGTGGAGGCAGAAATTTTCTGCTCAGTTTGGTTAGTGGTTAGCTACCACCGTCTTACCTTAGTCTGCCGCCATAACAATAATGTTAACAGCATTTTTGTGTTCCGGTAGTTGGAGGTAAGTTAGCTAGTTCCTCTGTGGTTGAGGAATCCGGGTGTAGCTCGCTTCCATCGTCGGCCTTATCTTCACTACTATCAGGTGAGATAAAGGCCAAGAGTTACCCCGTTAAATTAAAAAAATGGTATACATACAGTAGGAACGATAGTGTGAATAAAATGTTTATACAACTAGATGACATACAAGGTGACCGCCCACCTGGTGGTAAGTGGCTACCTTTGGTCACCTGCAACATCATGGAAAAAACACGTGGTAAGCACGTAGGTTGTCATCCCGCAGGCTAAGATGAAATATCTTCTATGCCCAGTAGTTACACTGGTTTTATTCCTTACAATCCAAGTAGAGTGAACTGTTTCACGGCTGAATTGAGAAAGGCGGTGGTACCTACCCAGGCGACCCTACATACGGGCCTCCGAAATGGTTCATGCATTGAAGATTGAGGAGCTCGGTGGCGTATTGGTTTGAGCGCTCTGGTATCGATACGAAAAACAAAGCAACTTTCGCCATGGTCGATCCTGGGATGGGTCAGTCAAAGTTTGTTATCTGGAGCTCCTCCGTGCTTCAGAAGGCACGTTAAGCCGTTGGTCCCGGTTGTTCCTGCAACCGCTTTAATCCGCCAATCCGCATTGGTGGTATGGTCCAAACTCCTCATGTGTTTCTACCATGTAGAAAGGCTGGCGATGGTGATGATGATGATTGAACATTTCTCTGCTCATTGTCGATCATGCAAGGTGTAGTGAAGTATAGTGTGGTGTACTGACCAGCGAGAACTCCGGCGTGGAGCTCTTGTCGATGAGGTCCGGGTAGAAGATGTTGAACTTGTAGCCCTGCACGATCTTGGGCGGCGGGTTGTCCATGTCGTAGTGCGTCTGGTTGTACTTGTTCCACTCGAAGCCCGTGTGCACTCTGCCGACATCCACATACATGCATATTATTATACAGTCTGCAAGGCAACGCTCTTCTAAACGAAGACAGAAGAAAGCCTCGTGGTCAGAGAACTCAGCCGTATTGTGAGAGGGAGTATTTTTTTTATGTTTTTTGTAAATATCTTTCAAGCATTTGGGGTTCTTCAAAAAAGGCGTGAAAAGGTTTTTACAGGGTCGGCAACGCGCAGGTGATACTCCTGGTGTTGCAAGCTTCCATAGGCTACAGTAACCGCTTACCATCACGTGGGCCGTATGCCTGATGGCCTCCTTAGTGGGATAAAAAAATCTGTTACTATTAGTGCAATATTAATTAAATTTGTGACTTTGACTTTATTAAAAGACTGTAGAAAGCTGTGTCTGTATATTGAAGATATACCAGAAATAGCCCTTGGGATAGAGTACGGGGGCATAACATGTCCAAGAAATTTTTACTTTCGAAGTTTTGTTTCTTTATCTATCTGTCTGCGTATATGCTCTGCCGCCGAGATATCCTGCAAAACACAGCTGGATATATTTTGATTTGCTTTTCACTGTTTAGGTTCAAATTAAAATCTGAGCCATGTTAATTCGGTTGGGCTGAACCATAGATACAACTTAGGTCATTAAAAATGGTCGTCACGAGCACAGACAAGAATGGAAGAAAATTATTAGAATGTTGAGAAATAAATTTAGTAAATTAGACCGAGGCCGAGGGTAGTGTGAGGCTAGCGCCGGGAGGGCATCACCTGTTGAAGTATCTGGGCTTGCGCGGGCGGTACTTGTCGGCCCACAGGCACGGCTGCTCGGGCAGCGCGTGCTCCACGCTGAACTGTGCGTGGTCGGCGCCGCCGCCGCCGCCCGCTCGCAGCGCCCGCGCCGCCGCGCGCTCCAACGCCGCGCCACCCTCCGCGCCCACGTCCGCGACCACACCCGCGACCACACCCGCGACCACACCCGCGCTCGCGCCCGCCTCCGCCTAACACACACACACACATCAACAGCCGCAGGCAGAAACAGAAACAAAGAAGAGAATCAAATCATAAATTTTAAAAAAATATGGCATTATGTTTCTTCGCAGAGTGGCTGGCAGCAACTGGATGAAGCTGGCCATGAATCGAGCCAAGTTCGTTTGCAGAGGCCTATGTCCAGCAGTAGACTGTTGTACGCTAATGATGATGATGATGATTCTTTGATAAAAATTGTTAGCGAATTTTCCAAGTTTTTTTATCTCAGCACGGGCACCAATACTATTCATACTGATGAGATGGACATAAAACTAACCAACTTTACAATAATCGTTCACCATCCTTTTTATAATCTTCCATATAGGAAAAAGATAGATAACAAAAACTTTTAGATAAAAAACCCATGGCTCGGTCTGCCTGGTTTAATTTTAAGGAACTGAATCGTATGATAGGTAAAGACCCATACCCCTTCCACTATTTGATAATCACATAAGTCGAATGGAAAACTACAAGTAGAAGTCTCGATATAGCTACCGGTTTCCATCAAACACCGATGATCAAGCAAACGTATACAGCTTACCGACTATGTTAGGCACAATGCAATCACCAATATAATGAAAGTTAAACGGATATGCCGTTTAACTTTCAGGTTTAACAAACTTTCTGATAAGGTATCAGCATATTATTAAAAATAGCTGCTAAGACTTGTGAATGCTGGTCTGCTATTATTTTATGTGGACGATGTAATTATTATGAGTCTAAAGATCATCAAAGGAATTTGCCTTTTACAAATCGTTGATTCTCTGGACAATGCCTGCGTTATGCCGATTTAAAGTTGAAATCTCTATTTGATCAGTTTTAAGTTCATTTCAAAGTTCGTTTCTTAGTTGTAGGAAGTACCTTAATTCGTTTTCTTTGTGAAATAATAAATAACAATTCTTTGTAATAAATGTAGGTATGTTTTCAATTGAAGTTCCAGATTCCTTCGCTTGTTCCAGGTTTTAAATCAGCACTCGCGCCATGAATCATCTTTGCTTTTATGTTCACTAAAATAACTATTGAAACACATAATGATATACCGGTTGGTACCGTCAATACGACAATAAATTAAAACATGGGCTATATTAGCTCATAGAAATGGTTTGCCACCTTCAAAAACATCTTATTCATTTCATAATTTCATGACATTTGTATGAAATAATTTCTCTTTGGTTGCATAGAAATGTCATGATATTATCAAATGAATATTATACTGAATAATATAACTGTATACTACGCTACTTCCTCTCAACCGTTTTAAGCATGCATTACGGAATTGGTTGTTGGAAAAGACGTTTTATTTAGTTGATGAGTTTTTAATAAATAAAGATGTTTGGAATAGGTGATGCACCGGTTTATTTTATTTTATTTTATCGTAAAGTCAGTAGTGAATAAATATTGTAATTCAAATAATTAATACTAACAGAATAATAAATAGTAATTATTATTATTTTTAATATGAATGGCATTAACATTTTGCTAATATTAATTATCATTGATGATTTTTTTTCTCACTTTTTTTTCTTGATGTTATAAATCATTTTTGCTGTTAATAAATTTTGATGATGTAAAAAATTATCTACTCTAAACATTTGCATGCTACTTTTATATGGCTAAATAGGTTAATGCACATATAAATATAAAATAACACCACGTCATGTAGCCATATTTATTAGCAAATAAAAATTATTTGTATTTGTATAATGAATTATTCACTGACCGTGGGCGGCAGCAGCGCCTGTGCGGCGGCGGCTGCGGCGGCAGTGGCCGTGGCGGCGGCGGTGGCGGCGGTGGCGGCGGAGGCGGCGGCGGCGTGCAGCGCGTGCCTGAGGAAGGCTACGCGCTGGTGGTCGTCGGCGGCGGGCGTCAGCAGCGTGGCGGGCTCCAGCGCGGCGGCGTCCAGCGGCGGCGGCGAGTAGCCCCCCGACAAGTACGCCGCCACGCACGCCGCCTCCAGCGACTCGTCCGACGACGACGACGCCGCCTCCGCCTCCGCCACCTCCGCCACCTCCGCCACCTCCGCCACCTCCGCCACATCCGCCACATCCGCCTCCGCTGACGCCGAAGTCGGCTCCTCCTGCTTGGCCTCCTCCGGCGCCGATGACGTCGACGCCCTGCATATACAACCACATCAACTATCTAAACACAAACTATAATTCTATCAACTGTAATTATTATAAACCAAAAGGAAATTTACACTTAAATATGGCAATAAACTTTATCATTTATCTACAACATTCAAAGCCTCACTTTTGACTGACTGATAAATATCAACGCACAGCTTAAGCCGCCAGTAATTTCAATTGGTTATTTGTGAAGTTCAAGTATCCACTCAAAAAGGGTGTTCCGAAATTTCACCCGTAAGATGGCGAATGGATGGTTGAATTTCTTGTGAAACTTATTCTCCGAGTCGATTGACGCGAAAATTGGCACACATACTCTTCAGCTAAATTATAATCATAAATCAGAATATTTTATTTCTTTTAAATGTGGTACATTACACAGGTGTTAATTATGAGTTACATTACAGAACAATGCACATTTAGCTAAAAAATAGCATACAAATATAAATCACTCATAAAGATATTAACAATTATTAGTAGGTATTATTAAATTAACTATGTCAAATCAATTAGTATCAAATTATATAATATTAAATTAACTATGTCAAATCAATTAGTATCAAATTATATAATATTAAATTAACTATGTCAAACCAATTAGTGTCAAATTATCACAATATTATTATAATCAATCACATTATATTATATCAAGGACATTTATTTTTAAGAAATTCATTAATCGTGTAAAAGGAATTCTGCAGTAACCAGTTTCGCAATGTAGACTTCTAATGGCAAATGTTTTATCCTTTCCGGTATCTTATTATAAATTTTTATGCACATTGCGTAGCAATTATTTTGAAAACATTTTGATCTAGGTATTGTATCAAATATTAATTTATTTGGATATCTAGTATTAGCCCTATGGTAGTCCTTTGCTTCAGTAAACAATTCGATATTCAATTTCACAAATTTACCTATTTCCAAAATAAAGGTACATGTATCATAGTTTTTCCAAAATCATTCCACAACAAGTCAAATATGACTTCGAAAAGTCCTACACAGCACGGTAGATGAGTGCGTACGCGAGTTTTGTGGTGCTGTAAAAAAAGTTGTAATATAATTGACGTATATTTCTAGACAAGTACTCACGTGTGCTGCACGCCCTGCTCCAGCTTGAGCAGCTGCAGCTTCCGCCGCAGGTTGTGCTGGTGGCGGTCCCGCAGGCGGGCCCGCGCGCGGTGCGCTGCC
The DNA here is from genome assembly GCA_947347705.1 of Nymphula nitidulata. Classification (NCBI taxonomy): domain Eukaryota; kingdom Metazoa; phylum Arthropoda; class Insecta; order Lepidoptera; family Crambidae; genus Nymphula; species Nymphula nitidulata. Next base: position 19,193,329 of record OX374634.1, on the reverse strand, counting down.
GACATTGTACTAACCTTAACATCGTTTATTCCGCACGCCTTTTCATACTAGACTTTAGTATTAGAAATCGAAATTTTTGGAAACAAACAAACCGATTCCAACTAAAAGAAATGTTTAATATCCGGCCGGTAAAACCTCATATGCAAAATCCCAACTAATATTATAAACACGAAAATGAGTTTGTTTTTTTTGTTTCGATTTCACACCTAAACCACTTAATCGATTTAGATGAAATTTGGTATGGAAATAGTTTGACACCTTGGGAAAAACATTCGGGTCGATAACTGACATCCACACGGGCGGAGCCGCGGTCGGAAGCTAGTAAATCAATATAATAGTATATTATATTCTTTTGTAATATTTGTGGGTAGCTAATTTGGCCAAAGAATTAATCAAAAAAATAATTCATTAATCAAATTTCAACATTAAATGGAACAGGAATAACAAACAGCCAACTTAAAAATATAATACATATTTTTAAGTTGGCTGTTTGTTATACCTTAACAATAAAATAAAAATTAAATAAATAATTGGACTTGGAATGAATATTGCACGAATGGCATAGACGGTAAGCGGTTATTAAAGCCGATACAAAACCACTGGAGGCTGGTTTGCTTCGACAGAGACCAGACTACCTTCGCGATGGTCAGTGGAGTTACCAGGGAGTTTTAGTGGATATTCCCAGTTTCGCTAGCGCTGGGCGACCCCCACACAGCGGCGAGTAGGTCTGTAAGCGGGTTCTTCCCCGAAAAAAGCCAATATAACACCTGCCTACCCTGTAAAAATACACATCTAGAGCCTCAGATTTTATTTAGAAGCCACAGTATAAAGAAGATGACAGTACCTTTGAGCTGGCTGAGCAAGCTCTCCCAGTAGCCGACGTCGACGCCGTCGCGGCGTCCAGAGATCTTGTCAGATATCTGCTGCTGCAGCGCCTCTAGCTGCGCGCCGCTCTTGCCCTTGAAAATCTGCAACCACAGACCATTATGTTGATTAGATAAACATAGAAATATTTATCAGAGAGCAACCAGACACAGATAATTAATTTGTAAAGGGTACATTCTCGAAAACGAATGCAAATGACAACGCTGTTAATCCTAAGTACGACATGTTAAAAGAAAAGTTTGGAATCTCCGTCGCATGCGGCGATACCAGCGTGACGTCGCCATGGCCGGGGCCTGGTACCTGCGTGACGTCATTCCGCGGGGCCTGTACCGGCGTGACGTCATCGCCGTGGCCTGGTGTCATCGCCGTGGCCTGGTACCTGCGTGACGCCATCGGCCGGAGTTTGGTACCTGCGTGACATCATCGGCCGAGGCCTGGTACCAGCGTGACGTTATTGCGCAGGGTCTGGTACGTGCGTGACGTCATCGGCGGGGCTTGGTACCTGCGTGACGTGATCGGGCGAGGCGTGGATATATGCGTGACGTCATCGACCTTGGCGTGGTACCTGCGTGACGTCTTCGGCCTTGGCGTGGTACCTGCGTGACGTCATCGACCTTGGCGTGGTACCTGCGTGACGTCATCGGCCTTGGCGTGGTACCTGCGTGACGTCATCGACCTTGGCGTGGTACCTGCGTGACATCGTCGGCCTTGGCGTGGTACCTGCATGACGTCGTCGGTCGAGGCGTGATATCTGCTTGACGTCCCTGGCCTTGGCGTGGTACCTGCTTGACGTCGTCGGTCGAGGCGTGATATCTGCTTGACGTCCCTGGCGTTGGCGTGGTACCTGCGTGACGTCGTCGGCGACGGCCTGGTGCACGCCGTCGCGGCGCGCGTCCTGGCCGGCCGCCAGCCTCCGCAGCTTGGCCAGCTCGTCCAGCACGATGGTCTGCACGTCCTCCCAGTACGGCTGGTTGCTGCTGCTCTCCAGCTCCTTGTACACCTGCACCACCGACAAACACTTCATATAATCACGACAACAGTATTTCGTTCGCAACGGCATAGCAGATTTAGGCCCGTATTACAGAACGCGGCTCAAGCATCGTTTGAACTCGAATCACTCAAAACTAGTTTTAAGTGTAGATCACTACTTAATTGCCCAGCTTATTACAGGTTGCGTTTTAAGACTCAATCAGATGAAACTAGAATCAATAATTGACAAAGCAACAATGACAAGTACAGAAAAGCGAAACTGTCAAAACATGGGCGAATATAACCCATCAGATTATAAAACAATATAGCGTTATGTCAAGCATATTGAACTAGCATTACAACTTTATTTGGGAGTATAGTACGTGATCCGTTCTCAAGAATGGTGTCGACCATACTTAGCTGAACAAAGATCAAATCTTTACTTGAGCGCAGATTTTGACGTAAGTAGGTATCGTTCTAAAATAGGCAATTACTCAGCTGAGAGTTAATCAATGTTTCAAGTAAAGTTCTAAATTAAAATTTGGTATTAAAATTTGTTTTATAACCAGATTCGTTACTGAGAAATGTCCGTAATACGGGACTTACACCCGTATTCACAAACGATACTTATGTAAGTAAAGGAGCAATACTATGCGAAGTAAGGCATTTCTCAGTGCGTTCACTATGACAAGCCACTCAATTCACAAACAATGCTCAACGAATCTTTACTATGCGGACGCATAGCGTTGAATATAGCTCTGTGATTGGTTAATTAGTGTTACGTAGTTCACTTCACTGACTGACGTTTCAATTTTATTGTTTGTCTTTTTAACTCCGTAGTGATTACATTCTCTTTGGTGAGCTCGACACTATTCGTTGATTAATATAGCTATCAGGCTCCCTTAGCTAAGTGTTCATTATGACAAACGCATAGTGCCGATTGTCACTCAAGTATTGTTTATGAATAGGAATTTGGCCCCCTGTGCGTCCGCGGGCACTGTGAGACCTCATAGTGTCGTTTGTGAATACGGGTCTTAGACTCGTGACAGTACCTTAATGTCCTCCAATAGGTCCTCCAGATCCCTGGTCTGCAGCCCATTCAGATATGTGTAAGGTTCGTGCATCTCCAACGCGTCCACACACTCTTCTGAGCTCACGTACCAAGCCAACAAGTCGATCGGTTTCGCTGTGTATTTGAACCATTGTTTTTATTAATAATAAAACGATAAGTAGTATCACAGCAAATTAACATCTCTGTGAATAGCTAGGAAGCTGGTGGCAAAATTTTTTGTATGATTTCATCATCTCACAGACGTTGATAATATTACAATACTGAGTATGATAATCATTTATAACAATTTCTGCCATTCATTTATTGCTGCAATATCAAATGGAGTTATAAACATTATTATCATGTCTGCCGATAGTTCCAATAAATACATAAAAAGATTAAGTTATTGGCAGACGTTAATCGTGCTGTGTTTTAGGGTAATTATTTATTTTTTAATTATTATGATTAAAAATTATTTACTACATCAGATTAGAATTTATATTGTTTTAGTTCTTGAATTTATATTGTAAGAGATAAATGAAATTGAAATTTTTGAGTAGCTCCCGGCCTCATTAATCATCTATCTAAAACCATTTCGTTGAGACTATTCATAAGAGCCCAAACACACTATATCTACTGTAATTTTCTGAAGAATTAAGCATCCCGCAGCCTTTTAGTTGGTATAGGATCAGTATAAGGTTAGTATGTCATGGGAATGTCATTGAAGTGACAGTACACCAAATTTCAATACTATTAGATCTGTGAAAGTTTGTAAAACGCTTTTATCATGTAGAAAATGAGCTGATAATCATCAATCGCCTGAACTGATCTTCATAAATTATAGCTAAGAACCATCCTAGCCACGTCAGCTTACAAACAAAAAAAAATGAATCAAAATCGGTCAATTCGTTTAGGAGCTACTATGCCACAGACAGACACACAGATACACAGAGAGACACGTCAAACTTACAAAAAGTTACTTCTGCCACTCTGATGGTGTTGCATTAATAATTTGTGTAAAATGAAAAAACGGGTGTGTGGTGTGGGGTGTGGGGTGTGGGGTGTGCGGTGTGGGGTGTGGGACAGACGTACCGCGGGCGTCGCGGATGCGTATCTGCGAGCGCAGGCGCGCCTGGTGCAGGTGGAAGGCGTCCTCGTGTCGCGCCCACGAGCTGAACTGTGCCGCCTCGCGCGCGCGCGCCGCCCCCGCCGCCTCCGCCTCGCGCGCCGCGCGCTCCGCCTCGCGCTCCAGCCGACGCTGCTTCACCTGCGCGACCCCACACCCCCAGTTACATTTAGCACTACCTGCGCGCCCCAGACACGACGTCACGACGCAATCCTTCCTTATCACAATAACAAATACGATGGGCCTAATTTTAAAGACTTAAAAATTTTGACTTAACTAGATATTAATTAAAATATAATAAAACTAGAAAAATTTCACGTCCCGAGGCAGGAATCGAACCCGCGACCTTTCGCAATCCGGGCGACTGCTCTGACCACTGAGCCACCCAGGTTTTTCTAGTTTTATTATATTTTAATTACTAAGTAATTTTTCAAACATTTATAATAATGTTAAAATCAAAAATTAAGAATAATTCACTAGATATCTATTTCTCTCAATACATATTATGCTGCTTATAAGCTATAACTATAACTGGTAATATTTGTGACGGTTAACAAAGATTGTGACCTTTTGACACAGAGTATTTTTCACTCAAAAGAAGGTCACAATCACAACATTTGTAATCTGTACTCATCTTTGTTGATGAAATAAATAATCATTTTTCATTTTCATATGAAAAAGATAGCAAGAACTAAAACTATAAAATAACTTAAATTTAGACAGGCCATAAAGAAAACATAAGCCATTTTATAAGGTGTGAAAAATTATGCTTCTTAAAATCTGCATTTCGACACATTCAATAATGTCTTAATTTAAATACACCTCTCTAAATATCAACATAAATGACAGCCATTCTTTTTGTATAAATATTGAAAGAACCAGACACACATTACATTAAGCTCCAATATCTCAATAAATATCAAATATATCTTTTTTCATTTACCTTCTCCAACTCAATCTTATTCTCCATCTGCTTCTGCCTATTCAAAGCCTCTAGCTCATCCCTGGAGACAGTTTTTACCCCCTCTTTTGCCAGCTTCTTCGTCCACACAAAGGTGTGAGTCAGAGCAGAATCCCCAAATGGATTGTCTTGGTTTGTGTAGCATTGGTATTCATTATCCCAACCCATTCGTTCTCTCCTCTTTCTCTCCTTTTCTTGTTTCTCTTTAAGGCGCCGAGCCCTGAGGAGAATGGTAATCAAAGATGTAAAATAGATGGTAATATTAAAAAAAGAAGTAAAATTTTCTCTTATTCCAAGTAAATTACAATTCATTATACACTTTTACATAAATAATGTAATTATATAAATTGTACTTTATTTTGGTGATCTTTCTGACAAAAGGGCTCTCCATATCTTTGTAAAACACTCTATAAAGCTCAGCTTCAAATCATCATACTATATCTAATGCTGCTGCTCTCTGTCCCTTTTTGAGATTTAAATTATGTCAAATATCATTGATTACTTTGTATCATATACTTTTGTTATTTATTAAGCATGGTAGTACTAAAAAGTAATAAAAATTCTATTGTGGCTATTATGTAAGTAGTTTACATATTCAGTTGACATCAGGGTAACAAGCAAAAATATCAGTCTAATAAAACATATGACTTATCATCATCATCATCACCAGCCTATACATATGTCTCACATGGGCACAGGCCTTCTTACATGGGAGAAACACAGGGAACGCAGCGGGAGTTTAAGATCACAATTTTTTTATTGACCCATCACCAGATTGACCTCAGCGAAAGTTACTTGGTTATCACAATTGAAAACAGAGCACTGCAACCACAACACCATCAAGCTAATCATTCATTTTGTGACTTCATTAATATCCTTTCACTACATTTAGGGTACAATAATTTTATAAATGAATGCCAATAATAACATACCTCTTCTCTTCTGGAGTCTCATTAGCTTTCATCATTTCTTTTTGCTTCTGTTTTTCCTCTTTTAACCTCAACCTTTCTGCCTCAAGACGCTGTAGCAATTTTAACTCCTCCTCATCTGTGTCACTACTAGAGCTACTGCTAGAAGAAGATTGTCTCTTCTTCTTTTTCTTTCTTTTTTTCTTTTTATCTCTGCTTGAATGACTTTGTTTTGATCTGGCTGGAGACTGGGACCTTGATTTCCGGTCTTTACTTCTCGGTTTGTGGTCTCGCCTACGTTCCATGGAACGACTTAAGGAGTCATCTCGATGCCTCGATACTTCATTCCTTGACGACCTAATGAATTAAAGATTGCAATAAGGACTTATTATGAAACTAATATGCAAGTATAAATTAAAAGATTAACATAATCATTTTACTCACATTTCCTTGTAGGGTTTACTCTATTATTTTACAGAAAATATAATAAAATACGTAATATCTAACACAAAAGGAATATATCTGTGAAATATTCATTAATCAATTTCATGCTAGTGCTAATAATTACCACAATACAAAAAAAAGTATTTACAACACATAAGTTTTCTGAGGGATTTAATCTTTCATTAGAATATTATTCAATTCAGAACATTAAAACAACATGTGAAAAGCAAATAAAAAAAATGTTCAGAATTCAGAATCACAATATTTCTATTTTGACAGTAGTAGTTTTTTTTTTTTTTTTGTTTGTTCTCCCTTTTCAGGGAAGGCAAGGGGAACTAAAGCCCATGCAGCCTCGTCTTTAGTAATTTTTTCCCTATTTTATTTAAATAATATTTTATTTATTTTAAATATATTTTTTTTTTCAAACTAGTACGAAAAATTTAATGATCGTCATAATGACAGAAGAAAACAAAACTCCATACCCCGCAGCACTTCACCAGGCCATATCCGCCAAATATCCATGTGGCATCTCTTTGACAGTAGTAGTAGTAGTAGTAGTTCTGTTTATCCCCACAGGGAAAGGCAATGGTACAGAGCCATACAGCCATATCTTTAGTATTTATTATTTCTTTATTCATTGCATTGAAATGCTCGTGTTACACATTTCAATGCATCTTGGGAGTATTTGACGCGAAATATATGATGACAGTCTCCATATGTGCTACTTGATGAGGTGGATAACCACAAAAAAATTCTCATCGTATTTCGCACCATAATCACTTTTATTCTAATAATCTTTGAGTTGCACGTCAACACAAACACTTTGTATTTAAAACAACACCACTTTTATAACACAAAGTTCGCTCGGACACAATTTTTAATTATCAAAATAAAAATCTTGACAAACGCCATTAAAACCCGCCAAATACTCCTGACAGTAGTAGTAGTTCTGTTTATCCCCACAGGGAAAGGCAATGGTACAGAGCCATACAGCCAAATCTTAGGTCATATAATTATTTATTTCTTCATTTTATTGCATTGAAATGCTGATGTAACACATTTCAATGCTTCTTGGAAGTATTTGACACGAAATATATGATGACAGTCACTTTATGCGCTACTTGATGAGGTGGATAATCACAAAAAAGTTCTCATCGTATTTCACAACATAATCACTTTTATTCTAATAATCTTTTAGTTGCACGTCAACACAAACACTTTGTATATATAAAAACACCACTTTTATAACACAAAGTTCGCTCCGACACAATTTTTAATTATTGAAATAAAAATCTTGACCGACGCCATTAAAACGCGCCAAACACTCCTCTATTTTGACAGTTTTGACATAACTTGACACTTGCCAAACAGTGCAAACGCCTTGGGCCGAATTAAATACGGTGCGATGTGCGCTGTTTGCCTGCAATCAATTCGGACCATACTTTTGCTCATTCAATTGTACTCCTGTCAATGACCCTAACAAAATCTTTCTAAGATTTTACGTTTCAATCAAAGAGTAAATTTTGAAAGTATTTGTAGCAAATTGTTATGTTAAGAATTTTTTATCAATTCAAAAATAAAATATTTACAACATTTTTCGCAATGTCTAGGTCATAACCTGAAATTTGGCATTAGCACACACACTGCACTATCTCTTATTCATGAGCACCGTTAGCACGGCTTCATGACGTCACAATAATCTCGTTGGCACAAATATGTATGTTCAATTTGGTTCCTTTGTAAGCACGCTAAATGCACAAATGGTTCAATTTGGGCCATAAGGTTGACATGTAACCCTACGGTCCAAATAGAACCACTCGCGCTTACAAACGAACTGAATTGAACGTATTCAGCGTAGACAGAGAAAACTCTGGGCCTAATTCTGGCGAACACATGCTAAGATTAAATTTAAGTTCAGTCTTCCTCTTTCTCTCAATATAAATACGAAAAGGATCGCTGTCATAAAATTTGACATTTACAAACATGCATTCAATTTTCGACATTATTGAACGTGATAAAATGCAGTGTTTATTAGGAGCTCATAACAATAACTAAAGCTAACCGAACAATATTTTGGTTTCGTGGTTACTTTCTTTCCTTCCTGTGTGCGATACACAACCCTCAATCGCACAATACATTTTCATATAATATTTAAACAGTTTCACAAACAATGTTATAGTATGACTTCCCGAATTAAAAGAGGAATTGGGATGTTGCCTAAGTTTGAATTTGGCGCTATTTTTCACAAATTCGGAAAATATACGCTACTGTTACCCATAAAAGCAATTCAAACTTAAAAGAAATGGAATATTGTTGAAGTTGTACTGTTTTGAAAATTAAAAAAATGGTCATATTTTTTTTTCAAAATATATCAAAAATGTTAATGATATTAGATTGCTGACATCAATTTAAACAACTATTATTAAGACAACTATTAATAAAAACATATTTAATACATAGTTATTATCAATTATGTCAGTATGCCCATACATTTCTTAGTAATATGGGAACATGTGACGTCACCTGTTCCGCAGATTTTCTATGGAGCGTTTTTGGACGATGCGCCGCAACACATCAAACATACCACTATATCTGTGAAACTATTGATCTTAGACATACTATTTCTTTTGCAATATTTCTTTATGAGTTATAAACTTCTTATTTATGAAATAAAAAAAAAGTTGTCAACTACCCTATTGCACAAAGTTTACGAAATTTCACTCAGAGGTTTACGAAAATGTATCAACCATTATAACGCGACTAAATTACACGCAACGGACGTATTAGTATACAATGAAACCATTACGAGGCATTTAATTTGATGGTATTATAAGACATCCAAAGTAGCATCCGTTGACATTTTATTTGTATAAAGTGATGACAAATTACAAAATTTCGAAACATTTTATGTATACGTGTCCTTCTCTAACTCATTAAAGGCTCTGTAAGTCAAAGTATAGCAAATATAGTAATTTCAGTTGCTATTTTATCCAGGTGTCTGCTTTTAGTTATTGTTCTGAGTGTAGGAGGCACCTCCGTACATGCCGTCTAAAATTGTTTATGGTTCGTATGAAATCTGTTTAAATTTATATGACAGCTGTAAACAGATTCTTGCTATCTCATTCATATAACATATTGAGAGAAAGAGATATACTGTACTTAAATTTAAACTTTGAGTGTGCCTCCAGATTAGGCCCTCTGTCTACGTAATTTGTCATTATTTGACATTTGTCAAAAGTTGTGAAAGAAAGAAAGAAAAAAAGAAAAAATATTTTATTTAAATAGGCCACAAAGAAGCACTTTTAAATCGTCAAAAAAAACACATTTTTACAACTATCACAAAAAAATTATTAACTAACAACGTCATAGTCTCAGTCTGTCTGTCATGTCTGAATTTACACCGGTTCCAAAAGTTGAACTACCGAGAAGATTCCGGCAACAAACTCGTGTAGTCACTCTTTTCAAAATAAATATTCAAATACAATGTTTGTAGTTAAAAAAAATATAACTTTTAGCAGTGCAGTGCCGCCCAGCGATAAAAATAATTAAAATTAGAAGAGAATCTATATCATCGTACCGACAAAGTAGGTACCCAATGTCAAAAGTATTATCGTTATTTTCAAGCTATCTGACAATGCACAATCACAAAATAGGTATACAGAGGTTAATAGTCATAATACTTACACGTAAATAAACTTAAAAACATTTTGGAATTTTAATGTTTCCACGCATTCTTATCATCTAAATATTCTTGGACCTTATAGTAGCCTTTTTTCATTAAAGTTTGTTTGACATATAACTTAGGTTTGTGAAAAGGCAGTTCAGTTACATTTGGCGGGACTTTGTTATAAATGTGTATACATTTCCCCATGAATGTGAAGGAGTAATCTCATCTGTGAAGTCAAGTCAACTTCAACTTAAGCCAATGGCCCTAGCAGCCAAACCTTTAATAAATAATAAATAAATAAAAGAACTTCAACTGTCGTCTGTCATAATTATGTCATCTGTTATCTGTGAGTCAACTTTGTGATGTACACACACGAAATTTTATTATTTAGTTCAGATTTATTGTAATCTCTTATTGGTCTGTGGATTTATTCAGTGGAAGTAAATAGTAAAAGCATAAAGATAAAATTGATTTCCCTTAGTATTTTTAATATTACATACTAATAATATCTTTTGAAAGCAATTACGAAACTTTCGAAAATGTCCTTCTTACGGGGCTCGGAGAACTACGTGTGGTGTACGACGAGCGTACTCGGTAAAGGTGCTACTGGTGCTGTTTTCCAAGGCGTCAACAAAAATAATGGAGAACCTGTGGCCGTGAAGACCTTCAACCAATTGAGTCACATGAGACCTCACGATGTCCAAATGCGGGAATTCGAGGTGCTGAAGAAAGTGAAACATGAGAATATTGTAAAACTCCTCGCGATCGAAGAAGAGCAGGAGGGACGCGGGAAGGTAATCGTTATGGAATTGTGCACAGGTGGTAGCCTATTCAATATACTTGATGACCCAGAGAATACATATGGGCTACAGGAACAGGAATTCTTGCTGGTATTAGAACACTTGACTGCTGGCATGAAGCATTTAAGGGATAATAATTTGGTGCACAGAGATTTAAAGCCAGGTAATATAATGAAGTATATTAATGAGGATGGGACTACTACATACAAGCTGACAGACTTTGGGGCGGCCAGAGAGCTCCAAGAAGAAGAGCAGTTTGTGTCTTTGTATGGTACAGAGGAGTACCTCCACCCAGATATGTATGAGAGGGCTGTGCTGAGGAAGCCAGTGGGTAAAAGCTTTGGTGCTACAGTTGACTTGTGGTCCATTGGAGTAACATTGTACCATGTGGCTACTGGACAGCTACCGTTCAGACCATATGGTGGGAGAAGAAACAAAGAAACTATGTTTTATATTACAACCAAGAAAGCTTCTGGAGTTATATCAGTAAGTTGTTATACTGTTTTTTTTTTTTTTTTTTTTTTTTTTTCATTTATTCTGGCAACAAACAGTCATATACATAAATAGCAGTTTTAGTTCTAACAATATTATACAAAAGACCTTTACAGTGCCAAATAACTGATATAACAAAATAGTAGATATTGTTGAGTTACTATGGTAAGACGCATGTGGTATGAACAAGAGTAATAATTTTTTAAGACATGAAATTTATTTATTTATTAAGCTTTTAATGGCTGCAATTAATGTAACATGTGTGTACACTCTGTGTGTAAATATAAGTCAAACTCTCACTTGGTCATAAAAAGAGCATGAATAACTCTTCTGTAATAATAACATTGAGCTTTATGCTTTGTATGCTTTGCAATGCTGTAAAGAGGAGACTGTCAAGTTTCATAAAAAAAAAAGTTTTTAAATCCAGAAAACATTGCATGCATCCCCAGAACACCCTACCAAAGTTTCAGCACAATTTGATCAAAGTGCTTAGGGAACAATCATGCAAACATTGATTTTTATTTTAATAGATAAAATGTTATTACATATTAAAAAATGCCATGCAAGGCAAGGTTATCTTCTTTTTCTTCTTCAATATTTTGGCTTCTCGTTTTATAAAATTTTGCAAGGCAGGGTTATTAGGGTTGTTTTTAAGACCAACATATAACTTACTAGGCTTATTATAAAAGTATTAACCTTTTTGTCAACCCACACATCCAAATAAAATGAGTTCCTATTTGTCAAATGCTTCTGGGAGTTTTACAAATCTTAACAAAGTAAAGTACATTTTTCATTTACAAATATTTACATGAAATAAATAAATTAATATTTTTTTATGCAAATTAACTTATCTCACAATAGAAAATTGAAGAATGAAATAAAATAATCGATTACCTACCTAATTTTCAAAAGTAAAAAACCATACTTAGGGAACACCTTAAAATTAGGGATTAGATAATTAATGTATTTTTTTTACTTAGTTCTTATTACTAAGTAATTAGAAACAGCCAAAATTCATCAGTTTGGTATTCTACTAACAAACATAATACAAACCATTCAGTTCAATCATTGTTCTTCATTCTACAAAATATTTGACATTTATGGCAGCTGGAACGCATTGATACTCTCTTTAATTGATATTTAAAATAGTACTACACTAAAAAAATAAATTTATTTATTAAATTAATATTATTTGTAGGGAACACAAACAACAGAAAATGGACCTATTGACTGGGCCAGAGAGCTCCCATCTCATTGCCAGCTTAGTGTAGGACTCCGGAAGCTTGTCACTCCACTACTTGCAGGCCTGCTGGAAGTAGACCCTCACAGAATATGGACCTTTGACCGATTCTTCTCAGAAGTGCAGGTGGCTACTTCCACTACTGCTGTTCATATATTTCATGTGAATAAGGCGACCAGTATAAAGGTAAGACTATATATTTTTATATGAGTAAGCAAACATGATTACAATCATCATCTTCACCAGCCTATATACGTCCCACTGCTGGGCACAGGCCTTCCTACATGGGAGAAACACATGATTACAATAGAAGGTAGCTATTTGATTAGTTATTTATTGAATAAATAACTCATAGCCTCTGTCCGCGTGGATGTTGGTTATCGCGCCAAAAGTTAGCATATGTCCTGTCTCCTAAGAAAGGCTCATAGAATAACTTTTAAGGTTGTAATCTATCTCCCTGTTGAATTTCATAAGAATTGGTGGTTACGAGTGAAACATAACAGACAGAGTTAGTACCTATAAATTTATAATATTAGTACTTATAAATTTATAATATTAGTACTCATAAATTTATAATATTAGTACTTATAAATTTCTAATGTTAGTACTTATAAATTTATAAGATAAGTACTTATAAATTTGTAATATTAGTACTTATAAATTCATAATATTAGTACTCAAAAATTTACTAATGATATTACATAATAATGTATAACATGAGTTTATTACCCTAACCAAAATACATCTGCAGGCTTATTTTGTTGACTCATTGTGGCAATAAAAGTTATAACTACAGAGACATTGCCTATCCATTACTGTTTTACAAACCCAGATGTCACAAACATGTTCTTTCTTCTTCTTCTTTTCTATGTGGCAATGTGTTATCTTGCAAAATGATAACAATTCTGCCAGCACAGCACTTTGACTGAGCATGTGACAATGTGTAAGTAGTAGGTACAGATGTAGTTAGTTTGTAGAACCGATGTGACAACTTGTGTTAGTAGTGGGAGTAACAGTGACCTTGGGAACAATAAAGACAGGTGTTATAAACAAAAACGGGAAATAAAACATTGAATAATAGGTTGAGGGAAAAGTTTCTTCACATTTTTTAAGAAAATTCAAAACATTTTTTAGTATAGTTTATTTACATTTAACTAAAGTATGTAGGTACCATTTTGTTCGATAACTATTTGCCATCTTGTAGGTAGGGACATGATCCCATTGTTATAGAAATTTTGGGGATTCTGATCAAAATACCGCGACAAGTGGTTTTGGCAGTCCTCTCGTGATGTTAACCTGACACTGCCTAGAGAATTCTGAAGAGAGCGAAACAGGTGGAAATCTGAAGGTGCAAGGTCAGGACTATACGGCGGATGCATTAACACCTCCCAGCCAAACTCTCCTAATTTTTGCTGAGTGGCTAAAGATGCGTGTTCTAGCGTTATCATGATGAAAAACCACACCCCTTCTGTTGATTAATTCCGGCCGCTTTCTTTTAACTTCTTGCTTTAATCTCATCAGTTGTTCGCAGTAGAGTTCAGAATCGATGGTCCTGCCTGGTGGTAACAGCTCATAATGAATAATGCCCTACCAATCCCACCACACACACATCATCACCTTGTTGGGAGTCAGTGGCGGCGTAAAGGGGGGGCGGAGGGGGCGGTCCGCCCCGGGTGCCAAGCACCAAGGGGTGACAGCGACAACTAATACCCTATACTAAAATAATGAAACCGTTAAAACCTGTTAATTACCCCAAATAATGAATCTAAACAATACAAGGCCCCAAGTGCCCGGCGATACCGGACGTGACGGACGTCGACGAGGCGCCGGGACCAGGGGTGCAAAGAATCTCCGGGTAGCGAAGGCACCCCGTCATACGAACTTGGCCCTTTAGCAACTTATAACACACGCACACTGCGGACCGAGGAGGAGCTGCAGGAACTAGAGAGGAATTGAGCAGGATTCGCTGGAGTGTAGTAGGATTTTCTGAAGTCCGACGAGAGAGATTTCCGGGAGGGCGAAGATCTGTCCCAAGGTGGTATCGGGTTTATTGTCCACAAGTCTCTCGTGAACAACGTTGTACAAATCGGAAGTGTGTCGAATAGAGTGGCGACCATATACTAAATCACCAAACGGTAATCGTTGAAGGTCATACAGGTATACGCCCCGACCTCGACTCACCCCGACAAAGAAGTAGAAGTAATGTATGAGGATATCTCTCGGGCAATATATACTTCCAAAACTCACTACATTGTCGTCATGGGAGACTTCAACGCAAGACTGGGCAAACGTGGCGATGATGAGTTGACAGTGGGGCAATTTGGAGCTGGAATCCGGAACTATAGAGGTCAAATGCTAGCCGATTATATGGAGAGGAAGGGACTCTTTATGATGAACTCATTCTTCAAAAACGGCCGCATCGAGAATGGACCTGGAAAAGTCCGGATGGCGCAACAAAAAATGAGATCGACTTCATCATGTCGATTAAGATTCGGGTAGTCAATGATGTCTCAGTTATCAATTCGTTTAACACGCGAAGTGATCATCGAATGGTAAGCGGCACATTGAATCTCAATGTGAAATCCGAGAGGTATCGGCTGATGAAGTCTACGCTCCGCCCTGCAGGCCAGCTATCCAGATCTAAATCCCCGAGCGCTTTCAACTGTTCTTCAAAAATGGTGACAAGACTCTATTGAAGAACTACAGACCCATCACGCTCCTGAGTCATGTGTACAAGTTGTTTTCGAGGGTTATTACGAATCGTCTCGCACGCAGGTTTAACGACTTCCAGCCTCCCGAAAAATCCGGATTCCGAAAATGCTTTAGTACTATAGACCACGTACATACGCTGCGGCAGGTTATACAGAAGACCGAAGAGCACAACCTGCCATTATACTTAGCGTTTGTAGACTATGAGAAAGCCTTCGTTTCTGTCGAGACCTGGGCCGTGCTTCAGTCACTCACTCCAGAGATGCCAAATTGACTATCGGTACATGCAAGAGTCACTGTACGAAAACACCACAATGTCTAAATAGTAGAAAAGGCTATTTCCTACGCAACAAAAAAATGTGAACACATAGACATTCAGATGGAAGGAAAATTTCGAAAACGTATGCCTGGAGAAATGGCCCGAGATGCTGGACTTATATTACCAGAGGAATTGCAAAGAGCAATGTTCGAATGTCACGATAGATTTTACGAAGAACTGGACCATCGTTACAGGGCAATGGATTTTATTCTAGTTACATTTAGTGTTATTCAGCCTAAAACGTTGGTAACATCACCAGAAGAAGATCTTCGTGAAATGGTTCCAAATCTGTTAAAAATTTACGTTGAATTTTCAGCAGAGGACATCGTGTAGGAGATTTTAAGATTGAGGCGCCATTTGGAAGCCGCCAACATTTCTGCCCAAGAAGCGGTTTAATGGACTATATTGGAGCTTCTCAGATTCATTATAAAATGGAGCTATTCTCAGTCTGTTCCAAGTTTAGCGCTATGTTTTAGATTTTTTTTTAACAATTTGTGTTTCGGTGCTTTCATGTGAAAGAAGCTTTTCGAAGTTAAAATTAATAAAATCTTACTTGAGGTCCACACTCCACATTGAGCCAAGCGCGAATAACCAATCTTTCGATTTTATCAATTGAAAGAGACAGGGAAGTAAATTTTGATAATGTGATTGAATATTTTAGTAAAATAAAGTCTCGTAAGCATTTTTAGTATTTGGTGTTTTATTTTAAGTAGGTAAGTAGGGGTGCTCAATAAAAAACCGCCCGGGGTGCCAATGTATCCTACGCCGCCACTGTTGGGAGTTAACCCGGGTTTCGCCACAGTCTGTGAAGCCTGACACGTGATCCACTTTTCATCACCAGTTATCAGCTTCAAAAATGGTTCGGTTTCATTACGTCGTTATAAAGAATCACAAATGAGTACACGGGTCATTAGGTTTCTTTCAGTGACCTCGTGGGGTACCCAAATATCGAGCTTTTGTGTGTACCCATTTTTTTAAATGCGCCAAAACTGTTTTGTGGTCAATTCCCAGTTCTTCAGCAACGTCGTAACTACTGATATGCCGATCTTGCTCCAGTTTTTCAAAAATGGCATCAATTTTATACGTAATAGGGCGACCAGAGCGACGTGCATCTTAGACATCAAAATTTCCGGATTGAAAACGCTTAAACCAAATTTGTGCTACTCTCACAGACACTGCACTAGGTCCATAAACATCGCGAATTTTTTTCGCGGCTTGCGTTGCATTTTTTACCTTTTTTGTAGTAAAATTTTAAAATGTAACGAATTTCTTCATTAGATTCACTCATCTTGACAGTACGAAAAACAAATGAAAAACACACATTTTCCTCATTTGAATTTGGATTTTTTTTTAAATCTAAACTTATAATGATACCAAAACCAGCCAGATACAAATAGTACAGTCAAAGAGATTTTATTACAAGTTCATACATACTGTAATGTGAAAAGACTTTTTCCCCAACCTAATACATACCAATGATTAGGGTTATAATTTTATGTTATTACATTTGATAAATTTAATAAGGGAATAAAATACATTAGGGGAAGTGATGGTCAAAAGACAACTTAAATTAATGGGGAGAGAGATTTTTGCTTTATGGAGGGCATCATATAAACTATAATTCGAATTGTATTTAGTGCATTCAAAGAATATGTGATCTAGGGTAACTTCGGCCAAACCACACTCACAGAGAGAGTGGTCACGTACTTTAATTTTATGGAGAAAAACGGAGAGCAGCAATGACCTATGCGAAGTCTACACAGTACGGAGACAACTGTTTTGGGTAATTTTTTATACTTAAAAAACCAAGGACGAGGGGCAATTTGTGACTGGATGTTATGGTAAAAATTGCCTTTATTTACACTCGATGTGTCCCACTCACGTTGCCAGTTTATATTTAGGTGAGTTTTTGGGCTATTTAGCAGATCATAACCCGGAATATTATGGTATTTCAGATCCACGTTCAAAAATTCAGATGCGGCTGCTTTGGCCGACACATCTGCACATTCATTGCCATGGATACGGCAGTGGCTCGGAATCCAGGCAGGGTCGACCCGTAAACCTTTGTTTAAGAAGGCATATTCTGACCAATTAAATTTTACTATGTAACTTACATTTCAATAGATTTCTCTGAATGGCTTTAAGAGCACTAGCAGAATCGGAAAAAATAACATGTTATATTTAAGTAGCAGCGCATCTGTAGCTGTCAGGTTAGCTGTCAAAATAAGATGGCGACTATGCCCACTGTACTTCAAAGCCAAGAGAAAGGAAACATACGTCTTGAGATACTAATGCACAATGACCGAGAACGAATATCGGCAACCGTCACGCCACTCGAGCAGCCTTGCCACAGTGCAGTGTAAGCACACAGTAAACAAGCTATGTATATGTCGCAACTGTTTGGTTAAATTAGCCACATAACTGGACGCCTAGGCTATTAAAGCCGGCATCCAATGAAACAGCTGAAGAACAACTAGCCAAGTAATTGAGGGCAACGTTTTAACAGATGGCTGAACGTCATGGCAGCCGTCTGGTTTTGCCATTCAATTGGACGCCTAGGCAGGTCGTTTAAATCGATAAGCTTTTATGTGACTGTTTGACTGATTTATAGGTTCAATTATTATTTTTACACCAAAACTCTTCAGTACAAGACAATCCGCCTGGGCAGGCATCTAATTTTACCAGCTGGCGGCGACATGTTAACAAATTGTATAAAACTTGTAAAGTTTTTCAACTTTACAATTGATAGTTTTCACTGTGTGGTTATTTTACATGGTAACCCACATTCATAGAAACGGCACGCCACTTAGCATTGTCTTGTGCCAGTTAATTATGTTACGATGCCCAAAACACGCGAGCGGATGATGGTTGCGTAGCATGATCTATGCCGCTGATGCTAATGTAACCTTGTAGGACATGAACATCTGTACCATGTAAAATTTTGGTAGTCTAAACTTTTTTCTTAATGTCTTCCAAAAATTTATGTAAAATTAACATTTATAAAAGTGTGCAGCACATAGGTCTCTTCAGATGAACGCCACTTGGCTCGAGAAGAAGAGGAGCTCGGTGGCTTAGTGGTTTGAGCGCTCGGTTTCGATTACGAAACAAAGCAGCTTTCACCATGGTCGATCCCGGGTCGATCAAAATTATACTCTCGAGCTCCTCCTTGCTTCGGAAGGCACGTTAAGCCGATGTTCCCGGTTGTAACCGGTGTATTAATTACTTTCATGGCAATATGTATTCATACGAAGTGTTTAATTTTGCGTAAATAAACAATAGAAACACTGTTTATTCTCTACTTAAAGGTATTTTATCCTTAGTCAAACTACTGTATAGATAGACCATGCCGAAGATAATTCGATTTGTTTACAAAGCGTTGATGCAAGATAACCTTGTATTGATCGAGTTCAATTGTTAAGTTACCCGTAACTAATGCGGATGAATGCCGTGAGCAAAGATATTGCTATTTGTACACAAAACAAAATGATTTGCGATTTTTTTTAATATTGTTATTTTTATGTTATCATAAATAGTTAGGACAACGTTTTTCTATTTAGTGACCAATTAAATATTAAATTTTTATACCCCTCAATTATCTAGGTATCAAAGTGACATAATCTTTTGCGATATGATTGCGATTTTATCCAGTCTTTTGCTACATGTAGGTATATTTTTTTTAAAACAAAGCGTGGCAAATGTCTCAACACCACCTGACGTGAAGCGTTAAGAAGAGTCCATATGCGAAGACAGCTCGCACAACTTAGCTGTTTTAGCCGCCTCCACCTTGTCGGCCTTTCACGCCTCATTCGAAGTAACCAATGTTATAGGACCGACGGAGGGAACACATGTTACACATCATATGCTGGCGAAGAATTCAAGGGTTTGGAAGTACGACAAAGAAACGGGTTACTAAATTTCTTTGTTCGTTATGTTGAGTTGGAGATAGTGGAAGTGTACTTTTATTTCACAATTGTCTCATGTCTCTGGAAACAAACTTCTTAAGCTGAAACTGTCTGTATATCTTAGAAACAGACTTAGTTTTTGGTTATCGCTTAGCGAAAATTTACCTCACTTTAAATATATGGCAATAGCGAAAATGTATGGGATTTGGCATAGGCCCTTGATTGCCTGTCGACTGCAAATGTCGAATCCGATACATTTTCCGCTGCGACAGCGATAGCGATTAGTGAATGGCATCTTGCCTAGGTCCTCAGGAATCTTCAGAATTTTGATTTCGATTAAAATCGTTTCTTTTGTTATTTCCAGGTGTTCATAAAACCGGATGAGAAGTTCGAACATCTGCAGACGTACATCTGCGAGCAGACAAGCGTTGTGGCCGAGTCGCAAATCCTGCTATACCAGGAAAAGTTGCTACTCTCCGAAATTGATGAGAATACGCTAGGTAAGTGGTAACTGGAACACCCCGTGACGGTAGTTGATCTTCATCGAACTCGTAAATTAGGAATATTTAATGTAGCCGGTAATAGACTGGTACAAACATTAATCATGAGCGCGACCCCTTAACCCTGTACTATATAGAAGAACTCAGGTTTTGCATAGCAAAACGTAATTTTCATTTTTGTAAATGTACGAATGTAGGTAATATTTATAATCTCCACTTCATCCTCTCACTTTGGCTTTAAGACATGGAATCAGGAACTATTACTAATTTTGACTAGTCGTCATTGAAATTAAATGCCAAAATTTAAAAGTGAGATAATAAATGGTTTGTGAATCCTCTTAGTATTTGGTACACCTGCCTACATATAGGTAAGTATATCCTGTTAATTTTAGTGCATGCTGTGGTCGCCTGTTATTTAAGTTGCAATCACTTAAAATTAGTATACTACTTAACGCAGTGAAAGATGTATTGTAAACTTAGTTGGTGATCCATAAATAAATATCTATTATTATTTTTTAATTACTATTACTTCTATGAGTTGCCAAAGAAACTTGGTTTTGATTATGCCCGTGTTCGAAAAGGGAGAGATAACGCTAACAAAGGTTTCTAAGGTATGTATGATTATTTAATGGATGTATATCCAAAAAATACCCTTCTGAATTGTCAGGCAAGAACTATCCCGAAACGACGGCGGAGGAGCCGCTGATGTTGTTCAACAAGAACAACCACAACGTGAGCATGCCGCCGGAGCCCGACGCGCCCAAGTTCCCCGTCTTCCCCAACATCGTCTCTGTAGAAAATGACGCCACGCAGGCCAAGGTCAGTCATATAGAAAATATGTTATGGACAATTGTATTGAAAATAGAATTCCTGAGTAGTAAGTCCAGATTTCTCTTTAGTGTAATTTTAGAAATAGAAATATGACGCTTATAATTCGTCTTTCCTATACAAAAAAAAAATACTTACGGAATTACTACAGAGCTTCTGAAAGCGGGTACGCCGGTACTTAAAGTCCTTCAGAGGTGTTGAGGTTTCGGAGATGATTAAAAGACGAATACCAAAGTTGTAATGATTTTATTCCTAATTCACGCTTGTATTTATACTAAATCTGTATTAAAAATATTTACATTTTGCGGGTCAGCTGATTGCCGTCAGCTGACTGAGAAAGGGAACAACGCGAGTGAGCAGGATAGCACACACATAAATATCCCGGCCGGTCCGTCATCTTCTCAGTGCCGCCAGCTTGCGCAGCTAGTCACCACGCTGGTTGCTAACGCCAGATGAAGTCCAAGGCATATAAATATCGCGGCGCACGTTAGCCGCGTCAGTTTGCTTAGAGCGCGACCCGTGCGGTCGTGCGCAGGAAATGTTCTTAGTATGCTAGGTAGCTACATCACTCCACCCCAGGCCGCCTACAGGAGGCCTGGATATTCTCCCACTTCTTGTCATATAGGGACTTCTGGCTCTGGAGTTCCCGATGTCGTCGTCATCTGGATTGTTGTGTGCTTCGGTGCTTATGAATGCTGGTTTGAGTCGCTCGATGTTTATATTCGCTCGTCTAAGTGGCAGTTGAAGAGTAAAAACTTTGTTGTTTCTCTTGATAACTTCGAAAGGTCCGGTGTAATTAGGCGTGAGCGGCTTATGTACGGCGTCGTTTCTTACAAATACATGTGTACATGTATTTAAGTCCTTTTGAATGTATGTAGGTTTTGATGATTTCCTTTGTTCTTGCGATCTTTGCATTGCGTCTGTTAGGTCGTTATGGAATTGTGACGATGTGAAGGTGCTCGTGCGTTCGCCGTGAAGTTCACCAGGTAAACGTAGGGCTTGGTTGTATAGTAGCTCGGCCGCGCTGCATCCTATGTCTTCTTTTATAGCTGCGCGTAGTCCCAATAGTACTGTAGGTAACTCGCGCGTCCATTTTTCGTTGTTTTGAAGACGTGCTGTGAGTGCCGCTTTTAGTGTTCTATGCCAGCGTTCGATGATTCCGTTCGCCTGCGGATGGTAAGCGGTTGTTCGTGTGCGCTGTATTCCGAGCCGTTGCATTAGTACTTTAAATACTTCAGATTCAAATTGTCTGCCTTGGTCTGTAGTTACTATCGCAGGGCAACCGAATCTTGATATCCAAGCTTGATAGAAAGTGTCGGCGACTTTTTCTGCAGTTATTTCTTCAAGCGGACACGCTTCTGGCCACTTAGTAGCTCGGTCGATCATAGTCAGACAATATCTATTGTTATCGGACGTAGGTAGCGGTCCAATAATGTCTATGTGGACATGACATAGACGATTGACTTTCTCGAACTTCGCTGTTGGTGAGTAGGTATGTCGCTGTGTCTTCGATCGCTGACTAGGTATGCTTTATTTTGTCTGCCGTCGGTTTTATTCCATCTAATATACGTGAAAACCCAAAAATTCTATGTTTTCTTGACCGAAAATGCACTTGGCGGCATTAATCTGAAGTTCATTCTTCTGTAATCGTTTAAAAACTTCTTCTAATAGTTTTTTATGAGAGATCTCGTCTTCTGAAGCGCAAAGCAGGTCGTCGACGAAAGTGAATACAGGTAGTCCCCGCATGACGTCATCGATGTGTCGTTGAAATGTTTGAGCGCTATTTCTAAGACCAAAACACATTCTATTGAATTCGTATAATCCAAATGGTGTAATTATGGCTGTCTTCTTAATATCTTCTTCTCGAATTTTGATTTGAAAGTATGCCTTTTGAAGGTCGATTTTTGAAAATATCTTCTTACCCCTTAGGTTCAGGGTAAAATCGTGAAGTCTTGGTATCGGATATCGGTCTGGAACTGTGATTGCGTTTAGCTTCCGGTAGTCTCCACAAGGACGATATTGACCATTTTTCTTGGCTACTAGGTGTAGTGGGCTTGCCCATGCGCTGCTGGATGGCTGACAAATTCCTTGATACATCATCTGACGAAATTCTTCTTTTGCCAAGTTGTATTTGTGTGGCGGTAGTGGTCTTGCTCTGCAAAATACTGGTGGGCCTTTGGTTTCTATATAATGCTCGACTGTGCTGTTGCAGGTATTACTCAATCTGGGTCTGGTAATTTCGGGGTACTTCTTTAGTAGGTCATGATACGGCTGGCTGTCATCTAATGTTCTCACGCTGCTGTGTGTTGTAGGTATCATATAGCCTCTGGTAAATAAATTGGTTTGTTTATCTACCAATCTTCTTCCATGTAAGTCGACTACGATGTTGTAGTACTGAAGGAAGTCGGCACCCAGTATTGGTTTTGACACATTCGCGACAACAAATCTCCACTTATATGGTCGGCGCAGCCCAAGGTTGAGTATTAATGTCTTTTCGCCGTGAACGGATATTGATGAACCGTTTGCAGCATACAAGTAATTGCTTGGTGTGATCTTCAATTTTTCTTTCGAACTTGCTGGTAGTACGGAAACATTTGCGCCAGTATCGATGAGAAAATTCCACGCTGAAGTCTTGTCTTGAATAAAGAGACGGTGGTTTGATATTTCAACGACTCCAGCCCCCGTCATTGCTTGAGTCGATGTTAGTTTAACGAATCTTCATTATTGTTGTTTTTCTTAAAATCGCAGGGATGCTGGCAGCGGTAAGCTTCTTTGCCGAATTTTCGGTGAAAATAACATATCGGATCCTTCCGTATACGACTTGTTGATCTTGAGCGGGAACGGTTACGGTTATTATAACGGTTTTTTTCTGAAAGGTCTGCCTTGCCGTTGATTCATTTTCAAATATGCGATTTCTCTTGATAAAACGTCGATCTTGTTGATTAAATCATCGTTTGTCGTGGGCCTTGACGCACTGCAGGAACAAACTGAGTTGATTTCTGATGTCTGCTCTGTCATTTTGTCTGCCATAGTCGCGAGTACGTCGAGTTTCGACTCTGTACTTATGGCGAGTACAGCACGTACGGATGGCGGAAGGTGTCCCGTCCACATGAATTTCAGCGTATTATCTGGTATTCTGTCAAGCGCTAGGTCACGCATTTTTCTTAGTAGCTGAGAAGGCTTTTGGCTGCCTAGTTCCATCTCTCCTAGCAATTTTTGAAGTTGTCTGGACTCGGATTCTTCGTAAACAGACAGTAGGCGAGCCTTCAGAGATCCGTATTTATTGCTTTCGGGTGGCGATAAAATAATATCTCCAACTTGTTCTATGTCGGCGAGTTCAAGTTGAGCGACGACAAAATGGTATTTTGCCTCGTCTCCCATCTTCTGGCGCCAGAAAGGTGGTACTCGAGCTTTCAGCGTGATTGGAGCCATTTCTTCTTCAGTCGTGGCGACAACGTTGATTTTTTCGTTGGAACTCATCACGTCGGGGTCACCAATGTTGAGGTTTCGGAGATGATTAAAAGACGAATACCAAAGTTGTAATGATTTTATTCCTAATTCACGCTTGTATTTATACTAAATCTGTATTAAAAATATTTACATTTTGCGGGTCAGCTGATTGCCGTCAGCTGACTGAGAAAGGGAACAACGCGAGTGAGCAGGATAGCACACACATAAATATCCCGGCCGGTCCGTCATCTTCTCAGTGCCGCCAGCTTGCGCAGCTAGTCACCACGCTGGTTGCTAACGCCAGATGAAGTCCAAGGCATATAAATATCGCGGCGCACGTTAGCCGCGTCAGTTTGCTTAAGAGCGCGACCCGTGCGGTCGTGCGCAGGAAATGTTCTTAGTATGCTAGGTAGCTACAGAGGCTATTCAATTTCGTTATTCTCGAGGGTACAACGCCACAAGCGTGGAGCAGAGGCCTGGTGGTGTTGTTCTTAAAAAAAGAGCCGGTGGGGCGTTAAAGTTCTAGAATGGCAACTATGTACCGGAAAGCGCAAAGTAGGACGGCCTCCCACTAGATGGACAGACGACCTGGTTAGGGTCGCGGGGAGCCGTTGGATGCAGGCTGCGTAGAACCGTTTTATTTGGAAAGCGATGGGGGAGGCCTTTGTTCAGCAGTGGACATCATAGGCTGGTATGATGATGATGATACAAAAAATGTTGCACAAGACATTGAAATGTATTATTTATAAAAAACGTCTCCTATTATAATTCCACTTTCTGTAAAACCAACCCTAAACTAACATGTAAACCGTCGAGTAAGACTGACCCCACATTGGGCGTGCGCGTTCGTTGAGTGTGTGACCGCCGCGTGCGCGCTGTGACAACGCGGCGTGAGTGTCGCGCACTGAGACGTGACTCACGTCTCAGCTCAGCGTGCTTCCGACGTCCGAGGAACGTGCATACCTACTCCATGTGGTGTCACCCTAACGCTTGATTGTAATAATTATGTCGAACTGCGAACTTCATAAAGTTCGTAGTGTACAGTAGCGAGTATGATGAGGAGATTGAAAAGATCAAAATATGATACTTGTTCGGTCTAATTATACCGAACAGTTCAGCAATAGTAGTTTAGTATGGAATTGCAGATATCGCAATATTATAACTTAATTAATTAATGTATTTTGTATGTTCTTAGTCGGTATGTAATTAGCTACCATAGGCAACATATATTTTTTAACCATTTACTAATTTGTTACCATATTTGCCATAAATTTATAATAAATAGTTTCGATAACTTTTGTATGTTAAAGTTGTGATTATAGTGAATTCTGAGTGTAGGATCGGTGTCCTAGCATATGATGTTAAGATGTAAGTTATAATACGTTAAATGTTGAAAGAATGTAAAAATGATGTTTGTTGGTTGAGAGATTGAATGACACAAGTGTTGCGCTAGAGCGTTTAATGGTCACTAAAAATAATACATAATTAATTAATTAAAATACAATGTACAAAGTCAGCGAAATGTTAGTAATGTAGGAGCTCGCTCGTACATACTGCCGAATTTAAGAAAACATCTCAAAAATGAAAATAATATTTGTTACACATTTTGAGCTATAACCACTACGCCATCAAGGCGAAGTTTGTCTATTAACTCGTCTTGTTGATTGCTGGTCGAACGCGCGCAGAGCACCTTGCGGTTGTGGCTCGTCGTTTGGCGAGTTGCAGCGGACGCTCTGCAGCTCCAGGTCCGGAGTAACGACGTGTCTCTCTCTGTTTTCAGCTCTTTTCTTTATTGTACGGTACGCACAAATGCCAGTGATGATAATGCCAACCAGACCTATAACGGTATAGATAGTGTAGTGATGAGTATCATGGGAGATGTTCAGTGTGTTTAATTCATTTTGTGATGCCTTCACTGTGTTTATCTGACTCTGAAGTACTTTGAACTGTTTTTCATGTGTCTCAGGAATGTAGGTGAAGTTTAGTCCTTTTAGAATGTTATTTACTCCAGACTCTGGCATATAAATTTCGTCATCGTTGATGGTCAATTCCGTGCGATATGTCTTCGGGGAATGTATGACGAAGTTTTCTCCTTTCAGCATGCAGCTGGGTCTTAGCTTCATAATTCCAGTGCCCTTGAGTGTTTCTGTAGCAACAGTAGTGTCGGGGCAGAAAATGCGCACAGTGCATTCCTGCCAACAAGTAAACAACCATTCGGCGCGGCTGTGTAACATGATCCAGTCACTGCGGCAACGTGTTGTAATAGTATTACAACTTGATAATTGTTTATTGTTAATTACTTGTGCTTCACACAATATAGATGATTCCCTTGTAGTTGTATGTATAGGTAAATTTAGTCTGCAAATCAGTTTGTTCTCTTTGAATGATATGCATCCTGTTTGAATGTCTTCTTCCGTAATAGGTATGATCATGTCCTTCTTGAGATTCAGGCCAGAATACTTAGTTGTAGGTTGTATATATGTTGACGTATGCTGATTAATTTGAGGAATAGATATGATTCGATTCAATTCAAAGTGTTCGCTGCCACAGAACATAAGAGAGAGGTTAGAAGTAGTATCAAGCGACGTTAGTACCAGAACCAGTGTCGCCTCTCGCACACATGTTAATGATAAGTTCGTATTTTACTACATAAAAAACTATTACGCGATTGGTTCCTGAAAATCGGTACAAAAATGTACCAAGTGAAAAACAGACCATTTAAATACAGGCCATATTTCCACAGCATAAAGATTGAATTTGTTTGTGCACATATATTGCAGTGTTACCAGAATAAAAATAAAATACTATTTGATGGGAAATTTTGAGTTCGTTGATGTATTTAATAGTGACTTAAACGAAAGAAAGAACTCTTTAAATTTTATGTTGTAATAATAGTAATAGGAATAAAAAATTATTTTTCATTACAATAGGTGTTCTTATTGAAATCGTTTTTGGTAATTGATGCAAACTAAGATATAATTGTGAAGGAGATAGGTTCCCTAAGAATCCATTGCAGTTCATATTCAGTTAGATTTTTGAAAGGATTGAGTTGTTATCTTTTGGGCACATATTTGGCTGCGATTACAGTTTAATTTGTCAAGCTGCGTAAGACTATATGACAATAAAAAATCACATAATCTGGGATTCGAGGCTTTCCAGAGTAAAGTTACTTGTCCACATCTCATTTATTTATGCCACTATGGTTTTTGTTACATAAAAAGCTAACCTTATTATTGGAGAGTTTTTTTTGCTATTTTATGAGGTGCGTCAACATTTTTATAATTAGAACATTGTGTCTGAACGAACGTTTGTAACCTTGTGTTGTGTGAAATAGATATAGTTTTGTGAATGACGTGCGATGTGGAAAATCATTAAAATAAAAGCTAACTTGGTCAAGTGAGACCTGCATAAGTGAGAAACCTATACAGCTAGACAATGCAATCCCCTATATTTGAGATTAATTCTTTCAATTTTATCGTCATAGTTACTTTTAAAATTGAGACAGCGAGTGTATTTTACCTCTTTTACTGAGATAACATCAATTTATCACCTTTCTAACTTACACTACGCATATTAATTTCCGTTTTGTTTATGGATTGAAATCTAAAGTAACTGAATACTTACATTGCTGAAAAGTTATCGAAACGTCGGGTGTATAATAATAATGTAAGATCTAAATAAACGCAAGTTAAATCTGGCTAATTGGTTTTATTTCAAATGTTTACAAAATACATTTTTTATTTCATAATCGCACCTTTCTAACTGAAATCTAACTATTAATAGTACCCTCTGTATATGTAGACAGATATTTATTTATGTTTATGTGAGATACTGGGGAAGTGGTATGGTGAACCTTTTTAAGCGAAACCAATTCGCAGATCCCTTAATGTTCCAATTATCCAGTCTTCACGTATAGTGAAATTCATTCATTCATTCATTCATTTTCGCGTTGTGAAATTCACCGTGGCTATCTACCTCAATAAGTGGCATCATGAAAACTAGCATCATATTTTTATATTTGGAGTTTTTGGCGAGATTTAATGCTGTCATATCAGTCAAGATTTTTATTACAATAATTACAAAAATCTGTCTGAGCCAACATTGTGTTATAAAATTGGTATAAGTAGTTTTGTAAAAGAAGTGTTTGTGTTTACATTACATGCCATTGGAAGATCATTGTAATATAAGTGAATTTGATGTGAAGACATTGAGAAAGACACTAAGAATTGAAATGTGTTGCATTGCAACACATTTCAAGTCTGGCGACGTGCGCGCCGATGCTCGGACGTGCTAACGGGTGTTTACTTACTACATCCCTATAGTTAACGATGGCTTCTAATGTGATAAAATGTGTGACGTGTAATGTAGTGATTAATGAGGTATTGGCCTTCATATGTAATAAAGTAGATGTGATGGACGAGCAAAGCATAATACGTATTTGCATTAGTGCATTTTCGGAAAGTGACATCCTAAAAGCGAAAAATCTACTTTTTGAATCTATAGCAACCGCAAAACGAAAGAAAATAAGAAAAAGGGAAGGAAAAACAACTCGCGATATTGACGATATTGTATGTTTAATAAAGGAGACAAATCCCGAAGAAATTCCCATTTTTGTGGCTCGGGACTTACAAAAACTGCCGCCTGTTCTATTTGATCATGTAGATGTGACACGAGTACTGAAGGATATATTGAAATTACGAAATGATGTGGAACGCATTACTGATGAATATGCTACAGCTCATCAGTTAAAGGAACTTCAGAAAGAGCTCGAATCGCTGAAAAGCGCATCGTCCACCGCCGATTTTGTCTGTAATGTTAATAACAAACGGGGTGCTTGTTTGTTGCCTAGCTTTCAATATGAAAGTGGCCCAATGGGCCTATCTCCATTGTGTAATGAGAATAACTCCGTGAAAATACATTCTATTGGAACACCGTTAAGGAAACAACAAATAACTTTTTCGACTGAGGGTAGTGCGAAGAAAACACTGCGCAATAACGGGACTCTGACTGTCGCACAACAGCTGGTATCGGACGGCTCGTCGCCGTGTGAGCAGGAGCGGGGGTCTGTGACGCATACTGTCCCCCCGCCCGCCACTAAAGGCACCGCCGACACTGTCGCCGTGCAGTCTGTAACGCGCTCGCCCACCTCTCAACCACTTAACCATAATAATAAATGCTTCTCTGATATTCTGCGGGACGGTGAATGGAGACCCGAAGAAGTAAACCAAAAATGGACTCTTATACAGAGAAAGAGACTACGGAACCGCTTTATAGGAAAAACAGGGACAGCGATAATTGACGGGAATACGAAGTTTAAAGCGGCCGATATTCAAATACCAATATTTGTTTATAATATATCAAAGGAAACATCTATTAGTGACATTAAAAATTATATAAAATGTAAGACTGACTTGGAAGTGAAATTGGAGAAGATTAATATGAAGCTAATGAAAGATTATGATGCATACAAAATCTTCGTACCTAAATCTAAATTAGATTTATTTTTGACGAATGACTTCTGGCCTGAAGGTGTAACATATCGCCGTTTTGTGGAATTTAATAGAAACTCTAGTAGATTAAATGGTCAAAAAATGGATACAAAATCATAACGAACAAATGGATTTAAGCACGACAAAAATTATAAGCTTTAACTGTAAAAGTGTTACAAGATCGATAGAATGTGTAAGGGGCCTTTGTCGTACTGCAGATATTGTAGCTCTTCAGGAAACTTGGCTACTTCCACACGACATTCCGTTTCTGGGAGGCTTAGACGACGCCTTTTCTTTTACTGGGAAGTCCGCCGTTGATACATCTGCCGGCGTACTGCGTGGGAGACCTTATGGAGGAGTTGCGTTATTGTGGAAGAAAGCTGTTTTTACATCGGTTTCAGTGATTCAGTGTAGTAGTGACCGTATAGCTGCTATTAAAATATTATCTAATGGGCGGTCAATGCTAGTGATGTCAGTGTATATGCCAACCGATTCAGTTGAAAATTTGACTGAATTTACGGATTGTGTTAGTGAGTTAAATTCTATAATCGAAAGCAATGAGGTCGAGTCTGTGTTTATGCTTGGAGATTTTAATGCACATCCAGGTGAGCAATTTTGTAAAGACTTACTATGTTTTTGTGCGGAACAAAAGTGGTCATGTGTGGACATGGAACTGTTACCATCGGACACATACACGTATGTGAGTGATGCACACGGATGCCGGCGATGGCTTGACCACTGTGTAGTGACGAGTGCTGCGCGACTGTCTGTGGTCAGGGTGTCCGTATTATATGATACTTATTGGTCTGACCACTATCCATTAATGGTTGAATGTAATGTTGATGTAATAGTACCTAAAAGCATTTTATTAAGTACAACCTGTAATAAAATTAAATGGCGAGAAAGAAATAATAGTCAAATAGAAAAATACCGTAATTATTGCAATCTACATTTAAAATTGGTGGATTTTCCAGTAGAATTTAGTCACTGTGCGAATGGAATGTGTGATATTGTAAGTCACACCTTACTGCTTGATAACATGTATAAAAGGATAGTTACTGTCTTAACTAGCGCCGCTGAATATACTTATGTTAGGCCTAACCAAAACAAGCATAAACATGTATCAGGTTGGAATATATATGTAAGTGATGCGCACAAGCAAGCTCGACAGTGTTTCGAAATATGGGTATCACATGGGAAACCTAGATATGGGTGTGTGTATGAAAATATGTGTAAAACAAGAAAACTTTTTAAATCTAAATTAAAGTTTTGCCGAGACAATGAAACTAAAATTAAAATGGACATTATTGCAAAGCACCATTCGAATAAAAATTTTGATAAGTTTTGGAAAAATACCAATAAGCTTAATCCTAGGTCAAAGTTGCCTGTGAGTGTCGGTGGTGCGCATGTACCGCGAGATATAGCTTGTGCTTTTCAACGTCACTTTAGGGTAGAATCCCCGCTCGGGCCTGTTTCGGAAGTGCTGAATGCAGAGGAGCATCATGGGGACCTCAGTGTTAGATTCTCTGCCAAAGATGTTGGCGCAATTATTAAAAGAATGGTGAAAGGGAAGTCCCCGGGTCATGACAGCCTTAGCATTGAGCACTTGAAGAACGCAGGTGTACATTTACCAAGAGTGCTTGCTATGTTTTTTAACTTGTGTGTTACTCACAGTCACCTGCCTGCTGACTTAATGAAAACTATAGTGGTTCCAATCGCTAAAAACAAAACGGGTGACTTAACGGACCTGTCAAACTACAGGCCGATATCCCTGGCTACAGTCGTAGCTAAGGTGCTGGATAGTTTGCTTGACCGTCAGTTAGAAAAGCATATCCACCTACACGATGCTCAGTTTGGTTTTAGGCCAGGCTTATCAACTGAGAGTGCTATTATCTGTCTCAAGCAAACTGTCCAGTACTACACTTCCAGAAGCACTCCTATTTATTCATGTTTTTTAGACTTGTCAAGGGCTTTTGACTTGGTATCCTATGACAAACTATGGCAAAAGCTCCGAGATGAAAACGTGCCACATGAGATTGTGTCAATGTTAAGGTGCTGGTATAGTCGACAGGAAAATAGCGTCAGATGGGCAGGTGAACACTCTGACGTGTATAGGGTGGAGTGTGGGGTGAGGCAAGGTGGTTTGACCTCACCTCGACTCTTTAACCTGTACATGAATGGGTTAATCGGTGAGCTCAGCAGTGCGGGGGTCGGATGCTCAATAGACGGGGTGTTTATTAATAATATCAGTTACGCAGATGACATGGTACTGTTGAGCCCTTCGGTTGGTGCCTTACGAAAACTTTTGTACATCTGTGAATCATATGCAGAGGCCCACGGACTCAGATATAATGCTAGTAAGAGTGAATTTATGATTTTTAAGGCCGGTACCAAATGTTACTCATTAATACCTCCTGTTACTCTTTGCGGCACTCTTCTAAAAAGGGTCCACCAATTCAAATATCTGGGTCACTGGGTCACTGATGAGCTGTGCGATAATATGGACATCGAGAGGGAGCGTAGGGCGCTGTCATGTCGGTGTAATATGCTGGCCCGAAGGTTCGCGCGCTGCACGGAACAAGTGAAAGCCACTTTGTTTAAAGCTTACTGCCAGATTTTCTATACCTGCAGTCTGTGGACCAGCTACACACAACGGGCATACAGCGCACTGCGTGTCCAGTATAACAATGCGTTCAGGATTCTGTTGGGGCGGCCACGTTTTTGTAGTGCTTCCACTATGTTTGCTGAGGCACATACTGATGACTTTTATGCCATTATGCGAAAGCGGAGTGCATCAGTATTAAGTCGTTTGTGGAATAGCGACAACGGCATCCTGAGAGTATTGTCTGAGCGGTGGGACTCGCCTATGTTGCGGCTCTGGATACGGCAACACAGTAGTGTGTCCATACATAGGAAATAATTATAATAACTAAATATTTTAAATTTATATAATGATGATAGATTGATGCTCTTATTTATATTCTGACACTTTCAAGTAATTATTATTATTTTATTTTTATTTTATTTTTTGACACACCTATGGTTTTATTGTGATTGTTATTTTTATTTTGTGTAGGACATTTTAATTTAATTTTCGATATTGTAAATCTAGCTTATATTATTATTTGACATAGTTTTAGTGAGTGCTGTTTTAGTTTTATTTATATTTAATTTGTATGTGTAATAATGTGGATGATTTTAATTAATTGCTTATGGAATGAGATTCTGAAATAAAATGATTATTATTATTATTATTATTATTGCACTAGCATTTCAATGCAATATTTGTAGAAAATACTTAAGATATGGCTGTATGGGCGTTCCTTCCTTGTGTTCTATAATAGAGATAATATATGAACAGCAAAAACTAGTACATAGCCTCATTTTTTCAGTGCTTTATTTTTATTTAATGGCAAAACGTAGTCCTTATCTTAACGTAGTCTGTGATGGCAAATATTTCGTATTTTTGTAAATATTTCATAGTTATTTACGTAGCAAAATAAGACGTGATAATAAAGTGTAAGGTGTCTTACGTTGAATTAGCGGATTGTTCAACATTTACGAAATTGATGTCAGTTTGTTTTGTTTACATACTTGGCACAAGTTAAAAAAACGAGTAACATCAAAGAGTTTTGTTACATGGAAATAGTTACTAGGCAATAATTTGACATCATATTTTGTTGTAATATTTTCTAATTAAATTAAACATTAATATATTTTTGACTCATTTGTGGAAAATAAGTGTGACGTGCTGGAAACTCTTTTAATTTACCCCAAAAAGCATACATTGCGGGCTAAATACAAAGCCACTTTTATTAACGACGTACACAGCCAGCAAAGTATATTTTTGGCATGGCGTCGTTTTAATTTAATGTTTTTCAGTATTTTATAGTAAAAATGTACTAAGCGATGATAAGAAATGTCTCAATGAGTAAGATTATAAGTTTTACTTTGCTTCCAGCGTGTTAAAGTAGCACAAAGAGGCATTTTCCGCTAGTTTTGGCATAATATTGCTCTGCATAGATTAGCAAACTACTGAGCGCGTCGAATCGTCAAAACGACTGGATAAGAGTGTTTACTCTTATGCGCGGCGCGCGCGTCCCGCCCACTTACGCCTTCTAACTACTCTCTATGTTCTGTGTTCGCTGCTGATGAGGGGCAATTTGATTTCAAATATTAAGTTTTCAGTTAATCTGACATGCACCCTCGAAAGCTTGTACATTTCTCGTATGCAATCTTGTTGACTGCTAATGCAAGGTAATGATACATCGGAGGGAATTTGAGCCGTGATAATGTTGAGCTGGTTTTCAAATTCCTCTGGTTTTAACAGATGTGTGTCCATTCTTCCACTACGTACGTCCGTCACAAGGTCAAGTAGCTGTTGTTGCAGTCGACGTAAGTTATTAATAATAAGGTTAGCCGTGAGCACCGCCGCAGTAATGTACACCGTTTTGTTATGTTCATTTATTATCAGGTTGTTCAGTTTTGACATTTGTCGACTGATGCTGGTGAATTGTTTGACCATTATCTCTTCATTCCGTTTCAGTAAGTTGTGTTCACCTTCTATTATAGAGATTTGCTGCTTGTAAAGGCTATTTAGATGGTTTTCGTTATCCTGTATAGTTTTTATATCTTCATCATATTTCGCTGCAAATCGTTCGTCGAGTACTCCAAACAGTGAATTGGCTACGTAGCCGATTCCATTGATCAGGCCCCGTTTGTAGCGTCTGCCGTGTTCAGTTTTCAGGATCACGTTGTTGTGTCGAAGTTCCGCTATTTCGTGTTGTAGCTGTGTCGTGAGAATACTGAAAGCAGGTTCCTCCTTACTTAGATCTCCGAGTAGTCCGATGTGATAATCGATGTTTGCTAAACTATGCCAATATGTCGTAAGGTTATAATACACGATCATCTTCCACTCGTCCTGTACTATACGCATATCTGCGACCTTATCAAAGTATAGCGGTAGATTTTCATGTAGGGTTGTCACTTCGGCTTGTCTTGTTTGTTCTCCAAATACAGTTGTACACATTAATGTGAGTATTAGAAATACGAAGTTTATTAATTTGTTACTTGATGTTCTTGTTTTCTTACATTTGTTTTCTTTTTTATTGCTACTTATGTTGATATTTGATGTTTCAGGTTGCTGTTCAGGTGATGACTGCGGAGGTGAAGCTTGTTCTGATTCAATAGGTAATCGTATTAACTTACTAATGGGCCTTTTAACGCCATTACTATTTTTTGTTCGCAGGGTCACCACGCGTACGTGCCCGTCATTTCCAGGATGAGTCAGTATGACCCTTCCCAATAGCCAACGAGCAGGAGGAATATGATCTTCTTGTATGATCACCATATCCCCAACTTTGATGTCCTTTCCGGCGTAATGCCATTTACTACGAGTTTGTAGTGTTTGAAGGTACTCTGTTGACCACTTTCGCCAAAAGTCCTTGTGCATCTTTTCCATCAACTTCCAACGGGTGCCAAGACTGATGTTTTCAACTTCTAGTGGGGAAGGGGGAGCTAGAGTTTGGTCTCCGACAAGGAAGTGACCTGGCGTGAGGCATTCCAGATCTTCGATGCTATTTGATAACGCCACCAAAGGTCTTGAATTTAGGCATGATTCAATTTGTACCAGTAGAGTAGTAAACTCTTCGTATGTAATTTTTTGTTCACCCAGTACTCTTTTCAGGTGATACTTCATCCGCTTCACAGCTGCTTCCCACAGTCCTCCAGCAGTGGGCCAGGATGGAGCATTGAAGTGCCATTCTACGTTACAGCTTGTTAAGTAATTCATAGTTTCTGATGCTGCCAGGTACTGCTCCAGGGCCTTGTCATGTTCTTGTTTTAGGCTGTTGGCGGTCCCTACAAAGTTGGTACCGCAGTCACTGTACATATGCTTCGGAGTTCCACGGCGTCCACAGAGGCGTTTAAATGCAGCTAGAAATGTTATTGAGCTGAGGTCAGATACTAACTCCAGGTGGATTGCTTTAGTTGACAAGCATATAAATATGGCAATATAGCCCTTAGTTGTTGCAATTCCTCTTCCTTTGTTAGATTTTACGTCTACAGGTCCAGCCATATCTACCCCAGTGTGTGTGAACGGCCTTGATGGCGTAACTCTCGACTTAGGCAGGTCAGCCATAATCTGGTTCTTATTGGACGTTTTAAAGCGTAAACATTTGACGCATTTCTGCAATTCTCGTTTTACAGCGGTCATGCCGCCTATTATCCAGTACTTAGTTCGTAGGAAGGTTAGTGTTAACCTTGCACCACCATGCAATGTAATGTTATGTGCCCAGCTTATTAAGAGAATACTCAGTCTGTCATTGCTGGGTAATATAACGGGATGTTTATGTTGACTAGTCAAGTTGGAATGTTCAAGTCTGCCCCCCACTCTAAGGATTCCGTCATCATCAATCCAGGGGTTCAAACTTAAAAGTTGACTTTTTCTTTGCAACTTGTTTTTATTCAAGAGTTGTTCAATGTCTTGTTTGTAATATTTTTGTTGCACAGCCCTGATTATCGAGTTATGTGCCTTTATTATTTCATTTGTTTTCAAGTTCAATGTTAACCTGTTATCTTTGCTCCGTACGTTGTAAATGAAACGTGATATCCACGCTACTATGCGCGTAACTCGTTCCATAGAGCTGTGTTGTATAAGAAGTGTTTCTATAATTGATGTTTCAGTGTGACTTATGACACATATTTTCAGCTTCTTCTCCTCATCTGGGAGTTGGATGCTGGGAGTTTCAGATTGTTGCGGCGTGATGTTATTTTTCAGCCATTTTGGGCCCTCCCACCACAAGGAATGAGTAAGTAGTTGCGATGGTAATAGTCCTCGACTAGCACAGTCTGCGGCATTGTCTTCGGACTTCACGTGCTTCCAACAAGATGATGGCATATTTTCTAAAATGCTTGTTACGCGGTTTGCCACAAACGTCTTCCAACGTCCGATATCACCTTGCAACCAACCCAAAACGACCATTGAGTCAGTCCAACCATTAATAGTGACTGTTCTTGTCTGAATGTTTGTTGTGTCTATGACTTTCTTCATTAGTTTAGACAGTAGTAATGCACCACACAGTTCAAGCCGGGGCAGTGACACGACCTTGCTGAGTGGTGCAAGTTTTGTTTTGCCTGCTACAAGTTTTATGACAGGTTGTTGGTTATTGTTCAAGGACTTGCAGTAGATTACGCAGCCATATGCTCTCTCTGACGCGTCGCAGAACCCATGAAGCTCGATAGGTTTTTCAGTGTTGCCGATCCATCTCGAAATTTTTATTTCTGCTATGTTGTGAAGGTCGCTTTCTAATTCCAACCACTCTTGTTGCAAGTTTTGAGGAAGTTTGTCATCCCAATTTAAATTCATGGCCCACACCTTTTGGAAAAGTAGCTTGCCTTTTATTGTAACCGGAGATAGCCATCCGAGCGGGTCGAAAATCTTTGAGATATTGGACAATAATGTTCGTTTTGTTATGGCTGATAAATGTGTAGTATCAGCTGTTTGAGTGGCGTTCAGGAACGAAAAATTATCGTTACAGGGATTCCATGACAAGCCGAGTGTTTTGTTTGTCTCAGCGTGTTTAAAGTCGAACATATTTTGACTGATTAAATCACTTGATAATTCTTCAAGCAGCCTTGTATCGTTGCTAGCCCACTTTCGTAATTTGAAGCCACCGCCATTTAATATATTTATTATTTGGTGTTGCACCTCCTTGGCTTCTTTAATGTTGTTGTGACCCCCAAGAAGGTCATCGACATATAGTTGGTTGTTAAGGATGTTAACCGCGAGAGGATACTTGTGGCCATCGTCTTGGATTAGTTGTTTTATTGTTCGCATAGCAAGATAGGGCGCGGCCTTAGTGCCATAGGTTACTGTGCACAGCAGGTAGTCGTTAATAGTATGCTGAGGCGAGTCGCGCCACACTATCTTTTGGAGATGTTGATCTTCGTCCTTGATAAGTATTTGACGATAAAATTTTTCAATATCAGCTGTGTAGACGAATTGAAAAGTCCTCCACAATAATATCAAGCCTTGCAGATCCTGTTGCAAGTTTGGGCCGCACTCCATTAAATCATTTAGTGTGTAGCCTGTTTTTAGTTTACTGGACGCGTTGAATACAGTTCTTAATTTCGTGGTCAGTGAATCCAATCGGATGACCCCGTGGTGTGGAAGAAAACAGCTTGGTTCTCGCGGGACACTGCACAGCTTCATGTGCCCCAGCTGTAGGTATTCGTTAATAAACTTTTTATAGTTTTCTGCTAGCATCGCATCCTTGTTGAATTTTTTCTCTAGCTGTTTAAACTGAGCTATAGCTTGTCCCTTAGATGGTGCCAAATGTTCTTCAAAATTTTGCTTCATTGGCAGTTTGACGACGTAGCGGCCATCAGACTGTCTTGTTGTGGTTTTTTGGTAAAGAGTTTCACAATATTCCTGGACCGGTGTCATGTTGCTGCTATGTTCTGTTATTTCTTCCAGCTCCCAATAGTGTGAAATCTCTTCCAAGTTGTTTAAAACAGCATGGCAGTTAAATGTTTTGACATTTCCGACTAATATCCAGCCTAATTTAGTTTGCTGGGCTATCGGCGCGTTGGTGGGCCCTCGTAGTATTCCATCCATCAGGATCTCCGCGTAGACCTTTGCGTCCAAAAGAATGTCTACTTTTCTTGAGATGTTATATTCTGGGTCGGCTAGGTTTATGTTGTGTAAATGCGGCCATGGTTGTTTCTCGAATGTAAAGTTTGGTAAATGACCGACCACTTTTGGCATTACCAAAGCGTCTGTCACGAATGCGTAGTTATTAAAGCGAGATTCGCATATCAGTTTGACTGCTCCTCTACTATGTGCGGCGGTCGTTCCGACCCCAAAAACTGAAGCGTTTTGATTGCATCTTTGGAGGTCTAATCGCTGGGCAGCCGCTTCTGTTATTAAATTAATTTGAGACCCCTGATCCAGCAGACATCTCATGGTCATGAATGTGCCATCTCTAGCTCGTATTTTGAGTTCTACAGTAGAGAGTAACACCTCGTCATATCTGCCGGCCACGTGGTTTGATTTACGCGGTGTGTACGTTGCAATTTTCGATGTTGAAGGCTGCGGCTCACTATTCGATGATGTTTTCTCGCTTAAAATCTCATGTAGGATTGTATGTCGCGTCACGTCATATCGCGTCACGTAAACATTACTCTCGTGTGATTTTAAATTCTAAAAAAACTTTTGTTATACTTTTTGATATCAAGAATACGCCAATGTCATCAAAAAGACATGAACTGTTATACAAAACGTTATCTCAGTGTATAGTGCAGTGTATATAAAAAATTACAATACTTATTATTCATTTTCGAGTTGATTGAGTGAGAAACTAATATGAAAGTGACAATTCCCACTTGCTAAATATTTGCAACAAGTGCCCGTGAGATAATAAAATGAAAACAAACTGACAACATTAATTTGATTTATTTTAAAGAATATTTAATAATACGTGTTTTATTTTTTGTGCTGGGTAGGTGCAAAAATTGTCGCAATAACGAACTTTTTCTAAAAACATACTTTTCGTAAGATGAATAATTTCAACAATACTGCTAGTGTTCGGCTGGTGTAGCGGCATATTAGTCGGACTTAAGATCAAGAAACCCGAGTTCAAGCCCCAGAGCACACGACTTTTTTGATCAGCTAAATATTGTTTCCTAAGATGAATTTCTTAGATAATATAACTTTTCGACGTAATCGCACAAAGTCTGACACTGCACCAAATGAGAACAACTGTTTACAAGAAATTCTAGATGGCACCACTAGTAGTTTGCCAGATATATCAGACGATAGCGAGAATGACCAAATACTTCAGTTGAAGGAACAAATAGAAAATCTCACTTTGGAATTAACTAGTGCTCATAATGAAATAGAAACTTTATCCATAGAAAATAATAATTTAAAGCGCATAAATGAGAAATTGTTGAAAAACAATGAATTATTTAAAAAAGTGGTTGAAAGTCCTATATCTAAACATAATACGCCAAAAGTAAAAAATAATAATAAGCAATTTAATTCAAAACAAACCAAAGAAGATAAGCTTAGCGATGTGGGTTCTACAATCAGGTTGTCATTGAATGAAACCAAAACAACAATGGTCGAGAAGTCGAAACAGCATCCCATAAAAAATGAAAAAAATAAAATTTTTATATTGAGCGGAAATAAAAATAATAAAATTTTAAAATCCGCAGAACATGTATTTGAAAATGATCATGTTCATATTTGTCACTACTTAAAGCCTCGTTGTCACCTTAAATTTTTATTGGATGACGTTGAAAATATCACTTCAGAATTAACAAGGAAGGACTTTTTCATATTGATGATAGGGGAAGAAGACTTTACCGTTACGCATAATCATTTTGACCTTATATATAGAATACGAGAAAAGATGCAATCTATAACACACACAAACTGTATAATATGTTTACCTACATATAAATATGGAAACTATAACAGCATGTTCAACTGGAGAATAGAGAACTTTAATAATCTATTATATCTTGACATTTGTACACATGAATATGCTTTCCTTCTTGACTCTAATCTCAATCTGACATATGACTATAAAATGTTTAACCCTCGTACTGGCCAAATAAATAATTTGGGGATCCGTGTCATGCTCAACGATTTGCAAGCGCTTTTAATTGAAATTATGAAATTAAATGATAACACAACAGTTGGAAACATACTATTAAATGACAAAAAAGATATTGATTATGAATCATCACAGTTATTTCTCGAATAAATATTTATACATACTACATCAGAATATTGCTGGCTTGCTGAATAAATGTGAATCTCTATATGTTTGCTTAAATGATTTGGAAAAGAAAAAAATAAATGTAGAAGTCATCTGTATAACCGAGCATTTTATGATGGCAGGACTTGAACAGTATTTAGCACTACCAAACTACTGTTTGGCAGCTTGTTTTAGTAGGAAAACCAGCAAGAGAGGTGGTGCATGTATATTGATAAGAAGAGGACTCCAGTACAAAGAGATTCCTGACATAGCTGAACTTTCTATCGATAATGTGTTTGAGACCTGTGCTGTAGAATTATGTAGTTATAAAATTTTAGTTGTATGTATTTATAGAGTACCTAATGTAAAAAACTTGACTATTTTCTTTGAAAAGTTAAAAGCCCTACTGCAAAAAATAAATAAACGTAACTCTAATCATATTATCGTTGCCGGAGATTTCAATATTGATATATTACGGAAAAATAATGCTACTTTGGACTTTGAATGTTTATTTTTGAATTTCGGCCTTAAATTACAAATACAAGAACCCACAAGATTGTCAAGTAAATCATGTATAGACAATATTGCGCATAATTTTAAAAGTAACTGTAAAGCAGAAGTTTTAGAATTTGCGCTCTCTGATCATTCGGCTCAATTACTTAAATGTCCGATAAAAAGACAATTTATGATAAATAAATGGCAAAGTAAATGTCGCGATTACAGTATAGAAAATATGATGAAATTCCGTACTTGCTTGGAAAGTTTTTCATTTTCGGATATTTATAATACCAATGATTCGAATAAAGCATATAACATTTTCTTGAAAAACTTTAAGCTCTTTTACGACCTTTGTTTTCCTTATAGAAATATAATAATAAGAGTGAATAAAAAACCTAAGTGGTTATCTCGTGGCATAAAAACCTGTAGTAAGCAAAAAAGGCTTCTATTATGGCATTATCGTTTAAATCCATCTGTACATAATAAGACAAAATTAGAATCATACTCAAAAATCTACAAAAAAATTATAAAACTTACACAAAAAGCTCAGAATAACTACAATATACAAACATCCACAAATAAAATGAAAAGTGCTTGGAATATTGTAAATAGCTCTAGGCAACAAACTCTTAAAGAAATGATTTGTGAAATAAAAGTAGGCGAATGTTATATTCGAGACCCCAAAATAATTGCTAGTTTGTTTAATGACTATTTTGTTGACAAAATTCAATGTTCGAAAGAATCACAGCAAAATCAGAATGATTCATATTTTTCCGGAAGCCTTGGATCTATGTTTATGTCACCTGCCTGTCCTTTAGATATTTACACAATAATAAATAACTTGAAAGCCACTAGGAGTGTAGGTTACGATAAAATTTGTACGAAAGTAGTAAAATATGTGGCTGAACATATATCTGGACACTTGGCATATATTCTAAACTTAAGTATAGAAACCGGCACTTATCCGGAAAAAATGAAGGTTAGCATAGTTAAACCAATAATTAAAAAGGACAATAGACACTCGATGGAATGCTATAGACCGATAGCTCTTATACCAATCTTTTCAAAAATATTCGAAAAGTACATTTATAATAAAATGTACAAATATCTAGAAAAAAACCATTTGTTAGCTAAAGAACAAAAGGGCTTTAGGCAAGGTAAAACCATTAATATGGCTATTTTCGATTTCTCAAGAATAGTCATGAAGAATATGGATACAAGGACACCAGTATGCGCAATTTACTGCGACATGTCCCAGGCTTTCGACTGCGTAGATCATGGTACTCTTCTACGTAAGCTTGACTCATATGGATTCCGAGGAAATATTCTTCAGTTAATCAAATCGTACTTGAAAGATAGGACACAAAGGGTAGAAATAAGTAATATATGCATGCATACCAAAAGAGAAAGAAAACTCTTGTCTTCTAAACGCTCATTACAGTACGGCGTTCCACAAGGCAGCGTATTGGGACCGCTGTTGTTTGTTGTATATATCAATGATGTAGTAAGTGCAGTTAATCATCCTATATCTCTATTTGCTGATGACAGTACAATAATTGTGGAATGCGTCAATAATATAAATTATGAAGATGACATCAATAATACTTTACAATCCCTAGTAAACTGGCTTAAAAATAATAATCTAAAAATTAATCTTGACAAAACGAAACTAATGCATTTTAGTCAACGACTACCAGCTATTGATATGATAATTAAATATAATGATAAAAAAATAAATGATACTGATACTACAACTTTTCTTGGATTAATTATTGACAAAAAACTTGATTGGAAATCACACATAGAACAGTTATCAAAGAAAGTGAGTTCATCGGCTTATGCACTATATAAATTATCTCCTGTTCTTAATACAGATGCTCTAATAACTGCTTACCACGGTATTACTGTCTCTCTCCTGCGATATGGTATTATATTTTGGGGAAACTCTGTTTCAAAAGATGTTGCTTTTAAGGCACAAAAACGATGTATAAGAGCAATGTTCAGTTTGAAACAAATAGAAAGTTGCGAACCATTCTTTAGAAAACATCATCTGTTAACTCTTCCATGCCTATATATATTTGAAGTGGCGGTATTTGTTAAGACAAATCCAGATTTTTTTATAAGAAAATGTACAGTTAATAATCGCACCCAACGAGATAGCAGTAAACTATCGATATTTAAGGCAAATACCACACTTTTACGTAGAAGTATATTGCATATGGCTCCAACCATCTACAACAGCCTACCAGAAAGCATGAAAGAGCTAAATGTTACTTTATTTAAAAAGCGACTAAAAGAGCTTTTAGTAAAAAAATGTTACTATAACGTGAAAGACTTCTTAATGGATAAAAATAAATGTTGATATAATTGAGCTAAATGACTTTATTTATTAGATAATTAATTAATAATTGAATGACTATGACTTTTTGACATAATAATGAATTGAATTTTGACATTAAAGTTTATAATTATAGGTTTAAATTATATATTGCACAATTTAACTTTATGCTAAATAAAATTGCATGCTAATTTTGTATGCCATTATTGGCGAAAACACGTAGGACGAAGGCTAAATATTATTGTAACATTAACATTGTGTAAAAATGATGTATACTCGTGTTTTACAAATAAAAATCTTATCTTATCTTATCTTATCTTATGATGAGCGTTGTTACATATCTTGCATTTCTTACTTGAAGTGCATTTATTTTTATGGTAAAACAAACAGTTTTCACACACCGGTAATGAGTGTATTGAATTCACCTTAGCTTCGGGTGTCATGTTTAAAAACCTTTTGCATGTAATTAGAACATGATCGTTAGTATTGCACAATGGACAAACGCGCTCCATGTGGCTTTTAAATGTTTTAGGAAATCTGTGTTTGAAGTCCATAACATTTTCCTTATGTTTAGGTTCACTTTCCTTTGCAGGAGGACTTTGTTTGTTCTGTTTGCCTTTTTTGTTCAGAGGCTCTAATGCGGTAAATTTTTCTTCGAGAATATTAATTAATTCTTCGAATGAAGGAAGGTCACGCTTGTTTTTTCGGGTGTCCATATAGGCAGTATATGTTTCAGGGTCCATCTTCTCAGTCATGATATGCACTAGGATCGGATCCCAAGTTGAGGTGTCCACCCCAAGGTTATGTATTGCGTGAACGGTTTCTACACTTACATCGTGAAGTCGTTTGATCTCATAAGATGAATGTTTTTGCATCGTAGGTTGGTTCATGAAGGTTTGCATTTGTTTCGTGAATAGAAGTTGAATGTTGTTGTACCTGCGGTTCAGTATTTCCCAACAGGTGTTATAGTTTTCTGCCGAGATGGTTAGATGCTGCACGAGGCGTTCAGCTTCACCCTTAAGCTTCCCTTTAAGGTGCTGCATCTTTTGGGTCTTACTCAGCGTAGAGTTGTTATGGATTGCCTCACA
This sequence comes from Nymphula nitidulata, assembly GCA_947347705.1. Taxonomy (NCBI): domain Eukaryota; kingdom Metazoa; phylum Arthropoda; class Insecta; order Lepidoptera; family Crambidae; genus Nymphula; species Nymphula nitidulata. The sequence goes on along the minus strand of OX374634.1, from coordinate 19,148,899 downwards.
ATAAAGGTCTGAAAATGCTGGCCAGTTCATATAATTTCCAGAGAAAGTCGGCAACTCAATTTTTGGTGTATTTTCTTGTTGGTGTTTAACAGAGTTCAACTTTCGGCACAGTTTTGTTTTTATTTGTTCATAGGTTTCTTCGTACTGACAAAAATCTTCTTCGTAGCTGTCGTCCGTTCCCTCCAACAAATTGTCAATCTGCCAGTGTAATTCGTCGACAGCATTCCAGCGGGTCTGAAGAGTTTTTAGTTTATCTTCAATTTCCCACTGTTCAGATAAAATATCTATGTTAATGTTTTTAACAGCTCTGTTTAATGCTCGAAAATTCGTTTTCTGTTGGCACAGCAGCTCGTCGCTCTTCGATGAAGATCCTGTTGTTTCTTTATTTTTAGAAAGTGCTTTGCTCTCTCCCTGAGAGATCTCAGTGCTCGCACTGTCCTTTGTTGTTTTAGTGTACGGCTTTGTGTTTGAAATGAGCTGAAGGCCATCTGAATAGATCTGTTTTAGATGTTGAAATTCGTTCTTGGTGAAGTATTCATCTGACTTGTCCTCTTCTAGTTGCAGAAGAGTGTTATTGGAGACGTACTCACCCCACAGGTTGTTTAAAGTATCCACTCTTGTTTTGAGATACTCAGATGTTTTCCGACTTGCAGCATCTTTCTTGAAGTTTCCGATTATCCTCTCGATACTGGTTGCAATTTCTATTTGCCTGTTCAAAATTGTCTCCATTTTAAAGATAATAGTTTAGCTTCTAGAATGTTCTAGTTGATGTTCACAATAATAGCTCTACGGCGCGCCTATGGATGTAAATAAGCGCCAGGTCAAAGTAAAACTCACGTGTATGTACTTTATCTGCTTCTGAAGTGCGCTGTCTCAATTCAACAGGTGAGACCCGCTTGTGGGAGGCCTGCTAAACCGATCGCATAAATCACAGTTAAAGCACAAAACACAAGAACTTCACTTAATAACTCGAAGGACCAATATGTAGGATCGGAGTCCTAGCATATGATGTTAAGATGTAAGTTATAATACGTTAAATGTTGAAAGAATGTAAAAATGATGTTTGTTAGTTGAGAGATTGAATGACACAAGTGTTGCGTTAGAGCGTTTAATGGTCACTAAAAATAATACATAATTAATTAATTAAAATACAATGTACAAAGTCAGCGAAATGTTAGTAATGTAGGAGCTCGCTCGTACACTGAGACTTATTATTTAGATACCGTAAATCCTTATGAATAGAGAGGTTAAAGCTAATCGGCGAGCTTTACGAGGTTTTTACAATAGTAACGTTGTGATCAGACGGCGTGCAGCGTGGGGCACTTGATCAAGCGTCGCGTGGAGGCGCTGTGCGCGGCGTCGCTGTTGGTGTCGGCGTGCGTGCGCCGCTGGGGCGCGCTCGTCACCGCGCGGCTGGCGCTCGTGTGGGCGCGCGCCGACGCACTCACCACGCACGCCGACAGGTGCGCCCGCCCACGATACTAGCTGTTGGTGTCGGCGTGCGTCGCCGCTGGGGCGCGCTCGTCACCGCGCGGCTGGCGCTCGTGTGGGCGCGCGCCGACGCACTCACCACGCACGCCGACAGGTGCGCCCGCCCACGATACTAGCTGTTGGTGTCGGCGTGCGTCGCCGCTGGGGCGCGCTCGTCACCGCGCGGCTGGCGCTCGTGTGGGCGCGCGCCGACGCACTCACCACGCACGCCGACAGGTGCGCCCGCCCACGATACTAGCTGTTGGTGTCGGCGTGCGTCGCCGCTGGGGCGCGCTCGTCACCGCGCGGCTGGCGCTCGTGTGGGCGCGCGCCGACGCACTCACCACGCACGCCGACAGGTGCGCCCGCCCACGATACTAGCTGTTGGTGTCGGCGTGCGTCGCCGCTGGGGCGCGCTCGTCACCGCGCGGCTGGCGCTCGTGTGGGCGCGCGCCGACGCACTCACCACGCACGCCGACAGGTGCGCCCGCCCACGATACTAGCTGTTGGTGTCGGCGTGCGTCGCCGCTGGGGCGCGCTCGTCACCGCGCGGCTGGCGCTCGTGTGGGCGCGCGCCGACGCACTCACCACGCACGCCGACAGGTGCGCCCGCCCACGATACTAGCTGTTGGTGTCGGCGTGCGTCGCCGCTGGGGCGCGCTCGTCACCGCGCGGCTGGCGCTCGTGTGGGCGCGCGCCGACGCACTCACCACGCACGCCGACAGGTGCGCCCGCCCACGATACTAGCTGTTGGTGTCGGCGTGCGTCGCCGCTGGGGCGCGCTCGTCACCGCGCGGCTGGCGCTCGTGTGGGCGCGCGCCGACGCACTCACCACGCACGCCGACAGGTGCGCCCGCCCACGATACTAGCTGTTGGTGTCGGCGTGCGTCGCCGCTGGGGCGCGCTCGTCACCGCGCGGCTGGCGCTCGTGTGGGCGCGCGCCGACGCACTCACCACGCACGCCGACAGGTGCGCCCGCCCACGATACTAGCTGTTGGTGTCGGCGTGCGTCGCCGCTGGGGCGCGCTCGTCACCGCGCGGCTGGCGCTCGTGTGGGCGCGCGCCGACGCACTCACCACGCACGCCGACAGGTGCGCCCGCCCACGATACTAGCTGTTGGTGTCGGCGTGCGTCGCCGCTGGGGCGCGCTCGTCACCGCGCGGCTGGCGCTCGTGTGGGCGCTCACCACGCACGCCGACAGGTGCGCCCGCCCACGATACTAGCTGTTGGTGTCGGCGTGCGTCGCCGCTGGGGCGCGCTCGTCACCGCGCGGCTGGCGCTCGTGTGGGCGCCACCACGCACGCCGACAGGTGCGCCCGCCCACGATACTAACTGTTGGTGTCGGTTAGTATAGTGGTATGTTTAATGTGTTGCGGCGCATCGTCCAAAAACGCTCCATAGAAAATCTACAGAACAGGTGACATCACATGTTCCCATATTACTAAGACATGTATGGGCATACTGACAAAATTAATAATAACTAAGTATTAAATACGTTTTTATTAAAAGTTGTCATAGATATTTTAATTAATGTCAGCAATCTAATATCATTAATGTTTTTGATAATCTTTGAAAAAACATGTCGATTTCTTTTATTTTTAAAACATTAAAACTTCAACAATATTTCATGTCTTTTATGTTTGAATTGTTTTTATGGGTAACAGTAGCGTATAATTTTTGATTTTTTAAAAATTAACGCCTTATTGAAACTTAGGCAACATCCCAAATGAATACAGTTGGCGATGTTACGATACAGCCATCTTGTTATAAAAATATAAAATATTGATTACATTCCCTTTTAAAATGCTATCGATTCCTACTAAATAATCAACTGGGTTTCATTAGGGGATACGACTACAGCTATCAAATTTGAATTGTCACAGGACTCATGTTATGCGAAAGGGACTATTATAGTTCGAGACCTGTGGTTGTGACAGTGCAGTACTCGTGTGTGATGTCTCTCGCTGGTAAAGTAGCGTCGCGCGTGCGGTAGTGATATATTATTATAGTCCGGGAGGTAGCTCTATAGTTGAGCGAGTCATTTTATACCGGCTGAAAATCATAACAATAATAGTTTTCCCCTAACACATAACAGCTCCGAATGTCAGCTGCTCCGATAGCGGTGGAGTGAAAGGAGACAGCATGATAAAGTCATTGGAAAAAAATCTGCTCCGATAATTTTTATACCAAGACAACGAAACCCCACTTGTCCATACAGCTGACGATTATTTAATTTAAAAATGTGATTAAAACAATCATTTAATACAGTTTCGCTTGGTATAAAAATCATCGGAGCAGATTTTTTCCCAATGACTTTATCATGCTGTCTCCTTTACCTCCACCGCTAGTGCGACAACTGACGCTCACTTTACTAATTACCGAACATTAAACAACTCTTTGAAATAAAATTCCTAGAAAAATTGCAACGCTACCTCCTGGTGTATTATGTGTTTGGTTGGTGTCTGACGGCGGCGTTGTGGCAGGTTGCACGACGCGGCGCGTGCGCTGGAGCTAGCGGGCATGGCCGCTGGCCGCCGCGGGCCCGCCGCCACCGCCGCCGCCAACGCCGCCGCCAGCGCCGCCGCCAGCGAGGTCAGTACTTTCTTCACTTGTACCAAATTACATGTTTTCATTTTTACTCTTCTTCGACTTTAAATGTAAAGACATTTAAATCGAAACATTATTCAATAATTTTATCGACAGGAACGGTGCCCATTAATGAACCCTGAGGAACAATACTAAAAGTAATGATTTAATTAGAAATGTGGATAGTTATTTAAATACGATTTGTCTGAAACATTATGTTACTAGTGTACGACGAGAATCACTTGAGTGAGTCATACGTACTGATACCGATGCTGGCTAATTTGGATAGCAGTATCTTACAGTTTATCTTGTCAAAGGCTCTGCTCTATTTTGGGTAACCTACGTTGATCGGCTGAACAGAGTCCAAAGCATTTACATGGAAAAATCTACAAAGTTTTCTTGTTCTCGGACGGCGACAGAACCACTCTAATGTGAAAATAGAAATAAAGAATATCCAAAGTATTTGTAACATATGTAAGTATGGTGATCGTGTCGCAGGCGCGCGCGCTGCGGGCGTCGGCGGCGGCGCTGGTGGCGCGCCACGCGGCGGGCGCGGGGCTGCGCGCCGAGTGGGACGCCGCCGCCGTGCTGGCGCCCTGCCCCGCCACCGGCCGCCTCATGGTACGTACTGTGCGTGTGTGGTGCGCCGCCCGCGGGCGTCGGCGGCGGCGCTGGTGGCGCGCCACGCGGCGGGCGCGGGGCTGCGCGCCGAGTGGGACGCCGCCGCCGTGCTGGCGCCCTGCCCCGCCACCGGCCGCCTCATGGTACGTACTGTGCGTGTGTGGTGCGCCGCCCGCGGGCGTCGGCGGCGGCGCTGGTGGCGCGCCACGCGGCGGGCGCGGGGCTGCGCGCCGAGTGGGACGCCGCCGCCGTGCTGGCGCCCTGCCCCGCCACCGGCCGCCTCATGGTACGTACTGTGCGTGTGTGGTGCGCCGCCCGCGGGCGTCGGCGGCGGCGCTGGTGGCGCGCCACGCGGCGGGCGCGGGGCTGCGCGCCGAGTGGGACGCCGCCGCCGTGCTGGCGCCCTGCCCCGCCACCGGCCGCCTCATGGTACGTACTGTGCGTGTGTGGTGCGCCGCCCGCGGGCGTCGGCGGCGGCGCTGGTGGCGCGCCACGCGGCGGGCGCGGGGCTGCGCGCCGAGTGGGACGCCGCCGCCGTGCTGGCGCCCTGCCCCGCCACCGGCCGCCTCATGGTACGTACTGTGCGTGTGTGGTGCGCCGCACAAGGGCGTCGGCGGCGGCGCTGGCATACAGTGTATACAGAGCGGCGACGACAATACGACGTTAAGTTAAAACATGAGCATATGATTTGCAAGTATAAAATAAATATTATTCATGTCATATTTCATATGATTTCTATATAAACTAACTAATGCAGCCAACGCTCTTACTGCCTTTAAGTTTGATCCATTCCCAAATCATATCAATTTCAAATTATCCAATTTCTTGAAGTTTAATCCCTAGTTTGTCCAATTCTGTGTGTCTCGGTGCACTTAACAAGTGGTTGTTGCGTAGATGCGCGCGCGCACGCTGGTGGAGCGTCTGCGCGACTCGTGGCAGCACCTGGTGCGCGACCGAGCCACGCGCGCGCTCACCTACAACGACGAGCAGTTCCACGTGCTCGAGCGGATCACCGTCGCCGAGACCGGCCGCCGCCTGCGGGCGCTCCACGCACGCGCCGCGCCCCAGGCCGCCGCGCGCGCCGACCTCGTGGCCGACTGGTATGACGTCACGGCCGCCGCCTGCCCGCGCCCCACGCACGCGCCGCGCCCCAGGCCGCCGCGCGCGCCGACCTCGTGGCCGACTGGTATGACGTCACGGCCGCCGCCTGCCCGCGCTCCACGCACGCCGACCTCGTGGCCGACTGGTATGACGTCACGGCCGCCGCCTGCCCGCGCTCCACGCACGCCGACCTCGTGGCCGACTGGTATGACGTCACGGCCGCCGCCTGCCCGCGCTCCACGCACGCCGACCTCGTGGCCGACTGGTATGACGTCACGGCCGCCGCCTGCCCGCGCTCCACGCACGCCGACCTCGTGGCTGACTGGTAACTGACGTCACGGCCGCCGCCGAGTGACAGTACTGACACAGTGACTACATCGAACTGGTACCATTAATACTGTAACTACACGCCGCCGTGTCATCGTGGTAGTCTTTTAAATTTTGCTTCGACATTTACTTGTCCAATATATGATAAACTGAATCTAATCTATCATCATTAAATAAAATAATATAAAATTACCAGCCTGTATACAAGGTGGTGCCCTTGCTACGTGGTAAAACACACGAGGAGAATCTAATTTATACTTCAATCAACCTCGATAAAGAATAAATCTAAATAAACCACCGTCATTACTATATGAATAAGTGAAGTGAAAGTGACAACAAACTTAAAAAATTACATTTAAGTTGTTAGTTTTGTTTGCATTTATTCTTTATCGAATTTGGCTGAACTTTAACATAATATAATACAATGTATTCGCAATCATAGTCATAGCATAATAACAGATTATAGTAAACAGGTGTTGGTGGGAGAGCCCGTATGAGTGCCCTTACGGATGTCAGGAATATGTATCGGCAGGTACAAGGTGGCGGCGACGGTGTACCTTCAGACCCAAATCCTGGACAAGGACGTGGCCGGCTGCGAGCTGAAGCTGCTGGCGCTGGGCTCACGGCTGAAGGAGGCCGAGGCCGCCGCCCGACTCGAGCTGCCCACGCACGTGAGTAGCCCGCCCATACTACCACTGCACCTACTGTCGAGAATTACGACAATATTATCACTAGAGAAAGAAAAGCTTTAATCGCCTAACACCGACCCACAGTCACCCAACACAATCACGGCATCACCAGGCTTGGCATCTATCGTACATTCTTTGATTTGTACACAAAATTATGTCTGACAAAGGGAACCGATTACTTGTCCGAAGGTCATTTGACCGAAAAGGGACCGACATCGTTTTGCTATGTGTGTTGTGTTTTACATCTTCAGACTATCAATATATCCTTTGACATAAGTGATTTTAAGAATAACTCTTTATTATTGGCCGAAGTCTCTTTTGAAGTTCAATATTATGTAGATGATTTATTTGCCATACTTTCACTTGACCAAAACCACATTTTATTGGACTGAATATTATTTCTCTGCATACAATGCTACATGCTTATTTGCTTGCAGGCAAGCGCGCAAGGAAGAATGTATGCTTGCTTGCTCGCATGCCTGCATGAGTGAGCATCTCTCGAGGTTCGCGGAAATTAAAACCAATTACGCCTTCATGTAATTCAGGTCCGGTCTTTCGTGGAATATTGTTCACGCTTGTTGTTTTCGCAGAGTTGGCAGGCCTCCGACAGGGTAGAATGCAACCAAAGCAGGCAAATAACTTGTTATAGCACTCTCCATGCCATTAGCAATATTCACAGCTTTTGCTAGAGTTAGATCCCGAATTTCTAATAGTCTATCTTTGACTCTGGGAGATGTGAGGCCACATACAAATCTCTCCTCATTATCGGAGTTTATATTGGTGTGAACTGGATCATGAAAATAATGTTTCTATAATACCGTTTACCACCGTGGGGGTTTGAACTAGGCCAATAGATATTATTATGTTATTCATAAATATAATGGCTGTAAACCTTCCTCAATAAATAAAATAAAATAAAAAAAATACTTTTTTGAATGAAACCAAATTTTGTTGGATACTAACATTAATTACTTTTGTTTTATGAATACACAATATGCAAGAAGGTATTTATGGTATGTACAGTCGACAGCACATCAACCGTAACAGCTTGACCTTGAGACCGCCCTTACTGCGTTCGTAATAGAAGCGGCTTTCCTAGTGCAACTGTTAAACTTGACGTGCTGTCGTCTGTACAAAGTGTACGATGTACAATAACATTACCTTAACCAAAGCTGTGCACCTTGAATTGGTGTCTGACTTAAAATCATCAGCCTTTCTGGCAGCTTTACGCCGCATGGCTGCTAGAAGAGGTACTCCAGCTCATTTATACAGTGACCAAGGAACATGTTTTATAAAAGGTAACAGAATAATCCAAGAAGAGCTGGAAACATTTAAACAGAATCAAGAATTTATGCAGGAAATAACAGAATTAGGAATTTCCTGGCATTTTAATGCACCCTCGTGGCCTTCTGCTGGAGGATTGTGGGAGGCCGCCGTTAAAAGTTTAAAACACCATACCAAGAGAGTAATTGGTGATCAACGGCTCACATATGAAGAGTATAGCACATTGTTAGCTCAGCTAACTGTTAGCTTAAAGCATGCCTAAACTCAAGGCCACTGTGCTCCTTAACAGAGGACCCGGGAGACCTAGATTTCCTAACACCATCTCACTTTTTAAGTAGCGGACCTACCTTAACATTAGTTGAAACGAAAAAGGACTTAAGAACTCGTTGGCATATAACACAAAAAATATTTGGCGATATCTGGAAACGCTGGCGCAACGAATATCTAACACAGTTATCAACACGCTGTAAGTGGAGAAGGCCGCAACGTAACTTTCAACTTGATGACGTAGTGTTAATACACGATGCTAATCTACCAGCAGGAAAGTGGGCTCTAGGCAGAGTTATCGATCTTCATCCGGGACCCGACGGTTATGTCAGAGTTGTTACTCTAAAAACAAAAAATGGAGTCATAAAAAGACCTATCGTTAAATTATCAATATTACCCGCAAACCAAGAGAACGTGAAAGAAAGCGAATGCAAAGAAGAAGTCGATAAACACCAACTATCAGAATCAAACAAGCAAACAGGAGAAAAGAAAGAAGAAATAAAAAGAAACAGACGAAGGAAAGGTTTTTGTTTTTCAACAATAGTCATGTCTATTTTATTATTATTTTTGAATGTGCTAACTTCCGTAGAAAGCAAATATAACATAACAACCTTACAAGAAAACAGAGGTCTCTATTTCGACAAGGTAACCAACATGTACCTTGTAAGAGACCATTGGAAACTTGTCGTTTATTACGACATGAATCCTTATTGGGAAGGCACACTAGCATTTACAAAGTATCTAAAATACTTAGAAAACATATATTCCACGATAAGAAACGCGTCACATTGCGATGGGATAATATTACAGTTACGTCACGGTGACGCGGAGTTAGCGTACTACAATCAAATATTACTGAATCAGCAAAACGATGTGCGCCCACGACGGAGGCGCGGCCTTATCAATGGAGTGGGGAGCATTGCAAATACATTATTCGGAGTACTCGACGACCGCTTTGCTGAAAAGTATGAGAAAGATATTGCTCTCATAAGAACAAATCAAAACCATTTAGCAGCATTATGGAAAAATCAGACATCGGTGGTGGAAGCAGAGTTCAATTTCATGAAAAGAACAGAAAACGTTATGGATAAACAGCATAAATTTGTCAACCAAAAAATCATAGACTTCGATAAGTCCATTAACATTCTGAAAGCAGAAATAAACAATGTGTCAAAAATCAATGATTTTACCCTCACTGCCTTAATGACCAATAACATATTAACCCACCTTAAAACTATGCAAACGTCAGCCTTAGACACTATAACGAACATTTATAACGGAAAATTTAATCTACATCTTATTACACCGGAACAATTACGTGATCAACTCAACATCATATCAGGAAGACTACCTAGTGACTTGCGCTTACCTGTCGATACTGCTGAATTATCTAAAATCTATAATTTACTCAAAATGAAAACTAGAATAACAAAGCATTACATGATCTTTAGAATAAAAATTCCATTAATAAGCAGAGATATTTACGAAGTTATGAAACTCTTTTCCATACCGCGGCAACTGAAAGAAATGATGACACTCATTAAACCAGTAAGTTAATATGCAGCTTTACATTTAAAGAAAGGCGCCTTACTATCATTGTCTGAAAGTGATTTAAAATCATGTTTACACGTAGATACAGAAATAATTATGTGCTATCTAAGACGCCCAATTTTACAAATTAAAGATGATGAAACCCTGTGCGTAACAGAAAATAACACAAGGACATGCAGAACTACCTCTACCAATTGCTTAAACAAATGGGAAGAGCTCAACAAAATAAATAGCTATCTTTACTTTTGTTGTGATGAATGCTCACTTAAATTAATTTGCGCGGATCAGGTGTCAGCCCTACAATTGAAACAAGCTGGCTTGCTTATAGTGAGTCATGGCTGTATTATAAAATCAAAGGATTTTACAGTGTACTCACACAGATTAGATACCAGTAGTCTGAATATTACGCCAGAATTAGAAACAATTGATATCGCTCCTATCAATCACATTATAAACATACCTATGACCAAATTAGACATATTTGTTAAAGAAAACGATAAGATTCAACGCACCATACAATTGGCTGAAATACAAAATCAAATTGATGTAATGAAACAGACAATACCGTTAAGTGACGGAGTATCAAACCATGATATACATCACTATGCTACGATATACATCGTGATAGCAGTTCTAGGAGTTGTAGCAGCAGTGGTGGTGTGGAGGCGGTACTTACTTACGGCGTGCGGGAAGCGCTGCACAACAGCACTCAAGATCTATCCCGAACGTACAATTTAGTGTCAGTGAAAACCGAAATAAATTACATAGTAGTGATGTGCGTTTTCAATCTAGTGATAGTGATAACAAAGGGCAATATAGTGCGGGTTGTTCGCGAAAAATACAAAAAGATATGAGCACATCGCCGATGCTCCGTTCAGTGCTATCAATTCCGGACAGCTGTGCACAAATGTCAAATCACTAGTTATTATTAATTTTAGTTTTTAAAAGAAATGCCCTTCATCTTGTTAATAGTTTAAGAATCATCTCACAGCATCTCTCATCTCTTTTCTCCCCTGGGAGCATGTACGGTGTACAATAACATTACCTTAATATCAGCACTTTTGTAAGCGGTTCATATTAGCCATATATTAATTTTATCACAGAACATAAGAGAGAGGTTAGAAGTAGTATCAAGCGACGTTAGTACCAGAACCAGTGTCGCCTCTCGCACACATGTTAATGATAAGTTCGTATTTTACTACATAAAAAACCATTACGCGATTGGTTCCTGAAAATCGGTACAAAAATGTATCAAGTGAAAAACAGACCATTTAAATACATGCCATATTTCCACAGCATAAAGATTGAATTTGTTTGTGCACATAAATTGTAGTGTTACCAGAATAAAAATAAAATGCAATTTGATGGGAAATTTTGAGTTCGTTGATGTATTTAATAGTGACTTAAACGAATGAAAGAACTCTTTAAATTTTATGTTGTGTACGATGTACGTGCGTGTATGTCGGGAGCAAATAAAAGATAGGTTACCGAACGTGTTGGTTTAATCGTGGCGCGGGACGACTGCCGCTAAAAACATAGCTGTACATTATTTTGCTTACGCTGTAACATGAGACCATTGTATTGTCCCCACATCATTCCTCCCCTATGAGAAAAAATTTACAATATAAAAATTACAATAAGAAAAAGACAAAAAAATATATACCTACAGAAATAATAACAAGTGGGACACTAATAACTTAATTATATCTTTCTAGAACAAATGTTCGTGCTCCTTACATAAACATTTTGTCCCTTGCGAGAATCAAAACCAACTGTTTGGCTTTGTAGTTCTGGGAGCGAACTACTATTTACTAGACCAAGTCATGTGTTTAAAAAATAATGATTATAAATTGTTATTTTAAACTATTTAGGATTAGGTACTATAAAAATTCTAGATATTAAGGTAGGTAAATAAAGTATACAAATGATACTGACATTACATTAATCTTTACGAGTAGATATAGTCTAAGCTAAACAATAAAAATAAAATAAAAAATTATAAGTATTACCTTATATAATTTAATGTAGCGCATATTATGGCACAAACTTTCTTCGTCACAAGTAGGTAATTGTGCGCGAGTGTCTGTGCTGATGCTGGAGCGGCGGGCTGCTGTGCCGGCTGCAGCCGCATCGGCACAATCTCTACCTTGACCACGGGCGTAGATAGATTTACGCTAATTTTTATATAAAGCGCACTGGTGGTTTGATCACGCGGCCATAACGTGTTACGAAGGTCCTCGCATGAGAATCGCTAGGGTTGTCGCTTACATTACGGCTGCACTCGTCCGATAATTGCATAGGAAGAGAATTGTCCACATTTTGGCTACTCTTATTTGTGTTACTAACTTCTTCATTTAACACGTAAGCTGGCTTCAACCTATCAATTGAAATGCGAACTTGACGGTTAGGTAATTGAATTAAAAAGGTTTTGGGCTCTCGGTCTAGAACTTTATATGGACCATCGTATGGCGGCTTTAATGATTTATGTACTGTATCATCCCTAATGAAAACGTAGTCACATTTCTCTAAATTAGGATGTACGAAGAATTTTCGAGAACAGCGTGAATTCTGATTACATGGAGCATAACGATTAATTGTTTCGCGGATTTTACTTACTAGACTAAGGGGATCAATGGGGTCGCGTTCTTGAGTGACATCATAGAATTCTCCAGGCAAACGTAATGTTCGCCCGAAAGTCAACTCTGCCGCGCTCACTCCGCTATCACTGCGACAAGCAGCGCGCAGCCCTAACAACGCGGTAGACAATTCATCGACCCAGCAATTATTATCCAAGCGTGCCATCAATGATGCTTTCAGCGACCGGTGCCACCGTTCGACCGCGCCATTACTTTGGGGGTGATATGGCGTAGTACGTAATTTATTAACCCCTAATAATTTCATTAAGTTGGTAAAAAGGCTGCTTTCGAACTGGCGTCCCTGGTCGCTAGTAAGCTTCACCGGCAAGCCGTAACGCGAAATCCATTCGTCATAAATTGTCTTAGCCACAACATCAGCAGAAATCTCCTTTAGAGGAAAAGCTTCCGGCCACCGTGTACATCTGTCTATGACAGTTAAACAATATCTATATCCTTGTGGAGAAGTGGGTAGCGGCCCAACTATATCTACATGGATGTGCTCAAAACGGTTTGCTGCCGGGAATTGACCAAGTTGCGAAATTGTATGTCTACTGATTTTCGACTTCTGACATTGTATACACGCCTTAGCCCATTGTCCTACGTCCTTATTCATTCCGGGCCAAAAGAACTTCTTGCAAACTAATTTTCGTGTAATTCGTACTCCTGGGTGACTTAAATTGTGGATACTGAAAAATGCAAGCTTTCGAAATTCGTCCGTCAGATAGGGTCTTATTTCATTAGTAGAAACTTCACAGTAAATAGACTTGTTTCCCGTGGGAACGAAAAGTTTCTTTAGACGCACCTGACTATTGTTTATATTATTCGACACCGACAGCGACAAATACTTATCTTTTGCTTGCGAGTGAGCAAGCTGATCGTAATTGAGTACAGTCGGGCAGTAAACTGTTTCCACGCGAGATAACGTATCGGCTACGATATTAGCGGAGCCGCTAATATGCCGTATGTCGGTCGTAAATTCGCTGATGAAAAGTAACTGTCTTGTACGTCTAGGAGTTTCCTTATCATCTTTACCAGATTTATTAAAGGCGTGACATAATGGCTTATGGTCTGTATACACAGTCAGAGGTCGACCTTCGTGCAACTTTCGAAAGTGTTTTAATGACATATAAATGGCTAATAATTCACGATCGTAAGTGCTGTACTTCTGTTGTGCCTCAGTCAATTTTTTAGAATAGTACCCTAACGGTTGCCATGAGTTAACTGTTTTTTGCTGCAAGACGGCACCGACGCAATTATCCGATGCATCCGTCATCAAAGCCAAGGTCGAATCAGAATAAGGGTGAGATAACGTAACAGCGTTTTGTAGTGCTGTTTTACACAGCTCGAACGCATGGTCAGCTTGTTCGTCCCATGCGATTATAGTTTTATCTTTTTTCTTTGTGTTAATTAAATATTTGTTAAGTTCTGCTTGATAGTACGCGGTATTAGGCAAATGGGAGCGATAAAAGTTGACCATACCTAGGAAGCGCCGTAATTCTTGCACTGTTTTAGGTTTAGGATAATTTACAATGGCATCTACTTTGTCTTGCAGGGGTTTTATACCCTCGGCGCTGACTTCATGACCCAAAAATTCTACTTTTGTTTGTCCAAAAGAGCACTTAGAAAGATTAATAGTTAATCCGAATTTTTTAAAACGCTGAAATACTAATTCTAAATGGATTTTATCCTGATTTTTGTCATCGCTTGCCAAAATCAAGTCGTCCAGGTAACAATAAACAAAATCTAAGCCTTGTAACACGTTATTCATGAAACGCTGAAATGTTTGTGCCGCATTACGTAACCCGAATATCATTCTAGGAAATTCGAACAAGCCAAATGGCGTAATTATCGCTGTTTTTGAAATATCCTCTGGTGCTATGGGTATGCAATGGTACGCTCTATTTATGTCGATTTTTGAAAATATCTTTTTCCCCGCCAAAATATATGTGAAATCATGCAAGCGCGGGATTGGGTACCTATCCGGCTTTGTAATAAAATTTAATTGCCGATAGTCTCCACACGGCCTAATGTCGCCACTTTTTTTCGGGACTATGTGGAGTGGACTAGCCCAAGGGCTATTAGATGGGCGACATATACCAGCGTCTTGCATGATGCGGAACTCTTTTTTAGCCAATTTATATCTGTCGGGCGGCAAAGGGCGCGCCCGGGCGTGCACCGGAGGACCTGACGTTTCTATATAATGCAATATATTATGCGGTGTCGTAATTTCCTGGAATGACATTGGTTTTGTAATCTCCTTATACTTATTTAATAGCTTACTATAGGGATGCACATCACTAATTGTTTTGATGCTGGATTGATTCACACTGACTACTGAACCAATAATATTTAAATCTGTCACCTGGTCTCGTAGTTGACGCGCACTGAGGTCCACAACTAACTTATGATAGGTTAAAAAATCTGCTCCTAAGATCGGCTGCTTCACGTCGGCTATCACAAAGTCCCAACGGTATGGCCTACGCAATTTTAAATTCAGCTCGAGCGACTTAACACCATAAGTTTTAATTTCCGTACCGTTTGCGGCGAAAAGTTTATACTCGTCACATTGTGAATAACACTTTTTACGCGTAACAGGCAAAACGGAAACGTTGGCCCCTGTGTCAACTAAAAACCTAAGACCACTATTAATGTCCGTGACACAAAGGCGGTTACAGGGCGAAACGGCACAAACCTCCGCCGATTGCTGTGCCTCGCCCTTTAGTTTTCCTGGGGTTGTGATTGCTTCCAAGTACAAGGCTGCAGGCATTTGTACGCATTGTCTTGGAATTTGCGGTGGTAGAAGCACAACCTGCCAGAGCTGGCATCACGTTGCGAGCGCTGCGCCGACATGCTCCTATGCGAGCTCGCTGAGCGTGATCGTGGACGACTATGATGGTTCCAGTTCCTGCGTCTCGGTCTAGCGCGCTCTAGATTCATCATGCGGACGCTTAGTTTTGCGATCTCTGCCATGATAAGTGCTGTATCACTCGATGAGCTAGGGCGGGATACTTCGGCGACCTGACCTGGGCGGGCTACTTCTGCTACGTTATCTGCTACCGCTGCTAAACGGTCTAGGTCCGTTGTGTCGGTGACAGCGAGAACTGCTCGAACCGTAGATGGCAAATGACCCTGCCAGAGCACGCGTAGCGTGTCGTCCGGGATTTTATCTCGAGCTAGGTTTCTCATACGGTGAAGGAGCTGCGAGGGCTTTTGATCGCCGAGCTCCATTTCGCCAATGAGCTTCTCGATCTGCCTTGTTTTCGAGTCTTCATATAGCGCCAAAAGCTTTGCCTTCAACGCCTCGTATTTCTTAGTCTCGGGCGGTCTGGTTAAGAAATCGCTCAACTGTGTGATGACTTCTTTTGGTAGTTTTGAAACTACCAGATCGAAACGCGAGTCGTCTCCCAGTTTTTGTGGCGCCAAAACTGCTTCCGTTCTAATGAACCAGACGCGTGGTTGATCTGCCCAAAAGTCAGGAATTCGTGACAAAACGGACACTGACATGACCTCATGTGGCGGCGTCGTTACACTACCGGCGGCAAGTCCTGCTACTTGTTGCTCCATATACATTTTATATTTTTAACACTTTCACTTTCTTTATTTCCACTAAATTCATTTATGTTTATAACTTAGACTGTCCAAAATGCAAACGTTCGGGGTCACCAATGTACGTGCGTGTATGTCGGGAGCAAATAAAAGATAGGTTACCGGACGTGTTGGTTTAATCGTGGCGCGGGACGACTGCCGCTAAAAACATAGCTGTACATTATTTTGCTTACGCTGTAACATGAGACCATTGTATTGTCCCCACATGTTGTAATAATAGTAATAGGAATAAAAAAATATTTTTCTTAACAATAGGTGTTCTTATTAAAATCGTTTTTGGTAATTGATGCAAACTAAGATCTATAATTGTGAGGGAGATAGGTTCCCTAAGAATCCATTGCAGTTCATATTCAGTTAGATTTTTGAAAGGATTGAGTTGTTATCTTTTGGGCACATATTTGGCTGCGATTAGGATTATTAAAATATGTCATATATTATACTAATTACAGCCTCTGCTTTCTTGTACCCTCGCCTACTTATTGTGTTTAAAATTGCTTGTACTGTGTTGTGTTTAATTAGTGGATACCTTTTACTGGCTCTCTGTTTTTATCTCCTTCTATGTAAGCTTGGTCTTGCAATAACATAAATAAATATTTAATTTTTCAATTTAAACATAATATCACAAGCTCTCGTGAGGGTTTTCACTTTATGCTCTGTCTTTCAAATGAATGTTTAAAATTATAAGAAATATATTCTACAAAAAAATAATATCATTAATGAGTGAATATATATATGTAAGTAAGTAGCTACTTATTTAATTCAATTTCTTAAGCGACTCATAAATAAAATACAGCATACAAAGAGAATGGGATCACTACAGTTTAATTTGTCAAGCTGCATAACACTTCCGGTAGTTATATGACAATAAAAAAATCACATAATCTGGAATTAGAGGCTTTCCAGAGTAAAGTTACTTGTCCAAATCTCATTTCTTTATGCCACTATGGTTTTTGTTACATAAAAAGCTAACCCTAATTTTGGAGACTTTTTTTTTGCTATTTTATGAGGTCGGTCAAGATTTTTATAATTAGAACATTGTGTCTGAACGAACGTTTGTAACCTTGTGTTGTGTGAAATAGATATAGTTTTGTGAATGTGCGATATGGAAAATCATTAAAATAAAAGCTAACTTGGTCAAGTGGGACCTGAATAAGTGAGAAACCTCCACAGCTAGACAATGGAATCCCCTATATTTGGGATTAATTCTTACAATTTTATCGTTATAGTTACCTCTATAATTGAGACAGCGAGTGTATTTTACCTCTTTTACAGAGATAATATCAATTCATCACCTTTCTAACTTCCACTACGCATATTAATTTCCGTTTTGTTTATGGATTGAAATCTAAAGTAACTGAATACTTACAAGAGGAGGAAGAAAACTTGCTGAAAAGTTATCGAAACGTCGGGTCATAATAATAATGTAAGATCTAAATAAACGCGAGTTAAATCTGGCTGATTGGTTTTATTTCAAATGTTTACAAAATACATTTTTTATTTAATAATCGCACCACTCTAACTGAAATAACCTTTATTCCTCTATTAATAGTTCCCTTTGTATATGTAGACAGATATTTATTTATGTTTATGTGAGATACTGGGGAAGTGGTATACCTCTTTAAGCGAGACCAATTCGCAGATCCCTTAATGTCCCAGTTATCCAGTTTTCACGTATAGTGAAATTCATTCATTCATTTTCGCGTTGTGAAATTAATCGTGGCTATCTACCTCAATAAGTGGCATCATAAAGACTAGCATCATATTTTTATATTTGGAGTTTTTGGCGAGATTTAATGCTGTCATATCAGTCAAGATTTTTATTACAATAATTACAAAAAAACTGTCTGAGCGAACATTGTGTTATAAAATTGGTATAAGTAGTTTTGTAAAAGAAGTGTTTGTGTTTACATTACATGCCATTGGAAGATCATTGTAATATAAGTGAATTTAATGTGAAGACATTGAGAAAGACACTAAGAATTGCATTGAAATGTGTTGCATTGCACTAGCATTTCAATGCAATATTTGTAGAAAATACTTAAGATATGGCTGTATGGGCGTTCCTTCCTTGTGTTCTACAATAGAGAGAATATATGAACAGCAAAAACTAGTACATAACCTCATTTTTTCAGTGCTTTATTTTTATTTAATGGCAAAACTTAGTCCTTATCTTAACGTAGTCTGTGATGGCAAATATTTCGTATTTTTGTAAATATTTCATAGTTATTTACGTAGCAAAAAAAGACGTGATAATAAAGTGTAAGGTGTCTTACGTTGAACTAGCGGATGGTTCAACATTTACGAAATTGATGTCAGTTTGTTTTGTTTACATACTTGGCACAAGTGAAAAAAACGAGTAACATCAAAGAGTTTTGTTATTGGAAATAGTTACTAGGCAATAATTTGACATCATAACATTTCGTTGTAATATTTTCTAATTAAATTAAACATTGATATATTTTTGACTCTTTTGTGCAAAATAAGTGTGACGTGCTGGCAACTCTTTTAATTTACCCCAAAAAGCATACATTGCGGGCTAAATACAAAGCCACTTTTATTGACGACGTACACAGCCAGCAATGTATATTTTTGGCATGACGTCGTTTTAATTTAATGTTTTTCACTATTTTACAGTAAAAATGTACTAAGCGATGATAAGAAATGTCTCAATGAGTAAGATTATAAGTTTTACTTTGCTTCCAGCGTGTTAAAGTAGCACAAAGAGGCATTTTTCCACTAGTTTTGGCATAATATTGCTCTACATAGGTTAGCGAAGTACTGAGCGCGTCGAATCGTCAAAAGGACTGGATAAGAGTGTTTACTCTTATGCGCGGCGCGCGCGTCCCGCCCACTTACGCCTTCTAACTACTCTCTATGTTCTGTGAATTTTATTGTATTAACGTCAGTTCGCCATTAGCAAGCATACAATCATCACGCGTTCTCATTAATAATATCATTTTAGCATAGCATAGTTCAGTGTAACGTTAACATAGCAATAAACTTTCTGTCATCATTCTCTAATCTTTTATTAACATTCTTAAAGGTGTATGCCGCCCCGTACACAAAGTATGAATATAAAACACAGTAAACGTATAAAAACATGGTATGATATAAAAGGGTGATATAAACACACATATACAAGTTAATCGTAACAATTTTGTTTGTTTTTTTTTTTTTTTTTGCATAATACAACTCCACGTACACGGTTTTTTATTCGTTGTTTTCCTAAGCTTGTGAACCCTCTTCAATGGCTACCTTTCTGTTTCTAGAAGCCAGAAGCCGAGAAGAGGAGCGACGAGCAGGCAGAGAAGGCGTCCAGACCGCCGGCGGACGGCGCCCGCGCGGGTGTCAGCTGCGCGGGCGCAGGCATCCGCGCACTGCTGGCCGCGCAGGCTGACGTCACCGCCCACGCGGGGGCCAACGCCGCGCTACTGGCGCGCCTGCTAGCCCTCACCGCCGAGCTGCGGCCCTAGCGCTGCCAACACCACCACCACGAAGACACCGACGATGACACCACCACAGACACAGACACGGAGTCCGTCGACTCGCCCGGAACGGTCATCTGTAGCAACGCAGACTCCCCGTCGAAACCCAATTGTGCGCTCGTGTGATGTCACAGTGAATTAACAGTGAACGTTTTAATGATGTGTGACAATGAAGTGAATCAACAGTGAGCGTAAAACGGAGAAACGTTAAAGCCATGCCACCTCCACAGAAGAACCCTGTCTGTATGGCTCGTGACTGTATGGGATTCTGATAGGACATACTACTTTTGTGACAAAGTTTATATTTATTTTTGAAAATCGAAAATTTTATCCGGACCATATAATACTCTCGCGAGTGACAGTTTGTACGGATTAAAATATAAAATCAAAGCCACGATAAGCCAGGCACACTTTGCATAAAATATTTAGTATAAACTAACAAGTATGCATGAATATAGTCATTAGTGTTGTGTGAAATGAATTCTACTTTATTGTGTCACACCACAATGTAGTTGCGTTATATGACCATGAGTAAGGTTTTAAGAAGTAAATAAATAAGTTTATAATAAATATATATCCAATCAATAAACAAGAAAGTAACAATGCATTTTGTAATCCAAAATATATAGATATATGATATTACAGATTCTATTAGCATGTATAAAATCTTCACGTTGCTACACCTCGTGATAAAATTATATGATTACCTCTACTTTAGTTATGTACCTAACCAGCATAGATCTCAAACACTTACTTTGTCCTAAGTAGCCTTTGTCGGGGCTTTAATCTATTTCTGTGACAAATGACAAATTTCATCTAAATTAGTAGCAACTTAGGATATGGTTAGATTGAAAATGTAACATTCAGACGCGCATTTAAAGTGTGGGTACTTCACAGATGGCTGTATTTTACTACTTTAAATTGTGTTGATTAAAAAAGAAATGTATTTATGTAGTGTACCAAACATTCCTAATTATAGAGAAATTCTTCAGATCTCGTTTTGTTCCTTGATTAAAGACAATTGTGGTAATTGTTATGACATTAGCAATTTATTTTTATTAGGTTTAAAATATAATTAAATTATACAATACTGGGTATTAAATGAATTAAATGTAAAGTAATAATAATAAGGTGCTGTAATGTAAGATTACTGAAATTTTATATTGAAATGTTAAATGTAATATTTGAATATTAGAAAGAATATATGTACTTGTACAGAATTGTATGTTTACTTTTAATTAATCACCCTGCTTTGACCTTTAGACCAGCCCTATAATTCTACTAAGGGCTGATTTTTAAATGCTCAGATAAGATTTATCCAGAAAATAACTTTGACAATTAATCTATAGAAAATCTGTCAAAAGTCAAAATTATTCTCTAGATAAAAATTATCAGAGGATTGAAAAATCAGCCCTAAGTAATAATAATAATATTCATACACTCACCTATTATTTAGCCCAAAGTAAGCATTATTAAGAGCTTGTGTTATGGATACTAAATAAATATTCATGAGTCGTAAACAAATGCTCGTAATCATCATACAAACATTTGTTCCTACCGGGATTCGAACTCTGGACCTCTTAAACGAGTAGCCTGAAATAGCAAGGGGTACAGACCGCTGCACCAGCCGGTCGTCGAAGTACCTAACACCAATGGCAATGAGCTTGTAACATTACGATTTTATAGCACCTCTTATCTGTTTCCAAATTTACTGGCAATATTTAAAAGTAAATAATATAAATTCAAATTCATACTTTAGAGCCTGATTCGGTTTTCTCTTTCATAAAACTCATCCTGTTGCTGACCGTTAGAGGAGACATATCTCATTAACTT
The DNA here is from genome assembly GCA_947347705.1 of Nymphula nitidulata. NCBI lineage: Eukaryota > Metazoa > Arthropoda > Insecta > Lepidoptera > Crambidae > Nymphula > Nymphula nitidulata. The sequence continues at coordinate 19,127,443 of OX374634.1, read as the reverse complement.
ACCAGTGTCTCGCTCTCGCATGCCGCTGTGTCATTTAGAGTAGTAGATTTTTCCTGGTTGGATCCATAATCAGTACAATTTCTTTTCATTGGAATTTTGATGTGTACATCATCACCTTTTTTTACATAGTACGTACAAATAAAAATACAAAAGTTTGTAAGCATAAATAACTTTTATTTTCGATATTACATTTTGTACAAAGGAAAAAGTAAATAGGCCTTAGGTACAGTTCAGCATAGTACAATGGCTTACTCAAACACGGTCGTGTTCGAAAACAACTTTGATAAGTAATAGTTGTATGCAGATCGAGCCTCGAGCCACACAACAACACTATAAAATAATACAATAGGATGGGTAATTTCAAGTAAAGTAAGATATCTTTGCAATTTATGCGTTTACTTAACATGCATAGTTGGTAAAAAGTTGTTACATTTGATAAGATCAAACTAATAGTACAAACGTTTTTGATAAACTTTGTAATATTTATTTTGGCATTTTTTTTTAAATGGAGTTATTTCAAAAATGTATACTGACCAGGCCAGGTCTATATACACCATACTAACAAAATAGGCAAAAGTATGCAGAACAGTTTTCAACTGTCCAGATTCTTTTTATTTGCTTTGTTGCGTGGTACAAAACAAGGATTTATAAAGAAAAAACTACAAAACAGCCAAATAGTCATCATGGCGCCTATGTCCATAGATTAGAGATAATATATGGTACCTATGTCACTTTGGTGACATTTAGATCACTTTTATTCGCCTGCCATATTAATTAATGGTGAAATCGACGAATAAATTCGAATCTTGAACAAGCAAACTATACGCAAAATATTCAGAAGTTTTTTCCTGATTTTTTGCGTTACATGTTAAAGAATATCTCCTTTCCAAGTCACATAGGTTTGATACCATACAAAAAAAATACTTTTTAGTTATAATAACTCATATTTCAGAACTGTATGCTAAAAACCTACATTTTCACTTGTAGGAAACACCCCTATTACTCTAGTAATTACTAATTCATATACCGGGTGCTCACGACACTACGACATTAAATTATAACTTTGGTTCCATACAAATGTTATCAAATGAATAGTGTGTATATGAAAGTTGTAAAACATTTCTATGAAATAAAACAGTCCATGATTTAATATAGTGTCGTTTGTCGTCACCGCCCTGTCTTACGTCACTAAGTTTTATTATTTTTTAATTCTCACTTTAAACATCTTATAAAATGACTTTGATTAAATAATAAATAATGGTACATGAACCACTTGAATCTTTTATATATTACAAACCAATAATACATTAACGAAGTTGAAACAAAATTAATTAAATAAATTAATGTAGTTTTTATAGTTAAAAAGGCACCTTATTCATTGAAAGAAATAAATTATCGTAGAAATATTGATTACATGTGTAAATCAAAGTTAAATTTGACAAATTTCATCCAGTCCAGACACATTTTTTCTATAAATCTTATTCCTAAATAAAAATTCTATAAATCTTTTCCTTCATAATTAAGTTTATTATTATAATCTCACTTAAGCCAGAAAGTGGGAACTCTCTAGAACGCGAAAACAAAGAAAACTTTCGCCATGGTCGACCAGAGATATATCAGTCAAAGTTTTGCAATCTCTCGCTCTTCCATGTTTCGTGGAGCGTTGAGCTGTTGGTCCCGGTTGTCGCTGCAACCTCTTTCACCCACCAATTCGCATTCCTATGCAGGAAAGCCAGTGTACAATTGTGGGACTATTGTTATCAATGTACAAAATAATTTGACTACTTAATATACGTTAATGTGGAATGTGTTAAGGTGTGCACACGTACTTTGATCTTCGATGAGCAAGTATCAGAGACCATAAGTGAGCTCGACGACATGTCCCTAGGTCTTAGGAGTCTGGACGACGACTTATTGAAGATTGAAGAATCGCTTGCTACTTGCTACATCTACTAAAGCAGGGGAATTAGTAAAACATTAGGTTACGATCGACATTTCCTTTTGTATTCTTAATTTTATTTTTTCCATTGCTATTATTTATGGCTTTGAAACATTTATTATAATGTGCTTAATCAAATTAAGAAAATTAAATCGAATGCTTTGGTAATTTGAAATGAATTTAGCAGGTTTTTTTACAATATTTATAAGCTTACACACTATCCTGGAGCCCTGATACATTCACTATCACTGGCGGGCGCCCGCGCCTATATGCCAGAGATTAATATGTCTCTCTTTCTAATGGATATTGGTACGCTCTGAAACGCACAAATACCGATTTTAAGACGTTTCAATATTAATTTCGGTATGATTTAAGTGACGCAGTAATTTGTCAGGCTTGTTTGTTTGGCGTATAATTCAAAATGCCCAAGTGTGCCCTAGGGGCAGGCGTGGTCGCGGGCGCGGGCCAGCGTCCGCTGCTGGCGATGCTGCGCCTGCACGCGCTGGAACACGAGCAGCAACTCCTCGAAGTCTACACCAGCCTCCGCCTCCGCCTCCGCCGCCGACGAACACGCGATGCTCGCAGTAGTCCCCACACTTTGAAATTTAAGTTTTATATACTCTTTTGAATGTGTTTGCTAAACACAAAGCGAATACGTTACTGTAATAACTATTATATCCCGCGCCGCTGTTAATTAAATATTTAAAAAGGAGTGGACCCAAATGGGAACCTTGTGGTACCCCAGATTTAACCTGTATGCCTACAGATACCAACTGAGACCTTCTGGTTAAATTACAGTCAATCCACCTGGACAAGCTTCTATTGATGCCGAAAGCAGTTATGTTGAAACATTATGGTTGTGGTTTACGCGATCAAACGCCATAGAGAAATCCAGTGTAGTAGTACCTGTGCGTCGGGGCGGGCGCGCACTGCAGTCGCCGCCGCAGCGCGTGGAAGGCGTCGGTCTGCGGCAGAAGCATCAGCAGTCCGTACAACGCACTCCGTAACGCGCCGCTCTCCTCATTCAATAGCTCTAACCTTAAATCTACCAAACAACACAAAACATTGTTGAAGTACACATTTTTCAATTTCAGTCATACAAATCAGCAATTTCATAAGTAAAGACCTATTACTGTATTAAATAAATTTAAAGGAATTTAAAAATAACTCACATGCGAATATTGGAGACTCTATTAATTGTACTAATTTATCTACTTCAGTCAAAAAGTCCACTGTTATCTCGAGGTCACCGCTGAAAAGGCTGAGGTTAAGGATTTTAGCATAGTTATCTTACAGAACAGGCGACAGCAATTCAAGTATAAGAGTTGCACTATGAAAGCCGCCTCTATTACTAATTGAGTAAGGCCGGCCGGATCAAGGTCAAACTCCTACGCTTGATGTACTGCAAACAGTGGAGATTTACTAAAAATCATTACTCGATTTCCACTGCTTGTCTCAGATCCATATCTAATCGATAATCCTAGATTTAAAATTTACGGTTTTAAAACTTGTATTCTAAATTCACAATTCAGGTGATTGCTATAATTACACACTCTCACACGTATTTATTTTATCTCTGTGTTGTCTATGAAAAAGTGCAAAATTAAGAACTTATATTTGAAATAGAATAAAACAAGAAAAATTTCACGTCCTGAGGCAGGAATCGAACCTGCGACCTTTCGCTATCCGGGCGACTGCTCTGACCACTGAGCCACCCAGGACTTGGGATATCCATGTGAAATTCTTCTAGTCTATCTTGTATTTGCGTTTATGAGCTAACGTCCACCCTACAAATCGCAGGTTCGATTCCTGCCTCAGGACGTGAAATTTTTCTAGTTTTATTCTATTTTAATTACTAAGTAATTTTTCAAACATTTATAATAATGTTAAAATCAAAAATTAAGAACTTATATTTGACTTCTATTACTGAGCTACAGTAGTCTATTAATGTTTTTTAGTCAAGTTACACTTTAATGATAGAAATTGAATAGTTATTTTAAATTTAAACAGCAAAACTAATTTCATTACATCGGTTTAAAATAGTTGGTGATCAGTAAAGTGTACTGTGTAACCATATTATAAAGGATACAAGGTGGCGATGAGCGTGTTGCAGTGGTGGTAGTTGTGGGTTAGAAGACACAGCGCCAGCAGCGAAACCGGGCTGTGGCACCAACACGGGTACAGCCGCGCGAACAACGCCCGCGGGCCCTACACACACTACCGTCACACACTACGTACGCCGCGGGCCCTACACACACTACCGTCACACACACCGGGCTGTGGCACCAACACGGGTACAGCCGCGCGAACAACGCCCGCGGGCCCTACACACACTACCGTCACACACTACGTACGCCGCGGGCCCTACACACACTACCGTCACACACTACGTACGCCGCGGGCCCTACACACACTACCGTCACACACTACGTACGCCGCGGGCCCTACACACACTACCGTCACACACTACGTACGCCGCGGGCCCTACACACACTACCGTCACACACAACGTACGCCGCGGGCCCTACACACACTACCGTCACACACACCGGGCTGTGGCACCAACACGGGTACAGCCGCGCGAACAACGCCCGCGGGCCCTACACACACTACCGTCACACACTACGTACGCCGCGGGCCCTACACACACTACCGTCACACACTACGTACGCCGCGGGCCCTACACACACTACCGTCACACACAACGTACGCCGCGGGCCCTACACACACTACCGTCACACACACCGGGCTGTGGCACCAACACGGGTACAGCCGCGCGAACAACGCCCGCGGGCCCTACACACACTACCGTCACACACTACGTACGCCGCGGGCCCTACACACACTACCGTCACACACTACGTACGCCGCGGGCCCTACACACACTACCGTCACACACTACGTACGCCGCGGGCCCTACACACACTACCGTCACACACTACGTACGCCGCGGGCCCTACACACACTACCGTCACACACAACGTACGCCGCGGGCCCTACACACACTACCGTCACACACACCGGGCTGTGGCACCAACACGGGTACAGCCGCGCGAACAACGCCCGCGGGCCCTACACACACTACCGTCACACACTACGTACGCCGCGGGCCCTACACACACTACCGTCACACACTACGTACGCCGCGGGCCCTACACACACTACCGTCACACACTACGTACGCCGCGGGCCCTACACACACTACCGTCACACACTACGTACGCCGCGGGCCCTAAACACACTACCGTCACACACTACGTACGCCGCGGGCCCTACACACACTACCGTCATACACAACTTACGCCGCGGGCCCTACACACACTACCGTCATATACTACGTACGCCGCAATAAAACACTTCATGCAGCACAAGATCATTGGGAAATAAGTAATATACCATATATCTTTCTTGCCTCTTCTGTACAACTAAAGTATTTGTAGACGCTACAAGCGCAGTAGAGTTATGACAATTTAAAAGAACTCAGTTTGTATCCATTTGATTATAGAGCTTTTTCATTATGATCTAATTGTTAACTATGTGAGGTAGTATACAGGGTGGTGCTGTCAATACGATAATAAATTAAAACATGGGCTATTAAGTTCATAGAAATGGTTTACCACTTTTAAAAACATCTTATTCATTTGATAATTTCATGACATTTCTATCAAATAATGCAGCCAATGTTATATTATTTCATACAAGTGTCATGAAATTATCAAATGAATAAGATGTTTTTGAAAGTGGCATACTATATAGTGGCAACTAATACAGCCCCTGTTTTAATTTATTGTCGTATTGACGGCACCAGCCTGTATAGTGCCGCTGTGAGGGAGCCGGCGGGGTCACTGACCGGGCTCGGGAAGGCTCGCAGCATGTGCCGCAGCTCGTACAGCTCGGCGGCGGTCAGCAGGATGGTCCCGAGCGCGTCCACCATGGTGGCGGCCAAGATAGTAACATAGTATATAGTGGCTGAGGGAGCCGGCGGGGTCACTGACCGGGCTCGGGAAGGCTCGCAGCATGTGCCGCAGCTCGTACAGCTCGGCGGCGGTCAGCAGGATGGTCCCGAGCGCGTCCACCATGGTGGCGGCCAAGATAGTAACATAGTATATAGTGGCTGAGGGAGCCGGCGGGGTCACTGACCGGGCTCGGGAAGGCTCGCAGCATGTGCCGCAGCTCGTACAGCTCGGCGGCGGTCAGCAGGATGGTCCCGAGCGCGTCCACCATGGTGGCGGCCAAGATAGTAACATAGTATATAGTGGCTGAGGGAGCCGGCGGGGTCACTGACCGGGCTCGGGAAGGCTCGCAGCATGTGCCGCAGCTCGTACAGCTCGGCGGCGGTCAGCAGGATGGTCCCGAGCGCGTCCACCATGGTGGCGGCGAAGCGTAGGTCGCGCTCCTTCAGCAGGATGGACGACAGCGCGCTGTAGATCTCCTCCGCGTTCAGCAGCACGCACAGCTGCCTGCCACCACCTCACATCACACACTATCCACCAAGCCAACCCAATATAGGCGTCGTCCAAATACAGATCCAATTGAAGGGGACATAGCAGTGAATTGTCTCTATTTAGACCAGAGATTCCCAGACTTTTTTCTCATAGACCACTTTCTGAACTTCCCAAAACTCGTGAAAAATGTGTTTTTTTACATGCTAACGTAGACCCCCGTCGAGTCTCCTGTGGATCCCTGGGGGTCCACCTAAATCACTTTGGACACTAAGGATTTAGACGATGCCAATATTAGATTGGCTTAGTGAATTGTCTCGCGTTTAAATGGTCCATTACAGATGCCTTAACATATTTAAGCGCGCGACGTTATGAGTTTACTTTATTAGAGACATCATCCGATCCGATATCGGTATCGGAAGAGTAAATTGTATGAAATATATCACGGATTTTAGAAGAAATGTATAGTCAGCAAAAAATGCTACAATACAAAAAAAATGCATATCGATCCTATGTTATGTGGTGTTCTAAAGACTATAAGGGCCTATTAAAGGTATAAGTACTAGAAATGGTAGAAAACGCCAAAAACTGTTCCCATACATTTTGTACGGCAACTAAGATCAAAAGATGACTCATCACCATCTAATGAAAAGCGGTAAGAGTCCATATCCATAATGTTTCGGATGTAGGTAAAAAACTTATCATCTTACCTGATGATAAAGGCCCCTCTATCCTCCAGAAGATTGTCATCAGCCGCGAGTAGCCTCAATAGCGCTTCTAGGAACTTGTAGTAGTAAGGGCTAGACGCCAAGTCACCTGTACACAAACGATTACTATAATTATTAACAAACGCCCAGTCTCTACTCTACAAAGTGGGTCCCGGTATAAAAAGTAGAACGGGACCCACTCTGTATAAAGGCCATAAGTTCAGTAGCACTTCAATGGCTACATTCGCGTGCACGATTTTACGCATACTTTGTGCGTCAATTCTCAACGGAGACAATAGCACGTCACGCAGCATATCTACGAGAAATCAATTCATGTAGTCAACTGTCGACAGAGATAGCAACTATACTCGTTTCTTTCACGTTTTGAACTAATACTTAAATTTGTCAGACAAATATATGACTAAAATACAATTAAAAAAAGGAAATTATTTTTGAACCGCGACCCACAGCATGAAACCTGACACATTAACTGCTGCGCCACAAAATTGCTTATCTATGCGGTCAAATTAAAGAATCATCGTCTTTAGGTGAGGTTTGAGTCTGTGAGTGAAATGTTTTCAAAAATAAAACGTCGCAAGTCTCTGACAAGAGTTATAGTTTTGTGAGACTGTCATTGGACATTAGACCCCGACCGTACAAACCCCAGCGTAGTCAGAACAAGCAGAGCATACTCCTTAAGTTAGATAAATGCGCAGAGTTACAGACTTTAAGAGCCCCTGTATTACTCCAATAACAATGGTGGTATAGTCACGCACCGAGAAGTAAAGGTAGGAGCAGGTATAGTAACAGGGTAGGAGCAAATCTCTACGAGTACTTGGTATATACCGGGGAGTTAGAAGCATATTTCGGCGTCGGTCAGACTATAATATGTACCGGGGGGTAGAGCACATGTACCAGGGGGGTAGAGCACACGTACCGGGGGGGGGGGGGGGGTAGGAGCAGATCTCGGCGAGCACGGCGAGGGCGCGGCGCACCACGTCGTCGGCGGCGTCGGTGAGGGTAGAGCACATGTACCTGGGGGGTAGAGCACACGTACCGGGGGGGTAGGAGCAGATCTCGGCGAGCACGGCGAGGGCGCGGCGCACCACGTCGTCGGCGGCGTCGGTGAGGGTAGAGCACATGTACCTGGGGGGTAGAGCACACGTACCGGGGGGGTAGGAGCAGATCTCGGCGAGCACGGCGAGGGCGCGGCGCACCACGTCGTCGGCGGCGTCGGTGAGGGTAGAGCACATGTACCTGGGGGGTAGAGCACACGTACCGGGGGGGTAGGAGCAGATCTCGGCGAGCACGGCGAGGGCGCGGCGCACCACGTCGTCGGCGGCGTCGGTGAGGGTAGAGCACATGTACCTGGGGGGTAGAGCACACGTACCGGGGGGGGGGGGGGTAGGAGCAGATCTCGGCGAGCACGGCGAGGGCGCGGCGCACCACGTCGTCGGCGGCGTCGGTGAGGGTAGAGCACATGTACCTGGGGGGTAGAGCACACGTACCGGGGGGGTAGGAGCAGATCTCGGCGAGCACGGCGAGGGCGCGGCGCACCACGTCGTCGGCGGCGTCGGTGAGGGTAGAGCACATGTACCTGGGGGGTAGAGCACACGTACCGGGGGGGTAGGAGCAGATCTCGGCGAGCACGGCGAGGGCGCGGCGCACCACGTCGTCGGCGGCGTCGGTGAGGGTAGAGCACATGTACCTGGGGGGTAGAGCACACGTACCGGGGGGGTAGGAGCAGATCTCGGCGAGCACGGCGAGGGCGCGGCGCACCACGTCGTCGGCGGCGTCGGTGAGGGTAGAGCACATGTACCTGGGGGGTAGAGCACACGTACCGGGGGGGTAGGAGCAGATCTCGGCGAGCACGGCGAGGGCGCGGCGCACCACGTCGTCGGCGGCGTCGGTGAGGGTAGAGCACATGTACCTGGGGGGTAGAGCACACGTACCGGGGGGGTAGGAGCAGATCTCGGCGAGCACGGCGAGGGCGCGGCGCACCACGTCGTCGGCGGCGTCGGTGAGGGTAGAGCACATGTACCTGGGGGGTAGAGCACACGTACCGGGGGGGTAGGAGCAGATCTCGGCGAGCACGGCGAGGGCGCGGCGCACCACGTCGTCGGCGGCGTCGGTGAGGGTAGAGCACATGTACCTGGGGGGTAGAGCACACGTACCGGGGGGGTAGGAGCAGATCTCGGCGAGCACGGCGAGGGCGCGGCGCACCACGTCGTCGGCGGCGTCGGTGAGGGTAGAGCACATGTACCTGGGGGGTAGAGCACACGTACCGGGGGGGTAGGAGCAGATCTCGGCGAGCACGGCGAGGGCGCGGCGCACCACGTCGTCGGCGGCGTCGGTGAGGGTAGAGCACATGTACCTGGGGGGTAGAGCACACGTACCGGGGGGGTAGGAGCAGATCTCGGCGAGCACGGCGAGGGCGCGGCGCACCACGTCGTCGGCGGCGTCGGTGAGGGTAGAGCACATGTACCTGGGGGGTAGAGCACACGTACCGGGGGGGTAGGAGCAGATCTCGGCGAGCACGGCGAGGGCGCGGCGCACCACGTCGTCGGCGGCGTCGGTGAGGGTAGAGCACATGTACCTGGGGGGTAGAGCACACGTACCGGGGGGGTAGGAGCAGATCTCGGCGAGCACGGCGAGGGCGCGGCGCACCACGTCGTCGGCGGCGTCGGTGAGGGTAGAGCACATGTACCTGGGGGGTAGAGCACACGTACCGGGGGGGTAGGAGCAGATCTCGGCGAGCACGGCGAGGGCGCGGCGCACCACGTCGTCGGCGGCGTCGGTGAGGGTAGAGCACATGTACCTGGGGGGTAGAGCACACGTACCGGGGGGGTAGGAGCAGATCTCGGCGAGCACGGCGAGGGCGCGGCGCACCACGTCGTCGGCGGCGTCGGTGAGGGTAGAGCACATGTACCTGGGGGGTAGAGCACACGTACCGGGGGGGTAGGAGCAGATCTCGGCGAGCACGGCGAGGGCGCGGCGCACCACGTCGTCGGCGGCGTCGGTGAGGGTAGAGCACATGTACCTGGGGGGTAGAGCACACGTACCGGGGGGGTAGGAGCAGATCTCGGCGAGCACGGCGAGGGCGCGGCGCACCACGTCGTCGGCGGCGTCGGTGAGGCTGCCCACCACGCCCACGAACACGCCGCCAGTCTCCGGCAACATCTGCCACACAACACACAAATACCACGGGCCGCTTTTGGCCCTAATTCCGGAGAACACATGCTAAGTCTAAATTTAAGTAGTAGTAGTGTAGTGTTTTAGTTTTTTTATTTTTAGTTCAGTGCATCTCTTTCTCTCAAAATGAATACGTAAAGGATGGCTGTCATATAATTTGACATTTAGAAACGTGCGTTTAATTTTCGACCTTATTAAACGTGATGAAATGCAGTGTTTAGGAGGCACCTCCGTACATGCCGTCTAAAATTGTCTATGGTGAAATCAAACTAAATTTAATTGACAGCTGTAAACATATTCTTGCTATCTTTTTCTTGTGACATATTGCGAGAAAGAGATACACTGTACTAAAATTTAGAATTAAAGTGTGTCTTCAGAATCAGGCCCTTTATTTCACTGCAGTAATAAACAACAAAAATTATATTTTACGGAGCTGAGGTCCAGCAGGTGGGTTCGTACCTGTGCGATACAGATGCATCAGTGCGTGGGACGTGGTACCTGTGCGGGGCGCGTGTGTACAGTGCGTGGTAGGTGTGCGGGGCGCGTGTGTACAGTGCGTGGTAGGTGTGCGGGGCGCGTGTGTACAGTGCGTGGTAGGTGTGCGGGGCGCGTGTGTACAGTGCGTGGTAGGTGTGCGGGGCGCGTGTGTACAGTGCGTGGTAGGTGTGCGGGGCGCGTGTGTACAGTGCGTGGTAGGTGTGCGGGGCGCGTGTGTACAGTGCGTGGTAGGTGTGCGGGGCGCGTGTGTACAGTGCGTGGTAGGTGTGCGGGGCGCGTGTGTACAGTGCGTGGTAGGTGTGCGGGGCGCGTGTGTACAGTGCGTGGTAGGTGTGCGGGGCGCGTGTGTACAGTGCGTGGTAGGTGTGCGGGGCGCGTGTGTACAGTGCGTGGTAGGTGTGCGGGGCGCGTGTGTACAGTGCGTGGTACCTGCGCGGGGCGCGTGTGGTAGAGCCGCAGCAGCCAGTCTAGCGCGGCCACCTTGCTGTGCACGGAGCTGTGGTGCAGCAGCTGCGTCAGCACCCCCACCACGCCCGCCACCTGCAGCCCCTCCCCCTCCCCCTCCTTGTCCCCCTCCCCCTCCCCCTCCTTCTCCGCCTCCCCCGCTTTCGCTTCGGACAGCACCAACTTGCTCAGCTGCAAGTTCACCGTCGCAGCCGTTTCGCGTATGTCTGAGTCGTATTGTAGTTTGGATTTTTAGTTGTTGACACAATTAAATTAATGAAATTAAAAACATTCCTAACCCGTTCAACCGATTTGAATGAAATTTCCCAGGGAGATAGATTACATCCTCGGAGAGACCGTGTGTCACCGTCATGTGTGTTTACTTGTTACGATTTTTCTAAATAGTCTGTGGATGCAAATGTTTTGAAAGTGTACAAGTAGGTGCTTGTTTTTCCCTTAATTTTTATTTTATGCTAAATGCTTTATGCAAAGGATACTCCTGCGCGGCTCGTCGGTGTAGGCGAGGCAGGGCAGCACGGCGCCCAGCACGCCGGCCGCCGCGCCCAGCGCGCCCCGCCCCGCCAGCTCCACGAACTCCTTCAGCCACGTGATCGCCGTCAGCTGACACAACACACAACACTCCTCATATCACCCTGTCACCTCCACTCTGACTACCTCCATCGGTACGAACACTAGCATACACCAGCGTCATAAAGTCACGAAGACGATAATAGAATGAGTAATATGTAACAAACAGTGTGTTTTTTCTACAAATTATGCCAATGGCCCTAACTTTAGAGAACACATGCTAAGTCTAAATTTAAGTTCAGTGCATCTCTGTCCTAAGATTTCACATTTAGAAACGTGCGTTCAATTTTCGACCTTATTGAACGTGATTAAATGCAGTGTTTAGAAGGCACCTCCGTACATGCCGTCTAAAATTGTCTATGGTTCCTTCGATCGTATATCGTTTATTAATAATCTTCTACTTTCTTGGTATTAAAGTCTTTTCGAAAATAAAATGTATCGAGACAAAATCTTCTAATCCACTGTCGTACGAAATGTCCAAAATCAACAAATTAAAACAAAATTTAACTTGATGGTAGGCCCGTATGTAGGGTCATCTGGCTGGGTAGGCGCCAAACAGACTCAGCCGTCGCTGTGTTTCGGATCGAAGGGAAAGGTAGCCAGTGTAATTACTGGGCATGGACGGCATTTCATCTTCGGCCTCAGGATGAGAACGCACCTGCAATATCAATAGATTTTTCCTTGTTATTGCAGGTGTCTATAGGCGGCGGTAACCGCTTACCACCAGGTGGGCCGACAGCTTGTATGTCATCTAGTGACATAAAAAAATAAGACAAAGACTTAAGTGTCACTGGAGTTCACGCCAGGATGCCCTGTGTTGTGGAGACCAGTATCAGATCCTAGGTTTAGTTCTACAGATAAACATTTCATTGAATCAAAAATAGTTATTGCTGAACCATTTTCCAACTGCGACCTAAATCTGATCCTAAGCTGACAAGTCAAGAAGGGACTCTGTAGGACTCACCAAGAGCTACGTACCTGCAGCATCTCCTCGGGCGACTGCGCGTGCGTGATGAGGATGTTAACCATGGCCTGGAAGTCCACGCGGGACGGCTCCTTCTTTATGTTGCGCAGGAACTCGTTCAGTTGGACGTCGCACCTGTTAATTGTTTTCTTTATTTTTCTTTATGCTACTAACTACATTAAAGAAATATACAAATAGGGACCGATAGTCTAGTATTCCAAAAGAGTAACTACAGACATGACAGACAGACATTATGACACTGTTAATAAACATTATAAAGTTAATTTACAGTTTAATTTTTTTTTGTGATTGACATAATGTGGGATTTTTGTAATAGACATAATGTGGGATTTTTGTAATAGACATAATGTGGGATTTTTGTGATAGACATAATGTGGCATTTTTGTGATAGACATAATGTGGGATTTTTGTGACAGACAGACATAATGTAGGATTTTTGTAATAGACATAATGTGGGATTTTTGTGATAGACATGAAAGATTTTTGTGACAGACATAATGTAGGATTTTTGTGATACACAAAATGTGGAATTTCTTCTTTCTTCTTCGGAAGCCTACTTGAAAAACGATATTTTTGAGCATTTTTACTATTTGAGTAAACACTCATTGTGTTTGAATTTTGATTTAACTCGCGTTTAATTAGATTTGTTTCATTATTATCATATGTTATGTATATCCAACGTTTCGATTACTTTACCGCGATCGTGGTCACGGGAAGACAACACTCTTTGTATGATGATGAGCTACTTACATCCTCCGTATCTCGGGGTTGGGGTCGTCCAGCATCTTGAACAGCCCGTCGAGCAGCTCGGGCAGGTGGGGGATGAGGTCGACGGCGGGCACGGCGTCCAGCACGGCCACCCACGACACCACGAACTGCCGCGCGAACGCGTTGCGCGTGTACATGCGCTCGCGCAGCATCGGCACGAACGACGCCAGGTCGAAACACGAGCTCTCCGTCACGATGTCCTGGTCGTTGGTAGACTTATTACTATGATGACACTTACTAAGTGGTTACAAAAATTACATTTCCTCATTAAAAACGCAAAAAAAATCTTGATAGTAGGATATTGTAACATTTGTTATTGATTAAATTCTATTGTAAAACATTTTTACTAGGTGGCAGGCCCGTATGTAGGGTCGTCTGGGTAGGTACCACCGCCTTTCTTATTTTAGCCGTGAAACAGTTCGCTGTGTTTCGGATTGAAGGGAAAGGTAGCCAGTGGTACTGGGCATGACGGCATTTCATCTTAGGCCTCAGGATGACAACGCACCTGCAATATCAAGTTATTTTTCCTTGTTATTGCAGGTGTCTATAGGCGGCGATAGCCACTTACCATCAGGTGGGCCGTCAGCAAACTACACTTACACTTTTTTAGTATTGTTTGTCGGAATTATTTATACTTTTAGAAGGGTTCTTTATTGATCTAATGTTCAGTACACTTATTTATTTTACAAAATAATATTATATTTAAAAGAGTAGCTGCTACTTTATAAACTGCACACACAGGATAGTCAGGTTGGACTATGCTATTAATGATAAATTATAAAAGTGATAAATAAAATAATATTCTAGTAGCAGGATATCACACTTTACAATATATTGAACTCTACTATAGATAAGATAATTTCATTATGTTTATTTATGGAAAAGGTATGATTCGTTTTATACAAGATGACAAACAAGTTGACGGCTCACCTGGTGGTTAGTGGCTACTGTCGCCTATACTATGTAATAACAAGGTAAAAATCACTTGGTATTACAGGTGCATTGTCATCCAGAGGCCTAAGATGAAATGCCTTCTATGCTCAGTAATTTCACTATTAACACATTTTACTTCTATACAACTAAACATACAGTTTAGTGATGGTTATCTTTCTATTATACTAAAATGGCTCGAATGGTGTATGGTGGTCGACATTGGAGTGGCCAAGAGGTTGGTTGGGGCTCACCTTCAGCAGGCGGTCGAGCAGCTCGGCGGCCTGCTTGACCTGGGGCTCGGGGTCTGCGGCCAGGCGCGCCAGCGCGTCGAACACGGCCGGGAACTGCTCCAGGACGGCACCGCGCGCTATCTTTACCACGTTGAACAACGCCTCCGCCGCCTGGTAGCGTACGCGCGACTCGCCCTCGCTGAAGCACGCCAGGATCGGATGGATTAGCTCTTGGAGATAATTCACGCAACCCTGGAATAAAATTTTCAATTATTTATGTACAGTCAATAGCACATGAAACATTACAGTTTCACCTCGAGACCACCCGCGCTCCATTAGTAATAGGAGAGTCTTTCATAATGCAACTTTTAACAGTTGCCCTATAAACTTAAATTAAAATAGTGTATAAAGAAACCATACAGAGTTTTATGATCAGGTGTTGGAGCTCAGTTGCGTTATGGTTTGAGTGCTCTGGTTTCGATTAGGAAAACGAACAACTCTCGCCATGGCCGATCCCAGGATGTATCAACCAAAATTTATAATCTCGAGCTCCTCACTCGCTTTGGTAGGCACTTTAAGCTGTTGGTCCTGGATCTTACTGCAAATACCTTAACTCACCGACCAGCATTGGGCCAGCATGGTGGTGTTCAGCCCCAAACTCCTCATGTATTTCTCCCATGTAGAAAGGCCCGCGCCCAGCAGTGGGATGTAATATAGGATGTATATAATAAAGAGAGTACTCACATAACACAGGAAGTATTTAAAATTAATGGGTTTAGGGCTATCACTGGGAAGAACATTAATTAGAGATGTGGGGTTATTGGGCATTAAGAAATATGTGGTCTATCGATATCTATTCAGCTATCCTTAACCCTTATTTTAGCCAAATGTACACAAGCGCATTCTCAAAGTACCTGTTTGTATTTAAAAAGCCATGGTTTAACAGGGAAGTTGCTTTGTATATCTGCATAATGCTTTTCTATAGCATGACTAGATTCTATTCACTGTGCATCCCATGAAAATAAAAATTAAAGGACGACAAAGTTTGAGCCATCACTAGAGGAAGATGATACTATGAAGAGGAACTTGAAAAGTAAAGTTGGCAGAGAAATCTAAGGTTTGGCAATGAGAGGTATGGATGGTAAAAATATTTTTTAATAATTTAACCACTTTTACAATTTTTACCTTATTAAGGTCTCCTAAATACAAGAATCTCGAAAAGTATTCAAAATCTCCCATGAATGATAAAATACTGCAAATAACGAACTCCCTAAATTCCCTACCTTCCCTAATCCAACTGCCACAGAGGACAGCCCCATTAGTGCTCCGTTCTTCACGTTGGGGTTGGTAGATGACATAAGGTCTTGCCCCAAGACGCGGATCAGTCGCTTTATCTGATTTGTGTTGTTTGCATCACTAAAATCTTTCACCATTCTGGAAACATAATAGCAGTAACTAATTATCCGAGTAGATTTAATAGCTATAGCAAGTTATGACTATACAGTGGCTATACAAATGCATAAAATATATGACGATATTTTAATAAACACAGTAAATTAATTTAACGCTTACTTTTCAATTTCTACCCCTGCAAATTTCCTCTTCTCGTATATTTTGTCGCACAGCCCGCGAACGCAGGCTATGCTTAAAGGAGCGTAATCTCTTTCAGACATTATTGAGAATTATCCACAAGTAATTGTTTATTTAGCATTTATTGAAATACAAACTAGAAACAGTGGAAGTGGAACACCAAAACGAAACAAAAGTACTCCTCCAGCAAACGTCAAGATGACTCAAGAAAGATGACAGTGACACTTCCCTTACGGTCCAAAATACACAAGCAAACATTCGTTAGAAAAAGTGCAAAAGCTTGGGCCGAATTGAATACGGTGCGATGTGCGCTGTTTGCGTGCAATCAATTCGGATCACACTTTCGCTTATTCATGTGTACTCCTGTCAATGACCCTGAAAAAACTTTCTAGGATTTTACGTTTCAATCAAAGCGTTAATTTTGAAAGTATTTGTAGCAAATTAAGTATGAGAATTTTTAATCAATTCCAAAATAAAATATTTACAACAATTTTCACAAAGTCTATATAGTTTATAACCTCTTTGACATTAGCGCACACACTGCACTACCTCCTTTCGTGAGCACCGTTAGCACTGCTTTAGTGTTCTGAGGTAAGCAAGACTTCATGACGTCTTGTCTCGAATACGTTCAATTCGGATTCGGGACCATTAGATTGTCTAATTTTTCTGCGGTCCGAACACCACTAAATTGTCTATCAGCGTGTAGCGGCTCATGCCTCCACTATAAACCATGTTTTGCTAAGTTTATTTTTCATCACGTATCCTTTTTCATATTTTTTTAAGCGTTTTATGTGTCCCGAAGGCTGTAAGCGCGCTACATTAGCCGGCGTGGCGGAACTTCATCGATGAGATCATATGATCGCACTAATGCTAATGCTCTCGAGCAAAATGAGTAAAATCAGTAATAATAATAGTGGTGATAGTTAATTTTAGCAGTGTTCAGACCGCAGCCAAAAGAGATGTTTCAAAAATGTATGGAGACCCGGCCAGATGTATGTGTACAGTATTCCTAAAAAAAGGTAAAATATACTGAACAGAGTTAAATTGTCCATTATCTTTATCTTTTTATTTGCTTTGTTGCGTGGTATGTAAAAACAAGACTTTTTATTGTAAAAACTGCAACGCAGCCAAACATTTATCATGGCGCCTTTGTAACTTTGGTAACGTTTAGTTGACTTCTATGCACAGATTAGAAAGAGTAAGCTTCTATGTCGTCCGCCATATACCCATAGTGAATAAACGGTGAAATTGACAATAAACTTCAACTTTTCTATTCACAAATTATGCATAATTAAACGAAATATTAATATTTTTCCCGAATTCAGGAGATTTTTTGAGATACTGCACTTATACCAGAGGGCCTAGACAAGATGCCATTTGACAATCGCTATCGCTAAATGAAAAATGTATGGGATTTGACATTAACTATCGAAAGTCGTTCGATGTCAGTTTTCGTATATTTTTTTGTATGTATGTAGGGTTGTCTGGGCACAGATTAGAAAAAGTATGCGTCTGGGTAGCACAGATCACTAATATAATGGTATGTATAGTTCGCGTCACGTAAAAAGAACGCTGGATGAAAGTGGAGGGGGCGTGTTTGCGCACGGGTATACTCGCGCACGAAAGTACTAGGCCTAATTTTTGAACTAACCCTTAGCTCGCGGCTTCGTGTAATGATATTTGAAAATATATTACAGAATATCATGAAAGTGAATTAAAACATGTTTGATTCAGTGTAGAATGTTTAATATAATTAGGTACAAAAATAAAACCAACCTCAAAACTTAGCACCAATTTAAAAAAAAAAATTTTAGGAGATAGTACTTAAATCAAATAATTTTTCCTTTTTAGTGTTTTGAAGTCGGTTTTTTTGTTTAATTTTTTTATCACATGATTCCTTAAGGTCAAAGCGAGATGGGTGGCCGTCAGCACTATCGACTTGTCATTGTCAGTTTCTTAGTCTTTGGTTGAAGTGCATAATATTTTTTCATATTATCGTATCGTACCACTGATAAAGTATTATCTAACTCCAACCCGTTACGAAGTTTTACCTTCCATCATCAGTTCACACGAATAATCCGATAGAATACAACTATTCGTCAATAGGTGTAGGTAACTATAATATTTCAAGAATTATCTTCCAATTCCTAACCGTTAAGAGGTTATACCTTCCATTATCATTTCACCCGAATAATCCAAAAGAATACAACTATATGTTAATACGTAACTATAATAATTAAAGAATTATCCCCTAACTCCTAACCGTTAAGGATTTGTACCTTCCATCACCAGCTCATCAACATAAATTAGGCCCTAACTCCTAACCGTTAAGGATTTGTACCTTCCATCACCAGCTTAACAACATAAGATGGTTACTGACAGTAGCAAATACTCAAATAGCTTTGGAAAAAAGTAAAACATGTCACAGGGCCTATAAAATTTGCGGTATGCCCTCGATTTCCCTGAAAACTCATCATCAGATCTTGACTTTGTAACAATGGGACCACTTCTGGAGTATACTCTATCGAATAAAAAAAGATTTTCGAAAATCGGTTCTCAATTGACCGAGAAATCGATGAACGTATATTACATACAAAAAAATATAAGTATATACAGTGTAACATATAACTTCCTTCTTTTTTGAAGTCGGCTAAAAAATTAATTCCTATTTTAACGTGGACATAGAGCGGAAAGCAAAGGTTGACTGACGAACCTATAGCGCGCCTGCAAGCATACGACGCGTGACTCTCCCGCCCCGCGCCGCACCTCATACCGCCAAATAGACCGATAAATCGTTTATGCGCAGCTTGACCGCCAGCGTTCTTTTTACCTGACGCGGCCTATACCGACGTCTTTCTTATTTCAGTCGTGAAACAGTTCGCTGTGTGTTGGATTGCACGATAAGGTAGCCAGTGTAATTACTGGGCTTAGATGGCATTTAAACTTAGGCCTCAGGATGACAACGTACGTGCAATAACAAGTGATTTTTTCCTTATTATTGCAGGTGTCTATAAGGTGTGCGGTAACCACTTACCATCAGTATCTACTTGTTTGTCAAACAAACGTTTGTTCTGATAATTGTTTCGGACCGCAGCCTATTTGGGGTCATTCTGAATCACGCTCATTGGCACTCAAAGCACTGTGAGCGCACTGAAAGTGCTTCAATTCGTGCTTACACTGCTCACACGAACTGCTGCGACTTCATGAATGACGTCACTAATAGTTCTCACAGTGCTCAGAAAATAAAAAACGTCACTGTGAGCACGGTCACTGTGTGAGTGGGGTGTAAGGGGTCCCGGATAACACCTCACGGGATCCAAGCCAACCTCACCTGCACGTGGTGCACCCTGCTGTTCAACAGACGAGGCTCTGGCGCTCCCCACCAACCCGCACTGGGCCAGCGTGGTGGGAGACTACCCACAACCCCCCAAACATGAACTCACGGAACGACACAAGGCCCCAAGTGCCCGGCGGTACCGGAGGCCGCGCCGGCGGTGACGGACGTTGGCGAAGCGCCGGGACCAGGGGTGCCAAGAATCCCCGGGTGGCGAAGATATCCCGTCAGACGACCTTGGCCCTGGCAACTTATAACACACGCACATTGCGGACCGAGGAGAAGCTGCTGGAACTAGAGGAAGAATTGAGCAGGATTCGCTGGAGTATAGTCGGACTATCTGAAGTCCGACGAGAGGGCGAGGACACGATGGTCCTGAAATCCGGCAACCTGCTCTATTTCCGGGAGGGCGAAGATCTGCCCCAAGGTGGTGTCGGGTTTATTGTCCACAAGTCTCTCGTGAACAACGTTGTACAAATCGGAAGTGTGTCGAATAGGGTGGCGTACCTTATACTCAGAATCACCAAACGGTATTCGTTGAAGGTCATACAGGTATACGCCCCGACCTCGACTCACCCCGACGAGGAAGTAGAAGTAATGTATGAGGATATCTCTCGGGCAATACATACTTCCAAAACTCACTACACCGTTGTCATGGGAGACTTCAACGCAAGGCTAGGCAAACGTGGCGATGATGAGTTGAAAGTGGGGCAATTTGGAGCTGGAATCCGGAACTTTAGAGGTCAAATGCTGGCCGACTATATGGAGAGGGAAGGACTCTTTATGATGAACTCCTTCTTCAAAAAACGGCCGCATCGAAAATGGAAAAGTCCGGATGGCGCAACGAAGAATGAGATTGACTTCATCATGTCGACTAAGACTCGGATATTCAATGATGTCTCAGTGATCAATTCGTTTAACACGGGTAGTGATCACCGAATGGTACGAGGCACATTGAATCTCAACGTGAAATCCGAGAGGTATCGACTGATGAAGTCTACGCTCCGCCCTGCAGCTATCCAGATCCAAAACCCCGAACTCTTTCAGCTCGAACTGCGAAATCGCTTCAATTGCCTGGAGGACTGCACAGATGTGGACACGTACACGACAGGTTCGTGGAAGCTATTCTTACGGCGGGTTCAGGGCTCTTCAAACCCAGCCATAACAAAAGAGGTAAAAAAATCTCTGCGCCAACTTTAAAGCTCATGAAGGAAAGACGTGCACTGCAGTCTTCCGAAGACGCTCGTCGGCAACTCAACAAACAGATCTCCAAGTCATTGACCCGCGACATACGCCACTTTAATACAGAATGTATTGAGAGGCAATCGAGCAGAACAAAGGCTCCAAAGTGTTCGCCCGAGATCTGTCGATAGGACAGAGTTTGCTGACGAAGCTGAAAACAGAGGATGGCAGATTCGTTACATCCCGACCTGAGCTCTTGGCAGAGATTGAAAACTTCTATGAGCAGCTTTACGCGACATCACGCACACCTGTCACTAAGGCCACCGATCCAAGAGCCAAATTAACCCGACATTACACGGAAGATATCCCGGACGTCAGCCTGTACGAGATTAGTGTAGCTCTCAAACAACTTAAGAACGACAAGGCGCCGGGCGACGATGGAGTTACAGCCGAGCTTCTGAAAGCAGGTGGACGACCGGTCCTGAAAGCTCTTCAGAGGCTATTTAACTCCATCATGCTCGAGGGTAAAACGGCAAAGGCATGGCACAGGGGCGTGGTGGCACTCTTCTTCAAAAAGGGTGACAAGACTCTATTGAAGAACTACAGACCCATCACGCTCCTGAGTCATGTTTACAAGTTGTTTTCGAGGGTTATTACGAATCGTCTCGCACGCAGGTTTGACGACTTCCAGCCTCCCGAACAAGCCGGTTTCCGAAAAGGCTTTAGTACCATAGACCACATACATACGCTGCGGCAGGTTATACAGAAGACCGAAGAGTACAACCTGCCATTATGCTTAGCGTTTGTGGACTATGAGAAAGCCTTTGATTCTGTCGAGACCTGGGCCGTGCTTCAGTCGCTCCAGAGATGCCAAATAGACTATCGGTACATCGAAGTGCTGCAGTCACTGTACGAAAACCCCACTATGTCAGTCCGCCTCCAGGACCAAGACTCGAAACCAATACCACTTCAGCGAGGTGTGAGACAGGGCGATGTTATATCGCCGAAACTGTTCACTGCCGCGTTGGAGGATGTGTTTAAGCTTTTGGACTGGAGAGGACGTGGCATTAACATAAACGGCGAGTACATGACTCACCTTCGTTTTGCTGATGATATCGTGGTCATGGCTAAAAACCTGGAAGACTTGGGCACAATGCTCGACGACCTCTGTAGAGTCTCCCAACAAGTGGGTCTTAAAATGAACATGGATAAGACGAAGATTATGTCGAACTCCCATGTCGTACCCACTCCTGTGAAGGTTGGAAGCTCTACACTGGAAGTTGTTGACAAATACATTTACCTGGGACAAATAGTCCAACTTGGTAGGTCCAACTTCCAGAAAGAGGTCAATCGACGGATCCAACTCGGCTGGGCAGCGTTCGGGAAGCTTCGCAGCATATTCTCGGCACAACTACCGCAGTGTCTCAAGACGAAAGTCTTTAATTCGTGTGTGTTGCCAGTGATGACGTACGGAACCGAGACGTGGCCGCTTACAATGGGCCTTATGCAAAGGCTCAAAGTCACCCAAAGAGCAATGGAGAGGGCTATGCTCGGTGTTTCTCTGCGTGATCGAATCAGAAATGATGAGATCCGCAGGAGAACTAAGGTCGCTGACATAGCCCAAAGAATTGCGACTCTCAAGTGGCAGTGGGCAGGTCACATTGCGAGGAGGACTGACGGCCGTTGGGTCGGAAAGGCCCTCGAATGGCGGCCGCGCACCGGGAGACACAGCGTTGGTAGGCCCCTCACAAAGTGGACCGATGATCTGGTAAGGGTCGCGGGAAGCCGTTGGATGAGGGCAGCGCAGGACCGATCGGTTTGGAGATCCTTGGGAGAGGCCTATGCCCAGCAGTGGGCGTCTCTCGGCTGATATGATGATGATGATGACTGTGAGCACACCCCTCAATGTCAAAAGTTCCATTTGATTTCTTTAATTTTCTTCATCAATCAAACAACATCATCATCTTTTCAAAAGTAAGCAAATTGTTTCGTATATTCTGCAATAATAAGAAGGTAGGTAATAATCTAGTGACAATAAAGATCAAAGAACAGCGATACCGTTTAACAAAATCATTTTTTTTCATCGACGTGTGCTCAAAGTGCTGTCGCTTTTTCCGGAGCAACGTAACTATTAGTGATGTCGTGAATGACGTTACAACAGTTCATGTGAGTAGCATAAGCACGAATTGAAATGACTTTTAGTTTGCTCACCGCGCTGTGAGTGCCCAAAAGTGCAAATGGGTGTGATTCGGAATGTATGTAGTACCTAAAAAGGTAGAATCAGTAATCTGTGGTTCTCAGTCTATATATGGCAACGGTCCGAATATCGCTAAAACTAATTATCAGCGCTATTAGCGTGCTCAAATCCCGTAAGCGCTCTAACATTAGCCGGAGTTGGGGAACTGCGTGACGTCATCGATGACATCATAGCACACTTACAGCGCTATTGCTCTCGAGAAAAATCACTGTAAGCGAACTATCAAACTGTGGTTTGTTTATTTATTTTAGGTTATTTATGGTAAGCGGAATTTTTGGTGTCCAGAAAAGAGAAGTTGTATTGTAATTATGAATTCACAAACACAAAAGTAAGTACTCAGATAACACTGTTTTAGACTCGAATATTCAAACGCAATATTATTGATATGAAAATTGACATTTGACAGGTTCACACGCTAAAAAATCGCGAGTATGCTGCAAGACCGGGCGATTATAATCGTTAGTGCTTTGAGCGCTGTAAACTGTTTCGGACCGCAGCCTAAAATGATGCTGTAATCTGTGATTCTTAGCAAAGAGTACATTTTTTATACGGGTATAGAGGCATCACTCCATACTACAAAATATATCGCGCTTAGCGATATCTTGTGATCTAAACCGGTAGACAACCAAAAAAATATTGTCTTAAAACCTTTTTTTTTCTTAAAAACTAAATTTAAATAATCAAAAGTTACATAAAAAATGTTTATTTATGTATTTTTATTATCAAAATAAAATTTTAAGAAAAAATATGGAATTCGAACATGGCTTTCGTGGCTTAGTACGCAGGACATATGGCAAATCTACCATCTAATAATTGTTATCATTAATGAATTAGCGCTACCATTTCTACTTCAGTAAGTACTTAACTAAAATATTAATAATGGTAATTTATTGAAAAATACTGTATAAAAATATATCGTTAAAATAATGAACACCAAAAAATTAAAATGTCAAAACTGTCAGGAACTGCTATGACGGCCTAGATCCAAATTCCAATACATAGGTCGCTACTCTAACTAAGTAATTAATATAATATAAGTTATAGTTACCAGCGATGCAGTGGCGGATCCAGGGGGGGGGGGGGGTCATGGGGGTCATGGGGGTCATGATTATGCATTATTCGGGAACTAACGCATCAAAAATTAGAATATTCCGCGCCACTAATTTTTTTTACGGCCGGAAAATGCTTTACGCATACCCCGGTGCCTGTTAGCGACTCCGAGGTTATGTGGAACTCCTCCACCATAAATCACGCAGTGATTGCGGCAGCCCTATCCACTAAAAACCATCCCTTCTTCTGTCAGGAGGCTGCTTACAGGAACAGGGCACGAGGAACTTTGTAGTGTTTCCGCATCCGCCCCCGTAGATTAGCCATTTCTGGATGTCACCACTTTCCGTAGGGATAAGGGTACTGGCCCAAAGGCTTTCCCCCTGCATGAGGACTTTTGTGAGGTGGCGAGGTGCCCACGCCTTGCCACTGTCCTCCACAACCCGAAAATGCTTGCTATCCTACGACTCCTTCATAGAGGGGAGTCCGCTGGTCTTGAGAAGGGACAGCAGAGAGTTAGCGCTCAGATTTGCCGTCTATGACGGAGTCTGCTTGTGGCCCGCCTAGAACCAACATTCTAGCATACCCAACACGGCCACATAAGGCCGCCAACCGGCCTTGGAGGCCAGCTATCCACCGACCCCGAAGGGTCCACTGCCCCTGAATGGGGCTTCAGCAGCAGCGCAGAACGCCACCGGCAGTCCACACAAGGCAGACTGCCGTCCGCTATCCGCAAACTTTGGAGGTCTGCCGTACCACCACACCACCGCGAACGTACAGTTCGCCATACACCGAGCCACAGGGCTCCCCGGTCCTGAGAAGGACCTTTCTTCCCGCCGGCATTGAAGGCCAGACATCCCACATTCCCCGAAAGGACTCCTGCTGGGCGACCAATAATAGGGCCACGGAGGAGTAAGGTCGGTGGAGTCGGGTCTTTAGGCCGGTGCCACCCAGTCGCGATCAGTCCAGTGTCGTCGCCAACCTAAAGGTCAGTCATTCACCGACCCCGAAGTGTCCACTGCGTTTGACCTGCTAGACAGATGTGAGCTGGGCCTAGGCTGATAAGGAGAGGACTTAGGAGCTGGAAGAGTAACTACGCAAACCTCTTCCGAGCGTTGCCCATCCCAGGCTTTCTCCTTAACCATCACGCCGCAGCAGGTCCATGACCTTGGAGGTCACAATGTCCTGCCCGTCAGAGAACACCATTCCTAACGGACAACACGAGCGAACAAACCATCGCGACTTTTCAGCCCGTAAGGATTTGGAGGTGACGGGATTTAGAGGTACACCTTGATTGACATGGGGAGACTAACATAAGTAAGCAGTGACCCGGGATGATTCAACGAGGGTTGCTTACCCAGCGCACCCAAAACACTGGTGCCCCTACACGTCTTAGCCTAGTGACTGGTTCGCCCTCGACACAGGACATGACACCCGGACACTTAGAACAAACAAACCACCGCGACCTTTTGGTCCAAGGGATTTGGAAGAGAAAAGGCTTAAGGGAAGACCTACCTTACCCAGCCTAGAGACTGGTCCGCCTAAGCATACCGAGGACACGCACCATCCCAACCTATAGAAGGTCCTCTAAGCGCCGCTAAGAGCCGCCGCTAAGCCATCCTCCGACCTACAAACGGGTCCACTGGCCCTGAAAAGAGCCTTTCACAAGGTGGGGCAAGAATCACAGGACACTCATCCCACAGGGATGAGTAGGGCAGGATTTGAAGAGCCTACTCTAGTAACGTACCCTAAAATCTTAGATAAATTCACACAGTGAAAAACAAAAAAGAAAAAAAATAATTAAAAATACATTTTAGGAGGTAAGTACCTAGGTACTGAAATTTAATTATTTTTTCCTTTTTTGTTTTGAAGCCCATCATCAGATCCTAGCTTGGTGACAGTGGGACCACCTCAGGAAAATACTCTATCGAATAAAAAAAGAATTTTGAAATTGATTCACAATTTCAAAATAAAAAAAACCCACAGTGGAACATATAATGACCTTCTTTTTTTTGAAGTCGGTTAAAAATAGGCGTCCCTTCGTGACTATAACTTCTTGTGACTTGACCACGACTATGTGACCCCCCCCCCCCCCCCTGGCGCCAAAGCTGGATCCGCCCTTGCCAGCGATGCCAAATAGACTATCGGTACATCCAAGTGCTGCAGTCACTGTACGAAAACGCCACTATGTCAGTTCGCCTTCAGGACCAAAACTCGAAACCAATACGTCTTCAGCGAGGTGTGAGACAGGGCGATGTTATATCGCCGTAACTGTTCACTGCCGCGTTGGAGGATGTGTTTAAGCTTTTGGACTGGAGAGGACTTGGCATCAACATAAACGGCGAGTACATGACTCACCTTCGTTTTGCGGATGATATCGTAGGCATGGCTAAAAACCTGGAAGACTTGGGCACAATGCTCAACGACATCTGTAGAGTCTCCTAACAAGTGGGACTTAAAATGAACATGGATAAGACGAAAATAATGTCGAATTCCCATGTCGTACCCACTCCTGTAAAGGTTGGAAGCTCTACACTTGAAGTTGTTGACGAATATGTTTACCTGGGCCTGGGACAAATAGTCCAACTTGGTAAGTCCAACTTCCAGAAAGAGGTCAATCGACGGATCCAACTCGGCTGGGCAGCGTTCGGGAAGCTTCGCAGCATATTCTCGGCCTAACTACCGGAGTGTCTCAAGACGAAAGTCGTGTGTGTTGCTAGTGATGACTTACGGAACTGAGACGTGGCCGCTTACAATGGGCCTCATAAGACGGCTCAATGTCACCCAAAGGGCAATGGAGAGGGCTATGCTCGGGGTTTCTCTGCGTGATCGATTCAGAAATGATGAGATCCGCAGGAGAACTAAGGTCACCGACATAGCGCGAAGAATTGCGAGCCTCAAGTGGCAGTGGGCAGGCCTCATTGCAAGAAGGACTGACGGCCGTTGGGGCGGAAAAGTCCTCGAGCGGCGGCCGCGTACCGGGAGACGCAGCGTTGGTAGGCCTCCCACAAGGTGGACGGTCGCGGGAAGCCGATGGATGCGGACAGCGCAGAACCGATCGGTATGGAGATCTTTGGGGAGGCCTATGCCCAGCAGAGGGCGTCTCTCGGCTGAAGTGATGATGATGATGATGAAGTTATAGTAAGAATATTACTAATGACATAGTGAAAAAATATCACAGTTACCTAATATTGATTAAAAATTGAAGTACCTAATTATTTTTTCTCAGTTTTATGAATAACATCCTAAATGTCATTTAAGTTTTAAATATTTTTTAATATTTTTCTAAGTCACTATTTTTTTATGGTTACAGCGTCATCCATCGACTTGGACCTGAATTTCTAACCTATTATAAGCCGACCAAATTAAATATCAGGTTAAACGAATGGCCTTAGTTGATACATCAATGTTAACTGCAATTGGTCGTATAAGATATGGTTATTTTAGTATGAAGTTATAAATAACACCGTGATTCTTTCTTAGTCTGTGGGCTGTTTTTGGTCTTGTTTGACATCTATCATTAGAAAGAAAATAAATCCAAAGCTAAAACCCTACGTTAAAATTAAATCTGATTTTTATATCATTTCCATTAATTTCGATAGTGATTTGTGTCTGTTTTTCGATGTGATTTCGCTTTTAATAGCAGTTATTTACTAGCCACATATTACTTTATTCTTACTTTACTAATTTTTCTTCGATGACGGTCACTGAGTATTTTAATTTTACTAGGTAATTAATTAAGTGAAACAGTTCAAACAGTGCCCAACGTCCAATGTCATTATGCTCTAAATTTTTTTGTGGTGTAATTTTATTGAATACAGTGCTAATATTCAGTTGAATGCGTTCAATATGCCTGTGACACTAGTAGAGAGGCTGCCCTTGCCGAACCTCAAGGTTTACACTGCGGGTAGTGTTTTGTTGTTATCATTAGCACTGTTTCATGCACTGACTGTGACCAGAGACCCGAACTGGAGGGAACATGCTGCTCTGCAGCGGCAGAAAGTGATGAGTACAGAGAGTGATGGTGAAGTGATAAAGGTTGTGCAGATGATGAACACTCCAAACCTCAACATGTCTACCAACAGCAGCAGGAACCTTACTGAGCAGGTCACTGAAATCATGACTTTCATGATGCAGGAGCCACTATGTATGTGGGTGAGTATTGTGTTTAAATCAAGTAGAAGTATCAGTATTCTTGTATTGAAGAGTATTTTTTAAAAATAAGAAGAGAATTTTGGGTGACTGCCAAGTTATCTTGTAAACAATAGCACACATAATGATAGTTTTTTATTCTATAAATAGGTAGGTAGGTACTTGAATAGTGTCAAAAAGTTTGGTCGGTTTTTTTATTAATAAGTTACAACTTGTCTTATCATCTATGTAACCATAGTTTAGTGTTGTCTGCAACTTTAAAGCAAAATAGATTTATTTATTTATTAAATATTTTTTTATTATTTAATGTATTGTTAAATTAAAGTTTAAGAAAAAATTAAAAACCAAAATGTAGTAGTGCCTTATTTTCTGAACCATTCATATTTGTAAAAATAATCATTCAATTGAATAAATTAATTATTTCGATATTATGAATGCCTTCTTGTGGAATTTGCTGATGTCAAAGACATACATATACATACACACGCAAAAATTGAAACAAAAAAAAAATATTATCTACCAAAAATCTTAAACTAAATTATAAAGTAACTAGATAATAATTAGTAAAAAACTGAAATTAAACCGTGGTACTGGTGGCACTCACAAAAATAATTGCAATTCGCTGTAAAAAATATTTTTAAGCATTGTCACGCTCATATTGACCGGGTGTAAAGGGTTATAGTTAATTTTATGACAATTCATCACATCTATGTATGCTAATATTTAAAAATAGAATGATTTCATAACTCGAAATATTCGCAAACTTATGTGTCACTGTAAAGTAATGTATTGCAAATATGCATTGTTTTATGTATTTTCATTTAGAATACTAATAGAGGTGAGTCAGAGTTTATGGTTTACAAACATTGTATCTTCACTTCATTACCACATGTCATTAACATTGTAATCCCAATAACGGAAGGTTCTTGACACTATGATGAAGTTCAAAATATGTTTACCAAAATCAATCAATATTATGCTGTATTCTGATTTTATGAGTATGCATGTGCTTATTTAAATTGTACATGCAAATAAATTCAATAATTTATAAGTAATTTCCATATATACATATATTATGTGGGTGGTTGCTTGGAACCGATTCTGTGGCATCCTGTAACCCATAATTCATAGGGTTATCTCAAATCCTTACAGTCGCCCGGAATGTGGAAGGTTGTGAGTTTAGTTCCCGCAGCAAGACTCCTTTTCGTAGTTCAGATATTTTTTGAACCAATAAAAGATATAAGACAATGTGAAAATGACAGTGAATGTTTTAGCTCTCACAGAATTCATTATCTAATTAGCCCTTTCTAAACAAAAATAGCAATTTGCTCCTAATTACTGGAAATGGAATCCATCTTAGGTTTCAGGATGATATTTGACTCAACACCACCTGATGTGAAGCACTAAAAAGAGTCCATATGCGAAGACAGCTAGTGCAGCTTGAAACACACTGTTCTAGCCGCCTCCACCTTGCCGGCCCAAAAGGTGCCTTTTCACACCTCTTTTGATGGAACCTATGCCATAGGAAGGAGGAAACACCTGTGCTTGTAAAGAATTCCAAGTTTTGGTAGTCCGACAAAGGTACGAGTTACTAAACTTCTTTCTCTGTGATGTTTAGGTGGAGACAGTAACATATGAAATAAAACCAATTTACCGGATTTAACTCGCATTTAATTAGATGTTACATTATTATTATACACCTGACGTTTCGAATATTGTGCGTAGTGTTCGTAGTCACGGGAGACTGAAGATGTCAAATGTCTGAGTTGTAAGTTAACTACTGTCACTTTTTGTTATATTTTGAGTGGTCCGAATTACGCATACAGCTTATCTGCATACTGAGCAAGTTGATAGAGCCCTGTGACGAAAGAGTAGTGCCCTAAAGGGAGGGAAACGGCGACATTTTGGCTGTAAACATGCACACTTGTTTTTTATTAGCATTGAACTGCTGAGCTCAATGTTAAGATTCGCTCGCTCTCTTTCGGTTTCAGCGCGAATGCTGTTATTCCATCTTTCGAAATTTAAAGGACTAGTCATACCTCGAAAACCACCGCCGCCTATAGACACCTGCAAAAACAAGGAAAAATCACCTGATTCATTGTCGTCCTGAGGACTAAGATGAAATGCCGTCCATGCCCAGTAATTACACTGGCTACATTTCCCAGTAACTCTTATGAAGTGCTGATGCAACGACAATGACTCCGGAGACTTGTTTGTGGTCTAATAATAATTACTGCGAATATGATACCCTACAGCTGTTTGCGGTTGCAAACATTGACCTGAGCAAACATGTAGATGCATTTTCATTGGTATTCATTCATATATTAAAGTATAATTAGGTAGGTTATAGAGTATAATTGTTACGAGTATAAAGCTACATTCATTGTCCTGTTTATGGAACATTGTTGTCAACTGCAGTAGGTACGTATACTACATAACTGAGGGTGGAGTTAGAACTTACCGCTTCACTGACCTCTTATAGCAATTACTTTTAAACTATACTTTTTAATTTCGTTACTCTGAATAAAAAATTAGTATAAATATTTTTTGAATGCTCTTGAATAAACATTCATCAGGCTCATTCCATCAGGTGGGCTGTCAGGTTGTTTGTCATCTAGTAGTATATAAAAATATATTTATAAAAAAAATACATATTTGTCAACATTATTGTTATGGCGCATGGCGGCAGGCTTCTAGGTAAGAAGCTTTCTGTTCTGACCTAAGTAAATTTAGGTTTTGATATTACCATGACATCTGCCGGCCTAATAACGATTACATCTAACAAACTAGTTTATTTGTTAATGAACAATTTATTAATCGGATTAGATAATTATTTTGAACTTCATTGCCAAAATCAGCGGACAGGATATTCTCTGGATAAATAAAAGTTATATAAGTACTGAAAACTCATCCCAACAACTAAGTAAGGAACATAACAAGAACCCATAATCACGCAAAATACAAGTTAAACCTACATTTAAACTTGATAGTTTAATTTGTAACGGTGAGGTTGCTTGTCAACTGGACTAGTCCAGTGTGTAGAAGTAACGAAGATGGAATTATAATGATTCAATCGCTAACCTCTTTGTCCAGGCGAGTTTGTCCAAGCGCCAATCTGCATTGCGTTTGATGATGGCTGCGCTGGCGATTAGCTCGACCGTTGTATGCATTGACGCGTGACTTGAGTTCACCTTGGTTTTTCCTGCAGCTCACCTCGCGAGCTGATTACCGTGCCGTATATTTACATGAAGTCGCGTGGTGAGCCCGGCGCAATGGCTTGCGTAGAGCTGGTGTCAAGGGCCTTTATAGAAGCATTCTTAAATTCAGCTTTAGTGAAAATTTCGTTCTTTGAGAGGCCGACGTAATTATTATTTGTGTAAGGTCGGGTTTTCCATGAATCAAAGTAACTTTAATTTAAAAATGCTCTCGATTAGAGGACTAGGTTTCAAGTGAATCCATTAATGACACATGTGAGCGAAATGCTAATAAAGTGGGCTCGCCAGGCACTCGCAGACGAGTTCTCATTTATTAGGAGCAACGGAAAGAAAAGGTCTTTCCGTTGCTCCTGTTCTACATTGGAGGATGTGAAATTAAATGAAATGAAAATTAGGCCCCCAAGAAGCACTTTCGAATCGTCAAATATCCCATTTCAATGTCTAATACAAAAAAAAGTGTTAAACGACAATGTCCTAAGTCTGTCTATCTGTCTGTAATGTCAGAATTTACACCAGTTCCAAAAGTTGGGCTGTTCACTCGAGTTCGAGCCATCGCAGCTCTTTCGGCACCTGTGAATAAAGATGTAATGGATGATGAAAGAGCTGGTAAATGTCGGAAAACATTCGAAAAACGAAAACCTTATCTAACCTCATTTTTTATTGTGGTGCGTGCGTCACAGCGAGACGAGGAATGGGATGTGAGTTTTCGAATCTAAACTGTGATCCGAAAGCGATGTTGCCTAATTACTTCTGGAGAACCCAGGTTCCTCTGGCCACCATGTAGGGTCTGTAAAGGGAACTGTCAGTAAAACCTAATTTAAAAGATGCCTATTGTTCTGTTGTAGTGCATTTCTTAACCAGTCAAGTCACACGTTTCAAACATAATGATGGGCTTTTGTCATTTGCCTCCGGCCCGGGAGTCTTATGTGGCCAATGCTTACAAAAGTTGTTGTTTTTAATATTACAAAATGTATGGTTATTATTATTAGACATGCATTGCTATTGCTAGCTAAATTTACGCTAGTCGTTTCATCCTACGTTTGACGAATGCCAACTTTTTAATACAAGTGTTGTGCTATTAATATTGATGTATCTTCGTTATTGGATCTAAAAAGCGGCTCTACCGGTCCTGCCAATAGACAGTCAATGGATGAATCATTTTTTAAGTAAAAGTATTTGCACTTTCATAATAAATGTTTGTAGACATAATTAACGCTTCCTAGTACAGTTAACAATTACTTTCGTAACACTTAGTTGGTAGAAATAAAACAATATTATACTGGATCTCTTGACGACCGGCTGGCCGAGTAGTCTGTGCCCCTTGCTATACAAGCTACTTGGTCGGGAGGTCCCGGGTTCGAGTCCCGGTAGGAGCAAATCTTTGTATGAAGAGTACGAGCATTTGTTCACGAATCATGGTTGTTTATATGTTTATTTAGTATATTTCTAATATTTAAATACATATTTATTATAATTTTTCTCCGTTATCTAGTATCCATAACACAAGCTCTTAATGATGCTTCCTTAGATAATAGGTGTGAGTGTATGAATATTATTATTATTATAACTAACTAATAATAGGACACCTTTGTCCTCGAGGCAAAGCGTTTTGGTGGGAATCGCAGGATCTTGCCAATAATGCCTGATGGTGGTGATAAGTGGAGCAGAAGCGGGGAGTGGAGCTTTTTTGTGGTGAAGAACTTTTGCATTTTAACTAAAATGAAGCAATATAATCACAAAGTATATCGTGGAATTTAAAGAAAATGTCTAAATACGTCCACCTCAGTCGTTGCCGCTAAACGCTACTGAGAGGTCGTGGTATGAACGGCCTGGGCACGGGAAATTCGCTGCGGCGAATATTCGCGCTGCTATTCGCGCGAATGAAAACAAATGTATGGAAAAATACTAAGCATGTTAACAGTACGTGAAGCTCGCCGGCTGTTCTCATTTTAAGTGGCAATGTTTCATTCAATTGTATGTAGGTGCGCATTAAACAGACTAGTTCTACAATTTTTTTTTTTATATTTTAACCTTCTTTATCTGTGCATCGATTCTTATGCAATTCGTGTACGTATTCCACATTCTCTTCCAAATATAATGTCTTGGGCAACTCTCGAAACAGCGTCGAGACACATTGATAAATGCATTCCAACTTTCGTTCTATACTGATCGCGGTGACTTTCGCCACTTCCAGTGGCGTGAAATTCGCGTCGGCTGAATATTCGACCCGCCAGTTGCACCGCCGTCGCCCATTCCCGTGGCCAGGCCGTTAGTCGCTCGCTGCTAAGCAAATAGTCGTGGCCAGGCCCCTTAGTTTTTATTGTTATTGCGTTGCGCAATTAATGACCTTAATTACTAGTATTTATCAGGTTTAATATTCTATAAAACTAAATCAAAATTCACAGACGCCCAAATATCTACAATAAGAAAGGAATGTGATGTCAGAGCACTAAAATCAATCTATAGACTATGATATCGTTTAGGGGGCATGTTTTGACGGATTTTCGTCTAAGTTTTTAAAATTTTAATTTTCGAACTGTCAGACGACGCACGTCATACGTCGTTTATCCTTTTCTTGTTCGATTGAAAGGAAGGAGAAGCACCTAGCGAGGAGAAGGAGGTTCTCAAAATTATTATTGCGTATATTTTCTTAGTAATTAAAATAGAATAAAACTAGAAAAATTTCACGTCCTGAGGCAGGAATCGAACCCGCGACCTTTCGCAATCCGGGCGACTGCTCTGACCACTGAGCCACCCAGGACTTGGGATATCCCTGTGAAATTCTTCTAGTCTATCTTGTATTTGCGTTTATGAGCTAACGTCCACCCTACAATGTCGAAATATTCTATTTCAACATCCGAAACGAGTATTTTTACAAATACCGACGATTCGGTTAAGTTGGGGCAGTGCTTTCAAATATTCTTAATTTTTGATTTTAACATTATTATAAATGTTTGAAAAATTACTTAGTAATTTCACAGGGATATCCCAAGTCCTGGGTGGCTCAGTGGTCAGAGCAGTCGCCCGGATTGCGAAAGGTCGCGGGTTCGATTCCTGCCTCAGGACGTGAAATTTTTCTAGTTTTATTCTATTTTAATTACTAAGTAATTTTTCAAACATTTATAATAATGTTAAAATCAAAAATTAAGCGTATATTTTCTTTAAATCTATACTTCATTATGAGACTTGTTTATTTGGTGCGAGCCACGGCCTCTGTCCACAGGTGACGTCATTGATTCGTAAAACACGCGTTGTTTTGAATCCACTCCCACGCGAAACAACATTAGCCACTGCTGATAAAATGGTACTTACTGTTGATATAATTTATTTTGATTACCTTATACGGTGTGTAAAAGCAATTTGGTCTTAATACTTTTATTCCGTTTTGATCGAGTTAGATACCAATGAAGGCGTTATACCTAAACATGGGATTTGCCTAAATGAGAAATGCCTATGAAGCAGCATGCCTGAAATGTGAAATTGACTAAAAAGCAGATTGCCTGAATTTAAATTGCCTGTAAAGCAGTTTGTCAGAAAAACAAGATGACGGAGTAGTTTGCCCTAAACGAGAGATGCCGATGAAGCAGCATGCCTGAAATATAAGATGACATGGACTAGGTATGTTATTCACTAGTGTGTGAAATAGAGAAGGGAATGGCAAACCTCATGTTTAGGTATAACGCCTTCATTGGCATCTTGCGTTTAAGGTTACTCGATCAAAAGCGCTTTTATTAAGGTTGTAAACCTTTATCCCTTACTATCATGCCAACGCTCACACAAAATAAAAAATCTGTGTCTAATATGCAACATTTGTTAAACTGCGTCGAGTTTTCTCATCGCCTATTCCTCACAGTCTAAAAACAAAATTATTAAATCAGTGCGTTCTTCATGTCATGGCGTATAGTGCTAAAACGTGCCCACCCATTGTGCAGCTGCACTCGTAGCACAAGGACCACGAGAAGCTCGAGAAACGCTTTTGTCTCCGTAATGTCATTTTTGTCGGGCTTACCTTACCTTAGCCTGTACTAAATGAACTCTATGGCTAAAAGCACTAAAGCCCTCACCCCCATTCCTCTTCATGAGCGTATGCAATCAAAGACACAATTCCAATTTCAATCCTATGCTGTCGAGATTGTATTCAAGAGGGCAGTTTCGGTCAACATCTTAAGGTCAACATTAAAATTGAAGTTAGGTTGAGATTACCCTTAAGTTAAAATTATTATAGGATTCAAGAGACTCGGTGGTCCTGGGTCTATATTACGGAATAGGTTTTTTTATTGTTGCAGAGGCACCGACAGGCTGATAAGGCACGAAAAGTTTAAATAAAAAGCATTGTAGGGATCTAAGAGGGTCTAAATCCAATTTTCTTTGCCTTTGTCTTATCTTATAAACCCAAAGCCCGCAATTAAATTTGAATTGTTATGTCATCAATTGATGACGTCTGATGCCCATTAAAGGATTAACCGATACGTACCTTATCAAATAATTTCAGTAACAGACTGAATGCATAATGATATTATAGTGTGCAGCTAATTACATGAGCACGAACGGGCAGCCTTGTAATGTATTGTCTATGGTGTATTTAGATTAGGGTTGTCAACGAGCATTATTTTCAAAGAATGTCGATTTGATAACCATTCGGATACGATAGGCTCTGAATTTTAGAACTTCGTGCTTTCTCATCTGACTCTTCATGAACAGCCTATATACGTCCCACTTCTGTTACTCTTCCTTCTGTCATGGGAGAAACACCCGAGGAGCTAAGACGTGGCCCATACCCTCACCACGCTGACTGAATGTAGTTTGACAACCAAGATTTGGCTGTGTCTTCCAAAACCGAGAGTAACTTAGCAAATTTTTGATTTTACTAGGTGGTGGCGTATGTAGGGTCGTCTAGGTAGGTACCACCGTCTTACTTATTCAACCGTGAAACAGTTCGCCGTGTTTCTCATTGAAGGGAAAGGTAGCCAGTGCAATTACTGAGCGTGGAAGGCATTTCAGCTTAGGCCTCAGAATGACAACGCGCCCGCTTGAAATTTACTTTGTTAAAGTTACGTGAAAGTTACTTTGTTTTTGGTATAAAAATGACTACGCCAGCGAACTCCTCAGAAAAATGTTACGGTTTTCAAGCTTCAGCCCCATTCTGCTTGTTTCAATGTCATTCAAACTACGGAATTGTTCGTAATTACGAGAACATTTCCCGTTCTTCCAATACAGTGCTTCCCCGAGGAGCTTGACTAACCTAATTACTTGATATCGTCTTCTATTTTCCTGCCTATTGGACTATTCTTGTTATTCTCTGATCACATTTATGAATGACGATGTTTCATTTCCACGTTGTCAAGGTAAACTGCTCACTGGTCAGTATTTTTATAGATTAGCTATTCTTAATCATTCATTACTGCAAAGATCACTTCCTACTTGGATGAAGAGAATTCAATTTATAGAAGAAACATTTAAAAGTGTGAGCTTATCTATAAAAGAAGTCTCGTCTAGGGAACACTAGCCTTAATTTTTGTTTGTAAGTTGTTACAGAATTTACAGATGAACTCTTACAAATCTCTTTCGGCATCTTATTTCACAGATGTGTAGCACGCATACACAGTGAAATAACCGCCAATAGTTTTGAAATTTGAGGGAGGATGAAGTATGAGTATGACAAAGACCGCTAGGGACGGGAACTAGGAGCAAGACTCTGGTACCCAGTTCCAGTATCCTTCCAATCCATCCAGGAATAGAAATAGTAAGCTGAGAATATTATAAATGTATCATATTTATAGAACACAGAAATTATGAACACATGAGGACGCCAAAGGGATTCAACTTTGAGCGATATTCAGAAACATGATCGAAATTTCTCAAGCCGAACGGCTTTAGAAAGTTCGTTCTTATTCCTCAGTAAATTATTTAACCACTTTATCATATTAGCTCTTCGGGTTGGTGTGTAGGTTCTATAAAATACAATCTGTGTGCATCTTCTAATATATAATATAATATAATAATATAATATTTATACACTCACACCTATTATCCAATCAATCATTATATATATCAATCATTATATTTTATCGAAACTTGGTATAGATATAGTTTTATCCCGGAAAAGGTCATATGATAGTTTTTATCCCAATATCTTTTGTGGGGGTGAAAAGAGGCGTGGAAGTTTGCATCGGGAATCAATAACCGCTGAACCGATTTGAATGGAATTTGACATGGAGATAGTTTGATACCCTGGAAAGGACATAGGATACTTTATAGCGCGATAACCGATTTTCACGCGGGCGGAGCCGCGGGCGGCCACTAGTT
This sequence comes from Nymphula nitidulata, assembly GCA_947347705.1. Taxonomy (NCBI): domain Eukaryota; kingdom Metazoa; phylum Arthropoda; class Insecta; order Lepidoptera; family Crambidae; genus Nymphula; species Nymphula nitidulata. Next base: position 19,089,634 of record OX374634.1, on the reverse strand, counting down.
GTAGAGAAATACTAACGTTGACATACCTGACATCTTATAAAATGTTATATAAATACAAAATATCTTACCTATTCGTAATTACAAATGAATTTTTTATAATATTTTTGAGTTATTTATTATTTGTACAATTGGCATACTTACTTATAGATCCATCAACTATTCTTGAATACAGCCTTGGATCAACTGACATTTAATTCAATCGACCTCAAATGACTATTTTAACGTATTACGGAATATTTTTGCATAATCTAAGATCATTAGTTACATAATGTGACTTAATAAAGCAATTTCTCGCTAAATGGAAAGTTATTGCAGAATAACGTTAAATAATAATTCTCTAACTGAAATTTTCTCCGCACATATTTAGCAATGACATAGCTCTGTAACATTAATAATTATTAATAACAATATTATACCTACAACATTAATATGCTAGTTAATGTGTATGTAGGTATATCTAATCTTAAACATTACACTTACTCAATTAAACACTTAACTACTACACTAGCTATGTATTGGTAATTATTTACTGATACTGAGATCTTTAATCTACGGCGGCGGCGCCGGCGGCGCTAGCGCAGGTGTGATGTGGCTACTCTTGTGGCAGGTGTGGTTTTCCACCAGAGGGGCGAGACGAGGCGAGACGAGAATTGAAATCGCACTGACCCTTTTCCACTAAAAATTTCCCGCGATGATGATTGAGCACAACAATAAACCTATCGCGATAAGCGTGTTTCTGCTGCAGAGTTAATTTATACTCTCTAACGGAAGCAATACGGTTCATTTTTACACAAACAAATATTTCAATTCAGGCCTCGCACATCCTCGTCAATCTTGACTATTTCCACCAAAGATAATTTTAAATCTTGTCTCGCCTCGTCTCGTCTCGCCCCTCTGGTGGAAAACCACCTTTAGTTCCAACTGGAAGCTGACATAAAAGGATCATACCATACATAATATTAATAATAGTATCCATACACTCACACCTATTATCTAGCCCAAAGTAAGCATCTAAGAGCTTGTGTTATGGGTACTAGACAACGGAGAAATATTGATAATAATCTAATAAGTATATGAAATTCTCGTGTATATCCACAGCTTGACCTCTTTTCATGAAATTTGTATATTCACTAGGTCTGAGAATCGGCTTCTATTTTTTGGACAATTTTTTTTTTGGCAAAACAACATTTGCGTGGTCAGATAGTATGTATATAAATATTAGAAATATACTAAATTAACATATAAACATCCATGGCTCGTACTCATCATACAAACATGTGCTCCTACCGGGATTCGACCCGGGACCCTCGACCGAGTAGCCTGTATAGCAAGGGGTACAGACAGACCACTCGGCCAGCCGGTCGTCATTACATAACTCTAGTTTACTGACCCAAGCCTAACCTAAGCCTAATATGGAAGGTTCGAAAGTTAGCTCTAGGTTAACATAGCATTATTTCTTCAGACTTCATCACGCCTCCAACAAATTAGACATTTGACAACCCTATTAATACTTAAACTTGGCAACTATAGTGTTTACACTATACTCTACCTACAGTGTTATATTATCGTATGTAGTAAAACCGACTTCAAAAAACTGAAAAGGATGAAATAATTAAATTTAAGTACGTATTCATCCAGAACCCCTAGAAACATATTTTTGGAGTCGGTGCTTTACTTTCTATTGTTTTTGGAAACCACTTAGCACCAACTCCAAAAATATGTTTCTAGGGGATGAATACCTACTTAAATTTAATTATTTCATCCTTTTCAGTTTTTTGAAGACGGTTTTAATTTTTGTTTAAAATTTTTTTTTCACAATTTTTAGTGATAACTTTCTACGGTCGAAGCTAGATGGGTGACCGTCAACTTATATTGTTTCCTACTATCGTATCGTTTCACTAAAAAGTCATTGAAAAAGCAAAAATTCGCAATTTCGCTTATGTAGACGATTTCATAATTTCAGTTTTTTTTAATTTGAAACCAAAGTACCCAATTGTTTTTGAAATAATTTTTATGGGACCAAATGGCAGCTATTCCGCATCGAACAAAAAAAGAATCACGTAAATCGGATCAGTAATCTCAGCGTAATCGGTGTACATACAGAGAAAAAAAAAAAACATACCGGCAGAATTGAGAACCTCCTCGTTTTTGAAGTCGGTTAAAAAGAGACTAGTAAGCTAAACTTGATTTCACGTTTGGTATTATCACATTGTATTGTATAAGATTGGGAGCTCGGTGACGTATTGGTTTGAGCGCTCTGATTTCGATACGAAAAACAAAGCATCTTTCGCCATGGTCGATCCTGGGATGGGTCAGACAAAGTTTCGTATCTCGAGCTCCTCCGTGCTTCGTATGGCACGTTAAGCCGTTGGCCCCAGTTATTCTTGCAACCGCTTTAACCCACCAACCCGCATCGGGCCAGCGTGGTGGTGTTATGGCCCAAACTCCTCATTTGTTTCTCTCATGTAGGCTGGTAATGATGATGATTGTATAAGAATTGCCTTTCTGTCAAAATATAACTTAAATACTCCGAACACCTAGGTGTAAGGTTTTAAAAATTCAAAACTTTTTTATTTTTTGTAAGTACAGTGTAATTATTGGGCACGGAAGAAATTCCATCTTAGGCCTCAAGATGACAGCGCACCTGCATTACCAAGTGATTTTTTCCTTGTTATTGCAGGTGTCTATCTATACTCTATGCGACGATAACAACTTACTACTTGGTGGGCTGTCAGCTTGTTTGTCATCTAGCTGTATAAAAAAATATTGTATATTAAATATAGGCTTAGGTAGATATTTATGTTATTGAATTTTTCAAATAATATTAAAGAACTTTGTGTAGGTATGCAAGATCGCTTTAATAGGCCTGTTTTGTGGAATAATCAGAAAACCTGTTTACACTTACAATTAAATACTAGAGATCAGAGAGAAGATATTTATGTGGTAGATACGGATATTTATTTTTATTCTATGTAGAATAATACACATCTTTTGAAGTAGTTTATTATGGCGCCGCTCTCTGGTTAAATTCGCCCCTTAATTGGATGCCTAGGCCGATAGGAAATTGAACTACACTCACTCAACGTTTGACAACTTGGTGTAGTGAAAATCCAATCACTCAAACAGGTGACTCAACCAGTCACCGGTTTTGGTGTGATTGGTAAGTTCAAGGCTGTTTTTTATGACCACCTATAACCAAAACTATTTCGGTTATAAGTGGTCATAAAAATAGCCTTGAACCTACCAATCACTCAAACAGGTGACTCAATAGTCACCTGTTTGAGTGATCGGTAGACCATTCAATTGGACGCTCACTCAATTGGAGAGCTTTTGTTTACACAAATTCAATTTGATTGCACGTTTGTTCTCACAAAATCTCTTCGATTTAAACGACCTGTCTAGGCGTCCAATTGAATGGCAAATTTTACCAGACGGCTGACATTACGTTCAGCCATCAAGTAAAACGTTGAGCGCAATGACTTGCTAGTTGTCCTTCGGCCGTTTTATTGGATGCCGGCCTTGCCGGATTAGGCGTCGAGATAAGCGGCTAATTTAACCAGATGGCTGCGACATACATATATGTATAATTTGTAAGTTGTAAATTAATAATGATGGATGGACCTTTATTTACTCAAATAATTAGTATTATTATTATTTAGTAGGTATAGCTGTAAAGTGCGCTTGGTTTCAATAAGCTGGTCCAAGTCGTTGAACTGCCACTACAAATCAATTTGGTTATTGCTTTAGTCATACGTGTAAACAGGTAGGTATACAAGCTAACATCACATATGCCATAAAAGAAACAAATATGTACTTAACACTTCGATACAATATTTTAGCGCAAAGTCGTTGACATCTAATTTGTTCTATCGATCATGTGCAGTGACCGTTTGCCAATAATATTGGCTGATAATAATTTATGATAACAACTCATCGACCGCACGTTAAACTTTCCCACAGTAATGAATCGTGATAACTAATTGCCAAACCATTAAAAATTTAATAAACTTTTCCAACACAATTTTAATTTCAATCAATTAACTACTGGGTTTTATTAAGTTTAGGAATAAATTAAGTAACTTCTCAATATTGTTCGGCCGTCGTGATCGAAGTGGTCAACTTTCTTTGGTCAACTAAGCTTCATGACAGCAAATACTGCAAATGAAATGTAAGAGGACTCTGCTTTGGAAGTATAAATAACTTTCCCTTCTGCCAGTACTATTCCTCTGGTAGAACTCTAGACTCAACAGGGATAAAACAATACGAAAGTAGTGTTATCTTGAGGATTCTTCTGGAAATAAGTGCATAACAAGGTCTTAATAATAAGAAAAATGTGCCTATTGGTGGCGCTAGTTGCGGTATTATGGCCCCTTCAAATTTGATCATTTCCGCCAGAGATCTCGGCTCCCCCTGTAATATCATCCTAACTTTCTTTGTAATTTGTGTTTGAGGAGCTCGGTGGTGTACTGGTTTCAGCGCTCTGGTTTTGATTAAGAAAACCATGCTACTTTCGCCATGGTCGATCCTGGGATAGGTCAATTAAAATTTATAATCTCCTTCGTGCTTAAGAAGGCACGTTAAGCCGTTGGTTCCGGTTTTTACTGCAACAGCTATAACCAAGTGTTTTGGCCCAAATTCCCACGTAGGAAGGCCTGTACCCAGCAGCGTCGCGTATATAGGCTAGTGATGATAATGATGATCTCTCTTTGTTACAGACCGTAATAAACATAGCGTATTGCGCGCTCGCCCTGTTCGGGTTCCTGGTGCAGCGCGCCGTGTTCGGCCACCTTCGAGTCGCCGAGGCGCAGCGCGTCAAGGACAAGCTCTGGAACTTCGTCTTCTACAAGTTCATCTTCGTCTTCGGCGTGGTCAACGTGCAGTACATGGATGAGGTGCTGCTCTGGTGCACCTGGTTCACCGTTATCGGCTTCTTGCACCTGCTCGCTCAGCTGTGCAAAGACCGGTTTGAGTATGTTAGTATCTTCTATTTTTTTAACGTTGAAATAGAAAGTGGCAAAAGAGAAATGCAATGTTGACGCGCTTTATAATCTCAAGACATATTTTTGGTATCAATTATCTTATCGTGTAGTCAACAATTTGAAGCTGGTTCATGTTATTGAAATTCGGTAGACATTGTTATTTATCGAACGACATAAGTGATTGTGTCGATCGTCATAATTTGAATAGTGATCATGCGTTGCCTACACAATTACTTGATGTTGTTTGTTTGACCAGCTGACGATCGTTTCAATAATCGCTATCACCAGGAATCTTACCACGATTTTTAAACTTATTTTATATTAAGGAAATCTTTTCGTAAAATCCAAACAGAATGTCACTAACTGTTTGTATACGTACGGACAATATTTGAATTCCATTGCGTTTAGTCCTTGACAGTTCATCGAAATATAAAAGTCTCGAGCTTTATTTATAAACATAAAATTACGCAAGGATTATTTTTAACAATTGATATTTTGTTATTGGCACGTTTCGTACATACTGTGCCTCGACCTCCAGCGGCCGTGACATTGTTTTTTTACTTTACTGCTACACTTTATTAGTTATTTACAAATTAAGTGGGTCGTTTTCGTAGGTACGTCACTTCCTAATGCGTACTATCATAACTCGGGGCTTTGCCTGTTAGGTAACCCTTTGCTCTATTACATATTGGACCTGATGAATTCGATGATTCATGAATCATGTAAAAGTTTGTCGTCCCTTATCACTTCCGAAACTGTCGCATTATTAAAAAAGTTTAATTATACTGACACGTTCTTTTTCCTTTCCCATAGAAAGTTATGTCCTGTCGAGATGAAAATCTGTCAGGTGATAGAAGTAATTTTTGTCTATGGTAATTAAATTTTATAAAACTCGTTTTATTTCAAGACACGACATTACAACATCAAAGTGTATTATCTTGCTGCACTGACCTTGCGTACTTCATTTCCAAAGATAACATTTTTTTTCTCATATTGGTCTATGATTAAGCACGAGAAGATTATGACGTCACCTTTTGATTGCACGTACCTTATAAAGCAGCGACATTGATATTTAAATGAATTTACATTGAATAGATACGAGTATAGCAAATGATGGAATTAAATGCAATTTTCTTCACAAGGAAGTATAGCGTAACTGTTTTTGTATTTCAAGGTTATTATTTTGATAAAAGCGCGATAAACCAGACACAATTAAATTTTATTGTTATGTCATCCTTGTTGCCCAGACGTCATCAATGTATGGCTTTCATGGGTTAACAAAAGACAAAGAGAGTCCGTCAGTGAGGACCTTACAAAGCGCTATCAATATCAAAAAAATTGGTTAGCCACCACCATCAGAATATCAAATTTGATAAAAACATATTTATTTTCGACCTTCCCATCAAGTAGGTAGTTGTGACAAGCAGATTATGATATCATAACGCCGCAACACTTTATAAATACATAAGAATCCAGAGTTGATTTGAATAAAGTAGATTTTTTGAAATTTATTGGACCGAATTAGAACCAATTTTATTATACTTTTGAAGCATAGATATAGCTTCTTCTAATTATATGGTAGTTAGAAGAAGCTATTTTGTATATATTTGAAGTATAGATATAGTGACGATAGTTTCTTCTAATTACCATATCTTCGAGGTTACCTACGTCACGTAACACTTAGCACCAGCCTGGTTGTACTTTATTTTGACAAAAAACTAGATACTACGATTCTTAGTTCTTGTTACACAAAAGTTTTTTACTTCTTTCGATTTCAATCCATCCCATCGAGTCGATTGTCATTGATTCCTAGACAGCAAGCATTGATTGGATTCATTAATTAGTTTATAAATACAATCACAACAATAGATTGTTGTAGGGCGGGTGTGGACGCAATAAATTAATCTTCCGGCATAAATACAAAGTAGCTAGGGTTGCCAACTGTATGTACTTAACTTTATTTTGTAATATGGTCACTAATTGAAAAATTGTATTTGTGATGATGGTATAAGGCAATCCTTTCAGAGCAAAACATAATAATCATCTGTAGTTCTCCTCATTTATACAAGAAGGTCCCGCGTCTGTGAAACGTACCGGTACGTCATTGACCGATATTCATACAATCCATATACTTATCTACATTATAGGCATCATTATTTTCGATTTGAGTGTGACGATTTACGAATGGGATGGGACTAACTGAATAGGACCTTTATCAAATCTGAGGTTTATAGAACCTGTCGTTTTAAGAATCTGACAATTGTAGAATTTGACTTATACAGAAGTTGGCGTCTGTGGTACAGACCACTGTACCACAGACGCCAAGTTCAGATCCTGGAAATGTCACTTGAGTCTACAAAATTCAAAAAAATTCAAATTTAAAAATTCAAAATTCAAATTTATTTATTTGCAAGAAACAGAGACTCATGTGACATTTCCAGGATCTGATATTAATCGACTAGTCGTCTCTAACCCCATATCTATATGCCTGTATGCTGTAGTTATTAATAAAATAAAAACTTTCCGTGCCAGTGCCGGAAATATTAGAAAACTTATTTTCTATAAATATTGTGGCAACCCTAAATGTATCTGACCTTGTTATGAATGAAAGATGTTTACTTTGCACAGTGTGTAATTTTGGCTTGATTTCGGCCATGTGTAGTTTATGTATTTATTTGATGGCTGTAAATATTTTAAAGGCCTGACAAAAACACCGACATTTTTTTTATTATTATTTTTGGAGTTATTGTGATTATCGAGAAAAAACCATAGAAACCATAGATACGCAATATCTTTTTTCAGATACATTATTTCTGAATAAATAAAATATGTGCTTATAAAAGAAGTCCGTAGCTATATCCTTGCCAAAAACTACACGAAAAACACAGTCAAATAAGACACGATTAATATTTTTACCAATAATATAAAACTAATAATTGTGGGGTTGTTTCTTGATGGTAGCATTTTTTTCTTAAATGGTTTGCATCTATATGTCATAAAATACTTGTATATAAAATATCAACTAATAAAAATGATGGGGTGACGAGATATGATTTTTTAAAATTTTGTTTAGGGTTGGCACTAACTTTTCTATGAACATTTAAACGCAATGTTCATGTTGATTTATTCTGCTCATAAACATCATCTATTTTGGTTCATTATATTACTATTATATAACATTATTAAAAATATTATGATAAGTAAAAATATTAACGACACAAGTTTTGTTTTAATAAGTAGGCATAATATTAGACTAAACTCTTAAAATTCTTGCTACGCAAAATAACATAGCGTCTATACTCTTTTCGTAAGAAAAGATCTTCGATGAAGGACATTGTGTGGTATTGGGAAGGGGTCCGCCCTCGTCAAGCTTAGGCTAAAACCCAATATCAATTACATAATGTCTGGAGAAGCGGGGGTGAGGCGTCATGGAGCCGTCAAAGACCCATGGCGCTGCTTTGCCTCAGGAGGAATTGACCCATTCTCCTGGGGGATGTCATTTCGGGCCTCGACCGAGTGACTTAATGCTAGAGGGGCATGAGGGCGCCAACCCTCATGTTGGTCAGCGAGTGGCAGAGATAGTTAATCAAACAACAATAACTCCACAAAGATTGACTCATCTTGACTTGTTTAAATTATTGGAAGATACTGCTCATTTAAGAGGACCGAAATCACGTCCTCTGGACATTCCTGAAAATGAAAGAACGATAATAGTCTTGAATGCAATTTACCCTAAAGGTATTCCTGACTATGTACAAAGAGATTATAACACAATAAAAAAAAATACAACAAGGTTTATTTGTAGATGTGAACAACTTTACAAATCTTGTTCTCGAAATCGTAAAAGGTTTGTATTAAAAAATAAAAACTGGCTTTCTTCAATACCCAAAATTTATGATTATTCCAAAGAAACAGAATACAAAAAAATCTTAAGTTCAGAAATTGCAAACGTTGAGGAAAAACCTACAACTAGTTCTGTCCATGAAATCCCCTCAACCTCCAAGGAAATCAGTTTCCTAGAGGCTCCTTCTACTAGTGTTAACGAGTATAATAATCTTAGCGATCGTAGTCAGCGACGTATAAGAAAATCACTGGAACAAGAGCTTGAGAACTACTCGACAGATTCTGTGATCAAGGTTATGACAAAAATTGTAAAAGATGATACAGGTAATAAATTATGTAAATCATCTGCTATTGATTTGGAATTTATTATTAAAGAGTGCATTAAAACCCCAACCAAGTCAACAGAGATTGCCAAAGTAATAAGATCGAGTCAAGAAGTTAACAGTCGATCGTATACACCTGATGAAGCTCTTTGTCTTATTATAGATAGAAAATTGTCAGCTGAAGACTATACTTGTAAATTTTGGCGTTATGATCGTGAACATCACACTCGTAAGTTTGACCGTAAGACCACGATCCTTGACTTGTTTCACCGGGCTTTAGAGTCTTCTGACCCTCTATTGTCATCAATAGCAATTGGTAATAGGCAAAAAAAGAGGAAACATTCTGTCATCCCACAAAAAGTTCTGCGCCTTTTAAAAGAGACAACGGATAACGTCCATTTTCATAGTGATCCGTCACCACCAAATGAAAATGACGATGACGTAGACGATATTAACATCGTATTATCGTCAGAAGAAATTATACACTTTAATGACGACGATATTATCGGTGATTTGTAATGTTTGTAATTAGTGTAATATTTCTCATACTCACACTAATTCTATCTTAATGCCTATCAGATGATTCTCCCTGATCAGTGTAACTGGGTGCGTAGAGGGAAGGCCTCCGAAAAGACCTGTCAGACATGTGGAGAAGCGCTTGGAACCGCTAGGCACATACTGGTGGGATGCAGGATGCTTTGGGAGGCAGATCATTATACGTGTCGTCATGATAGGGTCCTAGTAGTAGTCATACGTGAAGTTGTTAGATTTGAGTTCGCGAGAGCACAAAAACAACTGACAACGAAACAAAAGCCCCGTAAATTTTGCTAAAAAAGGCTCAATCAGAAATCGATTCATAAACCGTACAAGATTCTAGACTTGGCGCCGGGCTGGATAATTCTTATTAACACGTACGAGAAACATTACAAAATATGAAACCACGTAGCAGTTTCTACATCTCGGCCATATGTCCGGCCGAGATGTAGAAACCGCTACGTACTTTACTCACGGCCACTCAAGCGTGTGCCGTTAGTCGAGCTGACTGTACTTTTCTAAAGATCACGCTATAAAACCAAAAAATACTTTTATTTATTAAACAATTTAACAAACAATGCCCATATCATTTGGTTTGTATGCAGGAGAAAAATCTAGGCCTAGGCCAGCAAAATCCCTGTACTAAAAAAACTTGAAATGTCTAGAACTTTCATAATTTCAGAATTGGAACGCGTATCTAAAGCGGCTTTCGCGGAATTGTATCAGATATGGCTAAGCAGAGAGAAAACTCAGGGTAGTGGTGGGAGTTCCGGGTGCACCTGAAGAGGCCTCCTTAGCCACTGCTTCTGGATTCCTCTCTGCAACGCGATGGACGCAGCACCCCCACGGTGAATCCATGGAATACTAAGAGTTTTCGTCTCTATTATGTACTTACATAAATATCAGAAATTTATTAAATAAACAAACAAACATTCGTGACTCGTGAACAAATATTCGCACTGATTATACTAATATATGCCCCTATCAGAATTCGATCACAAAACCACTGGCTAAGTAGACAGGGTACTGACCACTCGACCAGAGATTCGGCAATCAATATACTTATTTGAAATTGAAAAATAATTTATTTCACATGCTTATAACATTACACACATATATTTAAACTTATGATTACAAAAAGTCAATCTGTAATTGACTTCAATTAGATTATACTGTGTTATATAGTGTTAGATTTTAGGCTGTTGATTTATTGTTTAACAATATAAAAAAAATCATATGGTAAAATTTTGGACAACCCTATTTCCATAGAAATTTTTATAATACTTAGAAACGGTTTATCTCGCTACCCCATCCATGTTAGTGTTTAAATTTTTAGGACGTAATAAACAACAATATTCTTCATATTAATAATAAAAAATAAAATGCATCCAAACCAAGGATAAATAAAAAATCAATAAAAAGTAAAAAAAAGAAAACCTTGAATAACTCTTATAATCCTTCAGTAAAATTGCCTATTTTTTTTATATGACTAGGTAATGCAATGTTACATTACTTAATATATCAACAAAAACAAAAACTATTATGATAATCGTTATAAAATAATAAATAAGTTTTCATTGAGGTCATTGACCTTCCACAAAAAAAAATATATCTCTAAAAGTATACATAATTTTACTGTAGGTATTTTTATAAGTTGTTTGTCATATAAAGCTCTTTCGGATAAATACTTAAACTATACATGGCCGAAATCAAGCCAAAATTACACACTGTGCTTTGTCACCTGCCTAATAAATGTTTAGCAACTGTTAAGTAGATCTTGAAAGTCAATGATTTCAAGACTACAGCATAAGATACCGCCTTTCATTTGTTAAAGATTAAAATGATGCTACAAGCTTACGATTCCATCATTGCCGTTTTAGAATTGATTTTCTAAATCAGTGCGAATAATATTGGTCACTTCAGAGTGACTAATATGTTAAAAGATGGTGGTAAGGCCCCAGATTTTGGTTTGACAACGAGGATATACAGGGTGGTGTCGTCAATACGACAAAAATTGGCACAGGGCTATATTAGTTCATAGAAATGATCTGTCACTTTCAAAAACGTCTTATTCATTTGATAATTTCATGACATGATAGTATAACATTGGCTGCGTTATTTCTTAGAAATGTCATGAAATTGTCAATTGAATAAGATCTTTTTGAAAGTGGCTAACCATTTCTGTGAACTAATATAGCCCGTTTTATTTTATTGTCGCATTGACAGCACCACCCTGTATACGGTTCTATCATTGCAATTTTAGAATTGCTTTTCTCATCCATCTGAGATTTGATGAGCCCTGTACCGTTCCTTTTTTTTATATACAAAGCACGACAAATGACTCAACACCACCTGATGTGAAGCGGTAAGAAGTGTTCAAATGCGAAGACAGCTAGTGCAGTTCAGACACTGTTCTAGCCGCCTAAACCCTGATGGCCCGAAAGGTGCTTTTTCACGCCTCTTTTGAAGGAAACCATGTTATAGGAAGGAGTGAACATACGTGCTGGCAAAGAATTCCAAGTTCTGGAAGTACGACAAAGAAAAGAGCTACTAAATTTCTTTGTACGCGATGTTGAGGTGGAGACAGTGAATTGGTGACTCCGATGACTGGCACGCGTGCTCCTGAGTAGGAAGGGGGAAGGTGGGATAAGAGTGGGTCCTTATGTTATGTCAGTGTGTACTGTTTGTTGTCAGCTGTCGTCGTCGCCGACGGTTGGGTGGGCGGCGCACGCGCGGCTGTTGCTGCTACTGAGCGGCATCCAGGCGGTGTGCGGCGCGCTGTTCGTGGCCGCGCTCAGGGTCGGCCTGCCCGCCGGCAAGGACACCTTCGCCTTCATGGCCGCTGAGGTAACAAACCAACCAATTGACCCGCGTCTTACCTCAATGTGTAATAATCAAATTAGTAGGTACACACCAATTCTGGCCCTAATTATTTCTCTCAAAATGAATACGAAAAGGATGGCTGTCATATAAAGTGACATTTAGAAAGGTGCGTTCAATTTTTGAATTTATTGAACGTGCTACTAAAATGAAGTGTTGAGGAGGCACCTCCAGACATGCCGTCTAAAATTGTCTATGGTTTCTTTGAAATCTATCTAACTTTAATTGACAGCTCTTAACAAATTCTTGATATCTTTTTCCTATTACATATTGCGAGAAAGAGATATACTGTAGTTAAATTATTATTAGCATTAACCACTATTACACACATTATTTACTAGGCGGTAGACCCGTATGCAGGATCGGCTCGCTAGGTAGTCTAGGTACCACCGCCTTTCTTATTTCAGCTGTGAAACAGTTCGCTGTTTCGAATTGAACGGAAACGTAGCCAGTGTAATTACTGGGCATGGACGGCATTCCATCTTAGGCCTCAGGATGACAACGCACCTGCAATATCAAGTGATTTTTCCTTGTTAATGCAGGTGTCTATAGACGGCGGTAACCGCAGGTGCGCCGTCAGCTTGTTTGTCATATAGTTGTATAAAAAAAACCAAATAGTTTAGTCAGTAAAACAAAATGTATGGGAAATTTATTTTCAATTTTGAATTTTTGATAACACCTGTGTTAACATTGGTACAAAGATAATACATTATCATATCTTACATCCTTGTCATTGCTTCGCTCAATATCTGTCAACTTGCATGATTTAAACCGGTATGTAAGCTCCGAATAAAAACATTTATTCTGCAAACATCCAGAGTTTAGACTAGACTATTCACCGAAATGTTAAAGCAATTGACCTTAGTTACAGTATGATAGATATGCCAGTTTAATACTGACGTAAGTATTTTCATACTTAGGGTAAGGACACACCTGCCCCCTTATTCAGAAACTGTCGGATCACGGATTCGATTCGTAAAGTCACATGCTGTCTCGCTTTGACCCGCCGTGATAAAAAGTGACGGGTATAGAAATTCCGAAATTAGAATCTTTTCCAAAAGTTGTGAATAAGGGGGCTGCTGAACGTACGGCGCCGAAAGTTCAGCGACTGACGATTCAGTCGTAATATTCCGTTGCTATGACAAACCAAACGCTCAGAACGCGGCGTCTTGTTCAGCGCGTTACGCGACGAAAAGTAACGCGTAACGCGTCGCGTGATGTGTCGCTTGCTGTGCAAAATACATTGAATGCGTATTTGCTGAACTATGCGCCCGACGGAAGGTTCGGCATTACGCTGGACGCGACGTAATTTCGGCAGATGTGTCATAGGCGACTTCAAACAACTGCGAGCGTATTCAACCGAACGTTCGGCGTCGTACGTTCCGCAGATGTGTCGCGACACTTACTCCAACTAAGGTCATGTAATTCGGGTCTGTGTTTGAACAAATTTGGTGTGGTCACTATCAAATAATGTTATTATCCTTTTTTATCACTTATTACTTGCGGTACGGTACAAACGGCAGCACGTCAAGTGTAACAGTTGCTCTACGAAAGTCGCCTCTATTACGTACGGAGAAAGATCTCGAGGTCAAACTGTTACGCTAGATGCGCGGTTGACTGTACTAATGGTTATAAAAAGTTAGTCATTGACAAACGTTTCATTGATTATTACCGCGCAGTACACCAATCAACTCATCCACGTGTCTGAACGGCAGCGGTCAAGTTAGCGCTGACGTGGTGCGAACCTAGTGAAAGTGCTTACCTTTCTTCGGGATTTATTACGTCATGCTGAGTGACGTCACACGGTGCTGTCTTCATACTGTAGCTATTACTCATGCCAGATAACAGGGGCGTGATGGCCAAGGAAATTTCATAGCTTGTTTTATTGTTGCAATAATATTAAATTATTAATCATACAAAGGAATATTGTGTGTTAAATATTACCTCTAATATTTTTCTTTCATAAAAATTGGTTTATTAAGTAAAAAAAAATGGAAGCTTTAATAATTATGATAAAGTTTAGTTGGAACTGTTATCTTTTTAGTTTCTGGTCCGCGCCTCCGCTGGTGTATCTGCGAAGATTTTCCGATCACTAACAAATTTAACGGGAACAATGTAGTAGGTACTATTTACCTACACCCTTTCAAACACAAAACAAATTGAAACCGGCTTAGATTTGACGAAGATATCTCGTAGTAAAACACACAATAATACAGACTAATTGAAAACTTCTTTCTTTCTTTACCTCCAACATTGTTTGTACCCCCGACGCAAAAAGAGGGGTGTTTTAAGTTTGACGTGTCTGTCTGTGTATCTGTGACTCACTGTGTCTGTCTGTGGCATACTTGTCCGTAAACGACAAGACCGATTTTGATTCGTTTTTTTTTGTTCGAAAGCTAACGTGATCGAAATGGTTCTTAGCTATACTTTATGAAGATCTGTTCAGGCGTTTGATGACTCATTGCCTATTTAACAAAAGGATCTTACGAACTTTTACAGATCCGATTGATTTGCGGGTTGAGAAACTTACAGCACATATGGCGTGCTAGGGCTCATAAGAGAGATGATGTGAGACCAGAGGTTCCCAGACTATTTTTCATATAGACTACTTTCAAAATTTAGCTGGTACCGGTAGCCCCCTGTAGTTACATTTCTACCATATATTCCCAAATCTTGACAAAAATGTGAAGATAACACCACCGACGAGTCTCCCGTGGAACCCTGAGAGTTCACCTGGACCACTTTGGCAACTAAGGTGTTAGATAGACGATTAATGAGGCCAGGGTTACTTAAAAAAAATAATTTTATATTATTAAGTCGTTTGAACACCTAAATATTGTTAAGTTGTTTAAGTATTTGTTTATCGCGAAAATGGTGGGCGTGTATAAGACCGTTAGTGAAATATTTGTTTTAGAGCTCGGGATTTACACTGTTGTTGCAAAATAACACCTATTAAGAACTCAGAAGGTGCTAGAATATTCTTCTGACGTGTCGGTCAATGAACCACGAGCAGATTTTATAAGATGGTACCGTAAAGTGTACTCTCAAAGAAGTAGAGTATAGTCACAGAGAATGTGGTAAGTATAGTGGTATCATCCACTCGACATTGTTAGCTGCAACTCAAGACATAGGGTTATACTAAGTCCTGGTAGCTCTGTGGTCACACCCCCGGACTGTGAAAGGTTACGGGTTCAAGCCCCGGGAACTGCAGACCATGATTTTTTTCTAGATTAGATATTTTTCTGTTGAATTAACAATAACAAGAACGGTTTTTGTTTACATTGGTCGTTTCTTTTATTGACCCATCCGGGGTCGACCATGGCGAAAGTTGCTCTGTTCTCGTTATCGGAACCAGAGCGCCCAAACCATTAAGTTTACTCGATGCAAGTGTTGTGTCGGTAGGTACGTAGGTAGCCTAGCACAGCCTATGGACGCTTGCAACACTAAGCGTCCATAGGCTGTGGTAACCGCCTACTATCAGGTGGGCCGTATGCTTGATTGCCAACTTAGTAGTATAATTTTTTTTTTTAAGTTTCCCATACATTTTGTTTTACTGACCGACCTATTCATATGAAGAACAATTTAGAATTTTTGTTAACACCAAAATCAAAAATATATTATTCAAGTAGGCTCCCAAGAAGCTCTTTCGAATCGTCAAAAATCACAAATTATCTGAGTTGCAGGGTATATCTATTTAAGAAATGGCCTCACAATGTCTTATTTTAAATCTGTCTATCGTGTCTAAATTTACACCGGTTCCAAAAGTTGAACTACCGAGAAGACTCCGGCAACAAACTCGTGTAGTCACTCTTTTCAAAATATGAAGTCACAATTGTTGTGTACCATAGTATTGAAATGAATATGTTAACATGCGGAGGTGCCCGCTTTTTATGCTTTGTATTGGCTGATGATGATGATGATTGCGGTGACGGGGCGCGCGCAGTAACTGTACCAGGTTGTGATACTTACCCTTGTGTTCCCCGTCAGTGCCTGCTGGTGTCCCTGGGAGCCCTACACGTGGTGGCGCGGTTCGCGCTGCATGCCTCCGACGCGGACGCGGCGGGCCCGCTCGCCTACTATACACACCTAGTCTTTGACGTGAGTCATCTTGTATACTACTCTAAATACTGTAATTTTAATCCTGTTCATTTTTATTGTTGCCGCTTTATGTGAGTAAATTGAGATAAGGTCAATGTGTATGTATAAATTCGCCCCAAGACCAACAAACATGTGACGTGCACTATAATTTATCAATTTATTTTACTTTAGTAGATGCATATCGAAAACAAAGGATCTGCAAGCGTGCTGAACGAAAGTATATATGAAAAAAAAATAACAAAAATAAAAACCGACTTCAAAACACGAAAAAGAAAAAAAATATTAAATTTTATTAGGTAGATAATAATTTCATAAAATTGTTATTTTTATATTCATGTAGGACTTCTGAGTAACATGGAAGTATATTATACTGTCTTCCATCAGATGCAGCTATCTTTGCAAGCCTATCGGCCTCTTCATTTCCATTCAGTCCGATATGCGATGGAATCCACTGAAGTCTCAAACAAATGTCATTGCAATTAAGATCATGGAGCTTTGCAAGAATTTTGTACGCAATCGATACACCTCTGAGGCCAGAGGCGCATCGAGCAATATGTTGCAAAGCACTCTTACAATCCGAAAAAATAACTAACTTTCCGGCACCAGAACTAGCACTATACAAAATAGCCTCGTAAATAGCAATCAGTTCTATAGTCATAATAGTGATATTAGCCGAAATTTTTAATAAGATTTTGTCTTGTTGATGAGGACAAAAAATTGCTGCGCCTCTTTTCCCATTCAATATTGACCCATCCGTATAAGTTTTGAACCAACCGTCGTATTTGGTGTTTATTTCTGTTAATACATTTACTCTCAAATTATTAATTTCATTTAAACTTTTCGGACCCTGAATACTATCTAAGTTTGTTCTAATAACATCATCTACACCAATAGAACTCACCCAGACACACAATTTATACATTTCAAGGGGATGCGCGCAGTCAATAATACTATTTTGCGTTTCGTCATAGACCTCAGCCAGTAGAGGTTTATTTTTGCGTCTCCAGAATCTGCCAGAACAGAGGTTCCTGAGGTCATTTAATAAATTTATTGAGATGTTGTTTTCTATCGACTGCATTTTCAGGCAAGCTTTATATGCAAGGTAGCGTCTTCTTATACCTAAGGGAGGGATACCTAACTCACTTTCCATGGCATGAATGGGTGTACTCCTGATAAACCCTCCTATTGTTCTGAGCGCCTGATTTTGAAGCCTATCTAATTTTAGAAGATGAGTGTTCGCACTATTGTGGTATAGATAACATCCATAATCTAGCCTGCTTCGAACAAGGGATATATATATTGTTCTTAAATACTTTGGATGAACACCCCAGCCCCCACCAGCTAGAACTTTTAATATATTAATAAATTTGAGAGCTTTCTCATTAATTTCATTAATATGTTTCTTCCATGTTAGAGACCTGTCTAGCCAAAAACCTAAATATTTAACACAATCAGAAGTTGTAATTGGCTGATTGTAAATGTCTAATTTTATATTATGCCTCTTATTACCTCTACTAAATAAACAAAGAGCCGATTTACTAGGTGACAATTCTAGTCCTAATTCTTCTAATAAAACGACCATCTCCTTCAGATTATCTTGAATGAGTCTTTCACAAATATTTAAATCTCTGTGGCTGACATATAACGCAAAATCATCAGCAAATTGACTAACCATAACATTTTTAACGTTTTGGCATACTTTTGCTGTAACGATGTTAAATAAAAGAGGAGCTATAGGGTCTCCTTGTGCCAAGCCCCTGTTTGTGCATCTTATAATTGTATTATTGTTGCTAACAATTTTTAGAACTCTCAGGCTAAGAAAAGTCCATAGATATTTACAAATCAAATTACCTACCTTCAAATCATCCAAAACACTAACAAGTTTATTTACCAAAATATTATTGTAGGCATTTTGAACATCTAAGAAGCATGCTAAAGTAGGTGTATTTTTGGAAAAACCCAATTGTATAAAGGTGATAAGACGCGCTAAGGATTCTGTACTTGATTGACCTCGTCTAAAACCTGTGGAACAAACAGACAATATACTATTTTTTTCAATATACCATTCTAAACGTTTGGCTAACATTGTATGAAAGGTCTTACACAGACAGGAAATCAAAGATATGGGTCTCAGTTTTATATTTGAAGTTAGGTTATTGTTTTTAGGAATAGGAATTATTTTGATGTTTCGCCATTGTTGAGGTACAGATCCTGACAAAAATATATCATTGTATAAATCTAGCAACACCATAAACCCAATCTTAGGTAAATTATATATCATGGAATAAGTAATACTGTCATCTCCAGGGGCAGTGTCCTTTTTTTTAACACACTGTTTAAGTTCTTGAATTTTAAATTCTGATTCGAGTAAGGGATTTGTCGAAATAAAGTTAGGCGCTTGTTCGTGCACATAGTCAGGAGCGAGATTGCACATCAATTCTTCCAAGCTGTTTTGAGGAGCATAAAAGGTAGCTTGTCGTCGACCCTTTGCCCATCGCATTTTTCGCCACATATCTGCCACGGAGTTAGTATCGTCTATACTACTACAGAATTTTCGCCAAGACTCCGATTTCGCTTTTCTAATAATGCAATGAGTTTCTTTAGTTTTATTTTGTAGAATCGCAAGGTTTTGAGGAGTTGGGTTACGCCTAAAAGACTTAAGAGCTAATCGACGTTGTGCAACAAGTTGGGATAAATCTGGAGTCCAGTAGTCCTTAGGTTTAAATTTTCTTTCGGGGTTAGTACATATTTTGATTAAGGGGATATTGTTATTTGCAATTTCTATAATTTTTTGTGTTAATAAATCGTACCGCTCTTGGATACTACTGTCAGTAAAATTGAGTGTTGACAGTGAAAGCAGCAGTTCTTTTTTATATTTTTTCCAATCAGCCAATTTAAAGTTTCTTTTTGTGGTAAAGCTAATGTCGTCTGTAATTTGAAGGATAAATTTGATAATCAGGTGATCACTTCCAAGATTTTCGTTACTTACTTGCCATAGGAAATCGATTGCAATATCCGAAGATACAAAGGTAATGTCTGGTGATGTTTCTTGAATTAAATTATTTACCAATTTTACTCTTGTGTGCTTACCATTGTTTAAAGATATAAAACTATTCTCAAAAGCAGAATCAATGATCTGTGTACCTCTAGAGTCGCATCTACAAGACCAGTTCGTATGATGCGCTTTGAAGTCACCGGCTACAATAGTTTTACTTTGAAAATGAGAGAATATCTTATCCCAATCACGTTGAGAAGTACTAACAGAGGATGGACAATATATAGAAATAATGTATTCAATGTTTTTACAGTTTAAAATTTGCACACATATAATTTCTATACCGGTATTGTAAGTAGCAACAGGACAAATACAAGTATGAATGGACTTATGGGTGATAATTGCAACCCCGCCATAACCATCAAATCTGTCTTTTCTATAAATGTTATATCCAGAAATGTTTAGGGATATTTCATCGTCTAACCACGTTTCACTTACAATAGCAATATGAATATGTTCCTGGTTTAAGAGTTCACTAAAAGAAAGTAATTTCGGCTTAAGACTTTGTGCATTCCACTGCAGTATGTTTAAATTAAAATTATAGTAGGCCGTATTATTCATATAAGAAACGGAAAAAAGACTGAAAAATGCCGCTCTCGGCTACAAGACTCATAATAATATACTTACACTCACCATAAATTACTTTCAATATATCTAAAAACTTATTTTCTAGTTCCGTATCAGCTAAAACAATTTCTTTCAGTTTCAAAAAAAATTTTCTAATGTCTAGTTTCCATTTTGATTGTTGCTTTTTGTTATCATCTCTTCTATTAGTATCCATGAAGCTATCATCCCCTCCGTCTCTTGAGTAGTCAATCACTTGTTCACAGTTGTTATTCTTCTTATGACCTTTTTTACTTCCCTGTTTCTTCGTATTTTTCATGTTTTTCGACGGTTCAATATCTTCTACAAAATGTTCTGTGTCCTCTTTATGCATCTCTTCTTCAATTATATTATTTGACACCACGTTGCTATATAATCGTTTGGAGTTGGGCAGTGAGGTGGGAAGAATAATTGATTGACTGTCTATGTTCTCATTTTCATATACGGGTTTTTGAAATCCTTGAGTTTTACCTTGATAAATTTGAAGGGCTTTTCTATAGGGAACATTCTCATCGCTCATTACTTCTCGAATCTTTTTTTCTTTTAAAAACATAGGACATAGTTTGTCTATAACAATATGAGGGCCTTTACAATTTAGACATTTTATGTCTTTTTGTTCACAATTCTCATGACGTCCTCCACATTTTGGGCATAGAACCTTTTTTATTGGGCAAAATTTAATTGGGTGTCCAAATTTCCAGCATCCAGAGCATTGGGTGACGGGAAAAACATAGCGTTCTACTTTAATTCTAGTACCATATGCATATACATACATCGGTAAGGTAGGGCTATCAAAACAAACTCGAACAGCTTCACTGTTTACCCATTTGCCATCGATGTCTAATCGCCTTAATCGCTTTATGGATACAATTCTGCTAGTACATGTGAGCGCATTAACAATTTCTTCATCTTCTATATCTAGATCTATCCCTTTAATCACACCATAGGTAATATTTGATTCTAGTGTTTTTTGGCAGCGCCAGCCCATCTCATTAAATTTGCTATTTTTGGTAAGATTTTCTACTTGATCACTATCTCTAAGTTGAATAAGTACTTTGTATGGACTTTTATATTTAATTCGCAATATATTCTCAATTTTCTCCACTTTTAATAGCTTAGCCAAAGAAATTTGTTTTGGTAGTACCTCCAAAGATGTGATACATACCTCGAATTCCTTTTCAGCAAATGAGTTTTCATTTATATTATTTTGGTTTTGCATAGAATTGCTACGGTTTAAGCGTTTTGGTCTCCTCGTCACTAAAGTGAAATCTTCGTTACTTTCCTCGCTTTCTTCGCGCATCCTTTTCTCCACTGGCTTTTTCCTTAACTCTTCCCCAGTAATACCTTCATTTTCCATGTTATCCCACTCTAACGTCCCTAGTATCTCTTTATCACATTCATTTAGCATCTCTGTAGTACCCTTAGAACTAATAATGGAGTTATCGTCTTCTTCACTATTATTTTCATCCATGTTAAATTATGAGGGTAGTTACACAAAAGTTTAGCAAACAAGTTGTAAGCAACGGCGCGAGCACTCTCTACGGCGTCCGACGCGTAACGGAGAAAAAAAAAAAAAAAAAAAAATTATGGGACCAATCAAAAAGTATACTCTTTCAATTAAAAAATCAATTTTCCAAATCTGTTTATTAATGACGGAGTTCTGAGGTAACAAACATACAAAATAACATTTATCTGAACTGATAACCTCCTCTTTTTTTAAGTCGGTTAAAAAGATGGGATGCAATGCCGACAAATTTCCTTTTTTTTATTCGTCCTGTAAACAAAGGCAAAGGCAAAGGAAACAAGCCCATACAGCTAAGTGTAAGGTATTTTTTTAATTCTGTAATTATTGCATTGAAATGTATTGAAATGTATCCCAAGATTTATTAAAAACATTTCAATACATCTTGATAATTTTTGGACATTTCTATGAAATAATGCAGCCAATGTTTTATTATTCCATACAAATGTCATGAAATTATCAAATGAATACGATGTTTTTGAAAGTGGCTATTGTCGCATTGACAGCACCATCCTGTATAACACATCGATCGCTCAGACTTTTTATTTTTGTAATAAAAATCTTGACACCACTCGTGAATGTTGAAATCTCTTTATAAATAAGAGAAAAGGCAAACGGTCAATCAGCACAGGGTGTATGCTTGTTTACCACTTGTATTACATTGAAAGAGAATAGGGCTTATGACAATGTTGATTTTCATCCTGTAAAATTAAAATTTCCAAATCGCATCCTTTCTATACAAGTAGATGACAAAAATCACTTGGTATTGCAAGGGCGTTATCATCCTGAAACCTAAGATGAAATGCCTTCCATGCCCCGTAATAAATATTGTTAAACACTTCGTTATTCTAAAAATTCTTTATTTTATTACAAAAATAATGTTTCTTACAATTTTATTCCACGCAATGTTCCATAGACAACCTTGAGCTGTCATAGAGCGCTCATTACCATTTAACATAGATTAAATACATATCAGTCAACCAGTAATTATATTGGCTACCTTACCCTTTAATCTTGTTTTAGTAAATGAAAAATGAAACAGAGTTTTTTTAATTATATCCTCAATGAAGCAACAAATTTTCTCGATGATGTTTATTACTTGCTTGTACTGTTCTGCGACCTTGCGTTTATCAGTCAGTGCAAGCATACGTCAGCCGCTATCAATTATGTAAATTCGGAGTTCAATATTATTTGTAAATATGTCTAAATATATAAATAACATTTTCGACACAAATCTTTCAAAAATAAATTGAATAAATTTCAATATGTATTTGTAATCTAACACTATATTATATTTCAAGGCATTCGAATCTTCTTAGTTAATTACGTGGGTCGTTTGGGTAGGTGCCTTTACTATTTCAGCCGTAAAACAGTTCACTGTTTCGGATTGAAGGAGAAGGTAGCCAGTGTAACTACTGAGCATGGTAGGCATTTCACCTTAGGCCTCAGGGTGACAATGCACTTTCAATACCAAGTGTTATTGCTGGTGTCTTTAGGTGTAGGTAACCACTTACCACTAAGTGGGCCGTCAGCTTGTTTGTCATCTAGTTGTGTAAAAAATATTAATAACGTAAATATATACCAGGAAAGTTACATATTTGGGTGATAAATAAGAAGCAGCTACCTATATGTAGAACATAATCTGAGATTATTTTATATGGCAGAATCCCCATCTTTATCTAATCTAAAAGCAAATAGGGGAACATACCCGCATGAGCAGTTGTAAGGAAAATTTTCGGTACGGTAGACACCACATTAGGCTGACATTTGTATATAGTGTGTTACAAAAGTGCGAAATAAAATTACACACACACACACTATGCACACTGACACACACAACCCGCGTTCATACTACGATATCAACCCCCCGCAACCCCAGATTTCTGTAACACCCGGTATAGTAAACTACCGAATCCCACGCTTATATCGTCTACGGAAGACCCAGCGTCTCGTGTCGCTCGTCGCTATACATCGACACATATGCTGAATTGTGCTCCTGTTCAATGCCACAATACTTCTAAATCTATTTTGGTTTTTAAGTCTTTTGTAATTTGCATTGTGTATTGTATGTGATAATAAATAATAAAATAAAATTTTATTCTAAATCAGTATTGAAGTGCTGTAGTATAAGTAACTGTATATCAACATCATTAATCGTCTGGTAGAGATCGCTTTTAGCGATAAGACCGCCTTTATTGGCACACTGTGTTTGTTTTCTCTCTGTGATAAAATAAAAGAAATCTGTCTGTCTACCTACGTATCTATCATCCACATAAAACAAAAACTTGTCCTTTTTTGGCCAATAAAATCACTTTCTTTTTCTCTTACGATGACAACTACCGGATACTACGCAGATACGTCACATGGCGCCGAACTGTGCCATCACAGTTTAATTTGTGTGATTTATACGTATGATAGTCTTTAAGGTATATATTATATGGGCTTAGGTATATGTTTCAATCAAAATTCAATCTTTTATTTGAGAGGTCAATCAAAATTTATAATCTCGAGTTATTCTGTGCTTGGTCCCGGCTGTAACTGCAACCTCTTTAATCCACCAACTCGTATTAGGCCAGTGTGGTGGTGTTACGGCCTAAACTCCTCATATGTTTTTCCCATACAGGAAGACCTATGCCCAGCTGTGGGACGTATACAAGGCTATTTTAAAAAACCTACAACCTCTAAACTATTTTTACGATTTCGGAGTTGTTTTTTTAGTTAAACTTTAAAAATAAATAATTTTTATTTTTTATATTAAAACAACCCCGAAATCTTAAAAAAATCCGCTGTTTTTTTTTACGATTTCAGAGTCGTTTCGTTAGTAAAAGTTAGTCTTTGCTAATGAACTCTTTTTTTTACACACTTTCAACATCGGGTGGTGTTGAGTCATTTGCTGTGCTTTGTTTAAAAACTTGCGTATGTTCTGCCGGCATTCGGCAGGCGGCGGCGCTGGGCGTGGAGCTGGCGCACGTGGTGCACATGGTGGTGTACAGCAACCTGCTGGTGTCGATGGCGTCGCTGGTGCTGCTGCTGCAGCTGAGGCACCTGCTGCACCGCCTGCAGGCGCGCCTGCGCCGCCACCGCCGCTACGCCGCGCTCGCCGCGCACATGAGCCGCAGGTACGTCATGCCGCATGACCCGCAGGTACGTCACGCCACATGAGCCGCAGGTACGTCACGCCACATGAGCCGCAGGTACGTCACGCCACATGAGCCGCAGGTACGTCACGCCACATGAGCCGCAGGTACGTCACGCCACATGAGCCGCAGGTACGTCACGCCACATGAGCCGCAGGTACGTCACGCCGCATGAGATGAGTGTACATAAGGCAGCACATTAGTATAACCAGCGGGTTTATTCACTGACTTACTTTGATGGTCAAAATGTAGATAGCTAATAAACTAGCCAATCGTCCTGCGTGATAGATGTATAACTGTAGCGATAAGCAAAACAACCAGGTTATCTATTTATCTATGTGTCTTGCTAATCCTATCTATATTACCGAACAAAGGGTGAAATGTTATCTTATCTTGATCTCTTTATTAATGTTATTATACTTTCTGTGTTTCGGTCGTAAAACTCGCTTACTGGTGGTGTATTAACCCAATAGCTGCTGTTTCAGTAAAAGAGGAAAATGAAATGAAAATAATTATTCAATTAGGCCCACAAGAACCACTTTCGAATCCTCAAAAACCCTATATTAATATGCATGTCTAATACAAAAAATAGTTTTAAATAATAATGTCATAATGTCTGTCTGTCATGCCTGAATTGACGTTAACAAACAATGACTACAGTGATTTTTACTATAATTCTGTAGCGTGAAGCAGCTGAAAAATTACTTATTTTACCGAATTATTATTTTAATTAAAATAACCGTTGAGTTAATTTTCTTAAGTATCTTTCCAAAAAGTGTGTGGCGGTTTTTCAAATTAAAAATATTCGACTTTTTCAACCTAATCTTACGTACGTGTTGTGTTTATACTTGGACAATTTAGTCTCTATTGCAAACAGAATAACGCACAAATGCAGAATATTTAGGTTTCCAAAAATGTAGAAATGTCCGTCAAACGTGAATAATAATATGTAATTTACGTGTACGGTTTTACAGTTTTATAACATATCAATATCCGATAACTACGAGTATTATCATAGCGAATAATTTGGCAACGATCTAGAATTTGAGTCGAATGCACGATAGTAAATGTTATCTTAAGATGAGAATCGAACCATGGACCTCCGGGCGTTAGATCCGATTTGTAACAGGTTATGACCGATTTAAATGTTAATCATTCTTTATGTCTGCTCATAAAGTCATTTTATCTAATCGTACTGATACATTCCAAATATATAAATAGTCAACAATAATAAGACTCTTTTAAGACAGCTACACAAAGGACATGTTTCATATCCGGCCTCACACACACGGTACACTCACTATCTCAAAAAAATTGAAAAAAAATTCTTAACCCTGAAAAAATACTAATAATTCTTTTTTATGTATAATTCGTCGACTTCACCATTATTCAATATGGCAACATGGCTGGCGACATAGAAGGCAACTAAACGTCACCGAAGTGACGTAGGCGTCATGATAAATTTGGCTCGTGTTGCAGTTCTTTCTATAGAAAATTCTTGTTTTGTACCACGCAACAAAGCAACTAAAAATAAAATGGATAAATAAAAACTGTTCTGCATGTTTTTGACTATTTTTAACCCCCGACGAAAAAAGAGGGGTGTTATAAGTTTGACGTGTCTGTCTGTGTATCTGTGTGTCTGTCTGTGGCATCGTAGCGCCTAAACGAATGGACTGATTTTGATTCGGTTTTTTTTGTTTGAAAGCTGATGACACTACGAGGGTTCCTAGCTATAATTTATGAAGATCAGTTCAGGCGTTTGATGACTATCAGCTCATTTTCTACAGGATATTATGATTTTACTAACTTTTACAGATCCGTTTGATTTCAAATTTTGTGTACTGTCACTTCGATGACATTCCCATGACATACTAACTTTGAGCTGATCCTATACCATCAAAAAGTCTGCGAAATGCTTAATTCTTCAGAAACTTACAGCAGATATAGCGTGTTTGGGCTCTTATGAGTAGTCTTATTGAGATGGTGTTAGATAGATGATTAATGACGCCGGGGGTTACTTAAAATTTTTAATTTTGCAATTATTTAGTATAATGCTTCTATGAACACCAATAATTCCCAAATATATGTATATGTATATTGGCCCCAAACATGTATAAAGAGTTTTATAATTCGCCATACATTTTTGGGACAACACAGTTCCGTGATAACAGCACATGTAATGGCTCCTGACTATTCCATACTTTTTAATTCGTTGTAAATGTATAATCCATTTTTAGAGAAATTTTATAACTGGTTTTTTAAACTTCAAAAAGTATTAGTTTAAAAAGCACATTGCTCATAATTACTGGTAGTTTTAAAGATGGTTTTAATATTTTTTCTGTACAGGAGACTGACAGAAGTGTATAACTTTTATTGCAAAGAGTGTAGTACTCGTGACTGTACGGAGGAATAAAAAGTTAATTATTGAAGTGTAATAGAATTCACATAAATATTAAGTCTAGTAATTTCCCCAGCATCGCAACAATAATTAGAGCCGGCGTAGATTGTATAATAGGGTTTCCTTCCTGGCGTGACGCGGCCGCCTGGTCGGATCCTCGGCTCTGAGGCCACTTGAAGGATATTAGCTCATCGCTGTTGCTACCGACACGGCAACTACAGCACTCATTGCGAACCGTTATTGTCTGCCTCACGGGTAGGTACACTACATAAATACGAAAAACTTAATTCCGATAGTCATAATCACGAATTTCAAAATTCCGAATTTAATAACACCGAATGGTTCAAAATTCCGTGTTTCATAATTCCTAATTTTTTAAATCCGAAATTTCAAAATTCTCAACGTTTATAATTACGATAGTCAATATGCCGAAATTGAAGATACCGAACTATAAAAAATAATAATTCGCAATATCATAATTACGAATCCCGAATATCAAAATTCCGAAAAATATGGCCTCGGCAGCGGCCGGCGAGTGCCAGAACCGAATGGCACTTATTTCAGAGATTAAATTATGTAATAAAATATTATTAAGCAGGCATGCAGCATGCAAGCAGGTATGCAGCATACAAGTAGGTATGCAGCAGGCATGCAAGCAGGCATGCAAGCAGGCATGCAGCATTCATGTATTTATTTTAACAATAATTACGGCCCCGTTTTCAGTAATCACTAAATATTAATTATATTTAAACAATCAAAAGTGTATATAAATGTGTAGTGACAACCAATTGTGCCATAATATCAGTAATAAGATATTGTAAAACCGGCGAGTGACTCATCACAGTGAGTTGTCAAACGTTTTCGTTGCTATCCCTTTCAAGTAAGTTGTGTTTTAAATTCAGTTTATTCAGTTTATTTTAGTCTGTATTTATTGATAACTGAGATGTTTAAATAGTCTTTCCATATTTACATCGATAGTGTTTGTATTTTTTGCCGTAAAGTAACCTCACTTTTAAGTTGATTGAACAACTTCTTGAGAACAAATAACGGTTTTGTTTTATATTTTATTTGTGTTTACTATCATAATAAAATGATGACCCGTAAGGCCTTGGCTCGCCAGGAGGAATATCAACTGGCTTTGCAGGAATTAAAGGCTTCCAAGGAGTTGGTTAAGCAATTGAGTAGGGAAAGGGATGACAATGAAAAAGAACTGTTGGATTCTCTAGACATTAACTGTAAATTAAAAAAGGAAATGGGTGAGTTGTACACTCAAAATTTAATGTTAATTGAGGAAAAGGACAAATTGCAATATACTATAGACCAATTTGACCAGTGCAGTGATGAGTATGAGCAGGCCCTCAGGCGCATCGCTGAATTGGAAAAATGTTTAAAAGAGGCTTACAATAATATTAATGTTTTGGAATCTGAAAAATTGAACTGGACCGCCTCACAGAATCAGAGTCTATTTGATGAATTGATAGATAGTGCCCCACATATGGTTTCTGTTGCATATAATATAAATCCTGCAGTGTCATTGAACTTTTCTTCTAATGATGAGATTATTAATACACCCAACACTAAAGGATTGGTTAAATGCAGCAGAAACAAAATAAAAAAGTATTTAAAATTAAATAAATTTATTAAGAAAACAAAAACTATGATTAAAAAGCAAAAGTATTATAACAAAAATTTGAAGTTTAGTAAAGAACGTACAGTGTTGTTAAACAAATTAGATTCTTATTCCAAATTAATCAAAGAAAATCAAGAGATGTATGATAATAATGTAAAATATTTAAATGACAAAATTAGTAATCTGCAGACATCTTTAAGTGATATTTCTAATAAATATAGTTCATCAAGAAAAAGTTTGAGGGAACACACATTGACACTTAATCACCTATTCAGCACTTCCAAAACTGAAAATCACCACTTGGCTAGGCGATGTTCCTTGGTGTCAGGCCTGGTCACCTTGGATCAGTTAGAATGGTCCATGTCAATGTGTGAGCCATCTTTCTCTGAACAACCCACATTTGAAATGTTTAGCAGTAATGAAAGCAGTTCTTATACACAAACAAACAACAATAATATAATGTTTAGTGATGAAATTGGAAAAGATTTGGGCCTTATGTTAAAAAATAAATTGGGGCAAAGTGTAACAAATTACTGTAGTCCGGGCTCATCTTACAATAATATTATGGATAAAATATCCAAACATAACTTGACTAAAAGTGATAATTTGATTATTTTAATTGGAAACAGAGGTAATGTAAACAAAAAATCGCTTCAAAACTATCTTGACTATTTAAATACATTAAATGTGAAAAAAATTGTTATGTTTACATTACCCTACTGTTACAGTTTGCCACAGGAAGAAAATAACATTAGGTATAAATTAAATTTAGTACTGTCCAACATGGCATATTATAGTAAGAAAATACAAGTTATTGACTTCAATATATTGACCAACTTAAAAAATAAATTTTATTTGACTAAAGATAGAATTAATCTATCTAAGTATTTTAGAAGACAAATAGCTGAATTGCTAAGCTATAATTTTTTAACTTTAGCCAGAAATTTGGCTATTAAAACCTCTGCTTCTATTGAGCAGACTTTTATTAATGACCTTGCTTCTATTGAGCAATTTACTCCTGACAATGCTTCTATTGAGCAAATTAGATTGACTAATAATACTGTTTTGGAATCTATTCCAATTCAAATGAATTGGAATAGATTCCAAAACAGTATTAGATAATAAGACAACAGAGAAAGTCTCTGGCAAAGTTAAAACAACAGAAAAGTCTAATTATTTAAATATTGTTCACCAAAATGTACAGGGCTTTTCTGGCAAAGATCTAGAAATTAGTTTATTTTTGCAGACCATGGAAGTGCATGTGTTATGTCTAACAGAACATTGGTTAAAAAAAAATGAAATTCTGACTTGTATTGAAAACTATAATATTGTAAGTGCTTTTACAAGAGAATCTACTATTAGAGGTGGATCTTTAATATTATTATTAAATAATATAAAATATAAAGAACGACCAGATGTTGTTCGTCACTCTATTGAGCGAACTATTGAAATTTCCTGCATAGAACTCGAGCAACATATTGTTGTATGTGTATACAGACCTCCCTCTGGAAACTATGATCTATTTGAGGCTTCAATGGAAAACGTTTTAAATATAATAAGTGGCAATAACAAGAAGATAGTTGTATGTGGTGACTTCAATATAAACATTTTGGTATCATGTTCGTACTCAGAAAGGTTCCTTAATTTATTCAGATGTTTTAATCTTCTCCATACTTTCTTTGAACCTACTAGAATTACACCAATATCAGCTACCTGCTTGGATAATATTTTTTGTAACTGTGATGTACTTGAACAATCTATTATATATTGTATAAATTCAGATCATAGTGGACAGAAAATCGCTATTGAGCACCATCATGTTAACCAAATAAAAAAAATAACTTATAGGCCTATTACAGATAGTCGCTTGAGGAAATTTGAAAATAATGTAATGAATAGAATTCACTGTCTAAAAGAAACCGATGATCCCAATAAGTTGTATAGCAGTTTATTTGATAATTTAAATATTGAATTCAAGAATATTTTTAAACAAAAAAGCTTTAAAGTCAGTTCTAAAAGGAAGTTTAGTGATTGGGCAACTCCGGGTATTTATATAAGTAGAAGAAAATTATTTGAACTATACTATCAGAAGTCGACTTCCACTGATCCATTTTTTATTGATTATGTCAGACAGTACTCCAAAATCTTTAAAAAGGTTTGTAATACTGCCAAAGCGAACTTTTTGAGTAATAAAATTAAGAAATCTGATAATAAAATAAAAGCCACTTGGAAAGTTATAAATCAAGAAAGTGGTAAATCAAAAGTTACTAATAGGTGTTTTAAAATTAATGTCAATGGAAAAACTATAGAAACAGATGATGGAGTTGCAAATACCTTCGAGACTTTTTTTTCCAATATACCTATTAAAATTACAAAAGAATTGAATTCTTGTACTAAGCGCGCACTTGCTCTCATAGAGACGAATGTTCATAAGTGCAATATTCCTTTCAATTTCCATGAAATTAACGTTAATACGATCATAGAAGCTTTCAAGTCTTTGAATATGAAAAAGACTGAGGATTTATGGGGCTTTTCTGTTAGTGTTATAAATTCTATAATAAATGTTATATCTCCTCAACTATCGTTTATATTTAATAAATGTATTGATGATGGTGTATTTCCCAATCAAATGAAATTAAGTAAAATAATACCTTTGTTTAAGGCGGGAGATAGCAATGACCCCACAAATTTCCGTCCCATTTCTATTTTGCCGACTCTTAGCAAAATTTTTGAAAAAATTTTTCTTAACCAATTGCTTTCTCATTTTACGAGAAATGAATTGCTTCACAATAGACAGTTCGGATTTACTAAAGGAAAAAATACTACAGACGCGGGAATTGCACTTATAAAACACATATTTGATGCTTGGGAAAATCGGCAGGATGCACTAGGTATCTTCTGCGACTTGTCCAAGGCGTTTGACTGTGTTGATCATCAAACATTATTGGGTAAATTAAAGCATTATGGTGTATCAATAAACTCATTAAAACTTATTGAATCCTATTTGACCAATAGAATTCAAAAAGTTGTTATAAACAAAACTGAGTCTTCTGGTGCGCCTGTGCATATGGGCGTGCCTCAGGGTTCGATATTAGGGCCATTGCTTTTTTTAATTTATATCAACGACCTCCCTTACTTTTCAAAAAAATTGTGTGAGACGGTATTGTTTGCAGATGACACCTCACTAATTTTTAAAATAGACCGAACTAAAACTGACTTTGAGGATGTAAATAATGCCATTTCAAAAGTGCTATCCTGGTTTGAAAATAATAATTTATTGTTAAATTCAAAGAAAACAAAGTGTATTAAATTTACTTTACCAAATGTAAGGCAGGTTAGTACTCATGTTGAAATCAATGAAGAAACTATTGAATGTGTTGACTCTACAGTATTTTTGGGAATTAAGTTAGATTCTCATTTACAATGGTATCCTCATATCTCGTCCCTATCTAAAAGACTTAGTTCAGCTGCTTATGCTGTTAAAAAAATTAGGTCTTTGTGTGATGTTGAAACAGCAAGACTTGTTTACTTTGGTTACTTCCACAGTGTCATGTCATATGGCTTTTTATTGTGGGGCACAGCAGCCGACATTGAAGACATTTTTATTTTACAAAAAAGGGCTGTGCGTGCTATTTACGGACTCAAGCCACGTGATTCACTAAAAGATTTATTTAAAGAAATTAATATTTTGACCATTGCTTCTCAATATATATATGAGAACATAATTTATGTTCACAAATATAAACATACCTTTTCAAAACATAGTGATATTCATAACTTAAACACTAGATATAAAAATAAACTTGCTGTTCCAAGTTTTAGACTTCACAAGACAAGTCGCTCATTCATGGGGAAATGTATACACATTTATAACAAAGTCCCGCCAAATGTAACTGAACTGCCTTTTCACAAACTTAAGTTATATGTCAAACAAACTTTAATGAAAAAAGGCTACTATAAGGTCCAAGAATATTTAGATGATAAGAATGCGTGGAAACATTAAAATTCCAAAATGTTTTTAAGTTTATTTACGTGTAAGTATTATGACTATTAACCTCTGTATACCTATTTTGTGATTGTGCATTGTCAGATAGCTTGAAAATAACGATAATACTTTTGACATTGGGTAACTACTTTGTCGGTACGATGATATAGATTCTCTTCTAATTTTAATTATTTTTATCGCTGGGCGGCACTGCACTGCTAAAAGTTATATTTTTTTTTAACTACAAACATTGTATTTGAATATTTATTTTGAAAAGAGTGACTACACGAGTTTGTTGCCGGAATCTTCTCGGTAGTTCAACTTTTGGAACCGGTGTAAATTCAGACATGACAGACAGACAGAGACTATGACGTTGTTAGTTAATATTTTTTTTGTTATGGTTGTAAAAATGTGTTTTTTTGACGATTTAAAAGTGCTTCTTTGTGGCCTATTTAAATAAAATATTTTTTCTTTCTTTCTTTCTTTCTTTCTTTCATGGTTTTTGTCACGGCTCCGGCGCTGCGGGGCTCTGGCGGTCCCACGCGAGCTTATTATCACAGAAGGTTTTCGGTCACCACCTGCTCCTCAGCTCGCGGGCCGCCTCGCCCCTCCGCGCCTACGCGGGTTTAAATTACACTCTAGTATAGGGCAAGGTCGGGCCTCGTGAAGTCGGGTTGTGCTAGTTCGAATCTGGGTGATAATTCGATTTAATCAATAAGATTTGCCGGCCGCGTGCCGGGAGACGCAGCGTTGGTAGGCCTCCCACAAGGTGTACCGACGATCTGGTGATGGTCGCGGGAAGCCGATGGATGCGGGCAGCGCAGAACCGATCGGCTTGGAGATCCTCTGGGGGGGGGGGGGGGGGGGGGCAGGCTATGCCCAGCAGTGGGCGTCTCTCGGCTGATATGATGATGATGAGGCGCATGTGTTTCCGTTTCCTCCTTCCTATAACATGCCTTCAAGAGAGGCGTGAAAAAGCACCTTTTGGGCCGGCAAGGTGGAGGCAGCTAGTGCATTGTCCGTTTCTACACTAGCTGTCTTTGCATATGGACTCTCCTTACCACTTCACATCAGGTGGTGTTGGGTCAATTGCCGTGCTTTGTATTAAAAAAATGATAATGAAGTGTTTAGTTTTAACAACTAACCTTCTACACTTCTGACATTCTGTAATATATAATTGTGTGTTGCAGCTACCCCATGGCGAGTAAAGAAGAGGTGGAGAAGAACCAGGACAACTGCGCCATCTGCTGGGAGCCCATGAAGGAGGCGCGCAAGCTGCCTTGCTCGCATCTGTTCCACAAGTAAGCGATGACTGTGACATCTACGCTTGAAAGATTTGAATTTTATCTAAAAATGTTTATCAGTTTTCGAATCAGATTCTCTGTCACACTGCTTGTAAAGGCTAAAATCGTAAGTCTACATACTTATAACTTTTTAATATTCACAAATCGATCAAACTCATTTCTTAATTTAAAAATTGACACATTTAAAATGAAATGTCCTCATTTTTATAGCAGATCATATTTTGTATTTTTTTTTGCGACCAATTTTCGTGTGTGAAAAAATCTATGCCTTTATCTAATCAAATTACATTATCGACCCTGTGACATAGATTTGTGCATGAAATTATTAATCATAAGGTGGTAAACGTTTCTAGATCGCCATTGTACAGTCGACAGCACATCAAGCGTAACAGTTGCACTACGAAAGCCGCCTCTATTACGAACGTACGATTGTATATAGGGCCTAGGGCGCAGTTGGTAGCGCTTTGGTTAGAGCCTGTCCACATCTCCACGTCACGACGTCGTCAACGTGGAACGTTGCGGTTGCGGTAACGTGGCACGTTGCCGCGTCGTGCTAGTGCACGGTACGGCCCAGTATTGTCTTTTCACGTCTTTTTTCTTTAACCGTCGATCCGTCTTTTTAACAATAGCAGAAGCAGAATACGTCTTGTACGGTCCATATCTAGATAAGCGGTGAGGAATGTAGCAGAATTTAACAAGGCACGGCGACATGCGCTGTTGCGTCGTGACGTGCATTTTTACGTTACGTCAAAATGCACGTCACGTTA
This sequence comes from Nymphula nitidulata, assembly GCA_947347705.1. Taxonomy (NCBI): domain Eukaryota; kingdom Metazoa; phylum Arthropoda; class Insecta; order Lepidoptera; family Crambidae; genus Nymphula; species Nymphula nitidulata. The sequence goes on along the minus strand of OX374634.1, from coordinate 19,054,576 downwards.
AAGGTAGAAAGAGATGAAATATAATTTTTCATAGAGAAAAATAATTTCATCTCTTTCTATCTGTTGCGTCTCGAACGGGCAGTTAAGAGTGTTGCTGTTTGTACGTACGTTATTGATTTGCTAAAGTGACATAACATTGTAATTTACTGGATATTGACTAGGTAATATCAATTATTATTAATATCTATTTACACATTGATTTACATCAATGGAATATGTCGTGGTGATATAACATTGTAACATCTATTTGTACCATATTTTGGTAAATAAAGACTAAGATTAGGATTGGCGTGGCACGTTACCGCACCGTTCCACGTTGGCACCGTGACGTGGAGATATGGACAGGCCGTTGATGATTGTGTGGTGGTGTGGGCAGCTCGTGCCTGTGCCAGTGGGTGCAGCAGGACGCGTCGTGCCCGACGTGCCGGCGCGGGCTGGCGGCGGGGGCGGGCGGTGCGGGGGCGGCGGCCGGCCCGGGGGCGGGCTCCCCCGCCGCGCCCGTCGCCCCCCCCGCACCGCCCGCCCTGCGCCTGCTCGACGACGCGCCCGCCGCGCCCGCCAGACACCCCAACCATCTGTTCCACTTTGACGGTCAGTACCATCGCCAGGGTCGTCACACCCTACTTTCATCGCAACTTTCTTTTTTCAGTTAGAAAAATTTAGTTTTTTTTTTACTCTTTATTTTTTTTACAGGACTTTTATCCTAACGGATATGTCAGTCCTATTGAGAACTTACTAAAATTACATAAACATTATCATTGCTGGTCGGAAGAAAGTCGCGGCAAACATATAAAACGATACACCACTTTGGCTTCCTCTGACACTAGTTGAGTCAAAAAAAAAAAATTAGATTACAAGTATTGAAAAGAGTCCTGAAACACCAGGTAATCTTTGTTCACATAGTTACCCAATTTCAAACTATATGACAACACAAAGAATACACCACAATAAACTATAGCGGCCAGTGCATCCGTTAATGTGGATTATACCACGATCCTCAACAGACTACACGAGTTTGTCGCCGGAATCTTCTCGGTAGTTCGACTTTTAGAACTGGTGTAAATTCAGACATGACAGACAGGCATTATGACATTGTAAGTTAACGTAAATTCAGACATGACAGACAGACACTATGACGATGTTAGTTTTTTTTTGTAATGGTTATAGAAATGTGATTAAAGTGCTTCGTTTGAATAATATATTTTCATTTTTATTTTACATCAATTATCGCAATGACTCATTTGAATAAACCCTTACTTTTTTTTTTATTTCTTTAAAATGTCTTTTAAAAAATAATTCTTTAAAATATATTTTTCAATCAATAACTTGAAAACAATTATTGATCAATTTTTTAATACCATAACGCGGTATTCTATTTTTTATTTACTTTCACATCTATCTAATACATTTCTTATCATTTATCCCAGCTAATGCACAACATTTTCCATCGAAAACTAATAAGGCAAAGTGCCTCTCTCATTTTCTGCGAAGTTTTTGCTCACCAAAAAAACCATAGAAATGGTGAAAAGCTTTCTACTGATTCACGATGTATTTATTTTTAACAATTTTCAACGAAAAATATAAAAATATTCATTTTAAGATACAGAGGTTTTAATCATATTTGAATAAAAATAACCATTTCAATCCTTCTTACAAAAACATCGTGATCTGAAAACTACATAGTCAACTTCAAACTGCCAAATCAAATAAGTCAATTTCATATTTTTAAGTAACATGATAGCTAAATTGTTTGTACGTGAATTATTATACTAAAATTGATCCCCCAGCCCGACTTTACCAGCGTCGTAAACGTGAGTTTTAAGTTTTAATGGTGTTAATCCAGTGTATTCAATGGAGAAATAATATTGCCTATTTCGAAACGCGGTAGTAACGTTTTGGTAAAGTCAAAACTCTCAAGACACACAACACAAGCGTGCATCGACGCTGTCCTCACGATACTGGGTCATCTGTTTGTGCTCTTTCAAGTGAAAACGTGTAACTACATTAGAAATAATACCTATTGTGTTTTTAACCCCCGACGAAAAAAGAGGGGTGTTATAAGTTTGACGTGTCTGTCTGTGTATCTGTGTGTCTGTCTGTGGCATCGTAGCGCCTAAACGAATGGACCTATTTTGATTCGGTTTTTTTTGGTTAAAGCTGATGTGCCTACGATGGTTCTTAGCTATATGAAGATCAGTTCAGGCGTTTGATGACTATCAGCTCATTTTCTACATGATAATAGGGTTTTACTAACTTTTACACATCCGATTGATTTGAAATTTGGTGTACTGTCACTTCGGTGACATTCCCATGACATACTATCCTTGAGCTGATCCTATACCATCAAAAAGTCTGCGATATGATTAATTCTTCAGAAACATACAGCAGATATAGCGTGTTTGGGCTCTTATGAATATTCTCAATGAGATGGTGTTAAGATAGATGATTAATGACGCCGGGGGTTACTTAAAATTTTTAATTTTGTATTTTTATGAACTACTAATGATATTCAACTCTCCTCACTCGCCTCTGCCTTTCCCCTCTTAAGATTAATACAATTTACCTCTTGGTTCTGGATAGTGCATCTGTCTCATGTGTCTCAGTGAATGTGTCTCTTTGTGCTTAGACCCCGGTTTTTACTGAAACCATCATCCCGCATTAGACGAGCGCCATAGCCCAAACTCGTTGAAGGATGCTCTGTCTGTATACAAGATAATATAACACCAGCCTCCATTGTGGATAAATAAATATTGGTGATGACTGATGAATGGTGGATATAAATAGAAAAAATAATACTAATATTTAAAGTTAATGTTTACAACTTAATTAAAATATCACATGGAAGAATCCTTAATTTTGAACCGACTTCAAAAACAAGGAGGTTCTCAATTCGGCCGGTATGATTTTTTTTTCTATGTACACCGATTACGCCGATTACTTTAAAAAATAGCGATTAAAATTAATTTTGGTGTGTGTTGAATGGGTAAGGAACATGTATTTCAATGATGTTTGTGTTGTGTTCCAGCGTCGCGCTACGTGTCGTGGCTGCCGAGCTTCTCGGTGGAGGTGACGCGAGTGCGGGACCCCTTGCCCGCCGCTCACCTTGACGCGCTAGTGCGACAGGTAAGACCACCACTACACTACACTACATATACATAGCCGGAAGCCGCTGCGCGCAGCTCACGCTAGTTTATCTAGCCAACATTGGCAGCAGACATAATCTTATTTTTATTTTATTGAATTTTATATGTATGGTACTGTCGACAGCACGTCAACTGTAACAGTTTGACCTTGAGACCGCCCTTACTACGTTCGTAATAGATTCGTGTCACCATGTAAAAGCAGGGTGGAAGCTAAAATTTGGAAAAGAATCTACACCAGTGACAGAATTTATTGATTTGTGAAAATGTACGCTTAATCTGATTGCTTAGAGAGAAAGGGTGAAATAAAATTTGGTTAGGTTAGTTCATTTATACATATAATACTAATAATGAAGGTACTGACAGATATGTTTGAAACGGCAAATCTATATGTAAACACTCAATTATTTTAACACTGTATTATTATTACCTAGTTTTAAATGTAGGCAAGCTGGGAAGAACACTCGCCGGGTTACCCGATTAGCCTTATATTAGGCGATTCAAAAGGTTTTCCGATTACACCAGCTGACCAACTCCTTAATTTAAATTGTTAGTACCTATGTTATACCGCCATTTAAATATTTATAGTAAAAAAAACTAAAGTCTGAACCTTCCACTTTGCCTGCACTGGCGGAACGGCGAGCCAGACGATGCTAACGGGCCGTTCGTCCAGGGGGCGCGTCGGTGTTAAGCACCCTACTGCTTCACAGGATTATAGAGAATGAATTTTAGAAACGCCAACCTTGATATCTTCAGGCGAAGAACAAATACAGAAAATTCCCACCTGGATTTCCTTCCGCCCAAGGTCTCAAATTGCTCTTGCATGCCAATCACACGTACAATGTGGGTACTTGGAAATAGTTATTTTAAATCAATCTTAGCAAATTGATTAATAAGTTAATAAAACGAATCAATCAGTAATTTTACGATAAACAAATAGTGTTCACAATACTATAATAGTGATGATGATAGTGATGGTGATCCCTTCCAGCTGAAAGACAATACAATCGTTTCGATTACCTCACAATTGTTGAAATTTATGAAAACATGATTTCACGAAGAAAACGAAAGACGTAAATAAATGGCTGGCCCTCCCAACCTCCGACATGTGCACAAGGAATATTTACGGGCTAGATTGTAGCCAAAATCTCTCAACTGGAAACACGTAATATTGCTGGATTTTACTAATCCGACGAAAAAAACACGATTTATGAAAACCTTATCAAATTTAAACTCACCAAAGTAGAAAGATCTTCCAAGTGAGATATGCACTTACGCACGGTTTTTGAAAGACGAAATGAAATCGAGCTGTCAGTCAGATGGATGACATTTTTGTTTATTAGTTCCTACAATGGGAAGGCAACGGAAAGTAATGTTCATACAGCCATGTCTTCAGTATTTCTTATTTCTTCATTTATTGCATTGAAATACTGGTGTTACACATTTCAATGCATCTTGGGAGTATTTGACGCGAAATATATGATGACAGTCTCCATATGATGCTACTTGATGAGGTGGATAATCACAAAAAAGTTCTCATCGTATTTCACACCATAATCACTTTTATTCTAATAAACTTTTAGTTTTACGTCAACACAAACACTTTGTATATAAAACAACACCACTTTAATAACATAAATTTCGCCCCGACACAATTTTTAATGATTAAAATAAAAATCTTGACCGACGCCATTAAAACCCGCCAAACACTCTGGATAACAGTTCTAGAGTGTGTTTCGTTTCACAAATAATGCCACTTTCTGGCTTTGGGACTCGGCTTTTTGCCATCGTTAAAATATCTCTAATGATCATAAAAAAATCATCACGTTACAGGCGGCTTTGGTAGTGCAACTGTTACACTTGGTGTCCTCTCGTGTGTACGTAAATTGACAGCCAGGGGCAATAAAAATGGACACAATTCAATTTATAGTAAGTTATACATACAACAATGCAAGAAACAGACAGTTCAAGACTTAAATTGAATAAAACCAAATAATATAGCAAGATACACATTTTTACGCATAACTTTAGTTATAAAATCAAATAATAATACAGCCCATGTTTTAATTTATTGTCGCATTGACAACACCGCTCTGTATATTGATATATTATGTACTGTAAAATCATTGCTTTACGTATGACAAAAAATAAATTGGTAGCATACGCTGGCACATATTATTGCAATGTTCCGCGCGCACGCACGCGCGCGTGTCCGTGTGCTCCTTCGTATAAGATGGGTTTCATCAAAATAGGCGTGAAAATGCACCTTGGCCGGCAAGGTGGAGGCGGCTAGAACAGTGTGTTCAAGCTGCACTAGCTGTCTTATGACATGTGGACTCTTGTTACCGCTTAATAAGTAATCAAGCACATACCTGATACAGTAAAACAGACGTAGTACTCAACTGAACAAGTGAGAAAAACAATTCTCACTAGTTCACCTAACTGAACTAGTGAGAAAAGAAACGCATTAGTTCAGTCACTGAACCATGTTAACTGAACTAGTAGGAATAGAGGTTCACATCGGGTGGTGTTGAGTAATTTGTCGTGTTTTGTATTTATTATAAGTGTGTGTGTCAGGTGCAGGGCGTGTTCCCGCAGTTCCCGGCGGGCGCGCTGGCCGCGGCCCTGGCGGCGTCACGCTCCGTGCCCGCCACCGTCGACGACATCCTGGCCGGACGCCTGCTGCCGCCAGGTACACGCACGCACATACACACACACGTCACGCTCCGTGCCCGCCACCGTCGACGACATCCTGGCCCCCAGCCTGCTGCCGCCAGGTACACGCACGCACATACACACACACGTCACGCTTCGTGCCCGCCACCGTCGACGACATCCTGGCCCCCAGCCTGCTGCCGCCAGGTACACGCACGCACATACACACACACGTCACGCTCCGTGCCCGCCACCGTCGACGACATCCTGGCCCCCAGCCTGCTGCCGCCAGGTACACGCACGCACATACACACACACGTCACGCTTCGTGCCCGCCACCGTCGACGACATCCTGGCCCCCAGCCTGCTGCCGCCAGGTACACGCACGCACATACACACACACGTCACGCTCCGTGCCCGCCACCGTCGACGACATCCTGGCCCCCAGCCTGCTGCCGCCAGGTACACGCACGCACATACACACACACGTCACGCTCCGTGTCCGCCACCGTCGACGACATCCTGGCCCCCAGCCTCCTGCCGCCAGGTACACGCACGCACATACACACACACGTCACGCTCCGTGCCCGCCACCGTCGACGACATCCTGGCCCCCAGCCTGCTGCCGCCAGGTACACGCACGCACATACACACACACGTCACGCTTCGTGCCCGCCACCGTCGACGACATCCTGGCCCCCAGCCTGCTGCCGCCAGGTACACGCACGCACATACACACACACGTCACGCTCCGTGCCCGCCACCGTCGACGACATCCTGGCCCCCAGCCTGCTGCCGCCAGGTACACGCACGCACATACACACACACGTCACGCTCCGTGTCCGCCACCGTCGACGACATCCTGGCCCCCAGCCTCCTGCCGCCAGGTACACGCACGCACATACACACACACGTCACGCTCCGTGCCCGCCACCGTCGACGACATCCTGGCCCCCAGCCTCCTGCCGCCAGGTACACGCACGCACATTCACACACACGTCACGCTCCGTGCCCGCCACCGTCGACGACATCCTGGCCGGACGCCTGCTGCCGCCAGGTACACGCACGCACATACACACACACGTCACGCTCCGTGCCCGCCACCGTCGACGACATCCTGGCCGGACGCCTGCTGCCGCCAGGTACACGCACGCACATACACACACAGTCACGCTCCGTGCCCGCCACCGTCGACGACATCCTGGCCCCCAGCCTCCTGCCGCCAGGTACACGCACGCACATACACACACACGTCACGCTCCGTGTCCGCCACCGTCGACGACATCCTGGCCCCCAGCCTCCTGCCGCCAGGTACACGCACGCACATACACACACACGTCACGCTCCGTGCCCGGATCCGTATTCCGTATCCCGTGTCCGTATTTTAGAAAATTATGATAAATAAAAAACCTGGTCAAATTAAAAATTAAATAAATTAATTGCAGAGCCTGAGCCGGAGCCCGAGCCGATGCCGGCGCCCGCCGCCCCCGCCACTCCCGCCCCCGACGATGATAGGTAATAAGAAAAACTTTTATTTTCAGCTATTACATGGTAATATTGCATGGTTTGGGAGCCCTTCTGTTAAGTTTAAACAAACCTGTATTAGAAGAGTCTCTCTTGTCCGTGGCTTACGTTATGACAATGTAGGTAATAGATTTAATTGAGATTATAATCTTATTCTTTATAGGTACTGAATTATAAATAATACTTTGTAAGCAATTATAGAACATGTGAGTATAAAGAAAATATTTACTAAAACTAGACTGAATTAATTACAACTTTTCAGCTAGTGTAGCTATAACCATCATTAGGTGTAAGCGATAGATTGTAATTAGTAGCTAAATATTTGATCTGGTAAAAACTACGCCATACTATTCGGTCAGGGGTCCAGGGTTCGAATTCCGGTAGGAGCAAAAACTTGTATGATCAGTACCAGCCATTTGTTCATGAGTCATGGATGTTTATATGTTTATTTTAATTAACCCCCGACGAAAAAAGAGGGGAGTTATAAGTTTGACGTGTCTGTCTGTGTATCTGTGAGTCTCGTCTGTGGCATCGTAGCGCCTAAACGAATGGACCGATTTTGATTCGTTTTTTTTTTTGTTTGAAAGCTGATGTGACTACGATGGTTCTTAGCTATAATTTATGAAGATCAGTTCAGCCGTTTGATGACTACCAGCTCATTTTCTAATTGATAAAAGGGTTTTTCTAACTTTTACAGATCCAATTGATTTGAAATTTGGTGTATTCATATTCATTTATTTGCGTTAAATAGGGAGTACAGGTGTACTGTCACTTCGGTGACATTCCCATGACATACTATCCTTGAGCTACTACACCATCAAAAAGTCTGCGAAATGCTTAATTCTTTAGAAACTTACAGCAGTATAGCGTGTTTGGGCTCTTATGAATAGTCTCAATGAGATGGTGTTAGATAGATGATTAATGACGCCGGGGGTTACTTAAAATTTTTAATTTTGTATTTTTTATTTATATACATTATTATTATTAATATTTTTTCGTTATCTAGTATCCCTAATCCAAGCTCACTTTGGGCTAGATAATAATATTGTGTGTGAATATTATTATTAACAGAAAAGAAATTAACAAAAAAAAAACGAAAACATATCAGGCTACCATGAGTATCAGATACTTGTTTTATACAACTAGATGACAAACAAGCTGACGGCCCACCTGGTGGTAAGCGGTTACCACCGCCTATAAACACCTGCAATAACAAGGAAAATTCACTTAATATTGCAGGTGCGTTGTCATCCTAGGGCTTAAGATGAAATGCCGTCCATACCCAGTAATTACTCTGGTTACCTATCCCTTCAATCCGAAACACGGCGAACTGTTTCACGCCTGAAATAAGAAAGGCGGTGGTATCTACCCAGACGACCCTACATACGGGCCTACCACCTAATACTAGTGCTATTTATAATAATAAATTATTTATACCCATATTATATACCTATATTATCCTTACTTCCTTACTATATATTTAATATTATAAATGCGAAATTAACTATGTCTGTCTGTGTGTTACGCAATCACGCCTAAACTACTAAACCGATTTAAATGGTATTTGGTACAGAGATAGTCTGGAGTCCGAGAAAGGACCATAGGCTACTTTTTAGTGCGAAAAAAGGGCTGTAAGAGGTTGAAATAGGGGATGAAAGTTAGTATGGAAAAAGTCAATATTCGACGCGGACGAAGTCGCGGGCACAGCTAGTAAGATTATAAATAAATAGTAAGGTAAACATCTGTCTACATAGCTAAGTCAGCCTTCAGGTAACAAATTCACACATTACTGATTTGTTTTTTGCAGCATCACAGACCCCGGGACTAGTTCCTGGTTCCCAGAGGACGCCGGCGAGCGTGAGGCGACGCTGCGGCGGCGGCGGCAGCACCTCGTCGCAGTGGCTCGACGGAAATACCTAGAAAAACTAGCCGCCCCCGCCTCCGCTCCGCATAGCTGAAACCCCACCCTAAGCATCCAAGCTAAATTTAATGCCGGTACTAGTACAATACGATCAGACAAACGATCCAGTCACAACGGGCCTAACACTGTAGACACACTCAAATCTTCATTAAATGAAGATATACTGTGCTTACAGTATAGCTCTATCTCGCAATATGTATAGGAAAAAGATGGAAAGATTTAGAACTGTGAAATAACTTAAATTAATCACATTTTAATGTTTTGGATGCGTTTAAACGCCTACTTTATTGAAACAATTACAAATAAAGAAAGAAAATGATGAAAAAATATATGCTCCAGGCGGGACCTGCCTGAAGCATATATTTTTTCATCGTTTTCTTTCTTTATTAGTAATTGTTACAATAACTTAAATTAAGATAAGTAGCTTACAAAGAAACCACAGACAATTTTCAGAGCTTCCTAAAACTTGCATTTTACTTCAACCAATAAGGTCGAAAATTGAATACACCTTTCAATGTCAAATTATATGACGTCCGTCCTTTTTGTTTTCATGTTGTGGAGAACGAGGTACACTCGACTGAGTCTCATTTTGCCCAAGAATCTTTCACATTTAAAAATTTGCGTGTATTCTCAGTAGTGCCAGTGAAGTAGTCCCATGATGGGACCACTGGCATTTTTTCCCAGTAGTTCAGGAACTATTTGGCCTACATTGTCGACCTGGCTTTGTTTGTATTATGAAAATCTTTTTTAAAAAAGGAACACGAGGAAGGAAGGAGGAGGGTTTATATGAAATAAAACACTTAGGTTTCTACTACTAACAGTCAATATCTACCCAAGAGTCTAGTCAGTGGAACCTCTGAGATTAAAATTACCAGTAGTCCAGTTAAAGCAACCTCTGGGAAACAAATACCAGTAGTCCCATCATGGTACTACTCCACAGGGACTAGTGGGAATACACGAAAATTTTTTGCACTTAAGTGTTTTATTTTAAATTATCAGTTGACTGGAACGAAAAGCCCTTGTATGGCATTAAATGGAAACAGGAAGACTGGTGTAATGAGATTGGTATACATTATAATATGAATTCTTATAACCCTAACCGCTATTTTAATTTATGATTATCTGTCTTAAATATTGCACTTCAATGGAATCTAATATATTTAAACAATAGTGGGAACAGATTTTGTTAATAGGGTATTATTTTTAATTTCCTCTAAATAAGCAAGTGATGAATTTTTCAGTTACTCGAAAATTTGTGTTTTTTGTTAAAAATCAGAGTGGAACGGTTTAATTTTATTTAAATTCACATATTATAAATAAACTGCACAGTATACTTGTATATAGTATTTTATTGTTTGTTTTTCATTATATGAGTATATGTTGATTATTTTCGTTATCTTTGTACAGACGACAGCACATCAAACGTAACAGTTTGACCTTGAGACCGCCCGTATTTCGTTCGTAATAGAGGCGGCTTTCGTAGTACAACTGTGACACTTGATGTGCTGTCGTGTGTACGACAGTTATAAGTCTGTTTCTGCGGGACTTCATGAAACGTTTCCAAGCAGGAACGACGCCAAGCGTCAACTATTATTTATATCGCAGCATATCCTCGCTTATAATTAGCAATGTGAGCCATAAACTGTTTAGATCGTAACGTTTCACGTTTTGTGATATTTTATTTAGAAATTCGTGTGTAGTTTAATTATAATGTTAGTGTAAAGATGAGCGCGTTCGAGGGGATAAGCCGAGCTGTGGCGGCGTCCAGACAGATGTCGCGACAAACGTAAGGTTATCGGTAACACGTAGTATGGTGTTACCATCAAGAAGTGAAGAGTAAACTTCGTCTGAAGCCTTGCGTCGCAGAATGTCCCTTTTGCAAAATGTTCCTTTCTCAAAATTCACGTAAAAACACGCATAAAGACATAGAGAGCTGCTGCTAAGAGTTGCGGAAATCTGGCCATTTTCACACCCTTGCCTTTGTTTACGTTTCGTATTGTATAGACAACAGCACATCAAGTGTATCAGTTGCACACAGTAACGAACACAGTAAGGGCGGTCTCAAGGCCAAACTGTTTCGCTTGGTGTTCTGTCGACTATACAAAAAGGTTCTGTTTTGTTTTTTATTTATTTTTGCAAGCAGCAAGCATTACAGTGCTCCGCTCGCTTCGCTCCGTCTGGTTTAAACCAAAGCAATGTTCTGAAAGGAACAATTTGCGAAAGGGATATTTAGCAATAAGAACATTTTGCTACGTGGGGTATTCAGCGACGCAGCCGACTGGTAATATTTCAAAATCCTTAATAGTAGTTACTTTTAGCGCCCGATTATTTATTTTTGTACTATGCCCTCAGAGTGTATTTTTCTATTTGATAAATTGTAAATATTTTAGTGCAACACCCAGATAAGTTTCATTGCGGAATTATTTTACAAGAGAAATAAATCTTGAGTCAATGCAAGTCCTTAGCCTCGCCAAGGCCGTTCGTAGCCTTTAAAAATATAGCGGTTATTAGACATATATTCTTTTTATTCATTGGTCTCATCAAATCACTTTATTTTTATGTGTATTGCGTACATGATTTCAATTTGATTACATGAGATATCTTACAATCTTAATACATAATGAATTAATAATTGTATAGTTTACGCACACTAGGTTACAAGATGTTTTATGTAAATAGTAAAAAAAATATTACTTCTACGTCCTTTTCGGTGTGGTGGCCGCCCCTGCCCACGTGACACGCAATGTACAGACAGCATCACAATGATGTAGATATAGACATTGTGTCTTATGTTAATGAATTAGGGATCAAAACCTTTTATATCTTTTTGATGCTAACCGTACACATAATGGCGCCTCTTTTGCACATTTCACGGTCATAGTTTTATGTTATTAAATCCACCTTGTCAAATTTCGTTCATTGGAAAACTGTCCTTAAGTTAATTATGATTTGGTCGATTTTCCACAAATTTATAATTATGAGAGATTTAATCATTCAATGACGTTTGCGCGTGGCTCTGTTCATTAGTACATTGATGCATGAAAACCAGTACAAACTACATTAGATAAAAGAGATGTTTCAAATATGTATGGAGACCCGGCCAGGTCCATGTACACTATTACTATAAAATAGGTAAAAATATTCAGAACAGGGTTCAACTGTCCATTTTCTTATTTTATTTGCTTTTTGCTTGATACAAAACAATATTTTTAATAGAAAAAACTGCAACACAGCCAAATATTCATCATGGCGCGTATGTCACTTTGGTGACGTTTAGTTGACTTCTATGTCCGCCGTATTGCCATAGTGAATAACGGTGAAATCGACGAAAAATTTCAACTTTTGTACAAACAAATTGTGCGTGAAAACGGATTATTAGTATTTTTCAAGGATTCAGGAGATTTTACCTGATTTTTTGAGATACTGTTGGCCGGATATGAAACATCTCCTTTGTTTGTATTCTACCTACATTGATTTTTAAGACAACACGTAAGTTATTTTATTAGTATTTACCAAGCTTCCATCATCGCTTCTGTAAATAGAAAAGGTTTTTTGTTACTTGCTTTAGGTTTCGCCATAGCATCACAATAGATTATTTTTCCATCGAGACGTCTAAGGTCAGGCAATAAGTATTAAATTGTCTGATATACTTCGCTAGCATTTTCATCTTTATGTCGTAAACATAAGAGTTTAAAATTCTCATGTCTGTTTGGTGCGGTGACATTTCTTTGTACTCAATGACGCGTGCGAAACTGCAGTATCCTCTATACTCCAGCCAACTTAGGTGATAATGTAAATAAACTAAATGTCATTTAATATAGGTGTCCCTTTCATTTGCTGCCTTGTCCATCCCTTATACAAAATGATGTTTTTATCTAAGTTGGCTGGAGTATTTATGGTGCGTATAATCAAGTCAAGTTAGATGCACATATGGACATGAACATACAGACATTGTACCACTGCACAGACAACTTCATATTAGTATAACATAGGTATATCTACTTGTGCATGATGTACAAATGGAGACAGTTGTATCTATATCATCCACCATATGGACAGATTCCTATATTTTCAAGTACCTAATGTTGCTTAAAAACTATGAAATGATAGTTTGTAAATATAAAAAAATGTCTAATAGACCTCTTACTGCTCGTAGCAGTGCTCAGTTTAATTTATCGTATTATATATTTAAGATTTTTTATATAATGTTATTTCAAGTGACTCTAAAGTATGTACTTATTGCATAATTGAAACAGGCTTTCAATTACAAATAAATATTTGTAAAATTATAATAGGAGTATTGTTGTTATACTTTATAATAATAATGATTGTTTTAAAATTGATTCATGACTAGTCAAATAAAGCATAAATAATTAATTGTGTTTATTTTTAAGTCAACACCCCCTGATGTGAAACGGTAAGTGTTCATGTGAAGACAGCTAGAGCAGTTTTCAGATTGTGTTATATGCGTAATATCTAATATCTACTAGGGTATCTCTATCTCAACCTACATTGTCTGTCTAGTAACAAAAGAAGCTTCACTAACGGTTATATGCACATAGTATTTGGGAAAAACACAAATTTTTAAAAATATGATTTATAAATTTTTTACCATTGAGATCGCCCTTACTTCGTAACAAAGGGGCTTTCGAAGTGCAACAGTTGCACTTGATGTGCTGTCGTCTGTACAAATCAACTTTTAGTATATGTTTGACATTATCAAACTCGTAATCATAACTAAGAAAAAATTGGGGAGGCTTCTAATAAGACAACAAAGATTCCTCTATTCCCACTAGTTCAGTGACTGAACTAGTGGCAATTGTACTCTGGAGCTTCATGAGCTTATTCCATTATAACAGGACTCTGAAGACCAGCACGCATGCTCCTGAGTAGGAAGGGGAAGGTGGGATAAGGTTGAAAAGCTCTTCAGAGCACTCTTCTATCAAAGGATGCAATGTGTAGACCCAATTTCAGAGGCTCAACATTGTTCATGACCTCCGCATCATCTATAATACGAACAGCTTGATGCTGCAATCTGTCCAGTGCATCGACAAGGTAGTTGGCAGAGCCAAGACCTGAAATTTGTCCAGCAGGCATAATTGGTCAGGTGTGAATAATCAATGCACCTTGTTCAGGACACCGATGTTCCGTGAGGCTGTTTTCATCACAATGTAGATTATCTGATTCAGGCCGCAGCATATCTCCATACCGAGGAAGTGGATGGAGCCCTGTATCCTGAAGGGAGGGAAGGGGAAGGAAGTTATTTCTCTCAAATCGAGACTTCATTTCCAATAATATAGTCTGAGAAAAGTAACATTTTGATGGAAAGAAAATCTTCCTGAATTCCTCTTGTTTTGTGTGTCGGTGCTTTCTATTCAATTTTATACCCTCTGAAGCCCTGACCATATACAAATAATTTGACTTACTGTGACTGGATAGGAAAAGGGGTTTTTAAGTATTTATTTATCAGATTATTACAAGTAGAAAAAAGGGAACAGTGAAATAGGTAATAATTATTTATTCATTACAATAAAAAGTAGGTATCATTAGCAGCTTAACCTATGAAGTTGATAACCACAATGTGTAATACAAGATGTGCAAATATAAAGTCAGCAAAACCTCGCTCGGCACTTAGACCTTGGAACTCATTCTTGTTCTCTGGGTTTACTTGAAGTCTCAAACATACTGAAAAATAAATATGATGGATATAGTGTTGAATATCAGATGATTTTTGATAAATCAATCTAATACATTATGTTAGGTTAAGAGAAAAGGTTTCTTGTTGAACATTCTGTTAGGTAAATATTAAAAATAATTACATACCTCCTAATACGAAAGAGCTGACAGTAGAAATAAAACCGCTAAGAAAAGAATTGAATGGAAAGGTTCCGACTAGGCAGCAGTAAACAAACTGGATAACAGCGGTGAGGAACACGTACAGTAAATAAGCATCGATGATTTTTAGTTTCTTAGGCGTCTTGGTAGAATATTCCTGGTACAATTTGGGAATAACAGACAGTAAGGTGGTCATTTTGTATATTTTTTTAGTCAAAAAAGTTTTCTTTTACACGTCACCTTATTGAGGAAACAATTTAAACCACAGATTACACATAGTGAATAGTGATTGTCAAAGAGTAAGAGTACATTTTATAAACGGGTGATTGTATCCTGTTTGGTTAATAATTTATGTATCTACGCTATACCACAACACAAGTCACAAGTCAGAGGTCTTTAGACATACTCTTTCTAATCTGTGGTCAGAGGGCCTAGACAAGATGCCATTTGACAATCGCTATCGCTATCGCTAAATGCAAAATGTAAGTGATTTGACATTAATTATCGAAAGTCGTTCGATGTCATATTTTATGTCAAATCCCATACATTTTCCGCTAAGCGATAGCGATAACGATTATCGAATGGCATCTTGTCTAGGCCCTCAGACCAGCAGACCACTGTTGCCAGACGTCAAAAGACGACAGTCAAAAGTTCAAAAAGTAACATTATAGTATTTTTTATGTAGAAAATGACTAATACTGTACCTAATATGTCACTTTGTAACACAAGAAAGTCTTCTTTTTCATTCTTCGAAAAATCGTAACAATCTTCTAAGATCGTAAAACTTAAAAAAATAGGCAACTTTAAACTACTCTATAGAGTTTAATGGCTACTCAGTGTGTGAATTTTTGGGTAACTTATTTTAGTAAATTTTAAAAGTTACGTAAATGTTAGGGCCAACCCACACGGGTGGTGCGGCGTCGCAACGTTCTACGGCGCCGCAGCGACCTAATCAAGTATAGATCGTTCCCAATGCTGCGTAAACAAATAACTGAACTGAGCGGTGCCGCTACGGATCACCCTCCCCGCGTCTTCTCGATTCATTTCGCGTGCGCTGCGCGCCGGAGCGCACCGCACTGCGCCGTGTGGCATACAATACATTTTTAACCGATTTCAAAAAAAGGAGGAGATTATCAATTCGTCTGTATGTTTTTTTTTTATGTTTGTTACCGCAGAACTTTTGAGTGGGTGAACCGATATTGATGTTTTTTTTTTGTTCGATGCGGAATAGTTCCCATTTGGTCCCGTAAAATTTTTTTGAAAATCCATTAAGTAGTTTGGTTTTTAAATCAAAAAAACTGGAAAAATGATATGAATGATATGTCTACATATGCGAAATTGCGGATTTTTGCTTTCCTATGAATTTTTAGTGAAATGATACGATAGTAGAAATCAATTTAAGCTCACGGTCACCCATCTAGCTTTGACCTTCAAAAGTTATCACTAAAAATGTGAAAAAAAAAATTAAACAAAAATTAAAACCGACTCCAAAAACTGAAAAGGATAAGATAATTAAATTTTAGTAGGTACTCATCCCCTAGGAACATATTTTTGGAGTTGGTGCTAAGTTGTTTCCAGAAACCATAGATAGTGAAGCATGATAGTGAAGCATAAGCACTATCGCTAGATGCGTTGAAATGTGTTACACCTGCATTTCAATGGAATGATTAGAGCTCAGAGGATTACAGTAAAAGTAGTGTTATATTCTATTAGAAAAACTCGAGGAGCTCGGTGGCGGAGGAGCTCGGTGCCGTAGTGGTTTGAACGCTCTGGTTTCGATAACGAAAACAAAGCAACTTTCGCCATGGTCGGTCCTGGGATGGGTCAATCAAATTTATAATCTCCAGCTCCTCCGTGCTTCGGAAGGCACGTTAAGCCGTTGGTCCCGGTTGTTACTGCAACCGCTTTAACCCACCAACCCGCATTGGGCCAGCGTGGTGGTGTTATGGCCCAAGCTCCTCATGTGTTTCGCCCATGCAGGAAGGCCTGTGCCCAGCAGTGGGACGTATATAGGCTGATGATGAATGATGAATGATTCTATTAGATACCTACAGAATGATTTATATAGGCATACCGTTTTGATCGAATACTTATAGAGTTACAGTGACAACGCGCGATCCGATTTGATATTCGCGCTCACGACGCTATTGGTGTGATAACATTTTGGAACGTTTCATGAGTACGCTCCATATGCGCTCAAAGACTTAACATAACGTGAACATAACCTATAAACGGTCGTTAGTAATATTTTTACTATAACTTATATTATAATATCTTCCCCTAGTTATTAATTACTTAGTTAGAGTAGCGACCTATGTATTGGGATTTGAACCTAGGCCGTCATAGCAGTTTTGAATTTTTCATGACATTTTAATTTTTTGATGAGATTTTGGTGTTCATTATTTTAACGATATAATTCTTATACAGTATTTTTCAATAAATTACCATTTTAAATATTTAAGTTAAGAACATTACTGAAGTAGAAATGGTACTGCTAATTCATTAATAATGATTACATGGTAGATTTGCGAGACATACTGCGTTCTAAACCAAGAAAACCGTGTTCGAATTCCGATGTGGAAATATATATATTTTTTTATTTATTTTATTTTGTTAATAAAAATACATAAATATACATTTTTTATGTAACTTTTGATTATTTAAATTTAGTTTTTGAGAAAAAAGGTTTTATTAAGAAAATATTTTTTTGGTTGTCTTCCGGTTCAGGATCACCAGAGGGCCTAGACAAGATGCCATTTGACAATCGCTACCGCTATCGCTAAATGGAGAATGTATGGGATTTGACATTTACAATCGAAAGTCAATCGAGAGCTTATGTCAAACCCATACATTTTCCGCTTAGCGATAGCGATAGCGATTATCGAAAGGCATCTTGTCTAGGCCCTCAGATATCGCTAAGCACAATATATTTTGTAGTATGGAGTGATACCTCTATACCCGTATAAAAAATGTACTCTTCGGTATCAATTTCAATGTGACACTCACTTCGAAGCTTGAAGTTTATGTAATTTTTAGCTAGCTATCTCATTTACTGACGAAGAAATATAATATGGCTTGAACGTCCCGAGGGCCTGGGATAAAAATCAGGAGAGGGTGATAAGTCCGAGGATTTTTGAAGATAATTCCCTAGGTCCTGTGCAGTCGCTACGGCGCGAAAAAAAATTCTAACTCTAACCAGACAACGGAAAAATACGTAAAAAATACTGTCGTTGAGCTAATTAAATAACAATTCCAATGATATATTAAAATGTATACATAATAGTAGTATATATATATACATAAATTGGACGACAACTTGCCGTAGGGGTGAAATTGGTCGTCTCCCGTCCTTTATAGTCCCTCTTTTTACATAGTCGGTAATTAAGTTATTTAAGTTATGGCGTTCATTAAAACTCAAAAGTCCCACTGCATTAGTTTATAATGATTTATCGACTCATTTTGATATATTTCAACAAAAACTTCAACAGCATCACAGAGCAGAGCACTATCCACAGATTAGAAAGAGTATGTCTAAAGATATTAAGTCTGTGACTATCCCTGACATGTTTTATATTCTCTTTGATCCCTGACCTCAGAGCAAATAAACCTGACATTTTCATATTTTTTAAAATGTTGTTTGTATACTTCATTCAAGTTGCCAAAGCTGCCAGCATTAATTAATTTAAATTATTAATTACAACAAAACGGAAGATATTTACAATGTAATATTTTACCGGGTGGTCCACCCACTGTAATTTACAATACATGTAAAAATTTCGTAGCTGCTGGATTCTGGGGCCCACCTTTCATACAATTTTAGTCCGTGTCCTTTAGGAAGTATTTGTAGCCAATAAATTACGATATAAAATTTTCATCAATTCAAAGATAAAATGTTTATAATACTACATTTTTCACAGTCTGTCATTTGACACTTGCGCACGTACCTGCACACTACACCTCTTTCTGCTTCATGACGTCACATTACTCACGAATACGTTCAATTCTGTCATTGTAAGCGCTCTACGTGCGCAAATTGTTCATTGCAGACCGTAGAAACTTGCTTTTTGACAGTTGCGTGCGTCAAAAGCAATAATCTGTGGTTGTGAGTTTTTGTGAGTGAGACAAATTTGCTTGTCATTCAATAAATTCAATCTACACACTCTAACTTTTAATTACATGGTTAAATTTACTGATCCAAAAATGTTGAATGTCAGTGGCAATTTTCCTGAATATGCTGTTCCTGGAGCAAAACAAGTCCGTTTCGAACCATACGCCGACAACGGAGGCAGCGTCGTTGCTATCGCCGGCGAAGACTACGCTGTGATCGGAGCCGATACACGTTTGAGTTCAGGGTTTTCTATATACACGAGGGAACAGAAGAAGTTATTCAAGCTATCGGATCGCACCGTGTTAGGCGCTACTGGTTGCTGGTGTGACACACTAACGTTAACCCGCCTGCTGCAAGCCCGTATGCAGATGTACGAACATGAACATAACAAGTCTATGTCAACGCCTGCTGTAGCCCAGATGCTCTCCACTATGCTGTATTATAAAAGATTCTTCCCGTATTATATATCAAACGTGTTGGCAGGCTTAGATAGTGATGGTAAGGGATGTGTGTACAGCTATGACCCCATTGGTCATTGCGAAAGATCTACCTATCGCGCAGGTGGTTCTGCAGGTGCCCAACTGCAGCCTCTGCTTGACAACCAGATAGGTTTGAAAAATATGCAGAATGTGACCCAGGCTCCCCTTCCTAGAGAGAAAGCACTAGCTCTTCTGAAAGATGTGTTCATCAGTGCTGCAGAGAGAGATATCTACACTGGTGACTGTATTTATATTTTGATCATTACAGCTAAAGGTATCCAAGAAGAGAAGTTTGAACTTCGTAAAGATTAATTTTGTAATAAATCAATAAACATTTATTTACATTTTGTTGCCATTTTTATTATATCTCTAGCAGACCAAAAATTAGAAGATGCAGAGATCTCATGTCTTTGTAAATACGGATAAAATTACTAAAAGCAGTCCTAACCAGTATCAAAAAAGCAAACAATTCAATATAGTTTCTAAAATTTTATTTTAACATGGTAGTAATATTTAGTGTTGATTTATTTAATATATTTTCTGGTCTGAGAAGCTGGTAATGTTGAACAAACATTATACTCCTCTTGGACATCCTTATAATAAAAACAAAACCTAACAAATAACCAAATTTAATCATAAAGTAATAATTACAAGGTAACTATATTATAACTTATACACTTTTGTTCAATAATTATTTACAATATTAAATTCATGTAGATATAATATTTTATACAATTTATTTATTGTACTTAGGCATAACAAATATATTCTGTGGAAATATTTTTTCAAACATTTCTTTCACTACCTCTTGATAAGCAGTATCTCCTATAACTACAGCCTTTAATCTAGGGGGTGTGGTGTTGCCAGTGAGCAGAGGGTGTATGTTATAGCACAGTTCCACTCTATCATTGGGAGGCACAGTAACAGAAAATTTCTTGTAACCAGAGAACATATAGAAATCAGTTCCTTCTACTGTGAGACTAAGCCTTATTGGAGATTGAGACTTCCCAATTAGTGTACATTTTAAAGGTACTGAGGTCTGTACTTCCACTACCTCAGGGTAATCAATTTCAATAGCTATTGGACAGTCATCTATAGGCAGCCCTGACAAAGCTGTACTGCTCATCACACAGTGTCCATCTGCATTCGCTTTCCGCCTCCACTTAATATTATACAAACCTACTCGGGCAGGAGTATCCTTAGGTTTAAATTTAGCTTGAATACAAATGGCGTCTGATGCAATATTTTTTTCTACAACTTCTAAATTACTGATACATGATGGAGGTTTAGCAGAATCTGAATATTTGAAACAATCCACCATCTCTAGTTCAGTGTCCTCAATCAGTAACTCCCAAGGACTTAATATCTTTATTTGAGGCATGACTATAAAAGGATCATCAATAAAGCATTTTGATACAGGTTTAAAATTCATGGACACAAAGTTAGTGGAAACTTCAAATGGTTTTATCACAGTGATTTTGGTGGTAAACTCTTTGACACACTCTAACTTGGATATTTCAGGGAGATCTATCAAATAAGACACTTTAATTTGGACTGTTGCTGTTGCAGTTCTATTTGTCTTCAAGTAAAATGAAACCGAATACTCAGAAGACTTGTTAATAGCCCCAGCTGATACATTTATTGGCTGACTCTGGGACTCTCCTACATTTAAGCTTAATTCTGTAACTGACTCAGGGTTTGGATTATCTGGTGAGCTCAGTAGGCTGAGGGACAATTTCACATTATAAACTAGTCTATCTTCATTGTTAGTGATAGTGAATGTTGTGGGGAACCACTCGCCTTGTAAGGCTGGACTAGAATTGTTTATATTAATAGATAATTTACATTCTCTAGATGTTATAGAAGTAACTGTTAAAGGCACAATGCAATCAAATTCAAAATCAGATTTTGGACTCAAAATAAAATGTAGCAGTTCCGGATGAATTGTTGACTCTGATGTTTTATTGTCTTCTATTTTGAAATTCAAAGTTATTTTTCTCTTTTTCTCAGTACCTATTATAAATGAAGTATTTTTAATATGAAGATCTGACCCATTATCATGTGGATTTGGTTTGAATTGACATAAGAACCTTTGCACTTTGTCACCTTCCAATGATATCAAACTGTTTCCATCTCTAGTGATCGGGATTTCAATAGTTTCAGAGGCACTAGATATTGTTATGAAAGCCTTCATAACTTCCAGAACAGTTACATATGACAACCTAACATATAGCTCAATTTCAACTATTTCATCCATTCTATATCTTGCCTGTTTGAATTTAGGTTTAACTTCTATAAAACTAGATATATTAGCCATATCAACTGTTATTGCAAATGGCTCCTTCTCTATAGCCATCTCCCAAATTTCAAGTGCTTTATTCTGTGACTGAGTTGGAACATCAGGTTCAGCTTCAGGTATATTCATATTTAGTACTGACATAATATTTTTAAATATCCTATCTTTATCCTTACTTGGCACTAGTATATGTTTAGATAGTGCTTCAATTGAGAGCTGAACATAGTCTTGTATTTTTGCAGATAAGTAGGCACACTGTAGTGCTCTGTTTAGTACATGGGAGGCTATGAACCACCATTTCTCTCTCCTATAATCCCAGAGCATATGACTCAATAAAGTTAGTGCTTTTCCATAGTCTGCTGAATAATAATACTCATTAGCCATCTCAACTACAAGCTGTTTTCTCATTCTAGGAGAATGAAATGTTTTAAATTGGGAAATAGCACAACCTAGGAAACTAATTATCATGGCTGAATGATTAAACATTCTTTCATTATATTGCAGAGCCTGAACAGCGGCTTGTTCCTTCTGGGGATCATGAGGATCTGCACTGAGACGGCCTGGACGCCAATTTCTTTGACCATAGTATTCAATATTACCTTCCAATGGGTCTGGTGGCCCAGGGTACTTTGTAGCTTCACTACACACTGACCTCATTGCTTGTCTTCTTTTGACTGTGAATTGTGCAGCATGCTGATAGTAAAATCCAGGATGTTGAGTCTGTATTCCAGGGAGGCCTGCTCTGATAGCTTCATCAAACAACTCTCCAAAAGAACTGTACTGTCTTGCTATCCAGGCATAATGTTCAAACAATAATTCTGTAGAGCCAACTCTGTTCTTGTACCTTTCAATGTGTGACTTGAGTTGAGCAATGGCATCCCTAGGCAAATTGAGAGCAAATAACAATCTACACAGTTTGTAATTAATGTAACCAGCTACTGTCCTCACCTCATGCATGTTGGTGTCCACAGTTCTTGTTTCCAACAGATTGTTGTAGGCATGTGTGTAGTGCTTGTGTGCTGTACTTAAGTCTTGCTTCAGCTCATTTAGATACCCAAGCTTGAATTGGTGCCGCACAAATAAATACTGGTGAGTAGTTTTATTGAGATGGTCTCTATGCTGCTTAATGTTTTTTGTTTCATGATGGTAATAGTTCTGAGCAATATCATAGAAGGCATTTTCTAAACGAATTATATATCCCATAAGGTGGTCACTGTGAGGAAGAACAAATAGTGATTTTGATTGTATCTCACATGCAGCACAAAGAGCCTGGGCCCGCTCAGCGCCGAGCATGTATTCGGATGGCGGCGGCGATTGTCCACTCTGTATGACAACTACAGCGACGCGGGTCGCATGCCCCTCTACCGCAGCGCGGATAGACTGTACTTTAGATGCACATTCTATAATCTTCTCATTCCATTGCGGGTCATTCCATTCCATATCATAAAATAACACCACGACTGATGGTATTAGGGAGATCCTTTTATGTATCCAATTCTTTTTGATGATCCCTTTGGGTATGTACCATTCGTAGGAGTTTCTTTTTGGTTTCACTACAGGAAATTCGAACGTGTTGTTGAGCAATTTGAATCTCACAGACGCTCGGTCTGGTCGTCTGTTGTTGGCGAATGCGTCCCATATCTCCTTGTGGATGGCGTTGTTCACAGCGTCTAATCCCGAGAGTCCGATCAGCGCCAATGGTTTCAGTATTATCTCAGGCGGAAAATCCGTGTAATCAGAAGGCTGGGTCGCCATACCTTCAATGGCTCTTACGGTTAATATCACAACTAATTCATATTCACGACAGTGAAAGACCAATTATTATTTTCTATTCCAGTATTTAGATTAATTTCTAACTCCAACACCCCCCATTCTTAGCAAAGCAAAACGTCATTCACATAATAATTTGACAAGCTACGTTCTGTAGATAGGTTTGTAGTGGGTAATAATGGATTTCAATGAGTATATTTTCCTAATTTAGTCAAAAAATGATTGAAATTACTTTATTAAGAAACGTACTACTTTATTAAAATTCCACTATCCAAAAGCAAAAATGAGGAAAGAAAAGTTTTACAGAACTGTTTTGTACGATTATGCGAGAAATGAAACGTAATTACGCGTTGCGGGATTCAAGCATTTTTTATTATTTTTAAGTTCGCTCTATTAAGAGAAGGCAAGGAGAACTAACACCCATACAGCCATATCTTAAGCGTTTTCTTCAATTCTGCAAATATTGTCTGTAGAACTCTAATCATGTAATTTCTAATTGATAATTTCTAGTGTGGAGAGGATAAAGAATGTTTTTTGTCTCAGATATCATCCCAGAGATCAGAGTGTGAGAAGTGGTGTGAAAGACGATGAGAACTTTTTCGTGGATAACCACATCTCATCAAATCTCATCCATTGCATCTGGAGACTGTCATTATATATTTCGTGTCAAATTCTCCCAAGATGCATCTTGGGAGAATTTAATAAATGAAGAAATACTAAAGACATGGCATAATCACTTTTATTCTAATAATCTTTTAGTTGTATGTACGTCAACACAAACACTTGGTTCATAAAACTACACCAATTTTATAACACAAAGTTTACTCCGACACAATTTTTTAATTATTGTAATAAAAATCTTGACTTACACCACGAAATCCCGCCAAACACCCATAATCTGTGCAATATTACATTAGATTAGTGATCTGTGAGCATGACAGTGACACTAAACACTATCTGTGACAGTAAGTTTCCGAAAAATTGTGATATTGGAAATTACTATTGAAATTTTAAATTCACTTTGCAATTTTATTAACAGTCGTAGTATCGTACTAATTCATATTTTCTATATCAATAATTTTTGGTAGTGATATGTTTTAATTTGAATGCGTGATATTTGGAAAATAAACTCAGGGTAAATTCAACAAACATACTTGGATTTCATAGGTGGATAGTAATACAATGTCATTTTTCTACATTTAGTTTATTATTATTTTGGTCGCCAGTATTAGTAACTA
The DNA here is from genome assembly GCA_947347705.1 of Nymphula nitidulata. Taxonomy (NCBI): domain Eukaryota; kingdom Metazoa; phylum Arthropoda; class Insecta; order Lepidoptera; family Crambidae; genus Nymphula; species Nymphula nitidulata. The sequence continues at coordinate 19,029,610 of OX374634.1, read as the reverse complement.
GGAGTGGGAATGTTTTTATTTCGATAATTACTTTCGCAAAATGAGTAATATCATGACTTCACAAGCCTTAGCTTCTCTTACCGCAACATATACAGATTCAGAAGGAGAGGAGAGTATCGTGGATGACCCGACTCCAGAGAAGGAAGAACCGAAAGTGACACAATCAGCTCCTGTGAGCCCTAAGAAACAAGATGACAGTAACAAGTCTTCATCCGCACCACCCACACCGAAACGTCGTCTAGTATCTTATGTAGACGACACTGTGGTATCAGATGAAGAAGCAGTGTCACCTGCTGCCGAGGATCAGGATGATATGCGGAGGCTATCAATGGAGACAGACACAGACGAAGCAGTCCCGCGTTCTGATCCCGATGACTCTCAAGATGGTGTAAATATACCATCAGAGCCATCAGGAAAATGTCCTAAAGAACTCCAAGACACAATAGCGAAATACTACAGTCGAATGTTAAGTGAAGGCTTAGATATGAATAGAATAATACAAGATAAGAAAAATTTTAGGAACCCCAGCATCTATGAGAAGCTTATTGAATTTTGTCAAATCAATGAGCTGGATACCAACTACCCTCCTGAAATTTATGATCCCTTAAAATGGGGGAAAGAGTCTTACTATGATGAGTTATCTAGAGTCCAGAAAGTAGAAATGGATAGAAGAGAAAAGGAGAAAAAAGAGAAATTAGCCAAAATTGATTTTATTACTGGAGTAACGAAGAAAACTGAGAGTGACGATGAAAAGAAGAGGAAATCTAAGTGGGATCAGGCAGCACCTAATGTGGGCTCGAAACCAACCATTAAGCAGCCTGGCCTTGTGCAGCAGCCACTCACCACTAACATCACAGGCACCAAAGGAACCATCATATCAGCATTTGGTTCTTTGCCTAAGAAACAAAAATTGTGACTTGAAATTAGGACTATGAATAAAAAGTTATCTAAGCTAACTGTAGCTAGAGTTAAGAACTCTCAACTCTTAACTAACTTAACAGGCTAGGAGAGTATTTAGTGAAGAATACTTCAGTAAATATGCGGGATTTTGTAAGATTGTGCACTGTTGCTGATTCTGTTGTACTCCATCAAATAAAGTGAAGTTAAACTCTCTTTTTTCATTTCAATACATTAACCTGTCAAGAAAGCTACAGCATCTAGACAATTGAAGTCTACCTTCATAGAAATATATTAAAATTAATAGTACCTCATAAGATAACGAAGATGCAGAGTGGTGCCATCAATGCGACAATAAATTTAAACATGGGCTATATTATTCCATAGAAATGGTTTGCCACTTTCAAAAATATCGTATTGATTTCATAACGGTTAAAGGATTACAGGTTAAAGGACATAAAAGGTTATTGGATGAATAAAATTGTAAATGTAACACATTATTTATTTTAAGATTGATATTTTTATGATTTTGTGTAATGAATTTGCTTATGACTTTTTATTTTATTTATTTTCTGTTTTGTCTTAATTACCATTTAAATTTATTAATTATTGATTTGCCAAAGTGACTTATCATTGTAATTTAGTGGATATTGACTAGGTAATTTCAATATACACAATTCAATTATTATTATCTATTTATACATTGATTTACATCAATAGAATATGTTGTGGTGATAACATTGTAACATCTATTTGTACCATATTTTAGTAAATAAAGATTATGATTATGACATTTGTATGGAATAGTGTAACATTGTCAGCATTATTTCATACAAATGTCATGAAATTATCAAATGATTACGATATTTTTTAAATTGGCAAACCATTTCTATGGACTAACATAGCCCATGTTTAAATTTATTGTCGCATTGACGCACAGAACACTTTTACCATTGACGGCACCACCCTGTATAACAACTTATGTGGTCCGGCCACAAAGCAGTGGTCTCTGGCTGCGCCACTTTGAATCCAAAAAGTGTTTAACCCTATCAAAATAACTGTAAGGGATGAAACGGGAATGGACTGTAAACCTATTAAATGTGATTAAAAGATAAGGAAATTAGATATAATAGAACACAAACTTTAAGCTGTATGGGTTTACTGTTATGACAACATCACAAGCAAATATAAAAACTGACAAAGTCACTAGGAATTTTGACTATTAGCTCCGAAAAGTACTTATTCTAACAGCGCAAGGAGGTTGGCGACAATAACTATACTCCAAAACAAAACTACTTAAATAGTACCTTCCTTAGGGCAAGCAGACATACTCTTTCTAATCTGTGGGGCAAGCGTGGTACAATTAAACTCATTTGGTTAGAAGTTATTGGTCATAGGTTGTGGTCCAGAGTTCCACAGATTAGAAAGAGATAACATTACTCTTTGAGAAAGAGTATGTCTAAAGCAGAGTCCCAAGTATCTTGTCGCAAAGTTCGCGAGTTTAGTTCATTAAGTGCCAATCGTAAGTATTAAAATTCGTAATGTAAATAACTTGATATTGTTATCGATACGAGTTTAGCAATCGATAAGTAACTTTGTGTCTATGCCTTGTATCTATGGTTGCGTCTGTGGTTGACCGTTGGCGGCATTGCGTGACGGACACTTTTTGGTTGTGTACCGCGGGAGAGAAAAGGCGGGTTTTCAGATGCCAACGAGCCGAGGTGCGAAGCGGTGCCATCAGTTCTACTGAGGAACGATGGCGAGAAACGAGAGGACGACGTTTAGTGGTAATATAGCTAACGCAAACCTGGTGAGTTGTGTTCTATTATCACGCATGCATAAGGTCAGTGTAGTGTTCTGTGGACATAGCATCTTATGAGATAGCTACATGAGTTATTAGTTGAGGTCGCTCCCCCAGGGATGGACATTGTAGTTGTTCAGGTCAATTCTATGAATATAATGTAATACTAACTTCATTAGTTCAAACAAATGTCAATAGATGGCGTTAGCTGTTTGTTACATCGCGCTATTATTTTTAGTTCGGTGTTTTATGATACTACAGTGTGAAATTGTTTAAATATACCAGCTCAGATCAGAATATAGTTGTGGTTTGATTTATACCCTTCTACTATTCACATTAAAGTTCAAAATACCCCCGATGGGTATTATACATGGTCCATCGACCTGGATCGTTTGATTTTGGACATCGCCAAAGTGGGGTTGGTCAATACCCGGGATCCCGTACTAGCAGTGGATTGCTGCGGCGAGGTACGGCGGCACCACCGACTTCCAGAAGAAGCGACGGATTCAGACGAAGTTCAACAAAGTGACGCTAGAGGGCGCCACTTCCAGTTCTACCATAGAAGTAATGAGTGAGTGAAGTGATAACGTGAGTACAATTTATTTGTGAAAATTCAAAGATTTAATAACAATTTGATTTAAACTTGCGCAATTTATTTATCATCGTAAAATTAATTCAAGCAACTTTGAACTCTATTTCAATGAAGATCGGAACTTGTAATTATTAGCTATTAATTTTAGACTTAGAATATTTGCATGTACATACTTAGGACTTAGAATAATTTCGCTAAAAACGACGGAACGGGGAATCCATGCCCGATTTCGCTTCGGTTTATAAGTTAAAAATAACTTGTAAAAATTTTAAGAATTTTACTTGGACTTATAACATTTTCGTTTATAATTTACAACTTTTAACCATATGATTTGACTTAAGAACTATAACAGTGGTTAACAATACTCAAGTTTAATTATTATCAAAATAAGTGTTAGATTGTATTATTTCTATTTTTATTTGATTATTTTTGTGTTTCCTACTTTATATTTAAAATGGAAGGCTTTATCAATGTGTTAAAAGATCATCAAAATTCCATACAAAGAGGGTTTAATAATTTTAAAAAGAGTCCAAAGGAGAGACTAACACAGGAATATATTGAGACCCGACAAGAGTTATTAGAGAACGATTGGGCTGCATTTAGGGAAACTAACACTAAACTTAAAGAAAAATTTAGAGCAGAGGAGCTAGGGCCAAAAATAGTTGATATTTATGATGCAACCGAAGATACATTTTTAACATATAAATGTTTAATGAAAACTACGCTTAATAAAATTCGATTGTCGAAAGAATCGATACAACCAAGTAGTGGGTCTTTTAATAGTGTTGTTAAAGGATCTAGTTCTAATGTTAAGCTACCGAAGATTTCCATACCAATATTTTCGGGTAAATATGGAGAATGGACCACCTTTCATGATTTATTTATATCACTCGTACATAAAAATGAAACCCTAGATAACGTACAGAAACTACACTATCTTAAGACGCATCTCAGTGGTGAAGCTGAGCAACTTATTAGACATACACCGATAACCGACGCTAACTATAACGAGTGTTGGTCGCAATTAGAAAGGCGCTATAGTAATAAAAAATACTTGGCTAATTGTATATTGAAGCGGTTATTCGGTCAAAAACGTATGGGGTCGGAATCATCAGGTTCTTTGAAAGATTTGTTAGACACGACGACTGACTGTTTGAATGCGCTCAAGAATTTAAAAATTGATGTGAGCACTTGGGATGTTATTATCATTCATATAGTCACATTCAAATTAGACCATGAAACGCGTAAACAATGGGAATTGAGCATAAGTAACGATTCTAATAACGAATTGCCCACGTTTGAGCAATTTAAAGTATTTATAGAAAATCGTTTCCGCGCTTTAGAGTGTATAGAACCAAAAAAGGCATTAGTTCACCAGTTCAATAACAGTTCACATGCTTATAATACTAGGACAATGCTGGCCACAAATTCCTCAAATATGCCTTGTGAATTTTGTAATGAAGCTCATAAGCTTTGTTTCTGTAAAAGTTTTGCCAAACAATCAATAGATAGCAGACGGGAATTTGTAGCTAAGAACAAAATTTGCTTTAACTGTTTAGGTAGTAACCATACAGTTTATAATTGCAGAAAAGATACCAATTGTAGAGTTTGCCACAAGCGGCATCATTCATTGCTTCACCCTAGCGAACAAGTTGAGGGAAAAGGACAAGACCACTCTGCAAAGTACACTGTTGATAGTATTAGTACTCCGACTAGTAGTAATCACATAGTTACTTGTTTATCTACTAATAATATGAGACAGCCTAGACAGGTTTTATTAGCTACGGCGCTATTAAATGCACAGTCGAAAACGGGCAAATATCAAACAGTCCGTGCATTACTTGACCAAGGTTCACAGGCATGTTTAATAACGGAGTCTACAGTTCAGTATCTCGGCCTGAAAAAGATTCCTGTTCGCGGATTTATGTCAGGTGTCGGTGGAAATCAGTCAACCACTGCGAACCATATGGTAAATTTTACAATTCAGTCTAGAGTGTATCCCGAATTCAAAATCACTATCAACGCGTTCGTATTAAGTAAAATTACTTCATACTTACCTGAAAAAAGTATTAATACCGCTACATTTGAATGGATTAATATAAAAAAAATCTGCTTAGCAGATCCGGAGTTTAATACACCCAACAAAATCGATATTTTATTGGGTGCAGATACTTATAGTAGCATTTTGAAGGAAGGTATAATGAGAAGTCCTTCTGGTACCATCATAGCACAGGACACTGTCCTAGGGTGGGTTCTATCAGGTACGGTAAATCCTGAAAATAATGAAATACCAAATTATTAACAGAAAAATATAAACATAATGCACATACATTTAAGAGAAGATCAGATGTTAAAGCAATTTTGGGAAATTGAAGAGCAAATTACTTCAAAAAGATTACTTACCCCCGAAGAACAAAGATGTGAAGAGCTATATAGTGCTACTACTAAAAGAGACGAAAACGGTCGATATGTAGTTAAGTTACCATTTCGAGATGAAGAACCTCTATGTAAAGCAGGCAATTCACGCGCTATAGCTGAAAGAAGACTAAAGTCGCTAGAAAAGAGATTAGAAAAAGACAAAGCATTAAAGGAAAGCTACATTGACGTTATGCACGAATATTTACAATTAGGTCATATGAGGCCAGTAAGCAAAGATGACAGTAAGAAGGAAATAGCTGTGTATCTACCACATCATGCCGTGCTTAGGAATGACAAAACTACTACCAAGGTTCGTGTAGTATTCAACGCTTCCGAAAAGAACAGTAAAGGAATATCACTTAATGACACACTGTTGGTCGGACCTACATTACAGGCTGATTTAAGACATATTGTGTTGAGATGGAGAATTTATCCGATTGGATTAGTGGCAGACATTATTAAAATGTACCGCCAAATTAAGGTAGCGGACGAAGATACAATGTTTCAACGTATCCTTTGGCGCGATAGTCCTAATGAGGAAATTAGGGATTACGAATTAACCACGGTGACATTTGGAACGGCCTCAGCGCCGTACCAAGCAGTTCGGACGCTACACCAGGTCGCCTATGATGAAGGAAAGAAGTATGAGTTGGCAGCAGATAGAGTTTTGAATAGCTTTTACATGGACGATCTTATGTCTGGATGTTATAGTATCGAAGAAGGCGTAGAGATAGTCAAACAGATGACAGAATTATTATCAAATGGTGGATTTACATTGCAAAAATGGAATAGTAATAATGAAGACATTCTGGAAGCAGTTAATTTAATGGAAAGTGAATTAAATAAACAAGATAAAAGACAAGATAAGCAAGGGACAAAGGAATTACTAAGGAATAAGACATGCAATACAGAGGATACACAAAACATGCACATAGACATTAAACTAAATAGTACAATCAAAATATTAGGACTTACCTGGGACAAATCCAAGGACACATTCCAGTATTCGGTAAACCTACCACCGCCGACGACTGCATCTGTAACAAAAAGGTCAATAATATCAGATATAGCTAGATTGTTTGATCCATTGGGCTGGTTAGCACCCAGCGTTGTGTTAGCTAAAATATTTATTCAGAAGCTATGGCTTGCAGGAGTTAGTTGGGATGAGCAAATAAGCATTGAACTTATCAAAGAGTGGAATACTTACCGCGAAGAATTAGGACTACTTACCCGTGTTAGAATTCCTCGTTGGCTAGGTACAAGATTAGAAGACATACGAGAGCTCCATGGATTTTGTGGTGCCTCCAAAGCCGCTTATTCAGCTGTAATTTATCTAAGAAAACTAGATAGCAAAGGTAATGTACATATTTCCTTGTTAGTTGCAAAAACAAGAGTAGCTCCCATTAAACAAATAAGTATTCCGCGTTTAGAATTGTGTGGAGCAGTTCTGTTGGCTAAATTGTTGGCTGATACAGCAGATGTCCTGGATATTCCAAGACAAAACATTAGGGCCTGGACTGATTCCACAGTAGAGTTAGCCTGGTTAAATAGTCATCCAAGCAGATGGAAGACTTTTGTGGCAAATAGAACATCCGAGATTTTGACTACTATAGGCTCGCCTCAATGGTCTCATGTATCGACCAAAGAAAACCCGGCAGATTGTGCCTCAAGGGGATTATTACCAAGCTTATTCATAGAGAACAAATTGTGGTTTTCAGGACCTCCTTTTCTCAAAAAGAAAGTTATAAAATATGAAAGGCCGACTGACTTAAATACAGAACTGGAAACGTCAACTAAAGTACACATCACTGTAGTTAATGATAATTCAATAATAGAAAGATTTTCCTCGTTGAGTAGGTTGCTTAGAGTTATTGCATATTGCCGTCGATTTTTAAAAGGAAACAGAGAACATAAACCATATTTACAAAACATTGAAATAGAATCAGCTTTAGAATGTTGTATCAAGAAAACACAGAGAGAAATATTTACAATAGAATATTCACAGTTACAGGACAAAGGCTATATACAATTAAAAGCTAGTAAACTAGTATCTCTCTGTCCTTACCTAGATCAAAAGAATATTATAAGAGTACGTGGAAGACTTGAAAAGTCACAATTAAATGAACAGACCAAGCATCCTATAGTTTTACCTAATTCTCATCATTTTACCAGTCTTATTGTAGCCGATGCTCATTTAAAAACTCTGCACGGTGGACCGCTACTAATGACAAATTATATAAGATCAGCTTATTGGATTTTAGGAGCTAGAAATTTGATTAAACAACATGTTCGCAAATGTGTGACCTGCGTTAGACAAAGAGCTAGTATAAAGAATCAAATGATGGGCTCTTTACCATCTGTCCGATGCTCTCCATCTAGACCATTTTTGCACAGCGGTGTAGACTATGCTGGACCCATCAATGTTAGAACAACTAAAGGTCGCGGGCACCACTCGTACAAAGGTTACCTATGTTTATTTATTTGTATGTCTACCCGAGCACTACATTTAGAAGTCGTCAGTGACATGACCACGCAGGCATTTTTAGCAGCCTTCAGACGATTTGTAGCCAGAAGAGGTCATTGTGCAAAGATGTGGAGCGACAATGGCACTACATTTGTAGGAGCATCTAGAGAACTGAAACAGCTAATGCCTACTCAGTCATCCCTAGCAGAACATCTTGAAGCGAATGGAACGGAATGGCATTTCATTCCTCCGCATAGTCCCAACTTCGGTGGACTTTGGGAAGCTGGGGTGAAGGCAACAAAATTTCACCTAAAACGAGTCATTGGTGACACCACTCTAACCTACGAAGAGTTAAGCACGCTACTATCTCAAGTGGAAGCTTGTTTGAATTCAAGGCCAATGAGCGTTATTAACTCTGCTGATCCTGGGGAGCCACTGCCTTTAACTCCAGGACATTTTTTAATTGGAGAATCGATTGTGAATGTACCCGATTATAATTACAATAGTTCAAATTTCACTTGCTTGTCCAGATGGCAAATAGTTCAGAAAATGCTGCAATCGTTTTGGAAACGATGGTCGCAAGAATATTTGTCTAACCTAATGAATCGTTACAAATGGTCTATTCAAGTGCAGGAACCAAATATAGGGGATGTCGTTTTAATTAAAGAAGACGATTTGCCGCCAAGTCGTTGGTTGTTAGCACGGGCGGTAATCTCCCATACAACGTATTTGTTCTTTATGGAAAGAGGCCCTACATCATTAAATGACAGATAACACCCCCCGCCCTCCTCCCGCCCCACCTCCGTCAACCAGTGAGTGACAGACTGATGGGAGACGCCATTACAGTTTTTGTGTTTGGTTTGAGTCACAGATCACTTATATAGTGTTTGAGTGTGCTTTTTAGTTGATTAATTTCCGACCATATCTCCACAATTATCTGTAATATCTGCGGTATTTACATTGTGCAAAATGTATTATTTCTGCTCTGTTAATGGGTGTAATAGTATACGACAGGACCGCTTCTTCACCGTTTCCCGGTAACAAGTGATAAAAGAATCAAGAAGTGGTTACAGTGAGGGAGTAATACACTTCAACGTTTGAGTTTATATGAACTCAAGAATCACTTCGTTTGCCATAAGCACTTTGAGAAACGATTCATCACGCCAAAGAACCGCTTACTGGCTACTGCATATCCAACTTAGTTTACAAATGAAGAGATTTCCACTGGCATACCGTCCATGCAGTTAGAGGTTACCGGTAAGAAACTATAAATAAAGATAGATTTGCAATTTGATATAACTTTAAATAAACATTATACGGAACTAAAAATTAAATAATTAATCAGTTTTATCATTTATTTTATATCGATAATGGAACACTTTTTACCTAGCAAACAATGACATTAAAACACTTGATGGTTATCTGTTACCTATCCAGACAGATCTGTGTCTGCATAAAAATAAAATAATTACGTATAAATATATTTCGTGGATTAGCTAAAATATACAGCTTAGACTAATTTTAAACTGTTACAGAGAATGCTTATCAAAAGCACAACTATTTCCGGGAAAGACTTGTAGACCATAATTATTGCAAGTCTGATTCTGCAGCACTACGGGAGATACCTGTGAATACATTAATGTTAGCAATAAATGTACAGGAACAAGGACCTGTAGCATCAAACCCAGGTTTGAAATTAAATATTATGTGAAACAACATTTTCAATATAACAATTCCAATATGTTTTTGTTCAAAGTTTGTAATACATTTGAGATATAATTATTGGTAAATTGAAATATAATTATTTATTCTTAATTTTTGATTTTAACATTAATAAAAATGTTTATAAAATTACTTAGTAATTAAAATAATATAAAACTTGAAAAATTTCATGTCCTGAGGCGGGAAACGAACCCGCGATCTTTCGCAATCCAAGTGACTGCTCTAACCACTGAGCCACCCAGGACTTGGCCAGCCTCAGGACGTGAAATTTTTCTATTTTTCTAGCTATTTTGGAAGAATTGTAAAAGAGACAAATGAGTATTTGGAGGAAAGTAGACATCAAAAGAATGTTATAAAAAACCTAAAAGATATTTTTTTATCCAAATACTCATTTAGTTTCTTAAAATGTGAAGCCCATAAAGAAAGTATCTTGCATTGTTTTCTTAACATTTCTTTAATGTTGTAAGTCTTTAATTGGTGCAATACAATAAATAAAATTGTTATGGGAACTGATATTTCTAGACTAGATGATGAAAGTTTGCCTACACTTCAGGCTAAGGCTTTGTTAAAACAAAAGATATTAAAAAATAAATCATTGAATAAATAAATAAATTGTTTCATTTATTAAATTTAGCTACATAAATAAATGGTTTCCTGTAATACAAACTGCGCTGCAAAAAATATTATGGCTGTATATAAAAGTGACTAATGCCTCATTAGTTTCACATTTTAAAAAAAAAGAAGCTGTCATGTATCATTTCAGTATTGACAGCTTTATTTTGTGGTACAATTATCTGTATGCGAGATGTTCGTCTGATGCGTAGCATCACTATATCGTCTGTGGTTGTTAGGACGCGTCGTAAAAAAACATCCCGGTGATGATAACATCACTCGTGTGGTCACATTACGCGTAGGATCCTCAACTATTAAAAGACCAACTTCTAAGTTATGCATACTGCCTGTTAATAAGGATTGAGTTCTATTATTTTATGTTGTGTGAAGGTGTATACTGTTAACAATTTATTCTTTAAATGACCAGGAGCTGATTATTGATACTTTGTTAAAGTTTGCTTTTTATTTTGTATATACCTGTAGAGATCAAATTTATGTTAAGTTCGTTTGATATTAGAATAAGGACAAACTGTTATTTGTTATTTTGTCACATTATTGATATAATGTAGAATTAGTTCTAAGGTTATTGTTTATTTCCTAATTCAACTTTTGAAATCGTGTAAGTTCAAGAAGGACATTCCGCCACTAAATGTCCTTGGTGGGCGGTATGTATAATGTAATACTAACTTCATTAGTTCAAACAAATGTCAATAGATGGCGTTAGCTGTTTGTTACATCGCGCTATTATTTTTAGTTCGGTGTTTTATGATACTACAGTGTGAAATTGTTTTAAATATACCAGCTCAGATCAGAATATAGTTGTGGTTTGATTTATACCCTTCTACTATTCACATTAAAGTTCAAAATACCCCCGATGGGTATTGTACAGTTACAGTAGTAGTAACGGAAGGCCAGGGTAGGACTGTAGGGGAGGTGGAGGTCCAACACAGGGACTGCGGTCCCGAGCCAATGTCCATTAGAATGTATCACATGCGTGTGGCTTTCTAGAGGACTACGAAGGCAAGTTCGTAGTCTTCACCTGGGAGCGACGGAGAGTAACTGGGAACAATGTTCCTAAGTGTTGTCCACATACGTGCAGCTCTCCAAGAGTAGTTTATCATAGTTGTTCTGTCCAGGGAACATTATATTATATATATCTATGTCTCACATGCTCTCATAGAATAAGTCACACCCTCATTATTAATGTTATACGGCGTGTGACGACATATCTCGTTTATATGTGCCCGGTTTCATCAATGTGCCATGCTTGCTTGCAAAGAGTAATGTAAGTATAGGGGAACTTGCTCGCTTACTGACACTTTTTTTTTCAAAACATGACAAAAGACTCAACACCACCTGATGTGAAGCGATTAGAAGAGTCACAGCCACTAAGAATTCCAAGTTTTGGAAGTACGACTAAGAAACGAATTACTAAATGTCTTTATGTGTGGTGTTGGAGTGGAAATAGTGAATTGATGACTCTGAAAACTGGCACGCATGCTCTTGAGTAGGAAAAAAGAAGGTGATATAAGGTCTAAAAGCTCTTCAAGTTCCATGATGATAGCCAATAGAAAGCGCTACTAAGCGGATCTGGATCGATCTGTTCACAACATCTTGCATTTATAACCACAGACAGACTCACAGAACAGGGGATACTGTATTTTTAAGGCCAGTCAACCTAATACCCAAAGACTACAATGTACATATATACGGAGCTAATACCTAAACCTAGACTAGACACCTAATATACACATGCTAATACCCCCAAAGAGCCACCGCACATATACAATTTCAAATCGTACAACTAAATCGCAGAATGTCTAATAGGCATAGAATCTTATGATAGCCCGCACATTATATCAACTAAGTCGTTCAACTAAATAGTTGGTCAACTATCGGCCGATAGCCCGCACACTATAACAACTTAGTTGGTCAGTCGCACGGCAAGATGCAGTATGACCAGACCCGTGCGTGTGATTTCCCCACGCTTGGATTTTTGCTGACGGGCGCGCAGCCGCCCAGTCGGTCTCTGCATTCTCTACTTACTTGTAACAAATGAAAAAATAGAACTGCTGATCGACGAAGTCCAAAAAAGGCCAGCCCTTAAAAACCTTATTAATAAGAGAAATAAAAGAAGTAGTGCGTTCTTTTTCCGAATTTTCTCGCAGACGTCACCGCGCTAGCAACACTGTCCACCAACTAAGTCGACGAAGTGGGCGACCTATGAAAGCACGCAATTAAGTTGTACGATTTGAAATTGTATATGTGCGGTGGCTCAAAGAGAATATAAAATGATACCCCTCGGTCTATAGTGGGGGAAAGTCCGACTAAACTTAGTCCATGTCAAGTCAACCCCAATATTAAGACACCACAAGTCTGCGCGTTTACCACTAATGAACTCCATTATCCTGTAGCTCCACAATTAGGATACACCCTTTCAAGCCCTTTCCATCTCTAAGTAAGAGCATCAGCATTTATGGAGTTAATAAGTTCGTGCCAGCGCGATCTTATCAATATTCACCACATATGGCTGTTTAAGCTTTACCCTTTGCCATCACTCTTGTAGGGATAACGGAGAATTTAGCAAACCAAAAATTAATCAAAATACCGGTTATCCAGTAAAATCAATCATGATTATGTGATAGTTACAACACTAGTTGCGGAGGGTGGAATAGTATCTATAACACAACAAACCTTTCTTTGTCGATATTTTGGTTTCTATTTGTTTCTTGGCTAGTGTTCATTGTCATCCGCGTCGGGAATCTTAACTTTGTGTGTTTTGATCAGTTTATTTTGGCGCAATGGCTGAAGCTCCCGTGAGCGAACCTATTCCTTCGTCAAGCGAGAACTTAGTCGCTGACGAAGTGAAAGATGAGGAGCCATTGGCAAAAAAACGCAAGGTAGACAAAGAGCCGAACGAGAAGCTCGAGCACAGGCTCGGAGGCATCCTCTGCTGCGCAGTTTGCCTTGATCTGCCGCAGGCGGCCGTGTATCAGGTATTCTAAAACAGCTGATCGCAGAATTTGCGCGTATCAGCTGTTTTACAATTTTTCTTTTAATTGCGTATTAATCATAGTTCTAAAAGAGACATATCTAAGCTTACAAAATCTACAAAAGAGTGTCGTGGCGACGCCTACACGACCCTCTGTAGTCACCATTTTGAGTGAATTCTCAATTTTTTGGCGTCAATATACTATTTTGTAAAAAAAAATACCTCCTTATTGTAAGAATCTAGAATGTTTATATTGTAAAATATGGATTTTAATCCTAATGTTTCCACTTTCCATCCTTTGTAGTGGCTATTTTTAGATTTCTACTTTTATAAAAATAGTTAATCAAAATGTGAAGAAATTTTTTAGATTGTATGTGGATTGATGCTCTTTTTCACTGTACTTACCATAAATTTGTTTATTGTCAATATTGATGCCAATGATGTTGTTTTAAGCTTGTGATAATAATGTATAGGATAGTCTAGTATGTATGACATATAGCCTGTATTCACTCTTGTAACATTTCACTTTCAATAAAGAAATGTTTCAGAGATGTAGTTCTTTCTTTATTCATTAACTCCCCCCTTTAATTTCCTTTTCCCAAAAACAGAAGAAAATACACATTTGCGGTTTGACATAGCATCTATACATTTTTCGATGCATATTAATTTTCATGGATAAATTTTGGATTAGCATTTTACAGTCTATTATTTTCATAAATTAGTCATTTAAGTACATAAATAACACACACTCTAATTTTAAATTCTGTAGTTACCAATTCACTGTACCATATTGAAATTATAGTAACATTAACTAATAATAAATACACAATTCAAGACATGATGCCTATATTTTTTGGTTAGATTTCACTTGCCATTAAAATTTTATTTGTTTTCTGTTCCAGCTATAATTTTATGTACCTAGTGTGTTTTCAGGAACCACATGAAATCAGAGCAGAGGTAGACCATGTAGCACTCAATCACTTCCATAAATACATTTATAGAATAAACCTAGCAATGTCCACATTAAGAATTAACTGATCACAGCTTTCCTTTATAAATCTTTTAAAGTGTTAAAGTTTTTGAATAAGTATTATAAAATTTGACGAAGTAGCAATAAAACTAGATTTTTGTAATCCAAACGAGAACAAATGACTACACAGTTAGTACAAATGTTAAAACGTATTTTAAATTTCAGTGTAGTAACGGTCACCTAATGTGCGCCACTTGCTTCACGCACCTGCTGGCCGACGCCCGTCTGCGCGACGAGGCAGCCACTTGCCCAAACTGCCGCGTAGAGATCTCTAAAACTTCCGCATCCAGAAACTTGGCCGTTGAGAAGACTGTCTCTGAGCTGCCTGCTGAATGCAAATACTGCACTCAGGTGTTCCCGAGACATTCGCTGCAACACCATGAGCAGAAGACTTGCGAGAACAGGTGAGATCAAGTCCAAGCAACATTCCATAATGTAGTCAATCGTAAAGCATATCTTATGACTTAAAACCAAAGAAAGAAGTTGCAGAAATCCCATTTGCAAAGTATGTACGGTCGGCAGTGAAAGTTGAAGAACATAACAAAATTCTAATGCGCCGGTCACACCGCCAGCAGGCGGGCGATCGAGCTAGGCGGGCGGGCATCGTTTCATGTCTTTCAATACTTTGGTTCACACCGCGGACTACAGAGCTAAGCTGCGTCAGCGATGCGAACGAAATATCCAACGATTCCAGCGAAGCTACTCGTTCACCTCGCTAGGCGCGCCCGGTTCGCTAGCTCGCTCGCCCGCCAGCCCGCTCGCCCGCCAGCCCGCTCGCACAGTTAGTTCGCCCGTCCTCCCCGTTTTGACTATGTTTTTTGGACTAGTTCTCCCGAGCTCGCTCGCCCGTACGCTCGTTTCGCCCGCCCGCTGGCGGTGTGGCCTGCGTTTAATTTACATCTCAATCTATGATTAGAGTTGTCTAATAGTGTTCAGGGACAATCGCTGCCGACTGTACCGACCAGAGTATTGTTTCTCCAGGGAATACAAGTTTTCGCAAGTGGTAGTCGATTCGTCGCGTCCGTCGCGCCGGTACCTGGGTAGTTTGGTTCGCATCGTGACCGGCGTGTACGCGCTGTGCGCGGCGGTGCTGCGCCGCTCGTATTGCGCCCCCGAGCACCCCGCGCACCCCGCGCCGCCCGCCCGCCGCCTGCGCAGGTCTGTGGCCGGAATACTAACACTAACTTAGCTGCTTGCAGTAACACCTGGTGCGATGCGAACCAAACTCATTCAGCTACCAAATGTACCTATATAGGGTGTTGTTCCTTTATTCCCTATCACTTTTACTTCATCTGCTTGAATTGTTACTTTCCATTGTATAGCATCTGAGGCAGGTATCGCTTATCTATGGAAAACTGATCTAATCGTACATATATGAAATATGAGTTAACAGGACAGTGACCCTGATTCTGGAGAACACATGCTAAGTTTAAATTTAAGTTCAGTGCATTTCTTTCTCTTAAAATGAATACGAAAAGGATGGCTGTCATAAAATTGGACATTTAGAAACATGCGTTCAATTTTCGACCTTATTGACGTGATAAAATGCAATGTTTAGGAGGCACCTATGTACATGCCGTCTAAAATTATCTATGGTCTAAACAAATTCTTGCTATCTTTTTCCTGTTGCATATTGCGAGAAAGAGATAGACTGTCCTTTAATTTAGAATTAGGGTGTGTCTTCAGAATCAGGCCTAGTGACAGGCTTGGCGCTACGACAAGCGCGACAAGCTACGACATTAAAAATTCCAGTTTTTTGGAATTTTTAATGGAACACGATAGACGGCGCTAAGACAAAACTGTATTCAACTCAACTTTGATTTGATATACAGATACTATACGGTCGCTGTCTATCGTTATTAAGAACAGTTCAAGTCGAAAGTATTGTTAACGAATAAACCAATTCTAACAAAACTTGCCACGAATAAGCAAGTCAGGCTTGTCTAAAAAGTTATCAGAGGACATTTCAAAATTTTGGTTTGTATAAAAAGCTAAAAATTGCTCTTACTCAACAACAAGACTGTTTTCCGAAAAATCCCCGGTGAATTATTTAGACTAGTCCGACTTGCATAAGCATGTAAAGTGTTATTAGAATTTGTTTGTTCGATTCCAATATTTGATTTGAGACTTGAAAGTTTGTGCGGCGTAAACGCTCTCAAGCGTGCGATCTGCCCCCTTATTCAGAAACTGTCGGATCACGGATTCGATTCGAAAAGTCACATGCCGTCTCGCTTTGACGCACCATGCTAAAAAGTGACAAGTATAGAGATTCCGAAATTCGATTCTTTTCCGACAGTTGTGAATAACTTGCCGTAACGTAGAGATAAGCTGAAGCCCTAGCGGGTTAGAGATGGTCGGTAAAGGTAGTGTGGCGTAGGCTTACGGGATGCCGCTACGAGTGCATCGGGTGCCCGTGGCGCGGGCCGGCGCACGAGGCGAGCGCCCACGAGGCGGCGTGCGCGCACCCGCAGCGCTCGGCCGCCGACGTCGTGCACACGCTCGCCGAGCGCTCGGCCGCCGCCAGGGACGCGCACGCCGTCTACGACCAGCTGCTCGACCTGCTGTCCTACGAGAAGATCTCCTTCAATGGTACGTCTTCGTCACCAGCCTGTATACGCCCCACTGCAGGCAGGCCAAAATACGTGAGCTCAATTGGGATGTTGCCGAAGTTTGAATATGGCGCAATTTTTCACAAATTCGGAAAGTATAAGCTACTGTTAGCCATAAAAACAATTAAAACGTAGAAGATATGGAATATTGTAGAAGTTCTCCTCTTTAAAAAATTCATAAAAATGCAATTTGTTTTTCCAAAATTTATCAAAAAATGTTGGATTTCTAACATTAATTAAAACAACTATTATTATGACAACTATGAATAAAAACACATATAATACATAGCTATGAATAATTTTGTCAGTATGCCCATATATTTCTTAGTAATATCGAAACATGTGACGTTACCTGTTCCGTAGATTTTCTATGGAGCGTTTTTGGACGATGCGCGGCAACACATCATACATACCACTGTATCTGTGAAACTGTTGATCTTAGACATACTATTTTTTTGCAATATTTCTTTATGACTTATAAAGTTCTTATTTATGAAATAAAAAAAAGTTGTCAACTTCCCTATTGGGTTGGTGGGTTAATGTGTGTTTGGTAATAACGTCACGCTCGCCGAACGGAAGGCCGCCGCCAGAGACGCGCGCGCCATCTACGACCAGTTGCTAGACTTGCTGTCCTACTAGAAAATCTCCTTCAATTTAAGTCATAGGTGGCACATTTCCATCATTCAACACCCAGTAATACACTGAGATGGGTGGTTTACTACTGGTAAGAAACACGTGATAAATCCACCACTTCTCGCATGGTGCGTTAAAGCGGTTGCTGTAACAACTGGGACCAACGGCTTAACGTGCCTTCGAAGCACGGTGGAACTCGAAGATTACGAATGGATTGACCCTGGCGAAATTTGCTCTGTTTCGCAATCTCAAATCACTACGCCACCGATCTCCTCGAGTCTTTAGTGTGGCACTTTTCCATCAATCAACAGCCAATAATACTATTCACTTTTGGCAAAAGAGCTTATTGTTTGATTAAAATAATACCATTTTTATGTAGATTTGCAGTTGAAGCCGTACCGCACGGAGGAGTACGTGCACAAGCTATACTACGAGACGTCACGTTTCTCCGCGTTCGGCCACCAGTGGGTCGTGAAGGCTTTTGTTAACAAAAACCAGCGCGACCCCACGCAGAGCTCGCAGCGGGAGATCACGTATCAGGTAACAGTGATTTTTAAGTAGACCAAATCACAGCAATTCATATTTTGCAGCTGACATATGTATGTGCGTTCCCATTGAGGGTCCACATCGGAATTTTGAGCTTTTGAATGTGTCACCCTTTAGTAAAAGTTCTCAAACGATTGTAAATTGAACCACTAATTTGTAAAAGTCAGCACTCAAAAGTTACATTCAGTTAAAGGTGGACCCTCAGTCGTGACTGACCGGTATCCATATTTAATAATCTACCTAAAATTTACAACTGTTGTAAATGGCTACTCTTAGTAAAAGATTTGTAAAACTAATTTCATTAATTGTCACTCCTTCCTGCTAAGTCAATAAGAAAATGTAGCATCTAGAAGGTGGTCCCTCAATTGATCGCGATAAATTCATATTAAGTGAGAACAACAGTAATAATTAAAATATAGGTATTACTGACAGTTAGTAAAAGTACTAGAACCAATGTAAATTCAATCTCTAGTTTGTAAAAGAAGCTATTCAAAAGTTTCAATCGATTAAAGGTGGTCCCTCAATTGAAACGCTTGTCATAAAAATAAATCAATTTACGTAACATTTGGTTGAGAACTAGACAATTGCTATAGCCTATTCGTTAGTAAAAAAAATTAACTAACTATTGCTCCACCGAACAGTATAAACAAATGTACCGTTTTACTTAAAATACAAATCAAACTGCTGTGAAGAAATACTACGGTCGAGGTGACCACATATTAGGATTTTATGGGATAAGTAAATAAAAATAATTACTGTTTGTTGACATTATTCATGTATTATTTTTAGGTTTGACATATCTTAGCTAATCAAATCACAATAAGAACATCAATCACAATGAAAAAGGTTCTTAAATGATGTTTTAATAAATAAAAATTACACTGCACTGACAATATTACCCTGATCTTTTTAACCGACTTCAAAAATAAGGAGGTTATATTTTCCAATGTAGGTATGTATTTTTTTTTTGTATTTTTTGTACCGATTTCTCCGTCAATTGTGAACCGATTTTTAAAATTATTTTTTTATTCGATATAATATACTCCAGAGGTGGTCCCATTGTCACTAAGCCCTGATCTAATGATGGGATCCCAAGGAAATCGAGGCCGAACCTCAAATTCATAGGCATGTATGACATGCCTTACTGTTTTCCCAAAGCTATTCAAGTATTTGCTGCTGTTAGTCATCATCTCATATTAATGAGCTGATGATTGAAGGTACAACTCATTAACGATTAGGAGTTAGAAGATAATTCTTTCACTATATATTTCAACCAAAGACTGAGAGACAGACAAGTCGATAGTGCTGATGGTCATCCATCTTGCTTTGACCTTAGGAAATCACTTGCTAAGCATGCTAAGCTGTTTCCAGAGACAATAGACAGTGAAGCACGAACTCCAGAAAATACATTTTAGGAGGTAAGTACCTAGCTACTGAATTTTAATTATTTTTTCCTTATGTGTTTTGAAGTCGGTTTTATATTTGTTAAAAGAAAAAACATTACTACTAATTTGACACTACTGTCAATTAGTAGTAATGTTTAAATTATTAATTTGACGAGAGTCCTCCAAACGAATCATTTTTTAAACATACTATAATAATAATAATAATTCATTTATTTCAGATTAACTATATATATATTGCATTTACATTAATTACATTTTATTAGTTATGTTAGTAACAATATTAACTTAAAGTATACGCTAAGGTAGCTTGGCGTATGTTTAAAAAATGATTCGTAAGTCAAGCGTAAGTCGTCGCAACAGCGTATGCTCTCATTAAAGAAGTAGTGACATCTGTAATTGATGTCACCGGCGCTAGCTGCGGGAATAAATTCAATAGCCCCAACTAATTTGTAAAAAATTTGTTTAATTTTGTTCGTCCGACTTGATCGTCAAATTTTGCAACTTCCGACATCCAATGTCGTTGATGTAAATTTGGCAACTTCGCGCCTGCAGTGGTTTAAATTGTGTAAAAGTAGATAACTTTTATATTAAATAAATCACGGTGCTCTTTAAAATTAATCTCGGGATTTGAGATATAGCCAATTTATTCTTTCGATACATGAAATCAGTGTAAGTACATTAATAACTCTAACTAATTCCGACCTCTGGATATTACCATTTGCCACAAATTTACATCGAAAATTATCATTTTTGTCATAAGTTTCACACAACAAATATTATTATAGTCAACCTTCAGAGATGGACATATGTTTCCGTTTTTAATAAATTTTACATTTTCATTATACGCTACTTGATTTAAATGACACATCTAAAAATTATATTAACAAATTACCTCGGACGATCAATTTCAAACAAAAATTTTACAATTAGTTGGGGCTATGGAATTTATTACAGCAGCTATCGCCGGTGACATCGGCCATTACAGATGTCACTACTTCTTTAATGAGAGCATACGCTGTTACGACGACTTTCGCTTGAAATTTGACGTAAGTCCTCCAAACGAACTAATTTTTATACATACGTACTGTCAAATTAGTAGTAATGTCTGAATTAAAAATCGACCATCAGACGACCGGCTGGCCGAGTGGTCTGTACCATTATTTCTCTGTTATCTAGTATCTATACCACAAGCTCTTAATGATGCTTACTTTGGGCTAGATAATAGGTGTGAGTGTATGAATGTAATTATTATTATTAAAAAGATCAGGGTAACATTGTCAGTGCAGTGTAATTTTTTTATTATAACATCATTTAACAACCTTTTTCATTGTGATTGATGTTCTTATTGTGATTTGATTAGCTAAGATATGTCAAACCTAAAAATAATACATGAATAATGTCAACAAACAGTAATTATTTTTATTTACTTATCCCATAAAATCCTAATATGTGGTCACCTCGACCGTAGTATTTCTTCACAGCAGTTTGATTTGTATTTTAAGTAAAACGGTACATTTGTTTATACTGTTCGGCGGAGCAATAGTTAGTTAATTTTTTTTACTAACGAATAGGCTATAGCAATTGTCTAGTTCTCAACCAAATGTTACGTAAATTGATTTATTTTTATGACAAGCGTTTCAATTGAGGGACCACCTTTAATCGATTGAAACTTTTGAATAGCTTCTTTTACAAACTAGAGATTGAATTTACATTGGTTCTAGTACTTTTACTAACTGTCAGTAATACCTATATTTTAATTATTACTGTTGTTCTCACTTAATATGAATTTATCGCGATCAATTGAGGGACCACCTTCTAGATGCTACATTTTCTTATTGACTTAGCAGGAAGGAGTGACAATTAATGAAATTAGTTTTACAAATCTTTTACTAAGAGTAGCCATTTACAACAGTTGTAAATTTTAGGTAGATTATTAAATATGGATACCGGTCAGTCACGACTGAGGGTCCACCTTTAACTGAATGTAACTTTTGAGTGCTGACTTTTACAAATTAGTGGTTCAATTTACAATCGTTTGAGAACTTTTACTAAAGGGTGACACATTCAAAAGCTCAAAATTCCGATGTGGACCGTCAATGGGAACGCACATGACATATGTAGACGAAAGACGCAGCGTGGACAGGCATCCAACGACATGTATGCATGCAGTGCAGGTCGTGGAAGTCATTAGAGAGCCCGCGTTGTCTAGAAGTGGACGTCTTTGGACTGAAATTTTGATGATGATGATATGTATGTCAACAGGTTATCAAAAGTCGCCCTCTTGGAGCGTTCTTCATGCCCTGTTGGGGTTCAGAAGTCCATCAATGAGAAATTAGTGGACTAAAAATAGTAACCCTCGGTTCGGTGGCGTTGTAAGGCTACCTGCGACTAAGTATTAATACAAAGCAAGATAAGACGTAGGAAGAGAAACTCGTTACTCCGGAACGCTTGAATGAGTCTACTGTAAATGGCATATCCAAAGCCAGAAGACAGTTTCTGCTCAGAGATATAGTAAGGCTTATAGCATTTTAGCTTTAGCCTGCGATTTCATCCGCGTGAATGTCGGTACTATCCCACGGGAGCCGCCCTTTTTTAGATAAGTACTAGCCTATGTGCTATTCCTGACTATAATCTATTTCTGTGCCAAATTTTATCCGGATACGTTCAGCCGTTCTGGCGTGATATAAATCCAACCTTTGGCAGTCATAAGATTAGTAGGATATATTGTGGACACCTAAAAGTAAGGGAGACATAAAAGATCCCATTGATTTGAAGTACACTGACACTTGGGCATGGCCCCATGAGATAGGTTCCTTCAAAAGGCTCCAAGGTGGCAAGCTGGAAGTGGCTAGAACAGTGTTATTCGCCATTTACCGTGCTTCGTATTGAAAAAAAGACTCCACACTACCTGATGTGAAACTGAAACAAGAGTCTATATGCGAAGATAGCTAGTCCAGCTTGAAACACACAGTTCTAGCCGCCTCCGCCTTGCCGGCCCATAAGGTAATTTTTACGCCACTTCTGAAGGAACTCATGTAATAGGAAATAGGAACATGCCGCGTTTTGTATAAAATAAAATGAGAGGTAAGAACATCATCATCATCACCAGCTTATATACGTCCCACTGCCGGGCACAGGCCTTCCTACATGGGAGATACACATGAGGAGCTTGGGCCATAACACCACCACACTGGCCCAATGCGGGTTGGTGGGTTAAAGCAGTTGCAGTAATAACCGGGACCGACGGTTTAACGTGCCTCCCGAAGCACGGAGGTGCTCGAGATTATAAATATCGGGTGACCCATCCCGGGGTCGACCATGGCGAAAGTTGCCTCGTTTTCGTATTCGACACCAGAGCGCTCCAACCAATACGCCACCGAGCTCCTCAGGTAAGAACGCCTGGACTTAATTTCAGCTGATCCTGAAGAGCAAGACCGCGTGCCCCGTGGCGCTACAGTGGTCGTGGCTGCGCGGGCCCTTCGGCGAGGCGTCGCTGCGGCCGCGGCTGCAGCAACACGCCTTCACCGACGACGCGCCCGACGCGCCGCCCCTCACCCTGCCCCTGGCCGACCACAACGACGCCAACCGCCTGCTCTCTAACAAGGCCATACACTTTAGGTAACTCCCTCAACCGAATGACGACATCCGTGGGAGAACTAGCCGCTCACCCTGCCCCTGGCCGACCACAACGACGCCAACCGCCTGCTCTCTAACAAGGCCATACACTTTAGGTAACTCCCTCAACCGAATGACGACATCCGTGGGAGAACTAGCCGCTCACCCTGCCCCTGGCCGACCACAACGACGCCAACCGCCTGCTCTCTAACAAGGCCATACACTTTAGGTAACTCCCTCAACCGAATGACGACATCCGTGGGAGAACTAGCCGCTCACCCTGCCCCTGGCCGACCACAACGACGCCAACCGCCTGCTCTCTAACAAGGCCATACACTTTAGGTAACTCCCTCAACCGAATGACGACATCCGTGGGAGAACTAGCCGCTCACCCTGCCCCTGGCCGACCACAACGACGCCAACCGCCTGCTCTCTAACAAGGCCATACACTTTAGGTAACTCCCTCAACCGAATGACGACATCCGTGGGAGAACTAGCCGCTCACCCTGCCCCTGGCCGACCACAACGACGCCAACCGCCTGCTCTCTAACAAGGCAACACTTTAGGTAAGTCCCTCAATCGAATGAGGACATCTGTGGGAGAACTAAAGTCACTGTCATAGCTCTTAGGCTTCGTAAGTAGAAGTTGCAGGGCAGGGTTCAACGGACGGCCGATGGGGCGTTAAAGTTCTAGCGTTGCGTGCAAGCACTAGGTGGTAGGCCCGTATGTAGGGTCGTCTGGGTAGGTACCACCGCCTTTCTTATTTCAGTCGTGAAACAGTTCGCTGTGTTTCGAATTGAAGGGAAAGATAGCCAGTGTAATTACTGAGCATTGACGGCATTTCATCTTAGGCCTCAGGATGACAACGCACCTGCAAAATCAAGTGATTTTCCCTTGTTATTGCAGGTGTCTATAGGCGGCGGTTACCGCTTACCATCAGGTGGGCCGTCCAGCTTGTTTATCATCTAGTTGTATAAAAAAAATGTGGATCAATGATGACAGCTATGTTTGCAGAAAAAATACTAATTTTTAAAAATTATTTGGACATTATATTTTAAAAGTACCTTCCTTTACATAGCAATATCTAAAAATTGCAGACACCTTACAAATGAATCATAAAATTTATTCCAGGTTATTCCTAGCAACGAAGTGAAATTACACGAGGCTGCCGGACGAGGAGTAGGTAAGCGGTTCTAGCGGCTTGTTTTGTAACTGCAGTCGGGTAAAGGACTCATGTGTTAACAGTAAATAAACATATATCTACTCTGCATTTATTCGTTTGCGCACCGATATCGTTTAGTGATTGTGACGCCTACACGACACCAATTCTGTTGTACACCCAATAAGTATCTTACACAGTTGCAAAGTAATTATAAGGTGCCAAATTGTACAGTTTTACGGTTGTACTAATTCGCTAAACTAATTTGATCTGTTTGCATCCTAAAGACAAAAAAATGTGTTGGATTTATCTGATTTTAGTGAGGGTACAGGGTGTTTTATTGACGTTAATTTAGTGAATAGTTTTAATGTTTTGGTCTCGAGTCGTTTATTATACAGAGTGGGAATATAAGTGACTATAGGTAACTTTATGTATTTACTGATGGTTGAATTTCGCATTTATTGTACACCTAATGATTAAAACAGTACCTAATCTAAATTCAAGTAAAAGAAATTGGTGCTGTGTTTATCAAATATTTTCTCTATTCGAAACAACTTCAGTTGACAATTCGTTGAATAGGGCTCTATGGCAGCCGCACTTGGTGCCATCCGATACTCTTCCACCTGTTTATCTTCTTTACTTCAGTTAAGACAATCTTACTCCGAAATATTACAAATAGGCTAAATCGACAATAAGTAACATTCCTGGGATTTTTTGGTGCCAAATTCAGCCTGACGTCTACGGTCATTTTATTGTTTCTACCTTGTATATTATTATAGTTGCCATTTAAAAACCTCAACACAGAATGAAATGTTAGGAAAATGCATAGTTATAAATTGTTACTTTGTGTAGTTTTAGTCTGACCAAAATAAAAAGTAATATTTTTATTTTTAAAAACGACCCGGTTTTGTTTTGTAAGTGTCTAATATACTACCTTGAGAAGCATCTAGTTAGAAGTTCTATTTTATTACAGTTTTATGATTTCAATTATGCCAAAAATCTGTTTAGAGCCAAAATAGAAATAGTGTCATAATAGTCATTAAGTATAGGTCAAAAGATATTCGTGCTTTTTACTGAATCTTTTTTAAATAGTCGTTCTAGTTAGCTGTGTCACCGAAAAAGAGTGCATATGTGCCTAAGACTCATAATGATTTATATCAATAAGCTTTTCTTTATTAGTGCCTTAAATTAGCGAAGTGTCATTGATATAACTTTAATGTAGGCGCAGATAAACATACCCTTGGTGAGGTTGCTAACTTGCTTAGACTCATCTTGATTTCCAAGAATTAGAGTGATGTTTGGTAAACAAACTATGACAATTGTCTCTTCCTTGTATCTTCTTTTTCTTCTCTATTTGTTGTAAGTTTGTGTCTTTTTATACAAATAAACTGTATATCTAGCCATCTATACATTATCCTTCCTTATCCCCTCTTTCCCCTAAAAGCAATAGAGTTTAAATGTGCTTTCTATTTTTGACAGAAATTTATTAAAGATGCTAAGTAATTTGATAACATTTAAAGACTGTGTGGACGCAATAAGTTTGAGAACTGTTAGATTCATGGCTACTTGTACACTGATTTATACATCACTGTACAGGTCGCCATGAATCTAACAATTCTGGAGTGATGTAAATATTTTAGTCCAATTTATTATTTGGTAGGTTTGGGTGCTGAAGTAAGGTAAGATGTATGAATTTCATACGATTTTAGGTGAAAAATACTATATTGATTGAGTAAATACCCATAGTAATTATTGACACTATTTCTACAATTTAAAAATAATTTTAGTAGAGCTTTTTGGGTTAATCTAAATCATGTATCTCGAAAAACATGGGCCAGGCTTCTAACTAGACGCGCATATTAATGCAGAATTATCATTAACAAAACCTATAATAAACACAGAACTGAAGGACTATTTAGTGAGAAACGCCTAAAAATGGGAGGCAGATTTTTAGGCACAGCTTACAATTCAAGGTCATTACTGCCTACTTGAAACACTTGCAGAACTGTTTTCGGTAGGCAGTACAAGGGAATAGGTCAATGACACGCGAGTGCCGTTAGTAGGCCAGAGCCGGATTCAACATACTATTATTTGTATTAAGATTTATAGTTTTAAAATGATCAAACTTATATTTCAAAATGTTTTTACATTTTGTTGTATTATATTTTTTGTGACAGTTAAAAAAAATTGTGTTGTGGCCTATTTAAATAAAATATTTTTTCTTTCTATGGTGATATTTGTAGACTTTATTTATATGACTTTTGTTTTTGAATGCTTCGGAAAAGAAAATTAAAAAATTTTACAATTGTAAACTTTTCATTATTTCAGTATTTTTCTTACCTATGAGTAATGTGAAGTTTTACAGAGTTTAGATAAATAAAACGTTTCGTTCTTCCTCCGTTAAGTTACTAATAAAAATTATCTTCAATTATTATACATCAGATTACATTTGTGACAGCGTTAACGGCATAAGTCAAACATTTGTACCTTTTAGAGTCTAAATTCAATTGACAACTGTTCGAGATTATTGTTGAGTACAAATTCTATATTTATTAGTATTATCGTTCTTAGTAGTTAAGTACTTCCAATATTATGTTTTGCTTTCATAATAAGAATTATGCAACTTTCAGATTTTAAAGAATAAAGCTTGATACATTTGATATCAAATTGTTATGTAAATGGCACAGTTATGAATGAATACGATTTTATTATTTATCTCTAAATTGTAATTTACGAATGTTAGGTTATGTGGAGTCTTATAAATTTAATGGTTGGAAGGAGGCTACTTTTTTATAGAATTTAATATATCCTCTTGAGTGTATTTGCCGATAAATAATGTAACGTTCTAGACTGTATGTGAGTGTGTTCGTAATAATAAATTACTATGGCATAGATTTATTATATTTTAGACTGTATGTGAGTGTGTTCGTAATATTATATTACTTTTTATGAGCTAATTATTTTGTACATAATATATAGCAATTATTTTAGAATTTGAAACATAAATTGATGATTATGAGTAAGGTAGTATTATTTATCATCTTTTCGCTAAACTGATGTTTATTTTTAATATTTACAAGAACTCACCTAATGTCCAAAGATTACAAGAATTCCTAGGGTTATCTGGTAGCTCATGGTTGAGGCACCCGCATTGTGAAAGGTCATGAGTTCGAATTCCGCCCCAGCACATGACTTTTTTCTACAGTTGATATTTTTCTTACTATCTTTACTAGGTCTACATCCCAAGTGTATCGCAAATCCGCTGTAATTTACAGCAATAAACGTCATGAAGACGATACGACATCATTGGAGAGGATAAGGCAGCAGGTCTGACTTTAGTTTAGTTAGATCACGTTTTGTAATGAGCCTGTGTTTGGAGACACTGAGGTAAGTCATCAAGCCTATTCTAACAAACACTACTCCTTTTGTTAATTTATTACTAGTGTTATTATAAGTATTTAAGAGCGCAGAAAAAGATAACTCTTCAAAACAGTTTCAACACCGTTAGTCCCTGAAACAGAATTAGAATGGCCACTCTCCGCCCCTCACCAAACTCAGTTTCCGTCTCACAATTCAATTTTACGAGTCCAGGCTGTGCCTTAGGGGTTTATATAAAGGAAACATATAAATACTAGGACGTCAATATGGTTTATGTCTTTTTGCTTGTAGCCTGTTAGAGGACAATTTTTTGGAAGTATTGTGGGTGCTAAGGCTTGTGTCCCATACGCTGATGATGCCGCCCTCTCCCGTCGTGACTAAGAGGTCTCTCTGAAGCAAAACAGTTTTGTAATTAAGCCACGTATTGTTGCTAATGTAAGAATTAAAATACAATTATCAAGGCCTCGAAAACATCAGAATAATACAGTTGCAACAATCTCGAATTCTTATGTTTATAAATAAGGTAATTAGCTCATATTACAAGATCGAAATACTACTTTATACTAAAGTAAAATAAAGTTACTTTATTTAGCTTTACTAACAGAGAAGGCAGGAAAAACTAATAAACTTACATCTTTCTCGTACCAACAGCACCTGACGATTTGTCCATTTTGAGTGAAATTTGTACTTGGTTGCAACTTCTTTTCTGTTACTGTAACTGACCTGAGTACTTCCCTGGAATCAAAAACTTTATTATTTCCCCCTAAATTAATTCAAACGATTCTAAACTTTAGTGTAGACTTATATGTATAGGGGTGTCTTAAAAGGCAATAAAATACTGACCCATTTCCCCCATGAGAGCCAGCCAACAGGACTGGCACTTCATCTGCCGACATATATGTGTCCACTAAATAACAGTCATCCTCTTTGCTCCTCTGAAATAAGAAATAAAATAAGATAAACTTGTTTTTGCTCGACTATTTTTTAGAAGTTGATTTTATATACAGATTGTTTTATTTCAATCCTCTGTAGATCAGATAAAATATGTAAGGTGAGTATTAAGTTATTATTTCTTGACGATAATCAATAAGTCATAGCTTCATTGAGTGACTATACCAGGGCAGGATTCAACTTATTGTTAAAGTTAATTTATAAAAAATATTTTTTGCAGTAAATATTATTGGCAGCTCTTCTCTACAGATCTCTTTAAAAGTATAATTTAAAAACTTATGAATACCTTTATGCTTTTAGCAATTTTTTCTCTATTGTAACTTTTGTACAAGTCTCCAGTGTCAGTATCCCATATTTGCAAGTCGTTAGATTGTGTTGAGCATGCTACTCGATTTTTGTTAAGCCAAGTGATCTTTTCAACTGAGTTTTCTATGTTCAAAGAGTATGTCAATGCATCATCTTCTGTCTTTTCTAACACATTATACACATTTAACAAACCATCTAAGGAACCTGTTGCTAAAATTTCTGTTTTTTCTTTATGGAATTGAACCTGTAATGTAACAATAGCCCACATTACACATAATTGAGAGTTAGTATTATGGATATTAAATAAAAGAGAGATCCAAAGTTGAATATTGTAATCATGAAATAATAAATGATATTTATTGATTTACAAAAATAAAAAAAATCTTACTTTGTGTAGCACCCATGTATCAGACCCAGGTTGTGATTAACAGTCTGTCAGTGTGCTGGTAAGGATTGATCAGTTACTATTAAATACTCACTTGAGTTATGTCATCTGTATGCGAATTCCAATAACCTCCAAGAGGCTTTGGTACACGCTGATCCCAGAAGACAAGGTAGGCATCGTCCTGCACCAACTGGCTGCCAGCACATACAACTCTGCCATTGCATGACACATCCATACATTCATATGGTTTTAGTAACTCCTCATCTGTATCTAGAAAAGATTATCTTAACTTTATTAACAGATGAAACAAACTAAATTATGTTTTAATTATAACTTTTTATAATTAAAACATAATTTAGTTTGTTTCATCTGTTAATAAAGTTAAGATAATCTTACCGTTACCGGTAAAAGAAACTACTTTTAAAATATGAACTTTAAAAAAGTTAATGTTGAAACTTAATAAAACATTACCAATAACCACCACTGCCACTTGTGAACTTTTTGTTATTTATTTATGTCACTTAATTTGTTGTAATAGCTGTTGGTCTTCCGAATAAATAAATAAATAAATAAATAATTGAAATAAAGATTAACCTTTAAATTCCTGGACACAGCTACCACTGGATCGAAGGTCCCATAACTTTACAAGGCCATCCAGACCAGCGGAATACAGTAAATGGTCTTCTTTCGGACTGAATACAACCTCTGTCAAAGCTTTCTCATGCCCACTGAGACGACAAACCGAACTCAAGGTATTCTTGTTCAAATCAAAAATTTCTATACTATTGTTATCCGAAATTCCTACTGCTAGTTTTAGGGATCTGCAATTAATATAGAACAATAAGTAACAGCTTTAGAAGTAAGATTGCGGTGTAATATTCGCAAAATAACCAAAATATTTATCAACGTGTTTGACTTTAGAAAAGAACAGGCAAATTAATATTTACTTCGTTCCATGTAATTTATTTACATAGGATTTTAAAGAAACTGCAGTTTCTGTCAACAGATTATATTTCTTTTCAAACAGTTCTTCTAGAGCCTCTGCCCCAATTGTATCTTTATCAACTTCCTCGTAATCAATTATATCACTCATTATTCAAAAATCAATATATCACAAAATTAAAGCAATAATTTAATATTGTAAACACAAGCAAAACAGTGTAAAAGTAACACGTGCCTTTTTTTGACACAAATGACTTTGAAGTTTACAAATGTCAATGTCATTAATGACTACATAGTGCGGCACCATGTTACAAAAAAACCGATGTGAATCGGAAATCACGTTTCATAGTAAGTATACTGCGTATTGTTTGGCGGGATTTGGTGGGGTCAGTCAAGATTTTTATTACTAGAATTAAAAATGATTATAGTGTGAAAGACGATGAAAACTTTTTGTCATTATCCACCTTATCAAATAGTAGCCTATGGAGACTGTCATATATTTCGCGTCAAACACTCCTAAGATGCATTGAAATGTGTAACAAGCATTTCAATGCTTAGAAGAAAAAATATTGAAAACAATGCTGTATGGGTAGTAGTTCCCTTTGCCTTTCTTTTATAGGGAGAAAACAAAAAAGAAACAAATTAAGGAGGTGTTTGGCGGGTTTTTGTGGTGTCATAATTAAAAATTAATTATAAAATTATGTCGGAGCGTACTTTGTGATATAATGACCCTAATTCTGGCGAACACATGCTAAGTTTAAATTTAAGTTCAGTCTATTTCTTTCTCTAAAAATGAAAAAGAAAAGGATGGCTGTCATGTAAATTGACATTTAGAAAGGTGCGTTCAATTTTCGACCTTATTTTTTTTTTTTTTTTTTTTGTGGCTCGGCTTATAAGCATTTAGCCAGTGTCGATGTGTTAAAAGTTAGGGAAACAATTGGGAAACAAGGATGTAAAGAATATGGAACGGAAGATTGGAAAAAGGATTGGAATTTTATAAACTAAATATATATTATTATGCAGTTAATGTAAAATTAAGCTATAAACGATAATAATTATGCATAAATGTTATAAAGAATAAAAAAATAATTACAATTTAATATTATTACTTTCAATAAACAAAGCTAAAATTTCATGTACTATAGGCTTTATTTCATAATATTTTAGTAAGCAGATAATGGAAGTAGGAAATGGTATACGGATTGTTATTAATTTCGAAATAAAATCTGAACGATTGTACAACGGACAAGAAAAAAATATGTGATTTAAGTCCCCATATTCACCACAAGAACACAAAGGATCAGAAACAATATTAAACTTAAATAAATGCGCTGGAGTACAGACATGTCCTATTCTCATTCTGCATAAAGTTGAAGTATTTTGTTTGTTTAAAATTACTTTAACAAACCATGGTTTGTGAGGTATTGACTCCCGACCTTATTGAACCTGCTAAAATGCAGTGTTTAGGAGGCACCTCCGTACATGCCGTCTAAAATTGTCTATGGTTTCTATGAAATCTATCTAAAAATTGACAGCAAACAGATTCTTGCTATCTTTTTCCTAAGACGAAGAATACATAAAGTAAAGGACAGGGATAATTTTAGAACAAAATTTGCATGTAGACAGTATTCCAGGCGTGCGATATCTTTGTATAACACTTTAAATAGTAAACTAAATATATATATCCTGAAATATTATGACTGTAAAAAAAATATAGTAAATTTTTTAATGCAGCTAACTTATGATGAGGTCGAACTGCTTTTTTAAAGCCATTATATAAAATTGTATTCTGTACAGATGCTCCTACAGATATGACACCCCACACACACACATACACACACACATAAACACACACACAGATACACACACATATACACACACACCACACTTTATTAAGTTACCTATTATTTACTTCTAAAATTTTAATTGCCTCTTTTTACATTTATCAGGAATTTTGCATTATATCGAAATAGATTATTTTTAGTGGATAAATTGTTATATAAGTCTCGCGAAGGAGCGGGGTCCTCTACTCCAAGTATTACTTTACTTAACAGAGGATCTCCAACATCTCTGTAACTATCTGCTTTGTCTACGAAAATAAATATTTTCATTTTTTTTTCCTATGACTTATTGCGAGAAAGAGATGTACTGTATGTACTTATAAAGTGTGTTCCCAGAATTAGGCCCAATGAACAAAAAAAATTGCTGGCTGAGGTGGTCACTGGTCAGAATATATTTTCTTCTATGGTCGTCAGTTCTCGTTGAAGTAAAAGTATTCAGCTCGCCAGTTTCCCAACATCTTTCACAAATATTTTGTATGAGCGATCCATTTGTTAAGCAGAAGAATTTTATTACTTGCGCTGTCTGTAGCACAGAGTACTTTTATTAATCTGTAGCCCAGTATTCAAAGGACTCTGTGTCTGTAGCTATGGCGTCAGCGTGGATGCTGGCGTGGCGTGCTGGCTGCTGGGTGACATTAGGGGACAGAGTATGTCATTAGGCAAATCGTTTCTTGTTACTCTTGAAAATTGCCGCGATTTACAATCATGATTTAATATTTTGGCTGTGCATTTAAATAATGTAGTCGTGAACAGCGTGAACTACGATCTCATTAATAAATGTAATAAAATATATTTATTTACATGCAATGTCCAATAATTACTGTCTACAAATAAAGTCAAATTAAGAGAAAAATTGAGCAAAGGGACGTGCGTGTAACATAACCCCGTAGACTTGTTTAGTGATTGAGAGATGTACTGCATCAATGGATAGTTAATCAAAAAAAAAAATTAAAACCGACTTCAAAAAACTGAAAAGGATAAAATAATTTTTAAGTAGGTACTGATCACCTAGAAACAATTTTTTTGGAGTCGGTGCTTCACGTTCTGTTATTTCTGAAAACAACTTAGCACCAACTCCAATAAATATGTTTCTAGGTGATGAGTACCTACTTAAATTTATTATTTTATCCTTTTCAGTTTTTTGAAGGTTTTAATTTTTGTTTTTTTTTTTACAATTTTAAGTGATAACTTTCTAAGGTCAAAGCTAGATGGGTGACCGTCAGCTTATATATCGTATCGTTTTATTAAAAAGTCATAGGAAAGCAATTATACCGTCCGAATTGAGAACCTCCTCGTTTTTGAAGAAGCACAAAATTGGCAGCTTTTACCTCCTATTCCTGCGATCTGCTGCTGTGTGTTTTTCTTTCAACACCTAATGACTACCTGTTTTATTGTAAGATTTAAAATAGCTTATAATGCATCACCCAAAAGTCAACGAAGACAAGTTGTAGACGAGTATGAAGACAAGTTTTATACTTGCAACAATTCACTAATTTTGTAGAAATAAATGATTAGGAATGGACTCATTGACACATTTATTACGCGCTTGCAGCAATAAACATCACTTATTTTACACTTTACTAAAATATCAAAACTTAACACATATCAAGTAGTGATGCTACGTCGAATTCTAAAAAACAAGAAATGATAATTAGCAGTATTTTTCAATAACAGGAATTTATTTCTTTGTTTTACATGGTTATACTTTACAATACAATTTGCATAATGAAATTATCACATAACTATGCTAACTTATTTATAGTGTGCCCGTCGATGTGTCCCGCGATATCGTGGTCCTACGCGCTCTATGTCACCGGCGGCTAAACGCGTGGCAAGAGTGCGTAGGGGAAGTGGGCCCAGGCTGCCCAGCTCCGAGCTCTGGTCAGAGAACGCCCAGCGTATGTAGCGCTCCATCCTGATGTGGTCTGGCAAATAAAAAAATGATTATTTTTCCGACAAGACTTTTTTAAAAAGAAATCCTCCCTGCATTGGGAAGGGAAAGGGATCATCCCATACAGCCATGTCTTAAGTATTTTCTTTAATTATTGCAATTAAATGCTGGTGTTACACATTTCAATGCATATTGGGAGTGTTTGGCGCGAAATATATGATGACAGCCTCCATGACTTATTGGATGACCACGATAAAATTTCCAACGTCTTTCACACCATGATCACATAATATATTTTAATGATCTTCAAATTGCACGTCAACAAAAACACTTGCTTTATAAAACTACACCAATTTCATAACACAACGTTCGCTCAGTTACAATTATTAAATATTTTAATAAAAATCTTGACTGACATCACCAAATCCCGCCAAACATTCCAGCACGCGTAGCACAAGGAACACGAGAAGCTCGAGAAACGGTTTTGTCTACACCGTAATGTCATTTTTCTCGGGTTAATTTAAGGTAAGTCCCGACAAAAATGACATTACAGTGTCGACAAAACCGTTTCTCGAGCTTCTCGTGTTCCTTGTGCTACGCGTGCAGACGAGACCTAAAATTTTTAACACTAATGCCCATATTCATAAACGCTCAATAAACCTATTTTAGATAAAACACTGCTAAAATATGTTTTATCTTTTTCATTTCACTCGTATGACGAGTGAGAAAAACAAAACACTCTATAGGCCTCATATAAGTTGACTTGTTTTTATGAATACGTAGGTTATTTTTTACCCGACTACGCCAGAAGGAGGGTTATGTTTTTATAGGACTAGTTGACTAGCAAGTTGGTGGTACCGATGGCGGGGTCGACGACGGCGAAGGCCCGCTTGAGCGCGTCGACGGGCAGCGCGCGCGCGGCGCGGCCGAGCTCGGCCAGCACCTCGCGCAGATACTTGTCCTGGGCGATCTGCCGCTGCCGATACAGCTCGCGCGCGAACTCCACGCGGTCGAAGCCCTCCTCGTTCTAAGTCATCATCATCATCATCATTACCAGCCTATACAAGGTGTTATAAAAAGGTGTAGTCATATTTTAAGGGCTTATTGTACCCATCAATACAAACAACTTTTACTATAAGGACAACTACGAAAACGCGAGAAAGAAATCAGCTGTTCCATAGTAAGGTCAATGTACTTACTCGACGCAATGTATGGAACAGCTGATTTCTTTTTTGCGATAGTCGTTCTTATAGTAAAAGTTGTTTGTATTGATGGGTAGAATAAGTCCCTAAAATATGATTACACCTTTTTATAACACCTTAAATATGTAACATGTATATATACAATACAAGTTCGCAGTTTCGATAAAATTTCAAGATGACGGTTATATCCAATGATTTTTGACAGTTCAAAGCGATAAATGGCTTTATCATATCGCGTTTCGGTGGTCATGCTAGGCGGGCAGGCCTTCATACTTGGGAGAAACATGAGATTAGGCCATAACACTAACACGCTGGCCCAATGCGGGTTGGTGGGTTAAGGCGGTTACAGTGACAACCCGGCTGTTAGAGCGTTAACGACCCACGGCTTTTTATACAAATTTTCGAGTCCATAATATTGGTTTTAATTAAACGATTCAACCGGTTCTAAGTAATAAGACTTTACATATTAATAATAATATTAATCCTACACTCACACCTATTATCTAGCCCAAAGTAAGCTTGTGTTATGAATACTAGATGACGGATGTACCTTTATAAATATACTAACTAAACATATAAACATCAATGACTCGTGAACAAGTGCACTTAATCATCATAAAAATATTTGCTCCTACCGGAATTCGAACCTGGGACCCCTGAACAAGCAGCCTGTATATCAAGGGGCACAAACCACTTGGCCAGCCGGTCGTCAATATACATACCTAAGCACGTTAGCCTTACTTATTTTAGACTAAATGGGACAAACAAGCTTACCTATATTGTTGAGTAAGATCAATTTTTAGCTTTTCAGTTCACACAAACCAATGAGTATTTTTTTATTATTAGAGTTTTCTAAAAGTCCTCTGAAAACTTTTAGACCAGCCTGAAAGGCCTAGACAAGATGCCTTTCGATAATAACTATCGCTAAGCCGAAAATGTACGAAATTTGACATAAGCTTTCTATAGACTGTCGATTGCACATGAATGAATTGAAAATTGAAAATTAGCTATACTGTTATTATATTATGTAAATTTTGTGCGCCTAAGTTGCAAATAAAATTATGTCTATGTCTATGTCTATGTCTATGCACATGTCAAATCCTATACATTTTCCATTATATAGGTAGCCATTATCAAATGGGATCTTTCTAGACTCTTTGACTTGCTTATGCATGGCAAGTTTTGTTAGAATCGGTTGGATAGTTTCCAAAGTTTCCATGAAAAGCCGTGCGGCTCTTCTTGAGGGAATTTGCTTTATTTTCATAATCGAAACCAAAGCACTCAAACAACTACTCCACGACCTCCTCTTTCTCTTTCTAAATAAAATGAGGCAACTTTACAAGAGAGGGGCATAGTGGATATTGATATTGTAGGAGCCCGTGTGGAGGTCGTTGACATAGTTTTGAGCGCTCTTGTTTTCTATTATGAAATCACAGATCAGATAATAGTAGCAATATGAAATCAAAGCACCAAATTGTAATCTCGAGCTCCTTCGTGCTTCATCGTGCACGTAAAGTTGTTGGTCCCGGTTTTTCTGCAACCGCTTTGAGCCAGCGTGGTGGTGTTATGACCCGAACTCCTAATGTATTTCTCACATATAACAAGGCTTATGCCCAGCAGTGGGACATATCTATATAAGCTGCTGATGATGACGTATAGACGTCATCATCAGCAGCCTATATATCATTAGCTTTACTATTAATATATCATTAACTTTAGCCAGCGTCATCATTAGCTTTCTACAGAGGAAGCGATTCAGAACAATGACACTACTCGATATTACAGGATCGAAGAATTCATACACAAAAATAGTAATGTTACACGTTACATATACGTATTCAGGTATATCGCGCTCCTCTGAAGTATATACAGGATGGGGACGACAATAGGAGAAAATTAAAACATGGGCGATATTAGTTTATAGAAATGTTTTGCAACTCTCAAATACATCTTATTAAAGATAAAGATAAAGATTATTTATTTTTGAGAACATGTGTGTCAATAATTAAATGGATTGGATGGAGAGACCACAGATTTACAATTTCAAGTTGGCTGACTAAATCGCAGAATGTACCAATAGACATAGAAACTTATGACCCGCACATCTTATCCAACTTATTTTTTTTTTTACAACACACACAAATATTTAACTTATCAATACTTGAGACTGAACTCAAAAGAAAAAACACTGCCGAAAGTGTTAGAAAGGAATCATGTCGGTCTCTTTATCCGTACTTAATTTATTAAAGATGGGTCATAATAAGGGACTTGTCACTATATGCGAAGTCACTATGTCCGACTTTGTTATAAGGAGTTTTATATGTAAACCAAAGTTTGCTGTGTAATTACTTCATATTGAGCGGTTGGCCAATAGCGGAGTCATATTAAACGGATTTCACATCTATCTACTTAACATGATGCAAATTACCTCCAGGAACAGTTTATCCAAGTGGACCTCGATGTGGTTGATTTTCAACTTCAGCTGTTTCCGCGCCACGTCAGTTAAGTTCTTTATGTCTACTTCACTCTTCAACGGGAATACCGACTTCGCTATTTTTTCAAATTCATCAATTGTAATTGTCTGCAATCAAATATTATACTTAATTAATGATAAAATAATAAAATGTGCTAGTGCTTTAGAATTACACATCGAAACGAGGATCGTATCACAATGAAGAGTCGTCTAGCACACAGATCAGTTATATAGTCTGAGTAGGACCACCGACTTTCACTAAGGCAGTAAAACAGTTCACTGTATTTCAGATTGCAGGGACCGTCGTCAACTTGTTTGTCATCTAGTTTTATTCTATTTATAAATGTTAGAAAAATTACTTAGTAATTAAAATGTAAAACTAGAAAAATCTAGTCTAGTCTAATCTAGTTTTATTTCAAACATTTTATCAATTGGCAACCATTTACTGGAGTATATACCTACATAATTATAACGCCCTGCAAGCAGCAATCTGTCACTCAGGGCCATAACTTGGGTATGTGAACTAACCTCCTTATCCTTGCTTTGTTTATAGAGGTGGTCCCTCAGGGTAAGCCACTGGTGCCTATGGCTCCAGTAGATGTCTTCGCTGAGGTGGCCA
Source organism: Nymphula nitidulata (assembly GCA_947347705.1). Lineage (NCBI taxonomy): Eukaryota > Metazoa > Arthropoda > Insecta > Lepidoptera > Crambidae > Nymphula > Nymphula nitidulata. The sequence continues at coordinate 18,991,126 of OX374634.1, read as the reverse complement.
TGCAGAACCCCCCAGAACAACTTCACTTGCGGCTCGTCCAGCATCTGTTCTGCGCCCGCGCACAAGTTGTACGCCCATTCGGCACGTACTGATGGTTGTTGGTACCTTTTAAGTTTAGGTACACATTTATAAAACAAATTAGTGGTATTATAAATATCACGTGTTAAGTATGTTTTATTGGCAGGCATTCGGTTAATATTGTTTTATTGAGTAAAACAGTCAGCATGGTAAGTGGTTTAAAAATTCGTAAATAATTATCTTTAGAACAATATTGACGAAATAACAATCGATTTATTCTATCGATACTAATAGCACTAGTGATATGCGCCATTTGTGGATAACTGGATACCTGAACCATCGAAGTAAACACTCGATACTGGAGGTGACAGCGCCGGGGGTAGTCACAAAACACTCACCTGTCCTCAAAGTACTTGGTGACGTAGTCCTGCATGGTCAGGTCGCGGCCGTACTGCAGCTTGCCGAGCCAGATGTCGTTGATGATGACGCTAACCTCGCGGCGAGACAGCCGTAAGTTGCGCACCTTGCCTTCGTAGCGGAGGTACGGTGGAATTACTGGATCCGTTCCCTGGGAAAGTTGCCCGGAGTGGACTCGGGTAAAAGGTGCTGCAACCAATGCCTTAATAAGGCCAGCGTGGTGGTGTTAGGTACTCATCGTCTCCATCAAATTGAAACGTACATCGTAATGATAACTGTCAAATTGTATGGAAACGGCAGCAGAGTCTCTGTTGTGAGTTATTGGAAACCACTTTATTTATATGGATTTGAGAGGGAACACGACAAAGATCGTTTTTGTTTCGATTCAAATGAAACTTACACTAGCTGTAGCATTACCCACATTGGGTCAAGTTCTCTTGAAGCAGAGCACTTGCCGAGCAACCAAAGGTTCGAGGGTTCACGAATATCGTTAAGGGACAATAACAAATACATGCGAACCTATCACATTCTCCAACTCCTCGTTTCATTAGGCGGCCGGCACACGTCTTATCACAAACGACAAACTTTTGCTATAGTGAATAGGTACAGTAGCAAATCATTAATGCACCCACGCATGTCACCACTGATTTCGTATACCGTTGAAACATTATGAATTTAATCTCTAGTCCGATATCTTTACTCGTCCGCGCCATATTCAGGTCTTCTCGCGCCTGTCTCGTCTTCACCCGATACGGGGTTCGCACACGCAATTGTCGTTGCGCGTTTGCTATTGGCTTAACGAAACCGCGAACCCTGAACGTTCATATTATGGTAGCAAATATTTGAATTCTGACTTAGAAAAGAACTACGATAACAATACACTAGCGTTGATGTCATCAGAATACGATACCTTAGTACGAAAAAAGTGCGATTTGGCTGCGATATCACCTCAGGTAGAGTGCACCCCTGGTGCGGCACCAGGGGTGCACTGAGCTAGCCAGTTCGAGCACAAAGTACCTACAACTATGCTATTTTGCGATCTTGATCATATTATCGGTTGATAAAGAGAGGGTAGAAGTAAGCTTACAAGTCCATCGAAATGCTCCAGTTGTTCGCTTTCCGCTGCTGGGCCTAGCTCTTTTAGCAGCACTCGAAGAATATCTCGTGATGGTAGGTCACTTGCCAACTGCCACCACCTAATATAAACAGTTACAATGGAGTTATTAAGTACAAATACGGAGTACGACATTACTGAATTTATACAAAGCGTCAGTGAGAAAGAGCTTTAGAAAAAATACCGAGTTCATAACACTAAAAATTATAAAATAATTAATTTTATGTAGGTACCTTGTCCCCTAGAAACATATATTTGGGAGTCAGTCCCTCACTTCTATTGTTTCTGGAAACAACTTAGCACCAACTCCAAAAATATGTTTCTAGGGGTTACTTAAATTTCATTATTTTATCTTTTTAAAAGCTTTTATTTAACTTGCTTATGTTCGGGTGGAATCTGCTACTCGATTTTGAAGCAGATATCTTTAACCGATTGAGCTGAAGTTTTGTATACACGTTTAGTTTGGATGACAATACACGATAAGCTGTGTGACGTCATTCTAAATCCAATATGGCGGACCATCCAAGATGGCGGATTAGTTATTTTTAATGCATTTCTACAATATGGGTATCAAATGAAAGGGCTTGTTGAGAGTAACTCGAAAAATAATGTGACGTTATTATTAATCCAATACGACTGAACATCCAAGAGTTATTTTTTATGCACTTTTGCAATATGGGTATCAAATGAAAGCGCTTGCCAAGACTCAGAAACCTAGCCAGCGATAACTAAAAAGTAAAAAAAAAATTAAAAGCAAAAAAACCTTTTTAAAAAAAGCATTTATTTAATTGCTCTAAAATTTATGTATGATCATAAAAGCTTGTCGCGAGAAATACAGGTACCTAGTTACGCAAACCTCGCGACAAGCTTTTATGATCATATAAATTGTGTTTAATGAGATTATTAGTTTATAGTTAAAATTTTAAAGGAAAAATTTATTTTCTTCTTTTTAGAGCATTTAATTAAAAAGTTTTTTTTAAAAAAAGTTTTTTTTGCTTTAAATTTTTTAGTGTTTTGTTTTGTAGTCGGTTTTAGTTTATGTTTAATTTTTTTTCACAGTGTTTAGTGATAACTTTCTATTGTCAAAGCTAGATGGTGAGTATATGTTTCCTGCTATCGTGTCTTTCACTAAAAAGTCATAGGAAAGCACAAATCCGCAATTTCGCATACATAGAGGACTTACCTACTCATTCCAGTTATTTTGATTTAAAAATCATACTACCCAAACGATTTTAAATAAACTTTTAAAGGGACCAAATAGCAATTATTCCGGATCGATCAAAAAAAGAATCACGATAATCGGATCAGAAACTCAACCAACTCATCTCAACATGTATAAAAAAAACCACCAACTGAATCGAGAAACTCCTCGTTTTTGAAGTCGCTTAAAAAGTGTAGGCGTGTTGTGGTCAATTCACAATATGACCAATTCTTATGGCGTTTTGACTTATCTTACGCGCATTAGGGTAAGGTTATGGATTCTGTCCGCATGCGGAGCGGTCTGCTCTATAGAATACTGAAAAAGATAGCAGGTCTAGCATGCGGACAGATGATCCCATTTGTTCCCAACGAGTCACACCCTTATCTGTCACACTCAGACTGGTTGGGAAGTTTATATTGAAAAATTGCCAACCAGTCACATTTACTAACACACTGTTACTTGTTGTGTTCCCATCGAGTACGTAACAGTGTGACTGGTGGGGAAGTTTTTAATAAAAAAATCCCAACCAGTCACGGTCTGACAGATGAGGGCGTGACTCGTTGGGAACAAATGGATTATTCGCACCCGCATTCCAATCCACGTAAGATGGAAAATATCCCTCATGATAACATATATGAGCTACGTATACAATAGCATTCCTATATCATCGTTTTGTTCAACACATGCCTAGGGAGGATTTTCAAATGAACCAAAATTTATTTAAGTATAATGTTTTAGACCCAACCTGTCCCTCCCTCCCCCGATGAAGTCAGCACACAGCTCCCACTGCGGCCGCGGCGTCCCCGCACGTTCCAGCTCACTACACCGTTCTTTGGTTTCTAGCAACTCTTCTTCCAAACTTTTCTTCAGTGCTGCACATAAAGTGGCTTAGATCAGTTTGCATGGTGACCAATGTAGAGATAGCTGTAGGTACAGACAGAGCACATCAAGTATAACAGTTGCACTATGAAAGGGAGTAAGAACGGCTTCAAGGTCTCACACGGTTGATGTGCGCTGTCTATCGGCTCGATCGTACGTTAAATGTTACCCATAGGTCTAGAGATAATATATAGGTGTTACCATGCATCATATCCCCGGGTAAGGAAGGGTCCTTGGTATTACCTATGCGAACGGGCAAGTATTTATTTTCTTACCTATTATCGATAGTATGGCAAGACTTTCATCGATCCATAAAGCTTGGAAAAGAAATCTAGTAAGCACGGATATATATCCCTATAATGCCCTATGTAGCCAAGGATGGTTGAGAGGTATATTTCTTTCCATTCATACTTGCCTTTACCCAGATTAAAGTTATGGGGTATCTATCAAGATACCGCTTGGTAGGTAAACTTACTTAGAATGCGCTTGTTATTATCCTGTAGCGCTGCAAGGTCTTCCTTCAAGCTCTCAATCAGCTTATTCTCATCGCCGTGCTTGGCCAACAGAGCGTCGTACTCTCGCCGTGGGACCGCTTCCGCGTATTCGTCGGTCATCTTCTTTAGCTCGCTGTGGGTTGCTGACAACTGTTCCCTGTCATAAACTGTCATGAAGAGAATATTTTTTGCTCATGGCTTAACTACGGTGCAAAAATGGTATACATGACAGGAATTTAAAATCACGAAGTGAACGTGAATGCTCCAAAGATAGTACGTATGGAGATGTGGCGACGTTAGTAGGTATTATGCCTGCCTACCTACTACGTTTATACTTAGGTCCCTATAATATAGCAAAAGTCCTTATTTATGCCTATAAAGTGTTATTTAGCTGTGATCACGTAAGGTGAAACTGCTTTGATCACCAATTTGGTAGTTCCGCTGAGCGCAGTTTTGTCACTTTTCTTGCTTTTGTTAAAAAGGATTTAATCGCTTAGGTACGCATACCTGCATCGATCAAGTGCTATCCTCAAGACGACTGGGTCTCCGTGCGCTTCATCAAACTGCGATGAGCTGCCATCCAACTCCTTAAGCTTCATCTGCAGTCCCAAGTTCTCGAAGTAAAGCGTGTATCTTGCGTCTCGCTCACGCATCAAAGAGAGATAGTCGGAGAACTGCTCATCTTTTATCTAGATGATTACAGATGAAAATACATCTTAATTTGTATTAGGTACTATCTGATGAAAACAACACACAAGCAAATATTCGTACAAAAACAGCGTGTATTCACGTCGACTATCGAGAATCATTAGGATAGACTGAAACTCTGTCACCTTTTACTGTGGTGTGTAAAAGCAAGAAGCGATGTGAATTTTCAAGTCTAAACTATAATCAGTTTTTGATTGGTTTGGTTTAGCCAGTACTACGTAGAGTAACTCTACTGCAATGGTAGGTATAACCATCTTATTTTTAAGCTGCAGTTATATAATTAGGGGGCAGACCTTATCCATCGTAATAAACTAGATATAGGTGGGTTGTGGACTGTACTTTGTAAGATCAGCTATAGGTTCCGATGCAGTAAACATGACTCCGAAGAACTAAGGTCACCACATGCCACATATCTCACACAATTGCGAGCCCCAAGTGGTAATGGGCAGGCCACATTGCAAAGACAACAACAGTCGTTGGGTTGCAAACGCCCTCGAGTGACGGTCGCGTTCGAAAACACAGCGTTGGTAGGTAGTCTATTCCACAAGGTCGACCGACGATCTGGTGAGGGTCGCGGGAAGCGGATGCGGGCAGCGCAGGGCCGATAGGTTTGGATATCCTTGGGGTAGGCCTATGCCTAGCAGTGGGCGTCTTTCGGCTGAAATCATGATGATGAAGCATGACTCCACCTGCAGTAGTTACCTACAGAGGTGAAGGATTTAAGAGGTAGGGGTAAAAAAGGGTAATAGTGGTATAGCCATTCAAATTATAAGCGCGCATACGTCTAGAGTAGCATACACGGAGCTAGATAACATTACTATGTCTACGTGGTGCTGTGTTCCAGCGGAGAGTGAGGTCGCTGAAACTCATTGAGTAATTTTATGTTATATATCGTTAAATTAATAGTGGATCTGAGATCAATAATTTAAATTTAATTTTTCTTTTCAAATTGATTTGACTGTTATGAATTTTTATAATTGTAATTCTTATTTTATGTGTTAACTTATACCTACCTAATAATAACGGCTTGCTGTCCTCAAATTTGCTACACCTCGCGGTAGCTAAGTTTTAAGTGCCAATATAAATGTACACAAAGATCCAATGTATGTACCTACGCAAATAAAAAACTTTGAATTTTGAACTAATAGGTATCCATTGGATCAGGGGGACTCATATCCAACGCTATCAAGTGCCAACATAAAGCTTTCTTTTGTTTTTACAGGGTAGACGAGACTTGAGTAGTGCCCGCCCAGCATAATAGGCCTATAGGCTACGGTAACTGGTTACCATCAGACCGTACCTGCTTTTTTGCCACCCATCATCATCACCAGCCTATAGACGTCCCACTGTTAGGCATAGGTCTTCCTACATAGAAGAAACACATGAGGAGTTTTGGCCATAATACCACCACGCTGGCCCAATGCAAGTTGGTGGTAAGCTGGTTGCAGTAACAACCGGAACCAACGGCCTAACGTGCCTTCCGAAGCACAGAGGAGCTCGAGATAACATGGGAAGGTTTGTGGGATTGACGCATCCCGGGATCGACCATGGCGAAAGGTGCTTTGTTTCCGTAATCGAAACCAGAGCGTTCAAACCACAACGCCATCGAGCTGGTCTGGTTTGTAGGTAGTATTAAGAAAAGCTTATTTATATTCCATATCTCCTTTTGTACAATTACCTAACTAGGTAATAATTTTTTTTAAATACAACTAGATGACAAACAAGCTGACGGCCCACATGATGGTAAGCGGCTACTGCCGCCTATAGAGACCTGCAATAAATAACTAGGAAAAATCACTTTATATTGCAGGTGCGTTGTCATCCTGAGGCCTAAGATGAAATGCCGTCCATGCCCAGTAATTACACTGTCTACCTTTCCCTTAAATCCGAAACACAGCGAATTGTTTCACGGCTGAAATAAGAAAGGCGGTGGTACGGTCGACCACATAAGTAGCTAAACACTTTAGTACAATGTCACAATAACTATGGCGTTAATATAGTACGGTAGCAACCTTCTTTCTATGATCTGAGGTAGCAACAATTAAGTGCGAGCGTAATAGTGGGTGTGACATGGTACTAAAGTGTTAAGCTACTTCTGTGGTCGACAGTACCTACCCAGACGACCCTTTAATATTTTGTATGGTTAGTTTTTTGTTTTGTATTAATATGATTATTAATTCGTTAGTTTTATGCTTTATTTTATTTTACTGTTAGTTCCTTTTTGTTCAATGGTTAGTCTATTATTTCTATTGTTTGGAAATGGATCCCATCTGGGTGAAAGTCTCCTCCATTGACTTCCACTTTTCTCTATTCCTTCCTTTGTACAACTAGTTTTTGCACCTTGTACTGGTAGCTATTTATTTAGGGTATAATATCATCGGACCATTGTTTCCTTGGTTTAGAAGCCCACTTCAAATGCCGTATGTATGTATTGGCTGTGCGTTTAGTACCACACCAAAAGGACATAGCATATGTTACAATGTAAAATAATGTTGCTGTTAGGAAACCAAACTTATTTTAAAAAGTAGTTTCGAGTGAAAAATTTTTTGGACCAACCTACTTATACTTTGTCCTATCAGTGAAATTGTAACATTCCAAACATCCTCATATAATTAAAATGCATTAGGTAATATTTTAAATTAGCTATCCATCTTTGAATTTGGCATAATTGGCATGAAGAAGCCGATAAAGTATTGATTATGAAAATATTTATAAACAAACTGTATGAGAAATATTCAAATAATGATTTCATCATCAGTTTGTAACACAAACAAATAAGATAATTTATAGATATAGACATTAATAATAAAGTATTATCAGTAAGATATAAAAATATAACAGCTTAAAATTTTATGTAACACAAGCAAAGAGCAGAACAAATAATATTACACAATAGAAACACCTTATTATAACACCAAATAACCTTTAATTTTAAAATAAGTAACAAATCCCCAACATTACAATAATAGGCAAGAGTATATGTATAATAAACAATAACAATTATCTGTAGGGATTTCAGTTTAGTGAGAAACAAGAATAGATCATTTATCTCTTAAAGTAGTTTATATGATGCTATTTGTAAAAAGTATATCTTAGGCTTATTTACACAAACAAAACCTGGTGCATTCACTGGTGTAGAGTTACACAACAGGACTAAGAAAAAGGACTTTCAATTACTAACAAGAAAGGGAATAATCATTAAACTTTATAACAATAATGACCTAGAGTTTGAATTCAAAATGACATTTGAAGTGGTGGTCAAACCAATATGATTCCGATATATCGGTGTACATATATGGGACCTTAACACAATTCATTAATATACAATATATAAAATCCAATTTAAAGCTAGCGCGCAGATCACAACTCATTTTAATGGACCTGAGAATTTATTTGACTTTGAAAATGCAGTTTTCTGAATAAAAATTTGATTCATGTTATTTTTTGTCAGTTGCAACTTGGTTGAAATAAAAGTTACTTACTAGTTTTATTTTCAATTTATTTCTTAAGATCTATTTATCTTAAGGTTGTAATATGAAAATAAATGCCCTTGTGATTATTTTTGTTATTATCTTACATTAATAGCTTGCTGGTATAGTTGTAGCATAGTAAAGGCAACATTATTTATATCAGTATCTGAATCGTATCAGCATAAACAATGGTTAGGCCATACAATTATTACATACCTTTCCTAAACTTTTCTTTAATTTAGAAATGTCAAATTTTAATATTAAATTTTGTTCTCTCAAATCTTCATTTTCCTTGAGCAAATTTTTTATTTTATCATCTCTTTGTTTTTTTTTCACAGACATACCGAAGACTTTCTGAAACAATACCAATTTTAGCCTAAAAGAGTTAACTTGCGATTTGAAATAATCAATTTTTGAGCTTTCATTTTATCACAGTTCCTTCTTAAAAATATAAAATAATTGACTTAGAAATTATTAAAGTAATATGACTAAGCACTAGATTCATGAAAGGAAATAAAAAGATAATAAAATAAAGTTACAAATAATCATTTCTCCTCAAATTTCTTCTTATACAACCATTTGTAAACCTGACTCCTTATTCGTGATATATCAGTAGCATAGGTCCTGCAGCAGCCACCAATATATCTGACTCCAAGGTCCAGCCATTCCTGAACAAATGTCTCAATCCCTTCGCATGTATTCTCATCGATCCATCCAATCTGTGGATTGTATTTTTCACCCGAATTGGGATAAGTGATCAGCGGTATTGGTGCATCATTCCTGTCCTTATTAATGTTAAGTAACAGTTGCGAAACAATCATTGGTGAGCAACAGTTAATACCAACTGCTATAATTTGACCATTACCCATATCCCAACATTTCTTTGCTGTTTCTTGAAAATTTTCACCATGTGCCAGTGAGAGACTGTCCTTACAACTAAATGTAAGCCAAGCTTTGGTTGTAGGGTACTCTTTTAGCATTTCTACTAAAACTTCAGCTTCTTTCTGGCAAGGAATTGTTTCAAAAGCAAGGAAGTCTACTCCTGATTGAATCAGTGCTTTTATTCTTGGTGCATGCCAATCCCGCATAGTTTCGGCAGAGGTGTTATCTGCATAGTGGCCGTTATATTCTGATCCATCATGTAGACATGCTCCATAAGGACCTATTGAACCAACAATTATAGGAGTTGTTACTGAAATATTATTGTCGCAACATTCCTCCACGTAAGTGTCCCGTGCACGTTTGGCGAGGTCTACGGCGCGGTGAATTAAAGCTAGACCCTGCTCCGGAGTAACGTCAAGGTGTCTCACGAAACCCTCAATTGAAGCTTGGTATGTATTAGTCATTATAGCGTCGGCTCCGGCTCGTAGAAAATCCAAGTGAGTGTTCACTACCTCTTTTGGATTAGTTTGAAGGAATCTGGCACTCCATAATGGATCACCATCCATATTGGTACCGACGTGACAGGAAAGTTGAGAAGAGAAACCTCCGTCGAGGATTACAATCTTTGGAAGATCATCACCGGTGTTTTCTGCCATCATGGTTACTTTGCTTCCATAAAGTTTTTAGAATTACACTTACTTAACCGGTTATGATCTGTATGGAAATAACTAAGAATAACCACTTCCTAGGTCAGAGGGTGGAATAAAATATGGGCACGTTATAATCTGAGAATCTTGGGATGGGAAGATGTGTGGTGTGTGATTTGAAATTTTACTAGAAAATAAATTAATTAGAAAAAAATGGGTAGATAACAAATATGTCAAATGACAATGAAGTTAAATTAGTTTCAGTTTAGTGTCATTTCTGTCTGTCTGAGTGACATTGGATGGAACTATTGGATTGGAAGCAAAAAGTAATTGGTTGGAAGTCGTCACGTTACTTTTTTTATTTTTAGACAACAAAGGGTTTTTCCACACTTAGAGCAAAGTCTTATAATATTTCACATTCAGGAAAAGAAAAAAATTGAGGGGTTGGCGGGTTTTTGTGGCGTCAGTGAAGATTTTTATTACAATAATTAAAAATTGTGTTGGAGTTATAAAAGTGGCGTAGTTTTATTATTCAAGGGTTTGTGTTGACGTGCAACTAAAAGATTATTAGAATAAAAGTGATTATGGTGTGAAATACGATGAGAACTTTTTTTTGGGTTATCCACCTCATCAAGTAGCACATAAAGTAGTGACTGTCATCATATATTTCGTATCAAATACTCCCAAGAAGCATTGAAATGTGTTACGCCAGCATTTAAATGCAATAAAAGAAGAAATAAAGAAATACTGAAGACATGGCTGTATGGGCATTAGTTTCCTTTGCCTTCCTTTTATAGGGAGAATTAACAAAAAAAAGGAAAAATGCCCCGAATCTCACGGGTTATGCATCTCCTCAGAACAATAACTAATATTGTTCTGAGGGTATCTCCAATGAGGAAGGATAGTATTTCTTCGTCATAGGGTATCTCTAAGTATTGTGGTCTGTTTACTTTTGAGCAAAGGGATTAAACGTCATTCTAACATTATCTTCACCTTAAGCTTTTTTGTTGAGTTTTCCTTATTGTTGTCCCCTTTGTTCTCCCGTATGATCCTGATGTATTGGAATGTAACATTTCAAAGCATCTAAGCAAGTAAACTATGGAAGTAGTTATAGAAAATGAAGTAAGAAAACAAGTTCTTATTAACTCAAAACTTAAATATTTTTACATATCTTAAAGTCAACTCCTGACGTCGCATTACTCTCGTTGGCACAAATACGGCCTACGAACATACGCCAATATCAGAACAGTGCGATATCTGCGCAAATTGTTAATTGCAGACCGTAGCCATTGATGGCAAACAGTCGTCTGTTGATGATGAGTAATGATGACCATTTCTGGCAGTGTCTATGCAATAAAATCGAATACTTATTGGATTTGACATTTGCTCTCGAAATTGATTTCAGGGCCTCAGTCGAATCGTAAGCTTACTTCTTAGCGGTAGCATTAGTCTAGGGGGCAAGGATAAGACACAGGGTTGAAAATTTGTGCATGGCTAGACACCTACCTAGATACCTTTTGATAAGGAGCCGCAACCGCTATCGTTTAGCGGAAAACATTTAGAATTTGACATTTGCGCTCGATAGACGATCGAAGTCAAATTCTATACATTTTCCGATAGTGATTATCGAAAGGCGTCTTATAAAGGGGGTGAGCCATTACAGCCACTTTTATAATTATGCACAGCCAATTACAAACATTAAATTACTTACATCTTGTATAACAAATTGTGTAATTCGATCATTCCTTACTTTTAGAGCGTTTTCATACGCTTCTTTTGTTTCTCGTAGAATATTTGCATATGTTATTGAATTTTCTATTAAGCTTTGAAAAGCTTCTTGGTAAATCTAAAAATAATGGTTTCGATTATTTAGTTATTTAAATATGAAACACTATAGCAAAAATAATGCATAACCAGCTTACCTTAAGCACTTTATCGTAATATATTTGTTGGGAGTCCAATGATTCGCTAGAAGTTTTCTTGATACATTTTAGCTTTGAAGAAACAGCACTTGCAATTTCTTTTATATATTTTGGAGAATTATCTAACGACATGCTGGCACAACTCTGTTAGCTCGTATAAAAATTTAATCTTTCAAGTAGTTTGTTTACCTAGTGATTATCAATTTTTCTACGTGTTACAAAAACAAAATTGTAATTATTTTCTATGCGTACAAACTCATAGTGTTCTTTAGAAGGTAAATCATAAACAGTTTATTAAAAAGTAACATTACACAAAAGTTACAACTTTTAATGAAAGTGTTCTGGCGGGTTCGACGATACAAAATCTGTGGATACAAAAATTCGTAGGTTTTTTAGCTAACTAACATTTTTATCCATAAAGTGATGGTGCTGCCACCTATGAATGAAGTTTCTAGTTGTGGATATGACGTCACTGACAGACATGAAATGAAATACGGAAATTAGAAATGGCTGCGATTGGTAGTGGACGGGGAACGATGGATTCCCAAAATCTAGTGCAAAGTGATACTGTAGATCGTTTAAAATTGCTTTATCCTAATGTAAATGAAGAAGAGACACCTTTACCTAGGGCCTGGAGTACTAAAGACAAATTCAGCTACATCGGTTTATCGCAAAATAATCTACGAGTCCATTACAAAGGTGAGAACTTTCAAGTTTTGTTTATAGCTAAGTAACTCGCAAAACTCTTTATCAGATATTTATCAAACGTATTGGAAGACAGGAGAAGGCTATTTAGATGGTCTAATTAATGAGCAATGCATCTGACGTGTCATAACTTCTAAGTCATTGCATGGTGCTACAAAACTATCAAACAAAGAAATCAGCTGATCGTATATTTTGTAACAACAAGCGAAAATAAATGATGACTAGGCGTATATGTTTTGAAATACGTTGTTACGCTGTTTCTACACTGTTATGTTAATTTTATTTAGAATAATAATTATGAATCTTTTCATATTGTAACAAGGTCTCTTCTTCATAAAATGGCAGACAAAAAGGTTTAAAAAAATCAGTTTATATTACAGTAATTCGCGTTCTTGTCGTCATGATATCTGTAACAATCGAGGGAATATTTGTATATCTTTGCTTAAGTGTTCATTGTACAGCTAAAAGACAAAATAATGTGAAAACAACAGCTACAGTATTTATTTAATAGATATCTTACATAACTGTTTATAATTGTGGAGTGTAGATTTATTCCCAACATTTATTAATAGGCGGCAAAATCAATAATTATTGAATAAAAATATCAATACTATGTGACAACGATATGTAGATATTCATGTGTAGGTACCTACATTTTTAAAAAAGATAAAGTTAAGTTGTTTGTTTTAATTTTTGAAAAAACTAATTGGTATAAATAATACACATATGAATATTGAAAACAATTTAGACCAGAGCCTAATAATTAATGTACGGAGAGGGTATTTTTATTTACTAGATACAGATATAGATATTTATTACAGGTTGAAAATGGACTGTAGTTTGTATGTTGTCTAATAATAAATTTCTGTGTGTTGTTTACTAAGCCAAAAACTGGTAGACTTTGAAGGCCTTTTTGTTTTCCATATAAAAAATAAACTGTTCATCACATTTTTAAACATTTTTAATTCATCATAAATTGCAACTAAACAGATTTTATGACTGGACTAATGGCAATAGTATTTAAATCATATTTACTATATAATTAATTACATAACAATGCATGGGCATAATTCAGTAGAATATCCACTAAATCTATATTTAAGCTCAGTGTGACTCATTTTCTCAGTATGAATACAAAAATGATATCTGTCATATAATTACACATATAGAATGGTGTTTGAATTTTTTGACTAAGAACAAGTTATTATGCAGGTTTTGGGAAGCATTTTTCATGCCTTCTTAACCCGTCAAGCATCAAATTCCAAACAAAATTGATTTTTCAATTATTGTAGACCTCCTGAAGTATAACGCCACTTGACACATTTAATTTTCTATGGTTTCCATGAAATCTTTGTTTTGTCCGTTTTCACTAATCATTCCTTAGGGTTAGGTGACTCTTGAAGCTATTTGTCTCTAGATAGAAAGAGATAAAAATAGCTAGGAGACTCTTAACACTAAGTAAATGTTAGTGAAAACAAGCTTAATACTTGACAACTCTAATTAAATTCTAAAATTTCGATTTAGAAAGTGTCTTCAGAATTAGGCCCATTATTTTTCAGTTTTGCAAACTAATTTATTTTATAGTCAGCAAAATAGAGATATAAATAAGGTGTTGCAAAAAAGGGGTCTTATGCAACATCCTAATCATAGAATCTCAAATATTTGCAAAAAATTTTGGGATTTGTACTCAATTTTTTTCTAAATAAAATACTAATGCTAATAAGTACCTTCTACAATTAAAACATTCTGTTCTTAAAAAAATACTAGAAATTTTATTTTATTTATTACAATAAATACTTTTTGTAAATACATAAAACTTTATGTATATGAATGAGGAAATTTTTTACCTGCCATCTACATTCTCTTAATGTACTTAAACAATTAGTTTTACATGGGCCATAATTCTGGAGAACACACAAAATCTTTGTATCTCAGTTCAAGTTCAGTGTATCTCTTTCTCTCAATACGAATACCAAAAAAACTAAAAAAATCTACTATAATGAAGAAATGTGAGTTCAATTTTCAACTGTATTGAATGTGATAAAATACAGTGTTTAAGAAGCATGTCCATCCATGCCGTCTATAATTGACAAAGGTTTCTTTAAAATCTATCTAAATTTATTTGACAGCTCTAAACAAATTATTGCTATCTTTTTCCTATTACATATTGCGAGAAAGAGATTTAAAGTGTCTTCAGAATGAACCCCATTTTAACTATCCTGCTGGTGCTCACACACTATAGAAAGTCTATTAACTGTATGTGAGGGCTTCACAAGATAATCTCTTCTTTTATTCAGATCTCATATTAGTGTGTGGCATAACTGATAAGTTTATGATATTTTTGTTTAGGGCTGAACTGTCCAGAAGGTGGGTAATTAACATAATACTTTAGTAAATTAATTAATAATTAAGTAAGTGTCTACAGTATATTTGAGATAGATAAATATAGACCAAATATTTTTTGTTCAATAATTCGATTACAAAATTAGATATACATTGATATACATTCAATAATTCTATAACATTAATGGTTATACTTATCACTGTGTTTAATTGGTTAGATTGTTAGTTCACTAACTGTAGATGAATAACTTGTTTACAAATTGAACCTAAATTGGTTACTTCATTCCCAATTGAGGATTTTTTTATTTCATGATAGTGCATGAAATAAAAAATCTTTAACTATTTTGGTAACATAATATTATTTTCTATTTAATAGTAAGCATTATTATTAATAGCTTGTTGTACTGGAACAGAGAAATGTCGTTACTAATGTGTATATAAATATTAGAAATATACTAAATAAACAATAAAAAATACAAACATCCATGACTCGTGAACATTCATCAAACAAACATTTGGCCTCTACCGTGAGTCGAACCCGTTACACCTGACCAAGTAGCTTGCAGTTGAGGTACTCATCACTCGGCCAGCCGGTCGTTAAAAATACGCTAATTGCTGTTCGGTAGCTACCCCATCCGACGAAATAGCCAAGGTAATAAAGTTGAATTGTGTTACTGTACATGTAAAACTTCTGTAAAATTATTTCCTTCTCTTTGTCGTGGCTAATGTGCAAGCCAAGGGGAAAAAATAACAAGAAATTGCAAAAATCATAGCTTGTCAATCAAGCTGTTAGATTGATAATCAAAAAATCTTAAACTGGATCAGACTGGTGCAGAATTATATACTTTTGCCGAACGCTTCACTTCGTATAGTAAATTCACGCCATCGTCCCGGGAAACATTAATTCCCAGCTAGATGAAACCTTTTCCCATAGCTCTCGACAAAGTTCCCGTAGGAATGATGAAAAATTGGGGAGATTTCAATTTTCTGTTTAATATAGGAATTTTCTTCCGAGTTTAAAACTGGTCTTCCAAAGTGCTCATGTTAGTTCATCTCAGGGTGATAGGACTTTTGGAGTGGGTGAAAACGCCACGAGAAAAAGTACTACGCGTAGTAAATATGTTACAACTATCTCCTACCATTAAATGATACAATTAATTCTTTAGACGTGTTTGTTTTTACACTAGTTGATTTAATTGAATCAATAAACACATTGCCTAATAATGATGAATTAACATTACGTAATGTCGCCTAAAATTTTCTAGTAATGTTCACTCGTACCGTTTTAAAGTTTTGTCTGCTGTCTCATTCGAAAACTCTGGGTATGTTGGTATCGACCGGTCTCGACGGTTGTTGACCGACAGGTCTGCTGCTCCTCGTCTGGAGTACCTAATTCTTCGTCTAGACTGCCTGGGACAAGGACCCCGGCCGGGCGCGAATGTCATTCGCTTCGGACCTATGTTCTTCGCTTGCTATATCTAGCAGTTTTTTGTCTAGGAAGCTTAGATTAGTACTGAAATAAATTACCTGGGGTTCTTCAAAATAGGCGTGAAAAAAACTTTCAATTCTGTATTAGGGACGGGTGCCTCCTTTATATTCTTTAGAATCTGCAAAAGGAATCGTGTAAATTTTAAGGCCATTTTCAAATATTTTATGTATAATTTTGTCAGGGTTTATTTGCATGAAGTTTTTCATTGCTGTCCTTATATCTTGACGTATATTCGTCTCCGTATCGTACAAATAACCCGAGGCTAACGACCGAAACCTGTTGACGATCTACTAGTCGCTCCAGCATGGACGTCGCGGATTGCTTTTTTTTTTCAAAGGGCCCGTTCCGTCTCTCTCTATGAGTTGCTCTTTAGGCCATGGGTAATTGGGCATGTTGATCCGTAAATTTTTTTTTATAAAAAAACTTATTTTTTTTATGAACTTAATGTTCACCTCCATTCTATTATGCACGTCTTACGTCAAAGCTGTCCCTGAATTAGATTTCTCCGTCAAACACTATTCTTGGACTATCCTCTACTTACTTGAATAGTAAGGCATGATGTCTCTTCATTCAGGATAAACTTTATTCGATATCCACTTGAACGCTCGCTTCACCATCACCAGTTTATATACGTCCTACTGCTGGGCATATGCCTTCCTGCATTGGAGAAACACATGAGGAGTTTGGCCCATAACACCACCACGCGGGCCCAATGTGGGTTGGTGGGTTAAAACGGTTGAAGAACTACCGGGACCAATGGCTTGTCGTACCTTCCGAAGCACGGAGGAGTTGAAGATTACAAATTTGATTGACCCATCCCAGGATCGACCATGGAGAAAGTTGCTTTGTTTTCGTAATCGAAACCCGAGCGCTCTAAGTTGTCAAACCACTACGCCACCGATCTCTTCAACGCTTATGTTGTATGCTTGCTTAACTTGCGTATAAACAGGCGGAGCTTTGTCTGCAAGAGCGGCAAAGTAGTCAAACACCAGCCAAATGCTCTAAGCACTGTATGTACGCCGGTTATAAACTGTAAGCAAGCGGATATTGAAAAAAGCACGCGTATGAAGCGACGCCACGTGGACAGGAGGCATTACAAACGACATTACTATTTGTAATCCATGAACTAGATCTAGAATGAAAATTCACTTGGTTTCCACTCATTACCAAATACACTTCACTATTATCTCTTCATGTCATATCTTTAATTACGAATATAGCATTGTATAAGAATTCAGCTTTGGTCCGTTTTACAAGCCATTGGTTTTCTCTTACTCATCATTACGCTTCAAAGCTTTTAGCTTTATGCACCATCATGTGTATAGTGTGCATGATAGCTGTGCGGATTTTATATAGATTTTACTAACTACCTGTATAATATTACTCCTATAGTTTCTAGAATAAATGGAAGAATTTTTTTGTTTTCGATATTAGGCTAGTGAAATTAAATCATCACAACACTAATCTACTTAAATTTTAGTTCTTGTTTTGTTAAAAACCCAAATAACATTAGCTTTTTTCAATTTTAGAAACTGGAAGTGAATGTAAGCAAACAACAGTATCAGCTTGATCCCAAATTTTAAATATAAAATGACATTCTGAAACTGGCGTCTTTGAAAAGATTTTCAATCAAACAGATGATCCATAAATATAAAATGACATTTCGATACTGGCGTCTTTGGAAAGATATTCAATTAAACGATGAGCCACTTGGTAAGTGGAACCATCTCCTTTAGACACAGCACAGCAATATCCAATAAATCGCTTGATATTGATGTGCGTTGAGATTTTAAAGACATTAAAATGCCTCATATAGCCAGTAACTATACTGCAGCGTTGCCAGCATGTTACTTTTGTAACATTTTATGTTACATTTGATCCTGTCATGTTACTTTCATGTTACACGACTCAAAATGTTACTTTTACGTTACCTTTAGAATTTACTAGAAAAAAGTAGCGAAAAAATTCACACACTATAGTCATAAAAAAATACTACGCTGTGGAGTAGCTTAAAGTTGCCTTGTTATATTGAAAAGTAAGCATCACGATGTCAAAAGAATGTGACGATTTTTTGGAAGAATGGAAAAGAAGACTTTTATTTTTTGTCTCAGAAAGTGACATATTACAGTAACTATTAGTCTTTTACTAAAAAAAAAGTTTTTTTTCTTACAAAAAAGTTTTTTTTTTACATAAAAAGACTAATGTTACTTTTCACATCAAAATGTTACTTTTGATCTGTCTCGTGTTACTTTTGACTATCGGTCACTGGCAACACTGCTATACTGGCTACGTTTTCCATCACACCGAAGAAGCGAACTGCTTCACTGTCCGAACTAGTAGAGGTGCCAATACCACAGAGTAGATTAATGTTGATACTAGTTTTTTTTTATAGGAACGATTGATTTATTGCACATTGATACATACTCGTATACAGTGAAATTTGGTGTCGTAGGATATCACTAGAATAAATTTGATTATGTTTGAATTGGCTTTTTAAAACCACATCGATCGACAGATACATAGGAGGTACAGCAACAAATTCATGATTACCTATATGAACGTAACTCTACATATAGTTTGATCAATCATGCATGTGTGGCAGAGTGAAAATATTATGTGAAAGCAAATTACCACAGAGACCACGCTCGAGAAAACAGCTATTGGGGGAAACGGAACGGTGCCATAGGACATAAGCGTTATCTATATTGACGACTTGCAATACGTCGGCCAAATATACCGCTATTGTTGAAGATAACTTAAACTTTTATGTATGAAACGCAGCGTAACGTTGGGGGACCATTCCCTGTGTGTGCAGGGCATTGACTGCTGATACTCGGAGGGTCATAGTTTATGAATGAAGGGACAGCCCCAACCATTCATGGGCTCACCTTTGACTTGACCACGCATTAATTTAAAGTGTGTGGGACGCCAGCACGTTCTGCCAATATATTATACTATTGACTAAGCAGTAAGCAACACCACTTCATACGAGTATTCTTGCTTGATAGTTAATCATAATTATCATGCAATTTCAATTTTGTTATTCGTGCTCTGGACACAAGGTTTTGCTAAACATTTCCTTTGTTGTGCTAGGTAAAAATGTAATATTTTTGCGTTGTAACGTAAAGCCACCCCAGGGACTGAAAGGGAGCTCGTATACCTAATGAGGTCACACAGCTTGAGGCTTGAAGGGTGAACGTACAGCGATCGTTTCTTTGTCTTCGGCATCATGCATTTGCCCGGGTGCACTGTACCGCATATCGCAAGCAATACATATAATACATGTACTTATTTTGTTTTAAAGTGACTGAGTTAATGCTTGGCAGAAAACGTCATTGGCTTCGTTTAAATCTACTCTACTTATAGTGAACGTGATTATGTTGCCGTGCCTACGCTATTGTAAAAAGTCGATGATCCAGTGAATAATTTGCATTTTCCCTTCGATAATCGTCAAGTAGGATCTATTGTTCTCCTAAGTCATTTCATTTCTGTATGATGGCTGTGTTGACAGCTACTGTTATTAATTCGTTTTGTCTTTTTGTTGACTCTACACTTAAAAACATAAGGTATACAATTAAATACATAAGGTATTTAAAATGAGCTGATTACAAATACATTTGATATATACCTATTTATAATATGAATGCTCACTTGCTTGTGAAACTATATTTATAGCCGCTACATTATTACGCAGTAATCGCGATAACACACTCGACATAGCTAAATTACGGGAAATATTGCTAGGCATATTTCCGGTAATATTTATATCTAGTATTATCAAAATAGTTTTAGATTATAGACATTCTAATAGTTTTATGTTGAGAGTTGGACTGAGTGACATCGCACTGATGTAAATACGGCACGGTGCCAAATGTTGCATGTGTAGATCCCACTGTTAATCTATAGTTTGTCTGTTTATAGTCTCCTCTTGGTGGTTTTTCATGGTTACACGTGTCGGCGATTGATTCCAATTTCCTGAATAATAAATTTTAGGTAATAATTTGCTTTGTAAGGGACAAAGGTAGATCGTACAAAGTTCGCCCGGGACAGAATCTATGTTGAAGGGCCGCCCTTGCTTTCGAAATGGGACCGAAATGGTGCATCTACTAACTAGGTCAAGCTCGCTTGCGTTGGGTCGCCACGTGCTACTCCCCGCTACACTCCCCCGCTTTACGAAGCCTCGCAACGGCAAACATTGCCGTGATTCGATGCAGCAAGGTTCATTTTACATTGTAGGATTTGTACACAATCGACCTTGTCGAAGAGTTGATACACGAATCTCGTTTTGCTTTACTGGGTTATGTTAGCAAGTTGTGGACTCTGTGTCTTTCTGTTAGAGTAAGTAATAGCACGGTGCGATGTGCACTTGTCATTAACAATGGCTCGTTTACTGTAGTAAGGCTGTTGTGCTTCGTTGTTTTCTGTGGGACTATTACTGTAGTGTATTAACATTTAAAATTTAATGAATACTGAGCTTTGTCCCTCTAGCTAGAGGCACCATTTGCATTGAGAGTGGTGATAAAAGTCCACATCTAATAACTAATCATGTTAAGTCTGATAAATTCTCAATGTTTTTATATTATTTTTATCTATATACAATCTTGGCTTTTAATAAAGGGGAAGAATAACTTTCCTGTCCCTAACCCATATCTACAGTACCTATTACATGTTTTCTTTCAGAAAAGGGTCGTTATGCTCAATAAAATCTGACGGATCTTTGCCTTTGTAAATTTCCACCTTGACTAGCCTGTTTTATTGAAGTGTCTACGATTTACACCGGGAGATTCATAATTATATAAGTTCCAATTTGCTTAGTCATTCTAAAAAATTCTTTTAAAATTTTCATCCTGCAATCTAAGTAAGTCGCAAGAGATCTATTAGCCACCTAACGATGTCACTTGTTGTTAATAAAAAATACTCTTTATGAAGTGCTGTTTGGAGGCTGTCGTGAGTTCTTCTTTTTTTGGTATGCATCGCTGAGCAGTAAAGTTTTTTCTGGGTGTCTTATAGCTTCCAGTCACGGCAGTTCAACCTATAGAAATATTTGACTTCCGTATCTACATTCCGTATCTAAATTATTAAGCATCTGTGTATATAAGTTACTAAAATTTTCAAACGAACATCTTTCAACTATGGTTTGGCTTGGATTTTCATTTATAACCATGTCATTAAATTATTAGTAGGCTTTTGGGAAATAATTTTATGGTTCATTACAGTAAAACATTTTTGTATGTAGGTCAAATCAATTATTATGTTCGTATTGTATTTTATCTCACTATGATTATGCTTAAACACCGTTGCTATTATTGTTGTCTTAAGTTATTAAATTGACAGTCAATTTTACAATACGCATAATAACAATTCCATTACTCATGTTGCCAAATCTGTTTGTTGAACCATAGAAAATAGCGGGAATAAGTCAAAAGTGATCTGCTGAATCAGATTATGTATGGCAATACAGCGGAACGTAAACGTCTCCTTGAATAAGGTCGTGTATTCCGTTACAGCTGTCAATGTTTCTGCAACGATTAGCTAGAATGATAAATAAATAATTGTATGTACGTGTTCTTAGAATTCTCTACTTGTTTTTCTCTTCAGGACTAGCCTCATATTGAAATAAAATCATGAAAAATTATAAAGCTGAAACACACTTATATTTATGTTATGGGTATTTCTAATGTCAAGTTTAGATGATGATGAGGAGGACGATAATGGTCAAGGGAAAAATCTCTGTGACTGTTCTGCTTACTCTTTTAATTATTTACAAAGTGCATTTTAAATTGGCATAGAAAGATATACTTACTGTACATTGTGGCACTGGTGAACTTGAATTTATTATATTATTATTCATCTTTTGTCCATTTTCTGTCCATAATATAGGCTCTCCTTAGTTAGGGCTAGATAATGTGTATATGAATATTAATATTTATTTGCAAATGAAGCTATACATTGTTTACAAGTGCGTTGATTATATTTGTAGTCAGGTATTGTTTCTACACAATACGTAGGTCAGTCAGCAGTGTCAGGCATAAAGGTAACTTGTAAGTCGCTTTTTGAGAATAACGTTGTTGCTAGGAAAGATGTGTCTGTAATTTTCGATCGGAAGTTCCTTTGAATGTGGAACTTTAATAAAAGTTCCACAGCGATTCATCTAATTGTTCACATAGAATACGTGTGTTTATGAGCAAAGTTTTAGACTTTAGGCGCTTAGCACACTGGTAATAAGAGTTACTTAGGCGTAATGAAAAGAACTTTGATTTCTGATTGTGTCATCGACTACAGTGTTGTAAGAAGAATCAACCGTCTCATTTTATTGATCGATTCTATATACAATTCCTTTAGCTGTGTATTTTGTTCAATTCAGAGCTGCTTAACTAGTGTAATACATTTACAGAGGATCTCACGCAAGTAAATAACACCGCTTCTGTCGCCTCCTACCTTCACATGGTAGACAATGGTACTACAGGTGGTCATTTCCTGATGCAGTTCATTTATCAGTTAAACTCAGGCCGGTTCCCCCGACGCCCGAGTGTACTGGAGACTAAACGATAGTGGGATATCTCCCCACGAAATGATGCCTACCGATTAGAAATCCTCTAGAGGCCACTAAGGCTTGAGGCCTCACCGAGCTCGCTGTAAAGACTATCAGCGGCCAACAATAATAATTAGTCCCAAAAAAACTCCAGGGCGGTTTTTATATTGATGACATCGGTGTGTAGTAGATCTTATGACTTGCATACTCTTAAGTTTTTGTGTTGGCATGGCACTGCGAATTATCTGTGTGAATGTATCTATTGGCGAGTTTGTATATTGTTGCGTTACTCTGTAAGTTAGTAGTAGATATTATAGGATCACAATTCAAGATACGCGAGATTGGTTTTTTAAAAAAATATTCTTATTTAGTCTGTATAACTGTAAACCAAATTGCCTGCTTGTTGACCAACCTTATTACATAATTACTGATAGCACACATTTAATAATTTTTATAAAAAATATTATATTCAGTTTATTTAATGTTTGCTGGGTGCAATATTTATTTATCGGTAAACATGTTTGTAAATGTAGAAAATGCGATGTCGATGCCATCTGCTCTAAACAAAGGATTGTGTTATGTGCTATTTTGGATAGATAGCTAAATATTTTTCACGGCGACTAATTTATATTGTGGAAAATACCATTTGAAATGTGGTAGGTAGGGCATAGTGGCAGTTTTATCTACATGGTGAAGCAACCTAGCATACAGACGATCACAGCAAAGTCAATACAATGCTATGCTCTATATTTTTATTTATTCTGTATTATTATACTATCCAGCTTATTATAGATCTTGTTGGCAATAATGGATTTGCCCAATAACATACTTATACTTGTTTTGGTTGGATACTCTAGTGTTATTGTATATGCATCTATAGGCCACGGAGACAGCAAATCATCACGTAACCATGTGCTTGTTTTGTTGTAAACTATAATGATACCAAAATTAAACGAAAAAGTTTGTACTGAAGGAGTAATCCTGACACTCCTAATAAGAATAATATTAGTTACTTAACCGGGCAGTCTTTTTGACTAATGTTTCGTTAAGTTTTTTTTTAAATTTAGTTATCACATTTAGGTATCAACATATGATACCTAAATGTGGATACTTAATTACAAGTTCACATTTCTGGCCATAATACTTCAAAACAATGTCAATAACCACGTAGAAGAAGAGACCTTCGTTAGAATATTGTATACCTAACTCTTAATGATTAAGTAGAACGAATTGAAATCGTAAATTACTGTTATAAGATATTTTGTTTTACTAAAATATTATGCATTAGAAATAAATACTTAGTTTAAATTAAGCTAGCCATTAGCATAGTACTTTTGCGGCTCCATAGCACCACTATGCTCTAAATGCTCGCGCGCCGGTAGTCAGGGCTTGCATGCTGTATTCAAAGCATTCTCTCGCCGAGGCTTTCAACGAAAGCTTGTTGGCAGGACTTCGCCGTAACCGCAGAATAGTATCGCGCATGTGGCACGATTTTCCCGAAGCCATACCGGGATTTTATCGAAGACCGTATCTCCGAGCAGCCAGACGCGTAAGTGGTGTATGGGGCCGACTGTGGATCTGTTTAATGGATGGATGTTTTCTCTATTTGTTGTAAGGTGGGACGCAGGGCCCGGGCCGCCGACCCCACCTGCCCTACCTCCACTTACGCTTCTGGATGTATCGTACGTCAACACTCGACTACCCTAGCTAACAATAACAAGATCATGCTAATAAACAGGGCTCCCGGCTATACGCTGTCTCGGCAGTTCAACAATGATTCCCGTACTAGTCGGTAAAAACACAGAGGCTTCGTCTTGCGTGATAGCACAATGAACGGGTTTATTAAAATTTACATTATTTTCTTCGTCACGACTTAATTAGCACTTTATATTAATAACATGCTCTGTTTATTAGCATCTAGACTAGAGTACAGCGTTTTATGAATATATATTCTTTTATGTTTTCTTCTATTGTGTCTTTGACTCTTTCTCTGTTTGATTGTATTTCGTATTAGAAGTCGACAGGACATGGGTGTTGTGCTACTGTTGGGGCTCTATCTGGCGATTAAACGATCGTTTTCGTTGTGAATCTCATTCCACTCATAACTGACGACTTCGGGTATATACCGTCTCGAAACACATTCAAATTTACTGTGAATCTAGAAGCACGATTTCCATTTACTATCCTATTTTGGCGTGTTTTATGTATGTGTTACTTATATAAAATGTTTTATTAACACTCTCCCTTAGAATACTAAGTGATTACTGAGTAGTTATTTCACATTAACGCTTATTATGTTGATTTGTATCAATACCTCTCGCTTTGATGTCAATACTAATAACATAATTAAGATAAACCAATATAGATTTTCAGCTAAGTTTATTTGTGTAAGTAACGAATACGAGGGCGACACTGAAAGTTTTTAGAAGTGAACCGGATGAACTTGGATAAAACCAAAGTTATGTTCAATGAACATGTGATTCCGGAACCAGTTATGGTGCAGTTTGCTCCCCTCGATGTTGTTGAAGAGTATATTTATCTCGGGCAGTCTCTAAAACTGAGTAAAAACAATGCTGAGGTGGAGACCAATAGAAGGATTCGTTTGTGTTGGCCAGCATTCGGTAAACTATGTCAAGTTTTCTTATCGCCTATCCCACAAAGCCTAAAGACAAAAGTCTTCAGTCAGTGCGTCCTTCCCGTCATGACATATGGTGCTGAGACGTGGACACTCACTTTTCAGCTAGTACACAGGCTTAGAGTCGCTCAGCGATCTATGGAGAGGGCCATGTTCGGAGTTTCTCTGAAGGATCGAATTCGGAATGAGGTGATCCGACAGAGAACTAAAGTCATCGACATAGCCCACCGAATTAGTAAGCTGAAGTGGCAGTGGGCCGGCCATGTTATCCGCAGAACTGACGACCGTTGGAGTAAGCGGGTACTTGAGTGGAGACCACGGATCGGCAAGCGCGGTGTGGGACGTCCTCAGGCTCGGTGGAGTGACGATCTCCGCAGAGTGGCTGGCAGCAACTGGATAAAGCTAGCACTGGATCGAGCCAAGTGGGGTTCGTATGGAGAGGTCTATGTCCAGCAGTGGACTGTTATGGGCTGATGATGATGATGATGAGGCTAGCAAGTTCTTGCTGCAAGTTTTGTGACAGCGTTATATGCACGCGCGAGTGAAAAATAATTACCTCTCCCTCTTACGCATAGCTCTGTCTCAAAACTTGCATCAAGAACTTGCTAGTCTAAACCACACTTTACATTCATATGTCATTTGTTTTACAATTTGGCGGCGAATTGAAAATTGTCTGAGTCACGTCAGCAATTTAACGCGAGGAAATTTTCGTGCAATTATTTTAAATGACTTTCGATGTCATTTAAGTCAACAAGAAGGTTTTTGATAGACTCCGATTGGCCTTTCATGATGAAGCCCCGTCTTGTGCCACTGTTTACAACTGATTTATGGAGTAAACGTGCTCGTACTAACGTACCGATGATCTGCGTGAGGGACAGCCTTCTATTGCGAGGACTATAGATAACATCAGTATTGTGCGGCGTATCATACAGACTGACAAAAGAGTGATCTATCAGCAGATTCGGACAAGCTTAGATCGGTCAAGCATCGGTATGAGTCAAGTGCATAAAATCCTCCATGAACAGTCAGCGGTCAGGAAGTTTTGAGCCCGGTAGATACCTCATTATTTGACCGAGGGCCAAAAACTCCGTCGTGTTGATTGGTGAAATGGTTCAAAGATTCAACGGAGGTGACCAAAATGTTTGACATATTAGGTTGGGGAAAAAGTCTTTTCGCATTATAGTATGTATGAACTTGTAATAAAATGTCTTTGGCTGTACTATTTGCATCTGGCTGGTTTTGGTATCATTAAAAGTTTAGATTTTAAAAAAGATAATTCCAAATTTAAATTAGGAAAATGTGTGTTTTTCATTTGTTTTTCGTACTGTCAAGATGAGTGAAACTAATAAATAAATTCGATACATTTTAAAATTTTACTACAAAAAAGGTAAAAATGCAACGCAAGCCGAGAAAAAAATCTGCGATTTTTATGGACCTAGTGCAGTGTCTGTGAGAGTAGCACAAATTTGGTTTAAGCGTTTTCAATCCGGAAATTTTGATGTCAAAGATGTACGTCGCTTTGGTCGCCCTATTACGGATAAAATTGATGCCATTTTTGAAAAACTGGAGCAAGATCGGCATATCAGTAGTTACGACGTAGCTGAAGAACTGGGAATTGACCACAAAACAGTTTTGGCGCATTTAAAAAAAATTGGTACACAAAAAAGCTCGATATTTGGGTAATCCACGAGCTCACTGAAAGAAACCTTTTGAACCGTGTACTCATTTGTGATTCTTTATTACGACGTAATGAAACCGAACCATTTTTGAAGAAGCTGATCACTGGTGATGAAAAGTGGATCACGTACGACAAGAACGTGCGAAAAAGGTCGTGGTCAAAGGCCGATCAGGCTTCACAGACTGTGGCAAAAACCCGGGTTAACTCGCAACAAGGTGATGCTGTGTGTGTGATGGGATTGGAAGGGCATTATGCATCATGAGCTGTTACCACCAGGCAGGACCATCGATTTTGAACTCTACTGCGAACAACTGATGAGATAAAAGCAAGAAGTTGAGACAAAGCGGTCGGAATTAATCAACAGAAGGGGTGTGGTTTTTCATCATGATAACGCTAGACCTCACACATCTTTAACCACTCAGCAAAAATTAAGAGAGTTTGGCTGGGAGGTGTTAATGCATCCGCCGTATAGTCCTGACCTTGCACCTTCAGATTTCCACCTATTCTCTAGGCAGTGTCAGGTTAACATCACGAGAGGACTGCCAAAACCACTTGTCGCGGTATTTTGATCAGAAGCCCCAAAATTTCTATAGCAATGGGATCATGTCCCTACCTACAAGTTGGCAAAAAGTTATCGAACAAAATGGTACCTACATACTTTAGTTAAATGTAAATAAACTAGTAATTAAAATATAATAAAACTAGAAAAAATTTTCTAGTTTTATTATATTTTAATTACTAAGTAATTTTTCAAACATTTATAATAATGTTAAAATAAAAAATTAAGAGTAAATAAACTATATTAAAAAATGTTTTAAATTTTCTTAAAAAATGCAAAGAGACTTTCCTCAACCTATTACTTACAGGTGTCGAAAGTTGGATACTGTTGTGATCCCGAAACCAAAAGAGAGTACTCAGTAAAAATATGGTGGCCTCGATCTTCGGAAGAACAGGTCATTACGCCACAATTGTTTTAGAGGATCATAAAATAGTTACTTACTGGATAGAAACATGTGCACGTAAATATATTCCATAAAATCCTGTAATATCATGTTTTCAGTGAATAAATGATTATCTTAAATGATTATCTTATAGTGGTACACTAATAATTGTTTGCCACTTGTCTTGGTAAAAGTTCAGGAGAAACGACCTCACAGTATGATCCTCCTTCACCACGACAACGCTTCATCGCACACCGCCAGGCGAACGATCGACTAGAGGCAGCAGTGGCTGCGTTTCGAAAGGCCGCCGAGGAAATACCCCTAAGGAGGACGAGTGGGCAAAGTGCTTTTTTCAATGGTTCCATCGGATGCAGCGATGTATTGGTTTGAATGGACACTATATTGAAAAGGTAAAAAACTAATTACTTTCTAGTTTGCTCAGTTTTTGATTTTCTAAGAACTTTCAGTTTGACTCTTGGATGTTGAAATGGATTATTTTAAGAAGCCCAATCATCCTCATCAATCATCATTTTTCAAACTATGTTTAAAGATTTTGATAGAATTTGTTTAGACTTATCTGCAGCGGAGTCTTAATCAATATTGTGAGATCGCACTGTCGGATAAATGTTATGCTTGTTTGGACCATTGCTTGGAGTTGGCAAGACGGTGAGTCATTTGTGCGGTGATACGTTTCCATGATGGGTTACACGCGTAAACAGGGCTGTACATTCATTTCTTTATCAGAATGATTGTTCCATTTTATTTATGTTATGACTTAAAGATGTAAACATGCTCTTAGTATTTTGTGAAGAGGCAGGGGAGTTGTACAAGGTGGTTAGTTAGGTCCACTCTATGTGAACGTTGAAGTTTGTATGATGGATGATATAATAATCTTGGATGTTCCCATCCCTAGTATGCCGCGGTGCAGGTGCAGAGGGCAATGTTCTTGTAACGATTGCGGCTAATTTTGTCTATATGCTGCGAATATGTGCGCTATTTACCGCCGGGCGTGCATTGTTCGTGCGTTCGTCGCGCCCGTTAGCACAAAGAACGCTGTCGGGGTATTTGCATCTTTTTAACCTCTGTGGTAAAAAATATTGGCTGAACTGTTAAGTTCACTGCCAATGGTGTGTTCATGAAAAGTGCATAGAGTTACACATCATCCTGACAAAACAAATTTTGGTAGTACTAAGGGTATTCGGCCGCATGATACAAAACTTTGTTTGTCCAATGGTTAGGGTCACTAATTCGGGCAGTCAGCGCGTGCTGTTTTGGTTTCCACCCATCTAGGCTTTTCTTTTTAACCGACTGCAAAAAAGGAGGCGGTTCTGAATTTGTCTGCATTCTTTTGTTTATGTGAGGGTATCGTATCTTCATAAAATCTTTAACGATTTCAGACTTTTTTCTATGAGAAGGAAGCATGCTACTGGTTTGTTTACATTTTAATTTAATGGTGATCAGTTCAACTTTAAGGCCTTTAGAGATAAGGAAAGGAACCCCTCAACCAACAACAGTCTAGGCATTGTAAAAATACAATATAATCATAAGAAATAGAAATAAAGAAAACGATGAAAAAATCGTATACTCCAGGCGGGAATCGAGCCCGCGTCTTCTGGTCAACACAAGAAATTCACGTAACTGACATTGAGTCCAAAATTAGATGTGTAATTCTGTACGGTTTGTGTGTACTTACTTCACAAATTAATCCTGTTAAAAGACACAGGCTAGTTTTGATTGTGTTAAGTTGTAACAATTGGTACGTCATTCCGATTAGTCGACGCGTAGGCTAACGTTCAGGGTCTTTGCTGGAAACACGGAGACATTAAATACAATGGTTGGGAACTTCGCGAGTTCCACCTTGGCATTTATCAGTTTGTCACAACTCCGCCCGTGTTCATATCTGATAGACCAACACACTAAAGTTTTTATCTCTTTTGATTGCCTTTGATTCGAGCTACAATATCATTACAATTAATGAATGTTTATAATAATCTTGGTTAGCGATGGCAGGTTCCATCTCATTTAATAATTATACGAAGTGCCAATTTCTTCTGGACAAAATTTTACATTAAGTGATAAAACCGTTTCATCGCCGTAAATCTATACTTACGCAAAAACTATATTCAGATTACTATTTTGATCTAGAAGTGAATTCATTAAAACTGTTTGAAAATCAACCTTAAAGTCATATTATACATAATTATAGAAAGTAATTTCTCAAAAATACTTATATTTTTGTAATCTTCTCATCATAAGTCATCATCTTAATAGAAGATATTGGTCCTTCGCCGTCGACATGGAGATGTTGTATCGCTCATAAATATATCTTTGTATTCCGTCTTTGTTAAAATAGGCTATGTCCTTTAGTCAAAAGTTACTAACATAGACTGGAATGTGTCGTGGCTCATGAACACGCGGAAACATAATTATAAATGATAATTACTCTATCATTTCTGCAGTATCGAAGGTCCTGAGTAGTCAAGACGTTCAGGATAGGGGGCCGATGAACTGTCCTTTCTTGTTGGTTTTCGATGTTTTATGATTTTGCGTTTGCTATAACCAGGTCAACCGAGATTAGTCCTCCAAATTTCCTCATTAATTAAAATATTAATTTAAACCATTTCATATTTTTATGATTAGGTTCAAAGATTGTGGTTTTCTTGAGTACCGTGAATGTGTTATAGTATTTATATAAATTACACACTACACACGTGTAGGATATTTATAATATTCTTTATATTATTGTCGGTTATGGTCAGGCTTTGTTTTCCGAGTCTATTATTTGTCACGGTATAATATTAGTTTTTTCGTACCTCTTCCATTGGTCATCTATTACGACACAAGGTGATCCGCCTGCGTCCGTTGATCTAGTGTTGTTTTGTTATGTACATACCGAAGTCGTTAACCTGGTGTTGCGTTGTACGCATACGCACTTCCCGTGCTGCGCTGACGCATCATATTCAAAATTGACGATTATTTTGATAGTGATAAGGTTAACGTTGATTCCCTTTTCGTTGATTGTAACATCTTGGAGAAGGTTCAGAAAATATTTTGAGAAAATGTGAACGGGTTGAGATGACTTAAGTCGATTACAAAGTTTATCCATTTAAATTATAACATTATCTTTAATTTTAATGATAATATTACAGTTTGTGTTCAAGTATAGGTAATTGTAGCGTAGTTTTTTCGAGAGGCTGTCCTTGTGATAGACTAATCGCACTGCGCACAATAACGTTGTTTCAGTCTGTACAATAATCGACCCTAAACCTAATCATTTCAATTTAAATTCCAACGTGAATCGTTGAGCTTGATTCTTGTTTAAAATAGATATATTCGCTGAATTTAATCAGTTATTGTATATGTTAGTAAGAGCTACTGCGAATGTTTTAAGGTCGTCAACACGATTGACCTTGCTTGAAAATTAGCCGGGATTCGTATTCGTCGTAGTGATTTGGCTCGATTTCAAATCCTTCTAGAACATAAATTTTACGAAGGACTATGGCAACACTTTTTAGGCTAGAGTGCGCTTGGATTATGATTCCAAGGGAGTATGTCCTGTCGTCAAGCGAAATATGTACACCAGTAGTTTCTTTACATTTATCGTTATCAAACACTAACAAACATGTTATTGATATTTTTGTCAAATCACGGCAAATGACTCAACACCACCTGTTCTGAAGCGGTAAGAAGAGTCCATATACGAAGACAGCTAGTGCAGCTTAAACATACTGTTCTAGCCGCCTCCGTCTTACCGGCGCATAAGGTGCCTTTTCACGCATCTTTTGAATGAAGGCATGTTAAAGGAAGTAGGGAACACATGTGCTGGCAAAGGATTCCAAGTTTTGGAAGTACGACAAAGAACTAGTTTCTTAACTTCTTTGTGCGTAAGTTGAGGTGGAGATAGTAAATTGATGATTCCGAAGACCGGCACGTGAGCTCCTGAGTAGGAAGGGGAAAGGTGGGATAAGGTCGAAAAGCTCTTCAGAACACTCCACGATAAAGCCGATAGAACGTGCTAAGCGATGCAATATGTTACGACGCAATTGCATAGGCTCTAGCTAGGCTATTCGCGACCTCTATATCGTCAATGATACGGACGCCATGACGCTGCAATCTGTCCAGTACATCGTGGAGGTACTTGTCGGAGCCATCCCACAGTGAGTGCGAGCAATGTTCAACACAAGACAGGACCTGAGTTTAGTAAAGCAGGCTTAATTGGTCTGGCGTGAAAAATGAAAATGCAAATGAAAAGTTGATGGAGCTCTTTGCTGAAAGAGTAGTGCCCTGAAGAGAGCGAAGGGGAAGAAACGGTGACATTTTGGCTGTGAACGCGCACATCTGTGTTTTCTTAGCATTGAACTTAATAAGATCGTTAGATTCAGATATGAGGTTCAACACTGTTGAGCTTAATGGTAAGTTTCTCTCACTTTCAACGCGCCTAGCCCCTGTCCCGTAATATCCACCATGTAACTGTCATCCCGCACAGCAATGAATGTTACCTAATGGAAGCATGTCATTGATATGAAAGAGAATGAGGGATAGAGCAGAGACTTGTGGTCACTAGCATGAACTCCGAAGCGCATCCATCAACGAGGACACAGATTCTCCGCTCATGCAGGAAGTCGGCGATCCAGTTGCAAAGCTGAGCGGGAATATCGTATGACGGGAGCTTGGAGAGAAGAGCCCTGTGCCAGACCCGATCAAAGGCTTTGGCAATGTCAAGGCTAACAGCCACTGACTCACCATATTTGTCTACAGCTTCACCTCAGACATACAATAAATACGTTAGAATATCACTCTTAGACCGTTTCGGCCGAAACCCATACTGTCGATCATTGATTAATGGGTGATCTTCTGGATGTCAGACCACCTGGTTATTTAAGATCCGTTCCTGAACCTTGCGAATAGCCGACGTGACAGCTATTGGGCGGTAGTAAGCTGGGTCTGATCGGTCTTCCTTTTTTGGGACCGGTTGCACATTAGCCTCTCTCCATGATTCCGGCACACACCCAGAAGAGAGAGAAAGACGGTATAGCCGCGTTAAGACTGGAGACAACTCTGCTGTGTATTTTTTGAGTTGCCATCAGGTCCACTAGCTTTCCGGAAGTCGATTGACCGATATCGGGCACTGTGTGGCCACAATCGGAGAGTGTAGGTGCTGTGAATTGCAGTCATCGATTCGGGAGTGAGAAGCGAAGAGTTTTACTCTTGCGGCTTGTGTTCCGTCAGAACATTTCAACGGGGGCAGCGAGGGTTTGCAGAAGTTGGACTGCATGGCTTTGGCCTGACGCCAGTAGCTACGGCTTCCCGTAGGTTGCGAAAATATTTATTGGCCAACTCGTGCAATGCGCTGTGCATCCGCTCTGATAAGGGCCCTTTTCCTATCCAGTAAATTCTAGAAATTGTAGTAATATATGATTGTTAAGTACAAAATTACGCAATGTCTTAATCGTTGTGTCAAATCAATGTCAAATACATACAATATTATCGGAGAATGATTATGGTTTTGTTCGAAGTGGGTAGTAAACAGTTTCAGATAAGTTTTGCTATTGTCAGAATCACAGAGCGTATTGTGAACGGCTGTACGAGGTCGCTGATCATCCGACCTCGACGGTGTCGTAATGTCGACCAGTCCCTGACAACTGAGGATGCGCTAGTACTTCCACGGTTCGAATTTAGGTCAAAGACGTATCAACGACATTACGCTTTTACTTTCAATCTGATACAGTGACAAAGAAACATTATTTAGCGAAAAGTAAAATTGCAATCTGTAAAAAAAAAAAAATTTTGAATTGTGTGAAATTTTCCAAAAGAAGTAATAGAAGTGAAATTAGATCTGATATTCGGAATCGATATTGGTTTTCCATAGAACTCTAAACTTTATAGACTTTCTTTCCTCATAGATATTGCTTGCATGTAACTAAAGCATCTTAATTTGGGTGTAGTCTAGTTTCTCTGTTTCTCTCCATCTCTTTTCCTTTCTCGTCTCCTCATCGTTTTTGTTGGTACTTCCAGGTCATGGCAAGACACACAAGGACGCGGCGAGCGTGCGGGCGACGCACCCCATACCTGCGTCGTGCGGGCTCTACTACTTCGAGGTCCGCATCGTGTCCAAAGGCAGGGACGGCTACATGGGCATCGGACTATCGGCACACGGCGTCAACATGAACCGCTTACCTGGTAAGAAAATTCAGCGGATTACAAAGAAGCCGAGTGGTCTGTGCCCCTTACTATACTGGCTACTCGGTCCCGGGTTTGAACGGGGTTAGTAGGAGCAAATGTTTGTATGATGAGTACGAGCATTTGTTCACGAGTCATGGACGTTTATATGTTGATTTAGTATATTTCTAATATTTATATACAAATTATTATCAATATTTATTTATCCATTATCTAGTATCCATAACAAAAGCTCTTAATGATGGTTACTTTAGGCTAGATAATATGTGTGAGAGTATGAATATTATTATAATATTATTATTAAGGAGATTTACAAAGAAATTCAGTAACTCGTTTCTTTGTCGTACTTGATGTGTGATCGTCAGCATATATTGTTTCCTGCTATCGTTTCACTAAAAAGTCAAACAAATATCCGGAATTTCCCATACATGGGTTTACTAGGTGGTAGACCCATATGTAGGGTCACCTGGGTAGGTACCACCGCCTTTCTTATTTCAGCCGTGAAACAGTTCGCTGTGTTTCGGATTGAAGGGAAAGGCAGCCAGTGTAAATACTGGGCATGGACGGCATTTCATCTTAGGCCTCAGGGTGACAACGCACCTGCAATAACAAGTGCTTTTCCTTGCTATTGCAGGTGTCTATAGGCGGCGGTAACCGCTAACCACCAGGTGGGCCGTCAGCTTGTTTGTCATCTAGTTGTATAAAAAAAAAATACTTAGATGACTTAATTATTCCAGTTATTTTGATTTAAATACCAAACTATCGATTTTAAATGTTTTTTTAAGGGAACAAATGGCAACTATTCCGCATCGAACAAAAAAAGAATCACGTAACATAAATCTCGACGTAATCGGTGCACATACATAAAATACATACCAACCGAACTGCGAACCTCCTCCTTTTTGAAGTCCGTTAAAATGCTTTTTACCACCTAACAATAATCCCTCATATAATGCATCAAGGCGTTTGTTTGGCAATAATTATTATCATGAGTTAATAAAATAAAAATATTTTACCTCGTTTTGCTTTATGAACCTATATTACCAAAAATGATTTCCCCTTCCAATCAATCATTTCTCTTCCTACAGTCACGAGCTCACGAGCAAAAATATGAAGCCAATTTTGTTTCACAGTTTCTGTGGCTCTTATTGCTAAGGTGATAAGGACGTTTGTTGGTATTTCAAAGTGGGTATACATTTATTGCTCGTGACTTCGACGGTGTTATGAATATAAAATCGATTTAATACCCAGTGGTGGTTAAAACCAAACGGAACTATGATAATATCAATGTGGCCTGTCATTAAGATTATAAATAAAGTTGTTGGTGTTGCCATTTAAAATAAAATTCCTATTAAGTACCAACTTAGCGTTTCGTTACTGTAAACAGTAATAAATTGGGGACGTAATTAATACCTAATCTATAACTGAAATATATGCATGAATATTATTTAAACTACTTTATCTCTTACTTTTACTCTCTATATTTTATGGTGCAGACAGCGCCACGTTAAATGTAGTTTAACGTAATAAGTAAGTGTTTCAGAATCATCTTTATTATTTGTATCTGTATGAAAGTCTTGAGGGGAAAAAGTGCATTGTTTTATTGCCTTTATCATCTCGGGCAGGATGATGATGGACCTGTGTGTGTGTGTGTGTGTGTGTGTGTGTGTGTGTGTGTGTGTGTGTGTGTGTGTGTGTGTGTGTGTGTGTGTGTGTGTGTGTGTGTGTGTGTGTGTGTGTGTGTGTGTGTGTGTGTGTGTGTGTGTATGTATGTATGTATGTATGTATGAATGTGTTTGTGTGTTTGTGTGTGGGTGCGTGTGTGCGTGCGTGCGTGCGTGTATGTAAATAAGAAAGGCGGTGGCACAGTCGACCACAGAAGTAGCTGAACACTTTAGTACCATGTCACACCGATCTTGTGCACGTATTTCATAGTTGCTACCGTACTATATTGACGCTAAAGTCGTTTCTAAATCGAACAAACTGGAAAAATTAAGTCGTCTACGTATGCTAAGTTGCGGATATTTGCTTTCCTATGAATTTTTAACCGACTTCAAAAAAAGAGGAGGTTATCAATTCGTCTGTATGTTTTTTTTAACCGCCTTCAAAAAAAGGAAGAGGTTATCAATTCGTCTGTATGTTTTTTTTATGTTTGTTACCTCAGAACTTTTGACTGGGTGAACCGATATTGATGATTCTTTTTTTGTTCGATGCGGAATAGTTCCCATTTGGTCTCATAAAATTTTTTTGAAAATCCTTTTGGTAGTTTGGTTTTTAAATAAAAAAAACTGGTAAAATTAAGTCGTCTACATATACGAAATTGCGGATTTTTGCTTTCCTATGAATTTTTTGTGAAATGATACGATAGTAGAAAACAATATAAGCTCACGGTCACCCATCTAGCTTTGACCGTCAAAAGTTATCACTAAAAATTATGAAAAAAAAAATTTAAACAAAAATTAAAACTGACTCCACAAATCTGAAAAGGATAAAATAATTAAATTTTAGTAGGTACTCATCCCCTAGGAACATATTTTTGGAGTTGGTGCTAAGTTGTTTCCAGAAACCATAGATAGTGATGCACCGATATTTAACCAGACGGCTGTGACATATATAAATCCTCATCTCAGATATTGAGATTGGTTGTCCTGACTTGTGTAATGAATGCAACGGTGTGGGCGGGCCGTTATTGCAGGGCTTTTACACAACACGTGACACGTGTATATAGTTATATTCACAGTTTTTATGTACCTAGTTTTCTTTATTTTATAATCAGTAATAGTGGTCGCCTGCGGCTTCGCCCGCTTCGATGGCCAACATACCTCTCTTTAAACTTAAATACAATACCTTGTATAACTTACATTTTTATTCAGATTCATTTTGTGTCCAGGTTGGGACAAACATTCGTACGGTTACCACGGCGACGACGGGCACTCGTTCTGCTCGTCCGGCACCGGCCAGCCGTACGGGCCCACCTTCACAACTGGAGACGTGATCGGTTGCGGAGTCAACCTCGTCGACAACACCTGTTTCTACACAAAGAACGGACACCACCTCGGTATAGCATTCAGGGGATTACCGGTGAGTGAAGTCATGTCATTGGTGTTGTATGTGCAGTCAACAGCTATAAAAATGTTAACTTTTGATAGCTGTTATGTGGCTACGGTCCGGTATGCACAATTGGTACCGATAACGCGCTTACAATTGGTACCGATAACGCGCTTACAATCGGTCCGAAATGAACGTATTCGTGTCAACAAGGGTAATGTGACTATTAAAATTTTATTTTATTATTTTTGGTTTTAATTTATTATAATCTTGAACCATTATTGTTAGATACATTTTTTGTTTGTTTATAATTTATTTTCTGTTGTTTGGGTGCATTCCGTAAGCCTGCATGTGATTGAATAAACAAATAAATAAATGTGATGTTATCGGCGTGAGTAAGATGTGCTAACGCTGCTCACGAAAAAAGGTAGCAAAACGTGTGCGCAAACGTCAAACTCAAATTATACGCTTAAATTAAAATAGAGTCTGTGAAAACCGTTAAGACTGCTAGTAAATATTTGTCTTCTACAAAAACTTACGCAATTTACTCATTGTTGAAAACGATAAAATATTAGAACGTTTTATAATTGGCATCGACAGGAGTACACACTAATGCTTTCTTGGTCCGAATTGTTTACAAAAACAGTGCATAAAGCAACTTATCCAATTCCAATCCAAGCCACCAAGCTCCTCCGAGCTGCAAGTCTTACTAAAATTTGTTAGCAGTTGCGATAGTTTGTTTACTAAAACTTATTATACTTCATTTCACATGTCAGTAGGAATCAATAACATTTTCAAAGCAAATGGACTATTCCATGTATGTAATACATAGATGTTTAAGGAAAATCTTGTATATATGACAAGATGGCCACATCGAAACATCGTTGTGTTCGATTATATTGTGCCCCAGTAAAAATAAATTCTGTGCCACAGATTTCGTAATTTTAAAGTGCTTACAGATATATCTGTAAAATAATTAATAAATAGAGGTGTTTATTTAGTCTTTGAGAAACATAATTGTTGTATTTATGCAAACCAACTCTATTTTCTCAACCCTAAATATTATAAATGCAAAAGTGAGTTTGTTTGTTACACTTTCACGCCTAACGCATTAAACCGATTCAGATGAAATTTCGTATGGAGATAGTTTGAGACCCTGGGAATATAGAATACTTTTTGAAGCAACGACCGACATCCACGCGGTAGGAAGCAGTACTACAATAAAATAATTTTTTATTCACAATCTATTTTTGTTCATCGAAAATAGTGTGTGATATGTAAAAATCTAAAGAGTCACCTGACTCATGAGAATTGAAGAAGACTAAAGAAACAATTACAAATAAAGAGAGAAAACGATGAAAAAATGCTCTAGGCGGAATTGAACCCGGGCGGGAATTTTCTTTATTTGTTATTGTTACAATAAAGTGTGCGTTTCCATCATCATCATCATCAACAGCCTATATACGCTCCATTGCTGGGCACAGGCCTTCCTACATGGGAGAAACACACGAGGAATTTGGGCCATAACACCACCACGCTGGCCCAATGCGGGTTGGTGGGTATTAGAGATAGTTAGTTCCACCTTTTTCGTAGCACATAAGTTTTTGATAGTTTCTGTTAAAAAAAAGATTTGTATTGTCACTCTTCTTTAGTCAATAATTTTATCTGTCACAAGAAAGAAATACAATTTTACTTTTTTAAGTGTATTTCTCGTGTTTTTCTTTTCTGAACACCCCATTCCGTTCTCATCAACAACAGTTGGTTTAAACGGTGAAGTAGGCAACGTTTAAACGCATCAAAAACATTAAAATTCGATTTAGAGTATAGTAGTGTCGATAGTTGAGGACGCGCCTGCCTGGTTGCAGCCCAACCTGTACCCGACGGTGGGCCTGCAGACGCCGGGCGAGGTGGTGGACGCCAACTTCGGGCAGCAGCCGTTCGTGTTCGACATCGAGGACATGCTCCGCGAGCTGCGGGCGCGGACCCGGCGCGCCATCGACGAGGTCCCGCTGCCCGACGAGACGCAGTGGCAGCAAGTCCTGCACAGGTACACACGCCCATTAACCCGTCAAGCATGACATTCCAGACACAATTGATTTGTCTATTGTCATCGCCCACCGGTGGTATATTGCCGCTTTACAGATTAAAGGCCTACGCACACCGGGACGGCATGGCAAGCGATTCAATTTTTTACTAATGGAAATTCAAACGTATCGATACAGAAATACGACATAAATTGCTATGCTTTAAAATGATGCCGTGGCATTGAAAGGCATTTCACTGCACGGTATTGGAAGACGAGCGACGGGCTTCCGTAGCGGGATGCCGTGGCGTACTGCGGTAGGCGCTCGTTGTGACATACCGTGACATAGACTAGGCGGGTGCGGCGGCGGGGGTAGAGAAGCGGGGAAAATCTTCTATCCCTCTTTCACCTGTGCACCTTTTTCATCTGCAATAATCGATACCAACACCAAATCCCAATCTACCATTTTAAAACTGAGGCACATCAACACTCTATCAACACTCTATCAACTGAATACTAAAAGTTTATCGGGCAGCAGGAGTTGCTGAGACGTGCTTTGTCATGCCGCGGCACGCCGTGGCAAGGCGCTGGAATGCCGCGGTGTCTAAGCGGCTAGTGTGCGCCTCACGTGTGTGACTCACGGCAAAATCCCTAGCCATTCCGTCCCGGTCTGCGAGGCCTTAAAGTGGCTGTCGAGAGCAGGCATAACACTGAATGGCAAAATATACTGGGAGTAAGGCACTTGGAGTAGTGTCTAGGCTGTTGATTAAACGCCGGCGTTAAGACGGCTCAAGGACAACTAGCCAAGTCATTGAGCGCAAAGCTTAACCAGATGGCTGAATGTCGTGTCAGCCATCTGGTGAAATCAGCCACTTAATTGGACGCCTAGGTAGGTCATTTAAATCGACGAGCTTTTCTGTGACTGTTTGTGTGATTGGTAGGTTCAACGTTATTTTATGACCACTTATAATTAAACTCGTTTTGGTTATAGGTGGTCATAAAAAATAACCTTGGACCTAGCATTCACACCAAAACTCTTCAGTACAAGACGATCCGCCTAGGCGTTCAATTGAGCTGACTTTCAAGTCGGCAAGTCTAGTTCAATTAACATTTAATTACATGCCGGCGCTTAACCAACGGCCTAGTCATCCAATTAAGGGGATAATTTGATCAGATGGCTGCGATAATATAAACAATACAAACCAGTAGCGCAGCGCCTTTAATTTCGTTAAGGTAGGAGCAAATGTTTGTATGATGAGTACGAGCATTTGTTTACGAGTCGTGGAGTTTATATGTTTAATTAGTATATTTCTAATATTTATATACATATTATTATCATCATAATTTCTCCGTTATCTAGTATCATAACACAAGCTTATAATGATGCTTACTTTGGGCTAGATTATAGGTGCTAGTGTATAAAAAAAAATTGAGAAGCAGAACAATAATAAAGATACAATCTCTAGCTAATGCGAATCAATATTATTAAATTAAACTGGTGATCTTCAAACGCCAGAACTGATCCTCATAATTTATAGCCAAGGACCATCTTGCTCACGTCAGCGTACAGTAACCGGCCTTCTTGATAGGTATTGGCCCATTCTGCGCTAATGTGAAAAAGAAATTAATATTTCAAATATATTCGATTGTCAGAATTATTCTAGACTGTGTGAGAGAGAGATAGAGAGACTCGAGCCGAGGGGCCACGCGCGACGGCCGGTTGCTATACATTTAAGGAAATACAATATTATACAGCATTGTTTGTAGCAGCTAAAGAAATATAAGCGATCGCAAGATTCCCCGGTGTTTGATTGCGGCGCAAGCAGGGTCGCGACAGTACCTATTCAGATAGGGTTCCCTAATCAGAGTTTGATTTGTGTGTTCCTCAGGATGGTATCAATGTACCTGGTGCACCACGGCTACTGCGGCACGGCTCAGGCGTTCGCTCGCGCCACCGCCCAGCCCATACACGAGGACATTGCTTCTATCAAGAATCGACAACGTGAGTGTATTAATACAATAATACATTATTTGTTGAATTAGGTATAGATAGTAAAGGTTTGTATGGGGATTGGGGCAATTCAATACCGCCTTTTTTATAGTTTATAATAATTTACTAGCGACCCGCCCCGGCTTTGCACAGGTGCAAGGCTTATGTAAATATTATGCATGTATTATACATATAAACCTTCCTTAAGAATCACTCTATCTATTAAAAAAAACCGCATCAAATTCCGTTGCGTAGTTTTAAAGATCTAAGCATACATAGGGACAGACAGACGGCGGATAGCGACTTTGCTTTATACTATGTAGTGATTGATTTCAACAAACTGCCAAACTACGCATGCAGTTTGTCGGCAGCAGTTCTCGTCTTAAACATTTAGTTGCAAGAAATAAGCTATGTTAGTTACAACAAACAATACAACAAACGGTCTCAATACTCGATTCACAGCCACAGGTCACCTTACTAGGATTTGGCCGCTGCTTTTATACAACTAGATGACAAACAAGCTGACGGCCCACCTGGTGGTAAGTGGTGACCGCCGCCTAAAGACATCTTGTAACGTTACACGTACATGTTTGCCAAAAATTGCCAAAGAAGGCAATTGTTTTAGATATTTCGAGTTTGCAGAATAGCATATAATAACGCTGAGAGTACTTCTGACACCCCAAAAACTGCCAACCTTTTTGACCTTGTAACCCACATCACCCTGCTACCAAACTGCCGAACCCAGGAGGACGAAGCTGTCGACTAACACCAACGGACTAGCACAGGAGAGTACTCTGGACAGACTCGTATGCAAAGTAATCAGACGGGCCTTCAGCCCACGCCCAACTTTTTTTTTACATTTTCAAATTAACTGTAATTTGCTTAAAATATAATTTTGTTGACTTGGGGCTGTTTTGTTTTATTACCGAAGCCCCAAACGTCACAATCTGCAACTAAAAGGAAAAAATCAATTGGTATTTCTTAGTTTCTATGTACCTATATACTTGCGAAAGACAGAAAGCAAATTGTTACCAGCATTAAATACAGACCATTATTTCCAGTAGGAACCAGTAGGACCCTGAAAATGGTTCTTCGAGCCAGTAGGACCCTAACAGGGAAAATAATATAAATTTATTACGATAGCACTATCGCAAAGTGGTCGCGTTCTTTACGGTTTCAGAGAAACTTTCTCCCTCGTACGCTCAGGTTGTGGAATGAGCTCCCTGCAGAGGTTTTCTCAAATGAGTACAGCATGGGGTTCTTCAAAAAAGGCGTGAAAATGTTTTTACAGGGTCGGCAACGCGCAAGTGATACCCCTGGTGTTGCAAGCGTTCATAGTCTACGGTAACCGCTTACCATAAGGTGGGCCGTTTGCTTGATGAAAATGAAAATATCTTTATTCAATTAGGCCCCCCAAGTAGCACTTTCGAATCGTCAAAAAACCCTTATGTCTATCACATAAAATAATATTAACTAACTAATAATTTCATAATGTTTGTCTCTCTGTCTTATCTGGATCTACGTAAGCTAACAATGTTATAATGTCAATCTGTCTATCGGTCTGTCTGTCGATCTGTCTGTAGGTCCGTCTGTCCGTCAGTCAGTCTGTCTGTCAGTCTGATTGCCACACTATCAAAGGCAAAGCTTATGGATTCTCCAGGGGTCACCATCAGTGTATGTATTACAGGGGTGTCAAAACTGGTGTTGTCGGGTCGCATCGGCGAGGCGATCGAGGCGACGCGCCGCCTGTATCCTGGGCTGCTGGAGCGAGACCTGGACCTGCTGTTCCTGCTCAAGTGCCGGCAGTTCGTCGAGATGGTCAACGGCTCCGACAGCGAGGTAACGTGTCTTACCTTGCCTCCATTACAACATCCCATTTAAAGCAATTCCACCAACATCCATCATAATAGTAAGTTTTGCGCTCCGCCACGTTTGTAATTTTACAGTTTTTAAAAATGTATGTTAGTTTTTTTATTTTATTTTTAACATTATATATTTGCTTATATATTTTCTAGTATGTGTTTTTCATAAAAATACACAATCTGTATACTAAAAATTCAAAATCCTGCTTGACTGATATGTTAACGCACAGCTTAAACCGTTGGTCCTATATACATGAAAAGAGATGTTCCAATAATGTATGGAGACCCGGCCAGGTCTATGTACACTATACTGAAAAATAGGTAAAAATATTTATACCAGTGTTAAATTGTCCGTTTTCTATTTATTTCCTTTGTTGCGTGGTACAAAACAAGAATTTATATAGAAAAAACTGCAACGCAGACTAATATCCATCATAGCGCGTATATTTTTGGTGACGTTTAGTTCACTTCTATGTCGCCCACCATATTTCCATAGTGAATAATGGTGAAACAACTTTATTCAAATGTG
Organism: Nymphula nitidulata; assembly: GCA_947347705.1. Lineage (NCBI taxonomy): Eukaryota > Metazoa > Arthropoda > Insecta > Lepidoptera > Crambidae > Nymphula > Nymphula nitidulata. The sequence goes on along the minus strand of OX374634.1, from coordinate 18,947,419 downwards.
TTGTTTCACCATTATTCACTATGGAAATATGGTGGGCGACATAGAAGTGAACTAAACGTCACCAAAAATATACAAACCTGAAACAAAACGTGAGCTACAATATTTTAAGTCGTCTACTAGGATTGTCACTGGATCTATACCACAGGGCAGTGTGCTGGGCTGTTTACTGTTCCTTGTTTATATTAATAGCCTCCCCACCGTGGTGCCCCAAAAGCTTGTTTTATTCGCGGACGATGCCACACTCCTTATTTCTTGCGAATATAATAATTTGGACAAATTGCAAAGGATAATTAACGATTGACTGCAGTGGTAGCGCATTTGGAGAGTGTAGGTCTCGTACTCAATTTTGACAAAACTAAAGTAATGCATTTCCGACCCTACCGGAGATCGGCACTGCCTCTCAGTGTAGCTTATAATGGTATACATGTGGAAACAGTTAGTACAATTTCATTATTGGGAATTACAGTGGACTCAACCCTTTCATGGAAGCCACATGTGGATGCTGTGGTAGGTAAGCTAAGCCAGTTCGCATATGCACTTCGGGAACTCAGAAAAAGTACAAATGAGGAATGCGCCCTCATCGTTTACCATAGCCATGCTGCTGCCTGGATAAGATATGGCATTTTAGGGTGGGGCAATGCAGCTGACATAGAGGATGTACTTATTCTACAAAAACGTTGCTTAAGAATCATGACATCCACAGCACAAAGGGACTCATGTAGACCATTATTTGTTAAATACAAAATCTTTACAGTCACATGCACGTATGTATTTGAGCTGTGCCGATTTGTAAGGAAACATGCACATTACTTCCAGCGGCAATGTGATGCTCCAAGGCGCTTTGCCTCGCGCCGCGTAAATGACCTGGTCACACCTCCCTCGCGGCTTGCGTTGTTCGGGACTGGTCCATACTGTATGGCTATTAAAGTCTACAATCACTTACCAGTTGCACTAAAAACTCTTCAGGGACGTAGATTTGAGAGTTCATTGAGGAAATTACTCGTCAGCAAGGCTTACTATTCTCTAAAGTCTAAAGGAATATTTTGACGAAAAATTAACATTGTAGTGTATGGTACCTGCCTATTGTTACCTACTGACATTGAATAATTGTGTAAATTGATGTTGATATTATTAATTTTGTTGTTTGTATACCTAATTTATATATTTTAATTTGTATCCGACAATTTAATAGTGACATTTAATTTTATTGTGACATTGAATTTTATTGTGACATTTAACATTTAATTTTATAGTGACATTTAATTTTAAATGAAAAATGTGTTGCAGTGCCTGACTAGTCTCCATAATGATACCTAATTGTTATTTAAGATCTAAATGTAAACATTATGTGATGCAATAAATGAATATGAATATGAATCGACGAAAAATTTGTACAAACAAACTATGCATGAAAACGAATTTTACGTATTTTTCGCGAATTCAGGAGATTTTTCCTGATATTTTGAGATACTGTACATATGTATACTTGGCCGGGTATGAAACATCTCCTTTTTTATTTGACGACCCGCTGGCCGAGTGGTCTGTACCCCTCGCTATATAGGCTACTCGGTCAACAGGTCCCGGGTTCGAATCCCGGTAGAAGCAAATGTTTGTATGATGAGTACGAGCATTTGTTTACGAGTCATGGATTGTTTATATGTTTATTTAGTATATTTCTAAAGTTTAATATTTATTACATGCACACCCGCTACAAAACTGTCACAAGACTAAAAAACAAGAATTGAGTAAATAACCTTTAAAGTTTTTGTGAATATGTGATTGTATTTTACAGTCTTAATAATTACAATAGAGATAAACTAAAAGTAGTATTATATCTTCATTTAATGTACTTTCATTGAAGTTAACAGTTGTAATATTTATTTCTCTAGTAGGAATATTTGTTTAATTAACAAAAATCCTATGTTATGACTGTTTTCATCAAAAAGCTTATGACCCTTTTCACTATCACGAACACGCGTCTACATGTAACAAGATGTGATGGAGCACTGCCATACAGTGTTGCCAGTGACCGATAGTCAATAGTAACACGAGGCACTTGAAAAGTAACATTTTTATGTCAAAAGTAACATTAGTTTTTTTAGGTAAAAAAAAAGTAATACTGAAACATGTATCAGAGTCCCTTTTTCATTTTATTGAAAAAACATGTTTCAGAATTCAATTTTCATTATTTCGAAGTTGTTTAGAAAAGACTTGGAAAAACTTTTGAGATCATAAAACTTACTATTTAACAAAATAAAAAAAGGCAGTTATAAGCTACTCAATAGCGTAGTTTTATGACTACTCGGTGTGTGAATTTTTTTGCTACTTTTGTTCAAATCCTAAAAGTAACGTAAAAGTAACATTTTGAGTCGTGTAACATGAAAGTAACATGAGAGGGTCAAAAGTAACATAAAATGTTACAAAAGTAACATTCTGGCAATGCTGCTGCCATATCAGGATGGCGGGATCATTTGGTTCCCGTAAAAAGTGACACTTGCGCCATCTTTCCTCAAATATAAGAACTTACTTTATGGCGTTTTTACAGTAGATAGGAATTAAAAAAATACATGGCTTACCTACCGTAAAAAACAGAATTTGCCCTTTTTGTGTTATGACAGTTTTTTAGCGGGTTTGCAATATTATTATCATTATTTCTCCGTTATCCAGTATCCTTGACACAAGCGCGTAATGATGCTTACTTTGGGCTAGATAATAGGTGTGAGTGTATGAATATTTATTTATATTATTTATCTCCATATTTTTGTTGTTGTCAGATGTGCGGCATGGAGGAGAAGCGCGGCGCGTGCACCAACGGCGTGCACACGTCCGTCATCTCACACACGAGCCGCGCGCCCGCCGCCCACCTCACCAACGGTCACTATACATACATACATACATACATACATACATACATACATACATACATACATACATACATGCACCAACGGCGTGCACACGTCCGTCACCTCACACACGAGCCGCGCGCCCGCCGCCCACCTCACCAACGGTCACTATACATACATACATACATACATACATACATACATACATAGATACATACATGCACCAACGGCGTGCACACGTCCGTCACCTCACACACGAGCCGCGCGCCCGCCGCCCACCTCACCAACGGTCACTATACATACATACATACATACATACATACATACATACATACATACATACATACATGCACCAACGGCGTGCACACGTCCGTCATCTCACACACGAGCCGCGCGCCCGCCGCCCACCTCACCAACGGTCACTATACATACATACATACATACATACATACATACATACATGCACCAACGGCGTGCACACGTCCGTCATCTCACACACGAGCCGCGCGCCCGCCGCCCACCTCACCAACGGTCACTATACATACATACATACATACATACATACATACATACATACATACATACATGCACCAACGGCGTGCACACGTCCGTCACCTCACACACGAGCCGCGCGCCCGCCGCCCACCTCACCAACGGTCACTATACATACATACATACATACATACATACATACATACATAGATACATACATGCACCAACGGCGTGCACACGTCCGTCACCTCACACACGAGCCGCGCGCCCGCCGCCCACCTCACCAACGGTCACTATACATACATACATACATACATACATACATACATACATACATACATACATACATACATACATGCACCAACGGCGTGCACACGTCCGTCATCTCACACACGAGCCGCGCGCCCGCCGCCCACCTCACCAACGGTCACTATACATACATACATACATACATACATACATACATACATGCACCAACGGCGTGCACACGTCCGTCATCTCACACACGAGCCGCGCGCCCGCCGCCCACCTCACCAACGGTCACTATACATACATACATACATACATACATACATACATACATACATACATACATACATACATGCACCAACGGCGTGCACACGTCCGTCACCTCACACACGAGCCGCGCGCCCGCCGCCCACCTCACCAACGGTCACTATACATACATACATACATACATACATACATACATACATACATACATACATACATACATACATACATACATGCACCAACGGCGTGCACACGTCCGTCATCTCACACACGAGCCGCGCGCCCGCCGCCCACCTCACCAACGGTCACTATACATACATACATACATACATACATACATACATACATACATGCACCAACGGCGTGCACACGTCCGTCATCTCACACACGAGCCGCGCGCCCGCCGCCCACCTCACCAACGGTCACTATACATACATACATACATACATACATACATACATAGATACATACATGCACCAACGGCGTGCACACGTCCGTCATCTCACACACGAGCCGCGCGCCCGCCGCCCACCTCACCAACGGTCACTATACATACATACATACATACATACATAGATACATACATGCACCAACGGCGTGCACACGTCCGTCACCTCACACACGAGCCGCGCGCCCGCCGCCCACCTCACCAACGGTCACTATACATACATACATACATACATACATACATGCACCAACGGCGTGCACACGTCCGTCATCTCACACACGAGCCGCGCGCCCGCCGCCCACCTCACCAACGGTCACTATACATACATACATACATACATACATACATACATACATAGATACATACATGCACCAACGGCGTGCACACGTCCGTCATCTCACACACGAGCCGCGCGCCCGCCGCCCACCTCACCAACGGTCACTATACATACATACATACATACATACATACATACATACATGCACCAACGGCGTGCACACGTCCGTCATCTCACACACGAGCCGCGCGCCCGCCGCCCACCTCACCAACGGTCACTATACATACATACATACATACATACATACATACATAGATACATAGAAATTATTCATTCTTAATTTTTGATTTTAACATTATTATAAATGTTTGAAAAATTACTAAGTTATTAAAATATATCTCTCTAAAAAGGCTATTACAGGGCTAAATACATTAAATGAGTTCTTTGCAGATAAAGATAAATAATAAACTTATGATTGAAATGTAACATACTTAAATTTGTGTCTCTCTATTAGATAAGTTTCGCTCTTTTAATTGCAGTGCCCTTGCAGGGTGTCACGTGCTCAATGTTTTGAAAGAATCTTTTACCACCATAATGTACCATGTGACAAGCAATAAATAAATAAATAAATAAATATAAAACTAGAAAAATTTCACGTCCTGAGGCGGGAATCGAACCCGCGACCATTCGCAATCCGGGCGACTGCTCCAACCACTGAGCCACCCAGGACTTGGGATATCCCTGCAAATGTGTTAGCGTGCAAATAAAAGATAATTATAATAAAAGTGATTATGGTGTGAAATACGATCAGTTTTTTTTGTGGTTACCTTATCATGTAGCATCATATGGAGACTGTCATCATATATTTCGTGTAGAATACTCCCAAGATGCATTAAAATGTGTTACGCCAGCATTTTATTGCAATAAATTTAGATGAAACAAAAACTGAAGACATGGCTGTATGGACATTAGTACTCTTTGCCTTTCCATAACAGGGAGAATGAATTAAAAAAAATACAATATTTTATAATTATTTTGTGCAGGCGCCCACCCTGGGGAGATAACGGAAGCCAACAAGCCGTGCCCTGACACCGACAGCACGGACGTGGACATGGCGCCCGCGCCCGCTCCCGCCTCCGCTCCCGCCCCCGCCCCCGCCTGTGACCCAGCCGCCGCCCCCGCCGCCGCTCCGGCCGCTAACGGCGCACACGCAGGTATTTTGTTATACTACACTCATGTATAAAGCCACTAGGGAAAGTAGCCACTTATATTTTGAGTTTGATTCCGATCATCGATATTGTTTTTTTTATACAAAGCGCGGCAAATAATGTTTTAGTCGACTCCGCCTTGCCGGCGTAAAAGTGCTTTTTCAGACATGACATAACGTTTCTGAGTGACAAACGTCCAAGTAACATGTTAATAAAAATATCTAAACTAGAAAAATTTCACGTCCTGAGGTGGGGATCTACCCTGCGACCTTTCACAATCGGGGCGTGTGCTCTAACCATCTGAGCTACCCAGGACTTGGGGTAACCCTGACAAATTCTTCTAGTCTATCTGAATTTGCGTTGTAAGCTAACGTCTACCCTACAATGTCGAAATGTTCTATTTCTACACCCGAAACAAGTATTTTTACAAATAATATCGGTTAAGTTGGGGCATTGCTTTCAAAAACATTCTTAATTTTCTTTTTAACATTCAGGCCGTAAAATTTTTCTAATTTAGATATTTTTATGTGTAAATAATTTTTCAAACATTTATAATAATGTTAAAATGAAAATTAAGAATATCTTTATTCATTTAGGCCCCCCAAGAAGCTCCTTCGAATCGTGAAAAATCCCTTAGGTCTATCACAAAAAATAATATTAACTAAAAATGTCATAATGTTTGTCTCTCTGTCTCTCTGACGTGTCTAGATTCACGTAAGATAACAATGCATAATGTCATAACCGGGAATGAGTGATTATGTATAATTATTTTCGAGAATTTTTCAGCTATTAAGGCTTATACAGACTTATTTTGAAAAGGCAAACAATCTCAAAACCATTTAAAGATCTGTTCTTACAACTGTTACTAAGGAAAAATCGTGAAAATTATTCTGCTGTTCCATACATTTCAACTTGGTTCATTTATTAATTGGTATGGAACAGTTGAGTTTTTTTTCATGATTATGATCCTGATTTCGGAGTTGTTTGCTCGATAAAAGTGGTTTGTATTGATCAGATCCTTAAATGGTTTTCAGGTTGTAGGTCTTTTTAAACTAATCCTGTATATTAGTCACTTTTGCTGGATTTTCTGTTACTATTCCCTGGATGAACGTCTTTTGCCCCGTAATAAATCTATTTAATGAAACTGGGCTCCAATTTAACATTAGATCAAGGCTGCATTAAGAAGTTATTAAGAAAACCAAACATTCTCTACATTTCGGACAGGTGCGATGTCGATTTTGCAAAACCTCATAATATCAATGTCGATTGATCTGAATTGGAATCAAAAGTAAGACTTAAAAAGCAGTCTTAATTCATCATCGTCATCACCAGCCTATATACGTCCCACTGCTGGGCACAGGCCCTCCTACGTGGGAGAAACACGTGAGGAGCTTGGGCCATAACACCACCACGCTGGCCCAATGCGGGTTGAGGGGTGGCGGTTGCAGTAACAACCGGGACCAACGGGTTAACGTGTCTTCCGAAACACGGAGGAGCTGGAGCTTACAAATTTTGATTGATCCATCCCGGGATCGACCATGGCGAAAGTTGCTTTATTTTCGGAAACGAAACCGGAACACTCAAACCACAACGCCACCGAGCTCCTCCAATGTCGATTGATCTTAATTGGAATCAAATGTGATCCTTAAAAAGATAAATAAAAATACTAATTATTTCATGATTGCCTATATTTCTTTTGAAAACCGGATCAAATCTATAGGGTCATTGAAGGCTACCTTACGTCTGCAGTTTCGTCACCAATATTTCCACATCGATGTTAGAACATGGACTGAAAATTGAAACAGGGGTCTCGTTAGCCTCTTGGGATAACTTTTAGAAATGTCCAAATGAGAAGAAATTATAAAAGGGCTACTTTATATAAGTGTTAGGTATTGTAACTAGGATTTAATGGAGTGATTGGACACTGATCACCTTCTGTTAGTGTAGCTTAAACGAAATATTCTTACTGATTAAGAAAAAATGGTTGCAATAACACTTCATGTAGTCTTCAAACAAGTCCATCAACACTAGTGAACTGTTGTGGCCGAGGTTGAAAAGCTACAACGTTTTTAGGCGTGGCTGGGTTCGATTCCCAAGTTAAGCCGTCAGCATTATTTGTCCAGCATAAGGAATTGTTTTTATATGATTAATTAATAATACATTATGAAGATATATGTATAGTGAATAATTAATATTAAATTAATTTTATGTAATATTTCGTTTTTAATGTTTATTTATTATTTGCACACCATGTCTTTACCATTATTATTATTACTGTTTATATAATCAACAAATACATTTTATTTTAGATACATTAATTTATTTACCATTATTATATATTATTTGCTCGTTGCTTTTTAGTTTGCATGTCCTAAATGTTATAAAACTAAACAAAGTGTATATTATTATAACTGGTAGTAAAGTATCGTTTTAATATAAGGCGAGTGTATGTTTGTCAATAGACTACATGTAATAATATAATTTTTCTGTGTGATCAATGATCATGTAAAATTATATTGAAAATTTTGGACATTAAGGGCTAGAATTAAATTAAATCAATGTATTTTATGTGATATTAAAAGAAAAATACTCCTGTTTCATGGCCGTCTCTTGATAAGTGTCTGGGGATTGCATCTCAGACCTCTGGTTTAGCCCTGAAATTTTAACTGTTGCTCTATAATAGATTATTCTGCCCTTATTAAAAACCGAAAAGGTACTCATATTGACTCTACACTCTGCCTCATTAGTTTTTATATTTACTCATCGACCCATCCCAGAGTATGGAAATGAAAATAGGGCATCTCAATGGTTATAACAAACTAAAACACTTACTTTTAATGAATTTAACTGAAATTATAAAATCGAAATTTTTAAAAAAGGAACCTCCAAGCTATAAGAGCGCATGTTGTAGTTAACTATTTAATTGTGCTTCTTTATTCACCGCTCATGTGACGGATTAGTCTCGTATCACTCGCCGGCACCGTAGAATCATATTTATAATTTGGTTTTAGACCGGAAAGCTTACAAGTCGTCTACGTAAAGAAACTACCTTATTCACTTGAAGATTAATTTCTAAATAAGCTAATTGTATGTGTATAAGAGTCGCCACTGACAATCTGAGTTAATAAGGTTGATTTTCGATCGTGGAGACTTGTATACAAATGCGGTAATGAGAGCTGTCACAGCGACTGCGCGATCGGAATAGACTCTACCCATCATAATATATCACGTGACACAGCAATATGCAATCAAACGCCTATGCGGCTTTTGTAGGTGGACTATAAAAAAAATACGAATATAAGTTTTATTTCGTTGCTATGGTTTTAGAAAGAGACGAAAACAATATCCAAAAGTCTCAATATTCGGATACCCCTTTTGAACCTGATTTGAATATCTAAAAATGTATGTACACACGGCAGCACATCAAGTGTAACAGTTGCAGTACGAAATCCTTTCTCTATTACGAACGCAGTAAGGGCGGCCTCGAGGTCAAACTGTTACGGTTTCGTCGACTGTACTTTGTTGTTTAAAAGATAGTCCGTCTATATAAAGTTTGTTGCTTACGTTTGTTAAGACATTCGCTTTCATGCTAAATGCCTTCTCTTTAATGATACATTCATATTGACGAGTGTGGTAATAATAGAAATTATAGCTATGTAACAATGTAAAACATGCCGTATTAGTTCTAACAAAAGAGCGCTATTTCGTTGGCAATCTTCTAAGCGGTTCGGAACCTAATTTTTTGGAAGTCAGAGCTACTTAATAAATGTTAGTTTACTTTGCTTAAAAATATACTCGACACAGTTTAGTAAATAATACAATACAAAACTAATTTGCGATACTGGACCCAATTCCGTAGACACACTAAGTCTAAATTTATCTTTGTTCGCAATATATAATAGGAAAAGGATAGCAAGAATTTGCTTAGAGCTACCAACTAAACTTTGAAATTTTGAAAAAATTGCGAAAACAATAAAACGGCAATCATTTTAATATCGATTGACACATTAAAATGACATTCGCCAATGGCCCTAATTCTGGAGAACATAATTATGCTAAGTCTAAATTAAAGTTCAGTGCATTTCTTTCTCTAAAAATGCATACAAAAAGGTTCGTTCAATTTTCGACCTTATTGAACGTGATGAAATGCAGTGTTTAGGAAGCACCTCCGTACACGCCGTCTAAAATTGTCTATGGTTTCTTTGAAATCTATCTAAATTTAAGTGACAGCTCTAAACAGAGACATGTATTCTTTTTCCTATGTCATATTGCGAGAAAGAGATATACTGTACTTAAATTTAGAATTAAAGTGTGTCTTCAGAATTAGGCCTAATGTGAATATTAATCGTGTATACCGATACAGTTTAGTGAAAAATTCAACACACAAAGATAATTTGCAAAACAATTTGTCCAATGTATTTGTACTGTACTGAAACAAATATTGTGAATAATATAAAATACAAAATTTAAAATTTTAAGTAACCCCCGGCGTAATTATACATCTATCTAACACCATCTCATTGAGACTATTCATAAGAGCCCAAACACGCTATATCTGCTGTAAGTTTCTGAAGAATTAAGCATTTCGCAGACTTTTTGATGCTGTAGGATCAGCTCAAGGATGTCATGGGAATGTCACCGAAGTGACAGTACACCAAATTTCAAATCAAACGCCTGAACTGATCTTTATAAATTATAGCTAAGAACCATCGTAGTCACATCAGCTTTCAAACCAAAAAAACCGAATCAAAATCGGTCCATTCGTTTAGGCGCTACGATGCCACAGACAGACACACAGATACACAGACAGACACGTCAAACTTATAACACCCCTCTTTATTCGTCGGGGGTTAAAAATATTGATCGGCATACCAAAATCACATTCGCCAATACGAACATAATAGATCGTGTAATCCAAATCGCTGTGACAGCTGGGGATGTGCGTAGCTAGCGAGGTGGGGGATGGGAGTGGGGGGTGGGGGTTGGGTTAGGCTGGCAGCAGGCTGAGTGCGGCGTGTTGTAGGTGAGGAGTTGCCGCTGGTGAAGGGCATGCCCGGCGTCACCGCGTGCGTCGCCGCGCTCCTACCGCCCAGACACGGTGCGTACAACTATCCGCCCGTTCCTATAATCCATCCATCCAAAACTCATTCATATCCAACTTTCATGGCCTATTTCATCAGGTTTCTGAATCTGTTCACTTTTCTAATCATCTCATTCTGCTCAAAGTCAAGTTTTATTTGAATCTAGTGCGTATTTAGAGTCTTGTGACATTCGTTTGTAAAGCTTGGGCTTTGAGGGCTTAAGTTATTGCATTGTTGCGTTTATAAGGCTAGATATTATTTTAGCTGTCAAAATTAGTGTGCGAAACAGCCCGCAGTCCAACGAAAAATGGACGTGAAACTGCAAGTGTTGTTCGCTTTTGCCATAAATACAGATTTCTGTGTACTGTATAAAGCAATTAATTGTATTATAAAGCCATATTTACTCTACTTGTGAATGCAATAAAAGGCAGGTTATCCTTGCACACAATTTGACAACAATGACATAATAAGTAAATGTAATTTCAAAAGTTAAATCAAAGTTATAACAGCCAATAATGACAAAACATTAGAGATTCTACAACTTGATTTACCATAAATAGTAGTTGGAAAAATTTGGCTACTACTAAAAAGTGTAGTTTAAAGATATCGAGTTCATTAAGAATGTGAATTAGAGCACTAAAAGATTCATATATTTCTTCTAATAACTTAAAACTAGAAAGGACATTTTCCAGGGCAAACACGAAAGGAGAGAGTTCTTTTTTGAATCAATATAGAGGAAAAAAAATCTCAGCATTATGATGCACCTCTTTACACAGCCCATAAAATTGAGCTATTCGATTTTAAGTCATTCAGATTAGTTGAGCCGCTCGTTTTTATAAAAATGTTAGGAATATTCCAGAAAAAAGTGGCAACACCTAAACGTTCATTCCCATTGCTCCAAATGTGTTGTTGCAGTCTATTAATTTTATGCTATCATTTTAGCTGCAGATCCGTGGTTTTAGACTGCCTAGTAATAGTTAAAAAAAACGAAATAACACAACATGTAAAAGTAATATTACCATTCGTTCATTTCGGGCAGTAATAAATAACTATGAAACGCACAACTATTTTACTAATTAATGCCGGAAAGAACAGTCACAAATTATTACAAATAAAGGTGGTTGTTAATTGTTTTGGTGCTCTGCCACCGGCTGTCATTTTTATTTTACTGGGTTGCCAGCCCGAAAAACCAAACCAAGGTCTTATTTATTTTAAATATTAAAGTTAACCCCCGTTCATTTTAATAGTTAAATATTCTTAAATTAATAATTATACTCTTTCACTTGCAATATGTTTGTTTTCCTTTCAAAACTAAACTGGTTATTTTAGGTCCAGACTACATTAGTTTTTAGAATCTTCTAACAATATTTCGACCAATTAAAATCTTGCAAATAAAAGTTCATGGGAGCGCACATTCCTTCCTCCTTTCCTTACACTTTTTCATAGTTAAACCATTTTCATTTTTTACTCTATAATCAAAACCATTCTATAGACTTCATACTCTTAAGACATCATCATCGATCATAACATTGATTCATTATGCTACTTCGAGCTACGAAAAGCGTAAGTATAATATTTACTTAATGTCCTTGTCCAACAGTGTTTTGGTGAGTTTGTAATATTCTGTCTCACATAGCCTTGTTCTAATCGAAAACCTACTATTGATTTGAAGCATTTACTGGTTATTGTTCTCGCAACAACTGGCAACTGGAATAAAAATGAAATCTTAGTACTTCTAGAATGATATCGTGTTTTTAGTTATTGTTATATCGCATCAAATCACTGTTCAGTGGAGATCTAGCTCGTAAACCTGCAATGTAAGAAATAGAGTTAAAAATAAGCTGACTTAAGATATTAGTAGATAATAGTAGACTCCATTAAAATTTGTTTTAGTCCAAATTGAACGATGTTTTTTTTTGTTTTTTTTTTAATGATTTTTTTAATGCCGATACGTGCTTATCCTACATATAGTTTTCGATTCCAACAAGGCATAATCATGACGTTTCTCAGTTCAATTGGGTTTAATATTAAAATAATATAAATGTTAATATTAATAACTAATTGGACTAAGGAATGGGAATGCATGTAGTGATTTTACCTGCGGAGAAATATAATCTGAGGCACATTGAAAGTAAACTGCATGTTTTTTTATGGTGTAGGACCGAGTTACCAAATTAATGAAAGGAACATAACAACGTATTGTCATCTCTTTCTGTCACACAATTTACAAGAGAGAGATTTTCTTTCAGTCCAAATGAAGCATGGAAAGGTTATAAGGTATGGGTGAGGGTAGGGGTTTTTGTAGCATGTCACGCGATGTGTAAGTTATTACTGTATCGCTTCTTATGAATCATTACGTAATTTATTATAGTATTTGATATATGTATTAAATTTATTTATGGTATCTTTTGGGGAGGGACTAACTGCATGGAAGGTTGGGCCTGGGCTGTTGCTCTGTTCGTGAGGAAATGACACAAATTGTAAGAGGCAACGAATTTTGTGATGGAACGAAACATTCTAGATATTTATTGAATGTTTTACTTGATTGGGACTGCTATTACGTTTCAGTCTCTTATTTTAAAACAAAATATATAGATTTTTATAAACTTTTATAATGAATGGTCTAATATCAATAATATCTAACAATATATCGATGGTGTATTATGGATACGAAACAATAAAACATTTAAAAGGTTAGTCCCAATAATTTTAAATAAAAAAGCAATAGCCCCTTGTATCCAAACCTGGATAAGTCTGGGTCAATGACTCAAGGTCGTTACGTGAACCAACAGAAGACAAATTCAGGGCTAAATTAATTTGAATTATTTTATGAAATTAAACTCTTTTTCGCATTAACCCGTCAAGCATTTTTCTATTGTCATTGGCCTCCAGAGGTATAACACCGCTTGACAGATTAAATATTAAATACAGTTGATATTTATGGACTGCTGTTATACATTATGGAATTCAGTGGACCTAATTCTGAAGACATACATACTCTAAACCTTTTAAATACATATCTCTTTCTCAATATGTATACGAATAAGATAGCAACAATTACAACTGTCATACAACTTAAGAATACAAAAACACCATAGAATAGACCATTTAGGAAGTCGTTTAAAGGTGCTTTCTCATTGCATTTTATCATGTCATTAAGGTTGAAAATTGAAAACACTTTTCAAAGCGATAAATCATTACACGACAGCCGTCCCTTTTGTATTCATATTGAGAGAACAAGATGCACCGAACTTAAATTAAGATGTAGCATGTATTCTACAGAATTGGCCCAACGTCAACACAAGTGACAAAATATTGTCATTACTCAAAAGTTAAGACAGCTGTACATTTTGCGTCGTTACGTATCGACAGACAACGCACCACAGTTTGGTTGCTGCACCAATGTTTGTTCACACTGGCCTCTGGTCGTACATACACCCCTCTAACTGGATGTGTTTTGACACGTCGGGAACGTTGATAGAAGAATAATATACGAGATTTGTTCTTACTCACATTAGGTATTCGAGGAATTTCTGGAGAAGCTTGTTTTAAATTGTATTTTTTGTTGGTTATTTAAACTATGTCTTTTAATATTTATGCTGTATAAAATATTCCTGTAAGCAGTCGATCAATTGAAAGTTATATTATTTTGAGGGATAACATGTTTAAAAAAAATAAGACACGTCTTACTGTCGGCATCGAACTCAAGACCTGTCACAATCAGGGCGATTGCTTTATCAACTGCACCCAAGACTTCTAAATCCTCGGTTTTACGTTACAAGTTACAACCTAGCGTTAGTGCACGCTAGGTTGTAACTTGTAATGTAAAAGCAATGGCTTCAGAATGGGAATTTTCGTGATTGTGAAATACCTCTTGCTCTCCCACTATGTACGGCGAAAAGACAGCTGACAATAATAATAATACAAAGAACGAATACCCACTTGAAATTCGTACTAACCTAAGACTGTTTAGGAATAGTCCTGTTTGAAGCTTTTTGGTTGGTAACATAGAAAGAAAGAAAGAGAGATACAATATTTTATTTAAATAGGCCACAAAGAAGCACTTTTAAATCGTTATAGAACAAGTTATTCCTCAATCAACGTTCGCATCGATGTGCAGCGGGTCTGTCACGAGTGACACCGTAACGTAACACTTAATGTAGCAGATGCGGACGGCGGGTGCGGCGCGCGAGCCTCCGTCGAGCGGATGTTGGCGTTCGGGCGCGAGCTCTACGCCATGAGTCAGAAGCTGCAACAGGATCTCTACCACAAATCTATGTTAGAGGTGAGTACACTATAGTGTCCATTTCTTCATACAACTAGATGACGAACAAGCTGACGGCCCACCTGATGGTAAGTGGTAACCGCCGCCAATAGACACCTGCAATAACAAGGAAAATTTCACTTGTTTTTTTTTATACAACTAGATGACAAACAAGCTGACGGCCCACCTGATAGTAAGTGGTAACCCCCGCCTATTGACACCTGCAATAACAAGGAAAACATCACTTGGTGTTGCAGGTGCGTTGTCATCTTGAGGCTTAAGATGAAATGTCTTTCATGCCCAGTAATTTCACTGGCTACCTTCCCTTTAATCCGAAACACAGCGAACTGTTTTACGGTTAAAATTTGAAGAAAGGCCGGTGGTACATTCGGGCATTCGGGCGCCTACCAACTAATAAATTTACCATCTAGGGGTTACTTTCTGTAGTTCTTATTCTCATAGAGTAAACCTCGTAGTAGCACGGTGCACTAGTAACTATACTATGTAGAAACATTGGTACTAACTATAAAAGTGGTAGATTAGCAGTAACCAGTTCAATCTACCCGTGGACAGAAGGCATATTGAGGATGCAAATGACATCCACGGACGCGGAATTCAGGATTGTTTAAAGATATTTTAATTTTAAGTACATACATTCTGTAGAATCTTGTCACCAACGTGTGCCTTCCTATTGGTCAGATAAGTGCACTATTATAACCCTACTCACCAAGTAATAACATGATCAAACACTATCTGTTTGTGTATTTTTCCATTGTAACTAAATTGTCAATTTGCATTTTTCTATTTCATTTTATTATTTCAACCTAATGGTCAGATTCTGGAACTCGCGTAAAGCGGTCGAAACGTCGCTCCGAGTAAATCGGGAGGTCAGTGTGTAGAATTGTAAAGTTGTTTGTGCTCTTTGCTAAGTAAATAAAAGATAAGTTTAGTTTTTATTTAATGATAACCAGCGCAGGTCTCCTTACAGAACGAAGTTAGCAACTAGCAAACATGCGCAAGCCACTATTTAAGGCATGTGTGTTCTATTGTACATCGTCAATAATTGTTATTCAAGTGCTGTTTGTTTTTCATGATAAATAAATAGAGCAGTGTGACGCAAAATACAACTTGTCGTATTTAATAATAATATCTAACTATGTTTTGATTGCAGAATGCATTCAGCTTATTAGCGTATAGTAACCCGTGGGACAGTCCGGTGGGCTGGCAGTTGGAGCCTGTCCGGCGCGAGTACGTCTCGGAAGCACTCAACTCAGCCATACTAGGTGAGGGAGACACTTATAACACCACTAATCTATTAACTAAGGAGCCATCCATAAAGTACGTCACACGGTAAGGGGAAGGGGTCGACACCACTCTGTATAAAAGATGGTAGGCACCGACATTTGTCATGTTTAGCGAATGATGAGGCAGATCTAGCTATTATATCGCCCTAAATCACATAATCTTGATAACGGCGCTTCTGCGACGTTATATATCTTCTTTTTCTTTTTATAATGTTGCAAAAGCTTTATGCCGAGATAGGCCCTTGATAACTGCACCTGCTGTTAAGTGTTTATTTTCCTACCTTTTCTTTGTTTTATTGTCTAAGTTTTATGTTATATGTATATTATTATCAAAGGTCGGAATTAGGTAGAGTTATTTATGTACTTACACTGATTTCATGCAGCGAAAGAATAAAGTGGATATGCCTCAAAACCCAAGATTTATTATGTTTAGTGTATGTCAATAAACATATTTTTCTTTCTAAATAGCTATTTATTTATTTGCAACACAAACAGATAGTTATCAGTACATTTGTAACATTTAAGGTTAACAGTTTTGTTTTAGATACTACCCCTAAACAGTGTTGACAGCATGTTCATTATGTAATAGTTGCCACAAACTAATGCTGTTACATGTTATTTAACATAAAAATACAATAAAATTGTATGTATTATATATTTTAATCAGTTTTAGTCAAATGTACACACGACATCCTTATCTCGCAGCACATCTCCTATTGTAGGTGGGTTGGAAGAGATTTCTTTTAGAAATAAGTAATACCTTTTGTACATTTTTTATTATTATGCTTTTCTTTTATTGTTTCTTTGTGTACAATAAATTATTAAATAAATAAAAAAATTAAAAAAATCAGAACTATATAATGCCTCTAAAAACCTAATTATATACACATACATACACACACACATACATACACACACACATACATACACACACACATACATACACACACACACACACATATAAATTATATGCATATACATACATACATATTATATACATAAACATTTACATACATACATATACTCACTCTATGCTCATGTGTGACGCAACTGTAACACTCCTGCTACTATAATTGGGATGTTGACAAAGTTTGAACTTGGCGCTATTTTTCACAAATTCGGAAAATATACGCTACTGTTACCCATAAAAACAATTCAAACTAAAAATATATGGAATATTCTTGAAGTTGTACTGTTTGAAAATAAAAATAAAATGGTCATTTTTTTTCAAAATTTATCAAAAATGTTACTGATATTAGATTGCTGACATCAATTAAAACAACTGTTATTATGACAACTATTAATAAAAACATACTTAATACATAGTTATTATTAATTTTGTCAGTACGCCCATACATTTCTTAGTAATATGGGGACATGTGACGTCACCTGTTCCGTTGATTTTCTATGGAACGTTTATGAACGACGCGCCGCAACACAACTAACATACCACTATATCTGTTAAACTATTGATCTTAGACATACTATTTCTTTTTGAGTTATAAAAAACTTCTTATTTATGAAATAATAAAAAGTTGTCAACTACCCTATTCGCAGAAGCGCAAGGCATGCAATGGCGGTCGCCCGTAGAGGAATGCGTGGCCCACTCCCGGTCGTTGTTGTCTCGCATGGCGGGCGCGGGGCTCGGCGCCTGCGCCTTCGCCGACCTGCCCGCGCTGCTCCGCCGCTGACGCCGCCACCGCCGACACCGACGACATCGCCGACATCGCCGACACTAGCCCACACTAGCCCACCCCACCACCCCACCACCCCACCACACCACCACCCAGGGCCAACACACTAATGCTACCACGACACAATAGCAACAAACTCGAATACAGATAGTGAGTACTCTAACGAATAAAAAATTTTGAAAATCGGTTCACAATTGACAGAGAAATCGGTGAACAACTCATCACCTAGGGCCTAAGCGACTACAAGACACTAATAACAAGCTACCAATAAGCTGCCAGAAACAAATAGCAAGCAACTGAAATACAAATACTAACGCGACCCAAGAAGTAGATAGAAACTGGAATACAGATATTAAAAAATGGGCTATACGACTTGTGTCCAGGCCAGTAACGCGACCCAAAGAGTAGCTAGAAACTGGAATACAGATATTAAAAAATGGGCTATACGACTTGTGTCCAGGCCAGTAATGCAACCCAAAAAAGGAATACCAAGAAACTGGAAAGCGGCTCTCTAAATGAATGTGACAGTTATGAAATGGAATACAAATACTAACCCATTGCTTGAAGGACTAGCATCCAGGCCAGTAAAGCGTTCTCAAAAACATAATACCAAAAACTGGTACACGGTCAAATAGTTTGAAATTGGAAAGAATAATCTGAATCTACCTACTAAGTATGGATGAATATATTAGGGAGCCATTGACATACATCCGTTTGGACTCAATGTCATCAAATCTAACTTTGCAGTGACACTTTCACACATTCATTTTGGAAATTGACTATACCATTTAGAATTATGGAGTCATAGTCAATTGCTGGCAAGTAGGGCATGCACCCGGTTCTACCCGGTTCCGAAAAGACCCGGTTCTACCCGGTTCTTTCAGCTCTCAAAGAACCGGTTCTTAAAAATATATTACCCGGGTTTTTCGGTTCTTTCGGTTCTATGAATGTCATCAAAGAAATCAAATATTTAACGATATTGTTTGCGATAAATCGAACTTGGAATATGTAAGGCGTGGCATGGCTAAACTAGTAAGGGTATGGGGCAGCATAGCAGTTCACAGCATTCATTCGCCACCATTTTGTCTTGCTCAGTCAGTGCATCGTTAATTATCAAAGTTTACTGGTGTGTTAATTTAAACAAAAGTAATAATCGTTATTATTATTGTAAGTTTGGACATGTAAGTATAGATACCATATTTTGCAATGAAATGAAAAAATTTATTCAGAAACACAATTATGACTACAGAATCCAAATACAACACATTTGAACAAATAACAATATAAATATGTCACTGAAAAGGAATCCACTCAGCATACGCTGAAGCATCCTTGGACACTACGACACTGGTCTTCCGTGAATACTTTTTTGTTACATTCTTTTGTTTTCACTTAATACACATCACAAAGTTAGCTAAATGCAGAATAATAAAGTATTTAATAGGTACTTTTTCATTTTACCGTACTTATATACTCTTTCTTTGGTCGCTCAGGTCGCCGGTCACTTGACGCATTTTTATGCGTGGAAAAAATATTAGACCGTTTTATTAAGAAAAGATTATAATTTTGTTTTTACTCACAGTGGATGAGTGTGATGAGTCATCAGATCACTGATGACAGTGAAAAGGGAGACCGATAGACCCAGCTAACTACCGCCCAATAGCTGTCAACGCAGATCTTTGCAAGGTTATGGAACGGATTTCAAAAATAACCAGCTGGTCCGTAACTTAGAAGATCGCTCATTAATTATTGATAGTCAGTATTGGTTTCACCTGAAACGGTCAACGGGTGATCTTCGAGCGTATTTATTGCATGTCTGGGGTGAAGCTATAGATAAACGTGGTGAGTCAGTGGCTGTTACACATTGCTAAAGCTTTTCATGGGATCTGGCACAGGGCTCTTTTCTCTAAGCTCCCGGCATACGGTCTACTCACTCAGCTGAGTGGGCAGACCGTATGACAGTATACGGCGATCCAGTTGCAGAGCTCAGCTACTGGATCGCCGGCTTCCTGCATAAGCAGAGAATCCGTGTTCGGGGTTCATGCCAGTGAACGCTGGTGTACTTCAAGACTGTTCTATCCCCTACTCTCTTTCTTCTTAATATCAATGACATGCTTCTATTAGGAAACATTCATTGCTATGCGGATGACAGTACAGTGCATGGTGGATATTACGGTCGCCCAGGGGCTGGGCGCGTTGAAACTTAGATGGAGAGAATGAATCTTACCATTGAGCTCGACAAGGTGTTGAACCTCATACCTGAATGGGAATCTAACAATCTTAATGAGTTCAATGCTAAGAAAACACAGGAGTGCGAGTTTACAGCCAAAATGTCGCCGTTTCTTCCCCTTCCCTCTCTTTAGGGCACTACTCTTTCGGCACAGGGTTCCACATCAACTTGCTCAGTATGGAAATATGCTGCGATTTGAATCAGAGGAATCATATCGAAACTTTTATCAAAACAGTCTCCCAGAAGCTCGATGTACTGAACAAGGTGCGTCGATTTTTCACGCTAGATCAATTATGCCTTCTGTACAATACTCAGGTCCGGTATTGCGTTGAATATTGCTCGCACCTGTGGGATGGCTCCCCCAAGTACCTCCTCGATCTTATCCCACCTTCTTACTCAGGAGCACGCGTGCCGGTCTTCGAAGTCATCAATTTACTGTTTCCACTTCAACATCTCGCACAAAGAAGTTTAGTTACTCGTTTCTTTGTGGGACTTCCAAAACTTGGAATTTATTGCCGGCACACTTCGAGCCTCTGCAATTGCGGCGAGACATTTCATCAATTATTGCATCGCTTTTTCAACTTATCCCACCTTCCTCCTTCCTCTTTCCCTCGTGCGTGGCGGTTTTCGGAGTCATCAATTCACTGTCTCCACCTCAAAATCGCGCACAAAGAAGTTTAGTAACTCGATTCTTTGTCTTCAAAATCTTGGAATTCTTTGCCAGTACATGTGTTTCCTCCTTCCTTTAAAATGGGTTCCTTCAAATGAGGCGTGAAAAGTGACTTTATGGGCTGGCAAGGTGGAGGCGGCTAGAACAGTGTGTTTCAAGCTTCACTAGCTGTCTCCGCATATGGACTTTTCTTACCGCTTCACATACTGATATACATGACATATTGATTATTAAAAAACTTTGTTTAGCAATTTCCCATATTATTTATTTTCTTAACTGTGATTAATAGAGTTTCTAAACAAAACCAAAACAAATTAAATAGAATTTAATTTCACGACCCGAAAGAACCGAAAAAACCCGGGTACCCGGTTCTTCGGTAAAACGGAACCGAAAAACCCGGTTCCTAAATAAGGTCCGGTTCTGCATCCCCTACTGGCAAGGATGGAAAATAGAGACAACATATGATTTCACACTTTTCACTGTTTGAAATTGGTATACTGCTATATGAAGATCAGTGCCAGTGTGATAAATTGATATTTATAATGAATATAGTGTGTGAACATGTCATTGTGAAAGTAGAATCCTGCCCCAACTATATTTTGAGAATTCTAAACAAACTGGTATTCGGATGAAGGTTGCGACAGACTTTGTGTCATTATAAAATGGAACTATTTGTGCTGCTCAAGCATTTTATATAGGATTGTAGAATTAGTAGCATGTAAAATCAGTTTGTACATAATCGT
This sequence comes from Nymphula nitidulata, assembly GCA_947347705.1. NCBI lineage: Eukaryota > Metazoa > Arthropoda > Insecta > Lepidoptera > Crambidae > Nymphula > Nymphula nitidulata. The sequence goes on along the minus strand of OX374634.1, from coordinate 18,925,652 downwards.
TACGTCTTAAATATAAAATAGATCGTGCTTACTACATAATTGATTCAGCCAAAGTGTTCACATTGCTAATGATTGGTACAGACAGACAAACGAGTGTTAGCAATATTTATTGAAATCTACATACGACGAACAGAGAACAAGAAGTCACAATTTTTATACAATATGTATAAAAATGGAATATGTAGAAATGTGAAACGAACATAATTAATTGAAAGTCATTTCGGGAAGTGTCTGTGTCTCAAAGATGTCTCACTGAAGATGTTTTCATTGTAAATAATTATCAGTTGGAAGCTATATGTAACGCACATCGGATGCCTTATAACATTCAACGGTGCGGTTCACATGCCTCGCGGAGTGCCACGCTTCTACGAGAAGCGCTATCGAGCGAGCGGAGTGATGCTTCGCTCAAACTTTCGACCGAAGCGGCTGCGTGACGCTTCGCTTGTACGAGCGAAGCGTCAGTGTGACGGTACGCTTCGCTTTGCTTCGAAAAAGCTGGCGTACGCCAGTGTTTCGGTTATCTGCTGACTTCTTGCTGTTTTTACTTTGAAAGAATTACTACAGTTCTATTTAGTGTTTATTAATCTTGTTTTAATATAGCATTGGCCAATTCTGGAGAACACATGCTAATTCTAAATTTTAATTCAGTGCATCTCTTTCTCTTAAAATGAATACGAAAAGGATGGCTTTCATAAATTTGACATTTGAAAACGTGCATTCAATTTTCGACCTTATTGAACATGATAAAATGCAGTGTTTAGGATGCACCTCCGTACATGCGATCTGAAATTGTCTATGGTTTCTTTGAAATCTTTCTAAATTTAATTGTCAACTCTAAACAAATTCTTGCCATCTTTTTCCCATTACATATTGCGAGAAAGAGATATACTGTACTTAAATTTAGAATTAGAGTGCGTCTTCAGAATTAGGCCCATTGTGTGAAAGACTTATAGTTAAATACTAAAAATGCTTCATAATTCATAACGTAAATTTTCTAAAAAAAGGAATTAATTGTGACTTTACTCTTTAAAAATAAGTTATTATTATCCAACACCATATTTTTAATATTTCATCATATTCTAAAGTAAAATTGTTCTACCTTTCATCTAAAAACAGCAATAAGTAATTTATAGTAATCTGCGTTGTAATGTCCAATTAGTGTGTGCGTGCATCGTTCCAAAGTTTTCTACTGAGTGTAGTGTGTGTAAGGTTTTATATAGACATGTGTCGGCGATGTCGCGACAGTCGGGCGGCGTAGTGTATACAAGTGTCATGTGTCAAGTGTCAAATGTCATGTGTCATAGTGCGGACGGACGGACACTCAGCAAGCAGTGCAGCGGAACCGCCACTTTGTATATTGTCTGCGTATATACTATAGATATAATATAGATATATAAATAATATCGTAACGAATGGGGCACTGTTCGCCGATGTGATATAACATTGATCTGTCTAATAGTTTGTTTTAAATAGCATTACCGTTTATTTTGTCTATTATCCATTTTGTAACTTATTGTTTTATATAAATCAATTCAAATTATAGTTAAATGCATATTTATTGTCTGTTTTCTAACGGTAATGAATTGTCTTTATATAAATGTGTGTATAATCCAGGCTTGATAATGCTATCTAAGACTATAGACTTACCTCCTTTTTTCTATAAGTGCTGTCAAATATTTGACTGAAAAGGTTAGCGAACATATTTATTAATCGGAGAGAACGGGGGTGGAAGGTGTAATTTTAAATGTTTTGATTGGTAAAGCAGTATGTTAAAGACTACAGAGCAACAGTGCCGCCACAGAGTATAATATAGAGCTATATGATATGAGACGAAGTAGTGTAGGACGCGACGCCCTTGCATTTGTATTGTACTGCACGCTGCTTAACTTGCATTTAGTGGACACATAGTAAGTGTAATTATCTTAAGTTTATGTCAAACTAAAGTTATTTACACTTAACGAATGCAAACTGTATGTTCCTATGACTTAAAAGTTCCATTAACAGAAAACTTAATATATATTTGATTCTTTTCATCAATGAAGATTGTGGAATGAAGCATTAGGAATTAAAAACGATTGCAATGATAAAACCAAACATAAGATAATTACACGTACTTCTCTGTGGCACAGGAATCACAAGAAAAGTACTAAATACTGATTTATAGTAAAAAGTGGACACAAGGTAATTGTATGATAATTTTAGTAAATTGGCAATAATATATTTAATGATAGATGTGTTGAGATTTATAAGGTCTTAAAAGGTGAATAATATTATTTGAGGAATAAAAATTTAAAAAAAGTAAAAATTAACTTGAATCCGACCCTGTGGCTAAAAAGTGTCATTGACTTTCACGCGATGCTCTAATCGCGCGCTGATTGGCTGCCTCAACGCCATTTCAATTGACAGAACAGATACTCATTCAGGGATGACGAAATGAATTTATCAGGTAACGCTAATGGCAGTTCTTGCTCTTCAAATAGTATTACTTAATATATAGACCTTGTATGGTTTTGTAAGTTGTTGCTCATTTTTGTGATATGAGTTGATACGAATGCAGCGGCGCCGCCGAGGCGTGCAATGTGCGAATATCAGTCATTTCTGATGGTGATTTAATTTACAAACAAGGTAAGGTTGTCATTGTGAAAAAATGTCTACAAAGGCATGTAGGGTATATTTTGGACGACGAGTATGTTTGTCTTTGATTCATCTTGTTTATACAGTAAATGAAAAATAATCACATAACCTAAACGTTGCGGTATATCGTCGGTATAGTTATAATACGAAAGGAAACTTTTGGGTACATTATACAGGAGCTAGTAGACTTCAATTATTTTTATTATTTACGTGTGTTTATTTATTTAAGAATAAAAATGTGAAGTAATTTTTGGAAGATATGCTTATTCCTATCCATTAATTTCAAAATACTGCACTAGATGGCATTGTGTAATTTCGAATTGTTTGGAGTTACGAAATTTTATAATTAAACTGACATTATATCGCATTTCATTCTAAATTAAAAAGTAATAATAATTGAAATCGCCTATTTAGTACGTTGGTTGGTCACTTTGCGCTGACGGAACTTATATTTCTGTCATTTTAAATAAAATATATGGAATTACTTTAATTTCACACGTAGATAGTGTGTGAAAAAGTTACATGAATAATTTTAATGATCAATATTTTTTATACTAATTTAAGGTCTTGGCTTATTCCTAACCTCATGTATTTACTTAAGTAAGTTAAAATTAATTACTTAGTTTGTATATAAATTGTGTTTTAATCGGTGACGTAACGTGAAGCGAATTATTGATGTGTATTTCTGTCTTTCTCACACACTGCATGCGTGAAAGAGAGAGTAACCATCTGTTTGTACTGTCGTCTAAAATATATCCACAACTGTTTGTCGGTCTGTGACTCCGCCACGCGCTGCGCCTGAGTACTCGACTCAGTACGGCACTCGACTCTCGTTATCGATTCCTATGATCGATATCCGTAATCGAATAGCAGCTTAGTCGAGCGATCGAGTGGCGCACTGCAGCGCAGTACTCTTGTAAAGTTGATGATTCTACAATATTGTTCTATTGTATTGTTTTCTTTTTTTAATAATATATTGTGTTTAAACTGCTAGTTTGTGTTTTATTACTCTATTATCGACTTTGGAGCCTGAGTCTGAGTTTTGACGTTCGTAAAACGTTATCGCGTCTCTGTTGTGAAGTATTGGAATCCATATTTAATTTTATTACTTAACGCGGTAGTTAAACTCGCTCTCTGTAAATAACAAAGTATTTAATGTAGCGCCTAATACTTCAAGTAAATAGGCTATATTAATTAATAGAAATGTTTTTCAACTTTCAATTATGTCTTATTCGCATATCCTTAATTTTTGATTTTAACATTAACAATTAATTTTTCAAACATTTATAAAATGTTTGAAAAATTACTTAGTAATTAAAATAATATAAAACTAGAAAAATTTCACGTCCTGAGGCGGGAATCGAACTCACGACCTTTTGCAATCCGGGCGATTGCTCTGACCACTGAGCCACCCAGGACTTGGGATATCCCTGTGCAATTCTTCCAGTCTATCTGTATTTTACAATGTCGAAATATTCTATTTCAACATCCGTAACGAGTATTTTTACAAATACCTACGATTCGGTTAAGTTGGGGCAGTGCTTTCAAATATCACGCTCAATGTGCTCGTTTCGAATGTCGAAATATTCTATTTCAATTGTAGGGTGGACGTTAGCTCATAAACGCAAATACAGATAGACTAGAAGAGTTTCACAGGGATATATAATATGTCTTATTCATTTGATAATTTCATAATATTTCTATGAAGTAATGCAGCCAGTGTTATATTATTTCATGTAATTGGTATGAAATGAAATTATCAAATGAAAAAGATGTACATATTTGAAAGTGCAAAACATTTCTATGAACTAATATAGCCCGTTTCAATTTATTGTCGTTTAGTCGGCACCATCCTGTATAAATAAGTTTATATATTTGAAAAATATTCAAACTAGAATTTATTATTTATTTATTATTATTATCCTCAATTTTACATAATCCGGGTGACTGATCTGAGATAACAAGGACTTGTGATGACCCTTTCATTAATTTTCGTCTAGTCTATCTCTATTTGCGTTACAAACCAGGGTCGTCCAAAGTCCTCGGTAGCTCTGATTATTAGAGCAGTTACCCCGATTGTGAAAGATCGCTTGTTCAGTTCCCACCTCATCATCACCAGCCTATACGTTCCACTGCTGGGCACAGGCCTTCCTTCATGGGAGAAACACATAAGGAGCTTGGGCCACAACACCACGACGCTGGCCCAATGCGGTTTGGTGGGTTAAAGCGGTTGCAGGAACAACCGGGACTAACGGCTTAACGTGCCTTTCGAAGCACGGAACGGAGGAGCTCGAGATAACAAACTTTGACCCATCCCAGGATTGACCATGACGGAAAGTGCTTTGTTTTTCTTAGCGAAACCAGAGCGCTCAAACCAATACGCCACCGAGTTCCCGCCTGAAGACATGATATTTTTCTAGTTTTAATATTTTTCTAAAAGTAACCTTATTTTAATTAGCATACACGTTGAATTGGTGTAACGCAAACAAATATCACAAAGCAGCTGGATGTCGGAAATGTAGCTCGCTTCTGTGAGTCGAGTGGGGAGTAGTACCCCTGTACAACGCCAGAGTACCGGGTTTGAATCCCGTTGGTGCAGATAACTGTCCATTTGTTCGCGAGTTATGCATGTTTGTATTGCTTATTGAGTATAGTGAATCAAATGCAGTGTTTAGAAGGCACCTCCGTAAATGCCTTCTAAAATTGTCTATGATTTCTTTGAAATCTGTCTAAAAATTTACAGTTTAAAAAAAAATCTTGTCTTTTTCCTATTATACATATTGGGAGAAAGAGATATACTGTACTTAAATTTAGAATTAATCAGGCCCATTATATCGACAAAAACTGAGAGCCTAATAATAGACAATATGCGTTTCGATAATCGCTATCAGTATCGCTAAGCGGAAAATGTACGGGATTCGACACAATAAGCCCTCGATCGACTTTCGAGCGCAAAAATGTCAAATCCCATTCTTTTTTTTTACTCTAACGGAGTAACTCTTGGCCTTCATCTCACCTGATGGTAAGTGAAGATAAGGCCGACGATGGAAGCTAGCTACACCTGGATTCCTCAACCACAGCCCGCCTAGCATGGCCACTGAAACACGATATGATATAGATATTTATAATATTGAATTGTCAAAAATCATTGTATAACCAATGTTCCTTGAAAGTTCAAAGCGATAAATGGCCTAAACACGATATGATATAGCCATTAATCGTGTAGAAAGGTCAAAAATCATTGTATGTCCTATTATTTTTGACAGTTTAACGCGATAAATAGCTATATCATATCGTGATTTGGTGGTCATCAAGGGCGTCGCCAAGGGGGGGCAGTTGCCCCCCCCTAGAGATTCCAAAATCAAAAAATGTAGGCGACAAAACTCCAACGAATTCGCTAAGTATGTTTTTTTTTATAAAACTAGATGACAAACAAGCTGACGGCCCACCTGGTGGTAAGTGGTTACCGCCGCCTATAGAGACCTGCAACAACAAGGAAAAAAATTGTTATTCCAGGTGCGTTGTTATCCGGAGGCCTAAGATCAGTTGCCTTCCATGCCCAGTAATTACACTGGCTACATTTCCCTTGAATCCGAAACAAAGCGAACTGTTTCACGGCTGAAATAAGAGAGGCGGTGGTACTTGTTTGAGAAAACCTGCAGGGAGCTCATTCTACAACCTAAGCGGCGTACGTGGGAGAAAGTTTTCTGAAGCCGTACAGTTTGCGACCACTTTGGTTCAGTCGTAAGAGGAAGAAATTCTCTACCAATGGCGAGCGGTGCGACGAAAGAAAGAGGCCGTGGGCATCATATCTAATAAGTCCTTAGAACACAACTCGTTATACAAACGGTAGAATGCACCTAAGAAGAGAAAATCTCTCCTTAGGCTTAAGGGTCCAATATTTCTCGTGAGGTCAAGATCATCGACAATTGTCATAGCTCATCTTTGAACCGCGATAAATGGTCCTAGTAAGTATCTAGATGCTCCGGCCCATAGGTGGCAGCAGTATTTTTTAACGCGGGGAGAGGCGGTTACAGGTTCAAACCTATGTCTGAGCCCGGGGGGACCCTGACAATTATGTGGGCCTGCCGGCCACAAAAGTCCGTCCAACCCATTAAAATCTACCGCTAAAACCCTCTTCCGTCATTATTGGGATACATGGGAACGAACCAGCAGTCAAGCCTGCCACTCCGACGGCCAGCCCGCACAACTGCGAGCCTTTTCCAGTTCCACTCTATTCATATTTGACGGGCCGTGTTATTCGGCGGTGACGCCCCCTGACCTTCCACCTAAGGCACCACTACAACGGGAGAAGCAAGTGGACGTAGCGCTTTCTTCTTACCCGTGGCCGTCTGCAACTGATCGGGACTCTCTAAAAAGCTCCGAAGTCTCTTAATTCATATGGGGCCTAACTTGAGACTTATGCCACACCAAGCTTCTTGGATGCCAGCTTGACTTAATCCTCTAAATGCCTGCTGAACTGAACGTCACTAGGGATATCCCGAAATCCTGATACTCTTAGACATGTAAAGGGTGTGCTAAGAAAATGTGGAGCAGTTAATGGGGCAAATTTCTTATTAGGGGTATTGGCTCGAGCTGCATACTAGGTGTCTCTAGTATTGTCATCCGCATAACAATGCAGTCTGTCAATAGACAGCTTATCATTGATATGTATCAGAAACTGTTGGAGACAGCACCGAATCTTGCGGGGCGCCAGCATTATTGTCCATGCTAGCCGAGCAGCTGCCCTCAACGGCTCTTATGCATCTGCTGCGCAAAAAGCTAGCGACCCATTTACACAAGCCGTCAGGCAGCTTGTAAGTTAGTAACTTCTAACCTTGAGTTTCAATGGCGGGTCCTACGGTGTGTCAAGTATATTAGAAGATTACAGAGAGACTCTTGCGAACGCTGTATTGTTGAAGGTCGCTAGGTCATATTTTTCTCATTCTCATTTGTTCTTTCTTTTTCTCATTTTTTTTCTTTTGATGTGGTTGTCTATAGGCGACGGTAACCACTTACCACCAGGTACTCCGTCAGCTTGTTTGTCATCTAGTTGTATAAAAAAACTCCATTATATCAACTTGCCCCTCCCTGGCCCATGGGCTGGCGACGCCCTTGGTGGTCATGCTAGGCGGACAGAGGAACTGGCTTTCTTACCTCTAACTGCCGGTACACAACAATGCTGCTAACATTATTGTTATGGCTCCAGACTTAGGTAAGATGGCGGCAGCTAGCCGGACAAATACTCCACACTTAAAAAAATCCCTCAATACTTTCGGCCGAATATTCAAACGCTTAGTAGAAACAAGACCCTTTTAGTATTTAAAGTAAGTATTGTCAAAGTCAAAAAAATATATTTGTAAACATCAAGCTAAGCGGGACTTATGCGACGTTTGAGTGCCTACTTTTAATTTAAGCGGGACTCGTACACCCGTATTCACAAACGACACTATGAGGTCTCACAGTGCCCGCGGACGCACAGGGTGCCAAATTCCTATTCATAAACAATACTTGAGTGACAATCGGCACTATGCGTTTGTCATAATGAACAGTTAGCTAAGGGAGCCTGATAGCTATATTAATCAACGCATAGTGTCGAGCTCACCAAAGAGAATGTAATCGCTACGGAGTTTACGATAAAAAACAAACAAACAATAAAATTGAAATGTCAGTCAGTGAAGTAAACTACGTAACACTAACCAACCAATCACAGAGCTATATTCAACGCTATATTCTACGCATTGACTTTCGCTAGTATTGCAAAGAGTTTCATAATTCTTTTAGCAATAAAGTACAAATATATTCAATAAAGCTCCGCTCCGCTCGACTCCGCTCCAGTGGATAGACAGCAAAGGAAAAAGCCTAAATGGTGAAAGTCCACCCCCATGCAGTCGGCAAAATAAAAAAAACCAGTACAAGAATTATTGAAAATATTCTATTGGAACTAGACAATATACCATTATGGATTTCCTACCTCACTTTTAAATTATAAAATGAAATGAAAATATCTTTATTTAAATAGGCCTTCCAAGAAGCACTTTCGTCAGAAAGAAGTCTATCACATAAAATAATATTAACTAACAATGCCATAGTGTTTGTCTCTCTGTCTTGTCTGGATTTACGTAAGCTAACAATGTTATAATGTCAGTCTGTCTATCGGTCTGTCTGTCCATCTGTCTGTCTGTCTGTAAGTTTTGAAGAAAGCATACGAGTGTGAACGCGATGGCTGCTTGCTTAGGCAATTTCACCTACAGTTATATTATTTGGTCCATGCCCACAATCATGGCTTGGTAAGACCCATAATATATTATGATTGTTAGTGCGAGTACTATTGGTCACCGCGATGTTAGAACTTGAAATAGATATTTCTCGAATTCGGCTTTCCGCTTCTTTAAAATACAAGTTACATTGAACAAGACGTGTTCAGTACTTTAAGCAGTTCTTTTAAAATCTTGTTCTCCGTTGTGACAATAAGTTTTAAAAAGGCAACGTTTCGCCTTGTCTCGGAGAGCGCCGCGGGCCACGACTCTGGCAAAGGAGTTGGTAACTCGAAGCCAGTACATTTTGCGACTGAATAAAAATCTCAGTGGCTATTTCTTTCATGAAAATAGTTTATGAAACCTCAGACTTACTAGTGTAAGTATGGCGCAAGCAGCTTCTTTTAAATAAAAGTAAAAACGTGACAAAAAAGTATTAAAAGGACCGCTCCCACGCCTTAAAAACATGTCGTATTATACAATTCTTAACTGTTACTATACAATACATAATTACATTTACTTACTACGTACGGTCGACCACAGACCACAGAAGTAGCTGAACACTTTAGTACCATGTCACAACGACTCTAGCGTCAATATAGTACGGTAGCAACTTTAAAGTACGTGCACAAGATCGGTGTGACATGGTGCTAAAGGGTTCAGCTACTTCTGTGGTCGACTGTACCATGGACCAAATAATATCATCCTTGCTACGTACCCAGCGTCATTATTATTATAATCATGTATTTTTGTGGTACAGCACCCGTACCTCCATCTTTTATCGCGATCCAGTTTAGGACTTAAAATGAGTAGAATCGTTTATTCTTACTACGACGCGACGCTATCTACGACTATGACAGCGATGCAGTTAGGAACCAATTGCCAATACTGAACCGAGCGGAATATGAATCGCTTTCATAAAGATGGTGGTAAGGCCCCAGGATTTTTATACAAGTAGATGACAAACAAGCTTTAGGCCCACCTGGTGATAAGTGGTTACCGTCTTAAAGACATCTGAAATACCAAGGAAAAATGACTTGGTTTTGCAGGTGCGTTGTCGTCCTGAGATAAGATTTTCTGGATTTGAATTTGTATGCTTGTATCAAGATGCTTGAATGGCTACTTGTGTCAAGACAAATAATAATAATAATACTAACATTTGCTCCTACCGGGATTCGAACCCTAGACCTCCCGACCAAGTAACCAAGTCGCGGCCATTACGACTACGGACCACAACAAGATATCATCCAAACCCACGGAATAATTCCTCTGTGACTCAACGTTTTTTTATTTTTATATCAAGTTATTTCATCTTGGTCTGCAATATAAAGTGATTTTCCCTTTATGCGGCGGTAACCGCTTACCACCTGGTGGGCCGTCAGCTTGTTTCTCATTTAGTTGTATAAAAAAAATAAGCAAGGCCGCATAAATCAGAGACACTTGATAAGTACTAAATCTAATGTATGTGGAGCGCCCAGGCTGGTCAAGATTACGTAGTTGACCAGTTTTATTTACTTTATTTTAATTTTTTTAATAAATTTTATTACATTTAAATAAAAGCTTATTGTTGAATGCACATGTAATTTATTATAAAATCACGCTTCATGAAAGACTTCGACTTCATCATACTTCCAAGTAGTGTCAATAGATGTCGCTGTCCCTGTCTTATCGTTGCCTGAATCGCGCGCGGTTTAAATAGGCTATAAAAATTAGTAAACTTATTGCAAAAATTTGAAAAAAGTTTACTAATTTTTATAGCCTATTTGATGACTGGCTGGCAGAGTGGTCTAATACATCTTGAATTCCGGTAGGAGCAAATGTTTGTATGATGAGTACGACCATTTGTTCACATGTCATGGATGTTTATATTTTTATTAGTAGGGTAAGTATATTTCTAATATTTATATCATTGATATAATTTATATCAGCAATTTTTCCGTTATGTAGTGTCGATAACACAAGCGCTACGCATGCTTTTATTAAAAAACAAAAAAGTGAGAAAGTTATTGGAAAAAAGTAACTGCATTAAAATGGGATATTGAATATTACGGATCATTAACTAATATTAATCACCATAAATTCATATTCGGAATTCGTTCCCATCCGAACATAAAACGAAAATAAGACAACGTAACATTGAATAATTATGATAATTTTAAAAGAATTATCGGCGTGTGGAACCGATATTTCGGCAGGGGTTGATTTGCCTCGCCGAAGCGCCCGAAACCTGATGATTATTGATAATTTACGACACTTTTTTTGATAAAAACGTTAAATTCACTCATTTGGAAGTATTACGGTTGACATTTTTATGCTCATAATGTCAGATTCATATCGCCGCAGACATTTTATTGCAGGCGTGTGTGCATTCATTTAAATATTTATGTCGTAGGACTTTATTTACGGACGAAGGTCGGTTAGGGCGCGTTTGATAATAAAATGTAGTATCATGCGGTATGGATGTCACGTAAAGGGCTCGCCATTACAATTTGCTTAGGTAGGTACTTGTGTTATATGCAAACTTTACAAGATATTGTATTATTGTATTTTAATAAAAGGTACTTACAGTCACGACCAATTTTTTTTTTTTTTTTATACAACTAGATGACAAACAAGCTGACGGCCCACCTGATGGTAAGCGGTTACCGCCGCCTATAGACACCTGCAATAACAAGGAAAAATCACTTGATATTGCAGGTGCGTTGTCATCCTGGGGCCTAAGATAAAATGCCGTCCATGCCCAGAAATTACACTGGCTACCTTTCCCTTCAATCCGAAACACAGCGAACTGTTTCAAGGCTGAAATAAGAAAGGCGGTGGTACCTACCCAGACGACCCTACATACGGGTCTACCACCTAGTAATTATGACGACAAGATATTTTTACATTCTTAACATCTTCGCAATAGGAGTCAGGAACTGTCAAACTAAAGTGGATTAACTACTTAAACTCTTTTTAGTGACTACAGTTAGCATCAAAATGAACAATTTTGATCCTTATCGCATTGACCTATGCATTAGACATAGAAATGCTTACTTACCTAGGTATACATCATTAGCTGCTGACTGTATCTACTTACAAGTGGATATTATTGGAAACGAACAAACCAAATCTAATAAGACTTTACGTGTATAAAGCCAGTTAGGTTAGTCTTAATATTTATCAGAGGATATTTCGAAAAACAGTACCTATTATAGTTGAGTAAGAGCAAGTTTTTACTTTTCATACAAACCAAAAATTGGTATTAATTTCTTTTTATGTATTAGACTTTTCGAAAAATCCTCTGCTAATTTTTAAAACTAGCCTGATTTGCGTATAAACTTTGATACTAGACTCTAGTGTAGCAGTGAGTGTCTACTATTTCTTGAATATGTTAGGATTTGTGATGTAATGTCTTACTAAGTTGTCATTAGTCTTGGATAAATAACTGTAAAGGCGGCACATTCCTACCTACGGACTAGATGTTGTATAAGAATTGTTATCATAAAAACCCAAGATAATTTGGTTTTGATGATTGGGTCAAAACTCATCAAATATTATTATAGCAACATTTTTATTTCATTATCTATCGACAGTTTGCCATAAAATAAACCAATCATTGGACAGTTATTTCGACTGTTTATTCAAGTGACTGGCGTTCCCGACATAATCAACGTCCCCGGGCTGTGTTCCATGAAGTCCCGACTCCCGCGTCCGGGGTGGTATCATTGTTTCTCCAGCAGCGGCCGCGGACCGCGAGAAATTGAATGAAAACATTGAATATTTATTCCGAGACGATGCCACTACGCTGCTCCCGGTTCATTCAAAGAGTATGGAGTTGCAGACCTGTAATAAATACCCTGTTAAAGACAGTTTTTTATATAAAGCACGACAAATGACTCGACACCACCTGATGAAAAGTGGTAAGAATAGTCCATATGGGAAAACAGCGTAAGTATCAAAACACTGTTCTAGACACCTTCACCTTCTCGGTCCATAAGGTGCCTTTTTGAAGGAACCCTTGTTATAGGAAGAAGGGAACACAAGCGCTGGTGAAGAATTTCAAGTTTTGGAAGTACGACAAAGAAACGATTAACTCAATTTCTTTGTGCGTGATGTTGGGGTGGAGACAGTGAATTGACGTCTCCGAAGAAGTAGAAAGCGTGCCGATCTGTCGGCACGCTTTCTACTGAATAGGAAGGGGGAAGGTAGGATACCGTCAAAAAGTTCTCTAGAGGACTCTCAATGATATATCTACGCATTGTAGAGGCTTCAAGGTTGTTAGTAGCCCCTACATCGCTATTCGCCAATGATACGGACAGCGCGAACCCTGCAGTCTGTCCAATGTATCGAGGAGGTACTTACTAATAATATCTGATGCAAGACTGGACATAAGTTTGGAGTTTTGGAGCCGTTCGGTTGAGCAAATCTTGCGCCTTGGGGCGCCAAGCTGCATTTGGACAGCATTCAGTAAGTTAGTTAAAAATAAATTTTGGTTTGTGTCGACCGGTTGCGGAATTTCATAGTTACATAGTTTATGACGGACTATTGCCGTTGGACGCAGACGGCCTTTCAGCGTAAGCAGGGTTTTAATTAGCGAGAATCTTGATTATACTCTTTATAGCACTTAAAAAGTAATTTAAAAAAATAAGTAAGCAAGGGTGGACTTATCTTTATAAGAGATCTCTTCCAGCCAACCCATAAATGTGTGAGACATCACTTTATGGAAGCAGACAGCACCGAGTGCATCAAAAATATGAATAAAACAATAAATTTTGGCGAGTCTTCACCAACCCGCATTGGGCCAGCGTGGTGGTGTTATGGCCCAAACTCCTCATGTGTTTCTCCCATGTAGAAAGGCCTGTGCCCAGCAGTGAAACGTGTATAGATTGGTGATGATGATGCTGATGGGGATTTCTAATCGACAGGTATTTTATAGCTAAGAGTTGTTACCTTTTCTCTATTTGTGCATTGACCGGCTCTTGAACACGAAAAATGTGCAACGATTTCCACACGTTACGTAGTACTTTGTTTCAAGAGACTTGTCTACGTTTAGGTACCCCTTCTTTGGACTCCACATTTGGATCATCTTGCGCTGTCCTTTTAATATTTGATCTGCATATTTATAAATCGGGCCGGTCCGTTTGAGCCGATGTTTGCAGATTTATAGTGGGTTTCGTTCCACCGGGAGCGGGCGATGTTTGAGGACTCTCCAGACTCTCAGGGAATTTCTGATACTGATCTACAGTTTTGTTTTGGAATCTAGAATTTTCTGTTAGCTCAAGTACTGCTTTGTGCTTCCACTGCGAGGAGTGGAGCTTTGTATGGAGATATGGAGACGTGAGTATTCTGTCTGTGCCTCAGTTGTTGTAAATTAAGAGTAAGTTGACATATCAAAGAGTTAAATAAATATGTTGGAATATGCTCGCTGGCGCAGTGTTTGCGCGCTTTGGTTTCAATTACGAAAACAAAGCAACCTTAGTTGATTCCGGATAGACCATTCAAAAATTTGTAACCTCAGCGAGGTCCACAGGGTTTCGGAAAGAAAGGAAATTAAGCCAAGCTGTTGATCCCGGTTCACGCTGGACCAATGCCCAATGCCAATGTGCTGGGTGGTAGGGCGTTATGACTCAGAACTCCTCACTTCTTCCATGTAGGAAGGTCCTGCAGTGTGACGTGTATATGCTATTAATAATAAGAATTTGACATTTTTAATATTCTTACACTTACGCTTATTATCTTAGCTTAAATGGATTGGTGCTAGCGCTTACACATCAACCCACGGACACTCGATCGTCACTATAAAAGGGTTATTATTGTGGTTATTATTGTTATTCTAAGATGCGAATATTATCTATAAATGTCAAAATAACCGTCTGTTAAGATTTTACACCTAAGCCGCTGAAACGATCTACATGAAATTAGGCATTGAGATAGATTACATCTCGAGAATGAACATGAGCTCCCCTTTAGCGCGATAGCCGACATCCGACAACCGCCCCGCGTAGAGGTACACTGATGGTCTGATAGTAAATGACGAGGGAAACTGAAAGACGATAAATATACGAACTGTTAAAGAAATATTAAATCGCGAAGAAAAAAATCATTGCTCACAAGAGCTTTCCCAAGTGTTTGACATCAGAATGAAGAGGTTTGGAATTTTGAATCAGCTCCTGTTTTTTTTATTCACTTCACCAAACGAAAACATTATATTTTACCTACAGGAGGTCTAAATATATAACCAACTCATTGACCCAAGCATTGCATTATTTTAGCAATTACTCACACGACGGGTTTCGAAACGCGTGTAGCTATAGCTAATGTACTTCTTGTATCTCTGTGTGTTTCTGTCTACAAGTTGTGAAACGATTACGAGTGTCTAGTGAATTATAGAATCAATGGCTTCTGCCCTCGATTTCGTCTGGGATAAAAGTACCTACCTAGCCTTTACACACATAAGGTTGAATTAAGAGGTACTGACCAACCAAGAGTCGTAGAAATAGTTTTTCTGTAAATAAACCCTTTATACAGGGTGGTGCCGATAGTATAACATTGGCTGCATTATTTCAGAGAAATGTCATGAAATTATCAAATGAATACGTAATTTTTGAAAATGGCAAACCATTTCTTTGGACTAATATAGCCCATGTTTTAATTTACTGTTGTATTGACGGCACCACCCTGTATATATCCTTTTTCATCGAGGGACTAGACGTAGAATGGCTTTCACCTTTATGTTGTAGATATTCCAACCATCCGCACAAAGCTTTTCGCCAAGTGCTTTCTAAAGCGAACTGCCAAGGAGTGGAACTCTCTGCCTGCCCGATCTGTTTTCCGAAACCTACAATTTGGATGTCTGTGAATAGGCACCTCCTAAGTAAACATGTATCATCTTAGGCCATGTCATTACTAATTGTTTAAAAAAACGTAGTAGGTAGGCAATAGGCAAATGAAAGGCAATAAGGCTATAAAACATATAAACATTTATTATAAAACAACAAAATAAAACAACTACTATCTATATAAAATAAGCACGCTACGTGTGGTAGATATGCATGTCACATATTTGGGTAATTGTATTTTTTAGGACATAATTAAATATCGTGTTAGAGGGAAACTCGTCCAGTCCATGTCTGATACGGCCCACTTTTTTAAGCTTTGACACGTGTTATTATTCTAAGCCGTTTTATTTGGGGAAAAAAGATTACATGTCTTCCTTGCCATAAGAGGCATGAGGAGCACCTCAACTGCCTAGATAATATGGACCATTTTTCCTCTCGCAGAATAAAGGGTTACAGTTTCCCTTATCCTATCTACCTTAACTATAATGAGTTTTATGAGATTTTCCAACTTTTATAGATCATTAGAATAAAATTTGTTATAGCTAAGATAGAACTGGACCAGAAAAATAGGCACAGGGTGGTGCCGTCAATACGACAATAAATTAAAACATGGGCTATATTAGTTCATAGAAATGATTTGCCACTTTCAAAAATATCTTATTCATTTGACAATTTCATGACATTTCTATGAAATAATGCAGCCAATGATACATTATTTCATACAAATATCATGAAATTATCAAATGACTAAGATGTTTTTGAAAGTGGCAAACCATTTCTATTGAATATGTATAGCCCATGTTTCAATTTATGGTCGTATTGACGGCACCACCCTGTATATCCAAAATGTCACCTGTGTTTGACACTGTGGAAGATTCCCACCAAGACTTAAAAAGCAGTTAATTAAAAATTATACGTATTCAATGAGGATGCTGACTGAAGAACGGCTTATATAATTTTAATTGAAAGTCAACGGACTTTCAATTAAAATTCTATAGATACACGCTGAAATTGCAACGATTGTTTTACTGCGGTAGAACGGTTTATTCTTCTAATAAAGACCAAGTAATACCGCCTACATACTAGATGTAGGCGGTAGGCGGAACCATGGACCAAACATGTAGATACACATAGAAACGGAGCTTGAATTTGTTTCAATAAACTAAAAAAAAATATCAACTCGACAGGGAGAGATACAATTTCTAGACGTAAATAAAAAAGAATTGCGGGGGTATCACTATAGATTCCATCAGGTCGCTTTCAAGTTTTGATTTGCACCTAATTTGATTTTAATTTTAAAAAGTCACATTTATATCGATTTAGCCAGACTATTTTGCTGAGACTAAACAATTACTTAGAATCCAGATTGCATAGAAGTTTATTTTATGTTACAGATTTTAACTTTTTTTTTTAATTGATGACATTTAGCACTATCTACACTACAACTGTCAAATACCGTATAAATCTCAGAACGGTTTAAATATTGCAAGTCTTGGTGCTAAACTGACGTGGTACAGACGGCAGCATAACAAGCGTAACACTTTAGCTGGCAAATAATAATAACACATTATCAAGTCAAACATCAAAAAATTATCTAACTATATTTTAACATAATAAACATTTGAAATAAATTTAGAAAATTATCTAGACTAGAAGCCTGGGTTGGGAATTGAACCGCGGACATTTTACAATCCATGTGACTCAGTGGTCACTGAGCCACCGAGGACTTGGTTCAGGATAACCCTATGACCATCTGCTAGTCTTTGAATCTTTGCATTTCGACATGTTGAGGGTGGGTACCATCAACATGTCAAAATTATATTCCTATAATATAACCGAACGAATACCTACCTATTTCTATTAAATTCTAACCTCTTGACATGATTTTTTCCCTTGTTTCTGTGACCTGAGTTTTTTCCAGCCTGGATATAGGATATTTTTCTAAGCAGCAAGATGTTCGTTCTATCTGCAGTCGTGTGGACGCACGCCGATTCACTAGTAACTTTAACTGGCAGTTAGTCTACTTGTCGCTTCACTTGACCCTAAGTTACAGTTTTGCGCACTTTCACATGGCACAAACCCCTGTTGACCATACTTGCATAACATGTCCTTGTAGAACACCTGGTGTGGAGTCGGAGTCGGCTTGATTACGGACAGGCGGGAGTCCAGCCTCATGACGAGTGAGGAGTTGGAGACAGCCGGCCAGAGGACTGGTAGCAGCTTGCTCCTGTACGGAGTCGGGTTTCTGAAAGCATAAGCATCATGTCATAAGGGTGACGATAACGTAATACGCCTTTTCATACAACTCTTAAGCCCAATATATTAGCAAGGAACAAACCGATTTTAACAAGACTCTTGAGTACGGGCATAAGGCAGGCGACTTATGCATAGCAAGTCTCGTAATGTAATAAGCTATCAAAGGATTTTTCGAAAAGTCTAATACGTAGTTATTTATGATACTAGTGCGATAAGTTGGTTTTTACAAACGAATAAACGAATGCAAGCTTACCGAGTGGTCTGTGGACCTTGCTATACAGGCTACTCGGTCGGGGGTCCCGGGGTCAAATCCCGGTGGGAGCAAATGATTGTATGATTACGAGCATTTGTTCACGAGTTATGGATGTTTATAATTGTTTATTTAGTATATTTCTGATATTTATATACATATTATTACCACTATTTCTCCGTTATCTAGTGTCCATAACACAAGCTCTTAAAGATGCTTACTTTGGGTGAGATTGTATAAATATTATTATAATTATTAATTTCCGCACATGCTGTGCCAAACAACGTTTTTCAACAAAGCGAGTGGAAGTAATTTATTTATTATATATCTTTAAGAAAACGTTATCTGCCTAGGCTAGGCAGATAACAATCTGCCGGATTCAAACGCCTGCCTTGACATATGCATCCATCATCATAAATTAACATACGTTATTGCATACGTGATCACTGACAATCAATCTTACCCAAACTTCATGAAGTTAGTGAACATTGTGGTGATCCGATCTATAAACAGCCTGTCCCTGTTTGATAAGATCAGGGATATCCCAGCAGGCTTGAACACGTAAAATATGTCGTCAGAGTGTGAAGCTCCTAAATTGGCTGCAGCTCCACCAAACAAGGCTTTCGCGAAGTTACGTTCACCATCGTACTCGAACACGTAGCTGTACAGGGGCTTGTGAGAGTTTTTCACCATCAACTCAACGAAACTATCCATCGTGCTGTTGATCAACCAATCTGAATAGAAATTCGTGATATTCCTAACTAGGTTCTTTTTTATCAACTTAGATCCAAAGTAGTGGGAACGCATCTGCTTGGCTATCTTCTTTCTGTCACCTTTCGAACACCAAGAGAACACTGACGGTAATCTTTCCACAAATTCATCGTCTAGCTGGTTTAGTGTGTTTTCACTGTGGAGACCATAGAATAGTATGCCTTCAGCGCTGGTGATACCAGTAAGGATTGGTACTTTGTTGAAATTACCAGACTTGATGATATTAAACGGCGTATCTCCAAAAAATGGGTCTGTAAAATGGCTGTCAACACACGGCGTGTATTTAAAATGTCTTGGATTTAAAGAATTATCTCTAGAAATCGTTAATAGATCGTCTATTGGAGCATTTGCTAAATAATCATAAACTTCTTTATCTGTACTAACTTTTTTTACTTTTCTGACGTCATCATAAACGACGCTAGGTTCTAAATTAAAAGCCCAAGGTGTTAGAGGCGATCCGCTCATAAGAAGCAATTTGTGGAAAAGTCCTTTACTAGACTCTGACAACATGTGCATAGCAGCTGCGCTCGCGCCGGCGCTTTGACCAGACAACGTAACATTGTCCGGATCTCCTCCGAACGCTGCTATGTTTCTCTGGATCCATTTCAAGGCAGCTACCTGATCTTTCATACCAAGGTTGGCTACATTGTTTAAGCATAAGAAACCTAAGACACCAAGTCTGTAGTTAACTATAACAGAGATTACATTCTTAGTGACCAAGAATTCCGGGTCATAATGAAGCTTGGTGCCGTAGTAGTAGGCGCCTCCGTGAAGGAAGACTAGGACGGGGAGTTTGTCGCTTGATTTCGAGCGCTCTGGAGAATAGACGTCCAGGCGAAGGCAGTCTTCGGAGCCGAGGCTGACGAGTGACACTGATTGTGCGCAGGCGCCGAATCGTCTGACGGCGTAGAAGATGCCCTCCCAGTTTTTTGGTTCTTTTGGAGGCTGAAATGAAAAAAAACCTGTATTGTAAAAGACTTTAATGATAATAAAAATAAAATAAGTAGCCCTTAAAGATTAAAAACAATACAAATTATGCGTATCATTTCCAAAGGTGAATGATGCAGGAATCAGTAATTTTAACAGTGTTTTAAGCAGCATTAACCTAAAAAATTCAAATTCATTTTTTATTATTTAATGTAAGTAAGAAACAAACACTAAATTAAAAGTTCTTATTGTGAATGAAATACAATTTAATGTTTCAGAATATATAATTTATTCAACTAGCTCATAGTATGGCTAATATACAAATACTGTCACGCATAGATAATAACATCACGATAAATGGCTATAATAATTCCAAGATGTGTCAAAAGATGTCGCTCCCGCTGTATCATCGTTACCTCAATCGCGGTGTTAAGTTTTCTAAGTTGGTAGTACATAGTTGGTCCCCTTCGTTGATTTTTTAACTCTGGTTTCTCTTCAACACGAATAAATCTTTCGCCTTTTACTAAAGATTTCCGTGGAGAGGAACACTCAAATGAGTCTAATATATTTTTGATGCCCTCTCACAACAGACAGGGCATAAGATACCCAAAATACCTATTACCTAAGTCAAAACAAACTTCAAACAAAAATAAAAACCGACTCCGACTATAAAATCACTAGAATAAAAAGAATAATATAATAGAATGCTATTTATTTAAAATATACACAAAAGCAACAAAACATAACAATATGATATGTATGTACAGTCGACAGCACATCAAGCTTAACAGTTTGACCTTGAGACCGCCCTTACTGTGTTCGTAATAGAGGCGGCTATCGTATGGCAACTGTTACACTTGATATGCTGTCGTCTCCACACAGGCAAGCTTAACACAAAACTGTGTTTTCTAACAGCCAACCTTTGAGTTCAGACTTTAATAAGTACTTATGCCGTAGGACCAAATTATTTAGAGTCGGTGCTTCATTTTCTATTATTTATGAAAAAAAATTAACACCGTCTCCAAAAATATGTTTCTAGAGGATAAGTACCTATTTGAATTTTATATATTTTTATCCTTTTTAGTGTTTTTTAGTTGGTTTTTATTTGTAAAAAAAAAATGACTTAATTTTTAGTGATAGCTTTCTAAGGTTAAAGCTACACGGGTGACCGTCAGCATAATATACGTGCGTGACTTATAATAGGTGGTGCCATCAATACGACAATTTTAAACATGGGTGGGCTATACATATTCAATAGAAATCGTTTGCCACTTTCAAAAACATCTTCATTTCATAATTTCATGACATTTCTATTAAAAAATTCAGC
The DNA here is from genome assembly GCA_947347705.1 of Nymphula nitidulata. NCBI lineage: Eukaryota > Metazoa > Arthropoda > Insecta > Lepidoptera > Crambidae > Nymphula > Nymphula nitidulata. Next base: position 18,904,409 of record OX374634.1, on the reverse strand, counting down.
CAATGTTATATTATGATTGTTGTATTGACGGCACCACCTATCATCATCATCAGGCACCATGCTATTGTTTCCTACTATCATATCGTACCACCAAAAAGTCATAGGAAAGAAAAGTCCGCAATTTCGCATACATAGAGGACTTAATTATTCCAGATATTTAGATGTAAAAACCTAGCAACCCAATTGATTTTGTCAACTAAAAAAAATCCCAATCGGTTCATTACATGACGGAGTTCTGTTCTGAGGTGGGAAAAAATACAGCCACATTGATCGGTTAAATAGAGAATTCAGGCTTCAGTAAGCCTATAAAAGTCTATTAATATGAGTTACATTCAACAAATTACTTTAAATACAAATAAAATTTATTGAAAATATTGTAATTGTAATAAATATTAACTCCCCCAAACATTGATATAAACCAAAATATCAATGCCCCCAAAGGCTTTCTATGCTGAAAGGCTGTTTATGTACAATCTATACTATTGTTTCTCTATGTATTTTGATATTGCAATTTACAACGCAAGCAATGTTTGCTTATAATTGCAATGTTGCGTCAGAAGTTAGGAAGTATTTTCATTTTTTATTTTGTTTACAGTTTCTTCCCTTACTCTTTTACCAGCCCACCGCGACAGAAAATCTATTAGATTTTAATACCCTGCAGATTGGAGATAAAGAAAAGGGCACATCATGCTTTTTAATATACATATATATATTAATATTATAATATAATCATGTAAGGACATGATCACATGATTTAAATGACATGATAATTGATACTAATAAAATAATTTTGACCGCCTCTCCGGTTATACCATATACGTAGAATCTTTTTTCTATGATCTGAGCGTAGAATAATTAGTTATATTTAAATAAACACACAAATACATTTTAATTAGATAAGTTATCAACAGATGTCGCTGTCGCTGTATCATAGTTACCTCAATCGCGGTGTTAAGTTCTCTAAGTTGGTAGTACATAGTTTGTCCCCTTCGAAAAAGTTTTATCTCTGGTTTCTCTTCAACACGAATAAATCTTTCGCCTTTTACTAAAGATTTCCGTGGAGGGGAACACTCAAATGAGTCTTCATTATTTTTGATGTCCTGCAATGCAGGACTTATAAACGTACATTATTTATTCTAACTTCTAAATCTTCTAATTATAACTAGACATGGGTAACTCAACAAAAAATTATGAACCACAGATCAGCTCACGGTTCACTTAAGTGAGCCGGACCTGCGAACCGGCTCACAGATCAGCTCACTACTGAGCTGAATGTTTGTAGATCTACTTTGCGAGCGACTTATAGAGTCGAATATTACCGAGTGCCGCCGCGCCGAGCCGACCGACACCGGAGCCGGTTCGCAGCTCGCGGTTCGTTCGCCGTTTTTAATACTCGCGCGTCTGTGACTCGGTGAGACTGTGACTCTGTGGGTGAATATACCTAACCTAGCGAGTGAGCCGTGAGCTGTTTGTTTTGTCGTTGAGCTGCAGGTCAACGGTTCAAGTCAATTGATCTGAATTTTTTTCAGATCTGAGTTACTCATGTCTAATTATAACGCTTTTTTACAATGAAATAAATTTTCTTTTCATAACTTTATTCTTATTTTAGAATTTTTGAAAATTATTGAAACATTGATGAGTTAGTATACTTTTTATAACCGTTGAATAAAATATAAATTCAAATTTATTTTCTGATTTTTGTTCGATTTGCTATTAAAGCGTGTTTTTTTAGTTTTTTTAAACTATATTTTATCTTTCACTTTTTAGTTCGATTTGCTATAAAACTGTCATTATTATGTACAGGTCAGATGTGTTAACAGTTGCATCTCGATAGAAAACATATTCAAGGATTTCTATGTTGCCAACATAAACAGCGAGAGATAGTGGTCTAACTTTATTTGCGAACAAGTCTTATAAATTATTTCGTATCACGCAAAGGACCTGTATTAAAATCACTAATCCTGGCAATCCTTATCAGGATAATGAGATAAGCTTATCAAAATATTGTATTGTCGGTGGTCGTTGATAAGTCTACAACATTTGAAGTAGATCTGATCGCTTAAAGTGGGGCAAAATTTAGCCCCAACGAGTCAGTTACATACATACAAACAAAAAAACATACAATTGAAACTAATAAAAGCGTGTTAATAAAAGATAGGCATTAAATATGAATATATTTTTGCATTTACTTTTAGGATATAGGAAATATTTTCTGAAATATTCTTCCGAAAACGTTATATTTATAGTAGAAACCAGCAAAGTTTTTATGAATCTTCCCAACTGAGAATAAATTAAAAATTAAATATAATACAAATAACCTTAGTTCACCTTTCAAAATGGCGAAATGCGATCTTTACTATACTTCATTAACAGTTGATCAACATAATCGTGTTTCCACACGATTTAACCTTTCGTCCCTCAGCAGCCCAAAACACACAACAAAAAATATATTGTGTCCGTGGTCTGTGCGTTATTTATTACCTTTACCTATGGTGGTTATCAAGACATGCCAAATTATGTTAGATTCATAGCTAAAATAATTAATAAAAAACTTGAAAGAAAATTTCATCATCAGCCTATCTACGTCCCACTGCTGGGCACAGGCCTTCCTACATGGGAGAAACACATGAGGAGATTGGGCCATAACACCACCACGCTGGCCCAATGCGGGTTGGTGGGTTAAAACGGTTGCAGTAACAACCGGGACCAACGGCTTAACGTGCCTTCCGAAGCACGGAGGAGCTCGAGATTATAAATTTGATTGACCCATCCAGGGACCGACCATGGCGAAAGTTGCTTTGTTTTTCGTGATCGAAACCAGAGCGCTTAAACCACTACGCCACCGAACTCCTCGAGAAAGAAAATTTAAAACTGTTTAATAAAACTAAAACAGACATCACTATTTAAGTATGTATGTAGGACCTATCTATCTAATTATTTTATGAACAGCAAATTTATAATACCTGCAAGTATATTATTAAATAAGTAGACTCATATTGCTATTGATTATTTTAAGCCTGTTAGTGTTTCGAAGTCGGTTTTAGTTTTATTCTATTTTTTTTTTTACAATTTTTAGTAAAAAAATGCTGTAGGATTTTATAAAATAAATTGCAGATGATTTAATGACCACATTTAAATAAAATACTTAATACATACTTGAAATCTTTCGCTAGTAGCGTAAGTAATTCCATAGAACAGGTTTTGCCCAGAAGGACTGCGCAGTCCCCTAATTTTGCCATGGCTCGTCTCAACAACACCCGTAAAAAGCGCACACTCCAATAACTCTAACACACACACCAACAAACAAAGAAGAATAAAAGTTCGCTTCATGTTTGAAACTTGAAAGTAGAACGCTTCATTTGTTTTTAACACTTATTAAACTCGTAATAAAACTCTTTGGTGTACATCACACTGATTAAAAAAAATATATAACCACAAAATTCTTTGGTATTTACGTTTCCATTATCACAATAATAAAAGTCAGTTTCCCCTCGTCAATTATTTTTAAACTATTTAAGTTTTGTTGCTTATTCTGTACATTATAACTTGTATCTTGTTTTCGACAATGCAACCCGTCGACGAGTGTTTCTCATGAGGCGGCTTAGCTTATGTCGAAACCTACCTCAGATCGTGTGCCAACTGTTTCTTGCTTATATTACGTAAGCGAAAGTTCAGAAAAATACATTTGTATTATTTTAACGGGCTAGTTAAGTTTGTACTGTAGTATTAAACCTTATTAAAAATAAAAATTGAATAAAAAAGTCCTTATTAAAAGTCAATATTGAGGCTAGATTGTAGGATGAAAGTATCGAGAATCTTCTAATGATATTTATAACCGACTCAAAAAAAGAACGTCCAAAGTCCATGATTTCTAAAGGGGTTTGGAAAATGTTTTTTTTATATTTAAAAGATCCACACTTTTGAATTGGTCCCATAGAAAATTAAACATGATCGGTTCAGTAATTTGGATTTAAAATCAAAATAACTAAATGAACTATGTCATCCAAGTAAACGTAACCTTGCGTATTAAGATTTACTGTTCCTGTGACTTAATAGTGGTTTTCATTATAAATATCTCATCTTTTGTATTCCACAGGTTAGTACGTTAGTAGTAGAACTTCGGAGATAGATAATCGAACTCCTTAACCATTAACGAATAGTCAAGCAAAATAAAAATCAGTACGCTTTTCTACTGAGACACACATGCTGACGATTCACGCTTCTAGTTATGACCTTAGAAATACACAAAAAATCATGATACTTTCTTTAAGCAAAATGAAAAACCAGTTCAAAATTTATTTTTTAATTATTTTTTTATTTTTACCTTAGCGGGGTAACTCTTGACCTTCATTTCACCTGATGGTAAGTGAAGATAAGGCCGACGATGGGAGCGAGCTACACCCGGATTCCTCAACAACAGAGGAACTGGCTATCTTACCTCTAACTGCCGGAACACAACAATGCTGTTAACATTATTGTTATGGCGGCAGACTTAGGTAAGATCGTGTAGCTAGCCAGGCGGACCACCAACCAAACCAAGTAGAAAATTTCTGCCTCCACGGGAATCGAACCTCGGATAGATCTCAGAGGCAGGTGGGCTAACCGCTAGACCACAGAGGCGGTTAAAATTTTTCACTAAGCAAAGAACTAAGAAACAAAACACATAAATATCTTTACACAAAAAGGCTCCCAATTAATATCAAGAAATTCTTTCGGGTTGTCATAAATTCCATCTTTTTTATGCAGACATCTGCATAAAAAAATAATGTAATCTAGCAATGGCCATTAGGCAATAGACATTAGTCTATCTGTCTGTTTTGCGTCTATAGACTCCAGACTGTATTTACACCATTTCCAAAGTTGAACTACCGAGAAAACTCCGGCAACATACTCGTAGTCACGCTTACAATGCACTTCTACAAGTGCAGTGCTGACCAGAAAAAACATATATTAAAATTAGTAAAAGTATATTATCTCTACTATAGTTGACCCTTCATCATCATCATCATTCTCGGCTGAAATGATGATGACGCCCACTGCTGGGCATAGGCCTCCTCCAAAGATCTCCATACCGATCGGTACTGCGCTGTCCGCATCCATGGGCTTCCCGCGACCCTCACCAGATATTTTAGTTGACCCTTCTTCGATAAATAATTTAAACAAAAATTAAAACCGACTCCAAAAAACTGAAAAGGCTAAAATAAATAAATTTTAGTAGGTACTCATCCCCTAGGAACATATTATTGGAGTCGGTGCTTCATTATCAAAGTATTTCTGGAAACAACTTATCACCAACTCCAAAAATATGTTCCTAGGGGATGAGTACCTACTAAAATTTAATTATTTTATTCTTTTCAGTTTTTTGGAGTCGGGTTTAATTTTTTTTTTGTTACAATTTTTAGTATAACTTTTTAAGGTCAAAGCTAGATGAGTGACCGTGAGCTTAAATTGTTTTCTACTATCGTATCATTTCACTAAAAATTCATAGGAAAGTAAAAATCCGCAATTTCGCATACATAGACGACTTAATTTTTCCAGTTTTTTTGATTTAAAAACCAAACTACCCATTAAATCCAATTTCCATTTTTTCAAAAAAATTTTATGGGACCAAATGGGTACTATTCCGCATCGACCTAAAAAAGAATCATCAATGTCGGTTCACCCAGTCGAAAGTTCTGAGGTAACCAGCAAAAAAAAAAACATACAGTCGAATTGATAGCTCCTTCTTTTTTTGAAGTCGGTTAACAAATAAAGTAAGTGCTTGTCTACCTAGACAAAAAATTGAAGTAGGTATGGGCTATATTAGGTTATAGAAATGGTTTGCCCCTTTTAAAAACATTTGATTTATTTGATAATTTTATGAAATAATATAACATTGCTTGCATTATTTCAAATTTATTTATATGGGACCAACCTAGTAGAATACTCATTCGAACATAAAAATAATTACCAAAATCGATCTACATTTGACAAAGACACAGTTAACTTAACTGAAAACAAACAATTCCAATTTATAGCTTCTTCCATCTTGAAATTGACATGAAAAATCATGTTAGCAACGTATATTATTTTCGAGGAGTTCCATGTCGTAGTGGTTTGAGCGCTCTAGATTTGAATTGGAAATTAAAGCAACTTTTACCATGCTCGATCCCGGATGGATCCGTCAAATGGATGGATCATGTTAAGCCGTTGGTCATGGTTGCAACTGCAATTGGGCCAGGCAGCGTGGTGGAGTTATGGCCCAAACTCCTCATGTGCTTCTCCCACTAGGAAGGTTTTACTAGGTGGTAGGCCTGTGTGTAGGGTCTGGGTACATACCATCGCCTTTCTTATTTCAGCCGTGAAACAGTTCGCTGTGTCTCGGATTGAAGGGAGAGGTAGCCAGTGTAATTACTGGGCATGGACGGCGTTTCATCTTAGGCCTCAGGATGACAAAGCACTTGCAATACCAAGTGATTTTTTCCTTGTTATTGCAGGTGTCTATAGGCGGCGGTAACCGCTTACCACGAGGTGGGCCGTCAGCTTCTTTGTCATCTAGTTGTATAAAAAAAAGGTCTGTGCCAGCAATGGAAGGTATAAAGTCTGATGATGTGATGTGAATCAATGAACTATGTTAATCACATGAACTATGTTAACATCCACAAGGTTGAACGAGGCATTTGAAAGTATGTTTCATTGAAATACTTCTCGAAATTACCGGGTATCAGTGACAAGATTTGGTAATTTAATTTCGTATGTTTCACGAAGTTTGTTTGTTGATTGCGAAGTAATTTTGTAGCAATGGAATGGAGGGGTCGGGCTAGGAACAAATGCTTACTCGGAACTCCATTTGTAAATAGGGAGTTATATACTCGATGAAAGGATGCAGGGTTGACGACTTGGCTGAATGTGATTCTATGTCCATGACAAATACCGGGGTTGACGACCGGATGGCGGGGTGGTATGTACCCCTTTCCGTACAGGTTACTCAGTCAGGGTCCCGGGTTCGAATCCCGGTAGAATCAAATGTTTGTATGATGAGTACGAGCATTGTTTACGAATTATGGATGTTAATATGTTTATTTAATATATTTATAATATTTATACACGGTGGTGCCGTCAATACGACAATAAATAATTAAGTATAACATTGGCTGCATTATTTCGTAGAAATGGTTTGCCTCTATCAAAAACTTGTTGCTGAAAAATGCCAAAAATTGCGGTAGGGAACCGCATTCACAATCGACATCGATTTTGATTTGTGATTTTGTGTATATATTCACATATGAAAATATGTATACACTTTTGACATGTCGTGCAGTGCCTTTTAAAAGTGTTTGAGTATGCTTGTCATGCTCAACCCTTATTTCTATGATCTAAGGCTCAACCCTATGCACGCCGCCTGCGCCGCGACATAGCGAGATAACTTCAGTATTAAAAGGCGGAGGAAGTCCGCTCCAATTTGCATGTTTGCCCAGTTTATAACAATTAGCCGCCGCCCCGGATATTTTTCTTTATTACCCGGATTAGCGCCGGTCCGAGCCGGTCGCACTCGCCCGGTCCGTCTAATTGCGTTTTATAAATGAATCGCCCGATGGCAGATCTATTTGGACCTAAGCTTAGTTTACAGACTCGCATAGGACCGGGAAGTACAAAGTGGCTATAGATGAATTACATTGGCAACGAGCATTCATAGCAATTACAATGGCCCTAATTCTGGAGAACACATGCTAAGTCTAAATTTAAGTTTAGTGCATTTCTTTCTCAATATGAATACGAAAAGGACGGCTGTCATATGATTTTACATTTAGAAACGTGCGTTCAATTTTCGACCTTATTGAACGTGATAAAATGGAGTGTTAAGAAGGCACCTCCGTATATGTCGTCTAAAATTGTCTATGGTTCCTTTGAAATCTGTCTAAATTTAGTTGACAGCTCTAAATGAATTCTTGCTATCTTTTTTCTATTACTTATTGCGAGAAAGAGATATACTGTACTTAAATTTAAACTTAGAACCAGGCCCAACTGGGCCCAACTCTAAGTTTAAAGTGTAACAACACTGAAAAAAAAATTCAAGCGAACTACTTCGTTTATGTGGCGGTGTGCAGGCGGTGGCGGTGTGGTGGTGTCTATTATCTGTGACATAAGTCAACTGTGTTGCGGTCTGGGACAGCTCTAGCTCTATGTCCGTATGTCGGTCCGCCATGCTGTAGCCGAATGTGATTCGTTAAATTTGCCTGTTTATAATGTAAATGCAAGTGTCTATCAATAAAGAATAATAAATCTAATTCGAGTCAGTGTCTCATTATAAGTCCCCTTTGTAAGAATACGGAAGTTTACATTTTTAATAACAAAAATTTGGCGAGGTTTACCTACAGTTTATTTGAAACGATGCGTCTCTATACAACTTTATTTTTAGCTAGGTTTTACCCTAAGTTATGTGGTCACTTTTTTGAGTTACAGGGAGTTTAATCAAAATGTCAGTTGTCATTTTTTTTTTCAGTGAAAAAGGTGTAGAACTTTTAGTAGCTTTTAGTTACACCTTGTATGTTACTCGTATTTTCATATAATCAACTATGGAATCGCGAAAAAGAAATCAGTTGTTCCATCATCATCACCAACCCATATACGTCCCACTGCTGGGTACAGGTATTCCGACATGGAAGATACACACGAGGAGTTTGGACCATAGCACCACCACGCTGCGGGTGCGGTTAAAGCGGTTGCAGAAACAACCGGGGCCGGTTAACGTGCCTTCCGAAGCACGGAGGAGCTCGAGATACCAAACTTTGATTGACCCATCCCAGGATAGACCATGGCGAAAGTTGCTTAGTTTTTCGTATCGTAGCCAGAGCGCTCAAACCAATACGCCACCGAGCTCCTCCAGCTGTTCCATGCATTGCTTTAACTATTTATCTAATCTGTGGCATTGCGTCGAGTACGAACTTAAGAATAATAATTATTTTTGGTCCTTCGAGCTTGAAAATTTTCATATAATTTTACAGATGTATTAAAAAAAACTTGAACAACTCCAGTAATTTACACAAACTACTTATACGACACGAAGTGAGTGGAAAAATAAAATGAAGTGTAATTTATATTATGATTGCATATAAGGTACTTATGTACGTAAATAAGTTCTGTTGACAACAACATATGACGCGTGTAGCGTGTATTTTTGATTTACATTTTTCAAAGTAGGTAAACAAATTCTATAATAAGATTTGGGTAAAATTACAGTTTCGGAAACCTCTCTTGTGTATTTTTGTAGTTGCTGATTTCCGTACTCTACGACAGCAATCAGTTAAGTTTAACATTCTGTCTGCTGAGCAAAGATCGTTTACACAGAATCCTAAACAAAATACCAAAAAAGTAAAAAAAATATTTGTAAAAATATAGGTGTACAATATATTTAGATGGGTAAGGTAAATAACACACTATATTTCGCCTCACGGCAAACAAATCACAAAATTCTTTAAATTAAGTTCAATATTCAACACACTACTCAAAACTAAAATGATCACATAAATTACATCAAAAATTTTAAGAATGATAATTTAAAAGTAAAAAAATGACGATTATAATATAAATGTCAGATATTAAACATTGAAATAAAAAATGACATGTTTTGGAAGACTACAAACCAATAAATTAATAAATAGAGAAATAAAAACAAATACATTTTTCTGTCAACTACAAGTCCTTGTCATTCAAATAATCATTAATGCAGTAGGTACCTTATAAATATATAGTATAGTTCTAGTTCAGCTTAAAAATTTAATTCTTTTAATTTAATTATTCAAATTTAAATCTTTCATACAGGATGGTGCATTCGCTGCATTATTTCATAGAAATGTCTGAAATTATCAAATGAATAAGATGTTTTTGAAAGTGGCAAACTATTTCTATGGGCTATATTAGTTCATAGAAATGTTTTGCCACTTTCAAAAAACGTCATAATCATTTGATAATTTCATAACATTTGTATGAAATAATATAACATTGGCTGCATTATTTTATAAAGAAGTAGGTATTGCATTACATAGGTAAGTAGGTACACAATCCCGTGGCATATTTGACTTTATGTTTCTTTCTTACACATCGGAATTTAGGCTTTTATAGAGTGAAACATTTTGGAAACATTGTAAATATAATTCTATTATAATAATATTTTTGTGTAATCTAGACTACTTTAAACTTTTATTGCAAAAAAAAAACTGAAACTTGTTTTGTGCCTTTATTAAAAAATAGGTGACCGTATAATATGTATGTTTTAATTTCTTTCCCTATAACTGCTTTTAATGAATCTAACACAGGATTCCGCTTAAAACTTCTGAAGCATCTGAAGTACTTACTTTTTTTTATTATCTACGTCATATACAATAGGACGAATTACGGAGCAACACGTAAGCGACACTCAACTTGTTTGGCAATGTGGTGGGAACAAAAACAACATGTCGTAGGTATAGTCTTCTTGTTTATCTCCATGTAGCAGCGCAAGTGTGGAGATTATGTCGCTAAACACAAAATAAACATGTTAGGCAATATGGGTGTGTCAATTGTTGCCTTGTGAATGTGAAGCGCAGGTACTAACATACTAAGTAATAAAATAGTGGTGCGATAATATTATTATACATAATGAAGAATTGCAGAGGATCTTTCAATTAGATGTTAAGCGGCCTAATTAAATAGAAGCCTTTTATACCATTGCACTGAGTTGGATCCGACCTATTTACATTTCATTACGGACACGACCATAGAACTTAGTGTAGTTAGATAGGATCACCAAATAAACATAATCGACCATAATACAACACACTTGTAAGCTCTCGGGGAACGCTCTCGAAAACGTCTATAACTCGACAAGTTAAAAAATAAAGTTGAAATTGCGAGAAAAATCAGCTGTCACAAATTTTCATAGAAGTCAGACGCTAAAATGAAATAATTGAGAGAGGTAGGGTATGGGGACATTTAGCACTCGAATCTTAGTCGTACCACTGGAGTAGTACCTAAACTTACATAAGCTATAGAAACAACTTTGTAGTGCTGTTTCCTGCGGTGAGTAATGTAGCCAGAGCTCGTTGAGAAAGCACAAAATTGAAAATAAAAGTCATTTAACCAACGTGGAATTTCCCAAAGTGCTTGTTGTTGTCAATAGTAATTAAGTGTTGTACCACAATTCACAATTGACTAAGTTAATCGGAAAATAGCTATTCCTGTCACTGTTTGTCGAGATGCGTTAAAGGGAGATGGTATGTGAGTTTCCGAATCGAATGCGAGTTGTGAAACATACAGGGGAACTTGCCTCATAAACTGTCAGCTTACCGTTTTGACCGTTTCTTTGTTTGCCACTAATGTCGTATAAAAAATGTGTCAAATCGATTCTAATATTATTTGTGCGAAAGTGACTCTGTCTGTCTGTTTGTAGCATTTTCACTCCTAAATGGCTGAACTGATTAAGATGAAATTTTGCATGGATAAAAATTACATACTGAGAAAGAACATAGACTTACCTTTAACCGATAATAACCGACATATACTCTGGCGCCCACTAGATCAATTTAAGAAATATTTGAATTCAAATTCAAATAATTTGTTAAGAGCGTTCATGCCGCACGGCTTTTCATACAATATTTCAAGTCAAAAATACTGGAAACGAACAAACCGATTCAAGGTTCTAACAAAACTTGCCATGCAAAAGCAAGTCAGCCTGGTTTAAAAAGTTATTACAAGATTTTTCGAAAAGTATAATAATAAAGAAATTATTAGCGATTTTTGGTTTGTATGAAAAGCTAAAGATTGCTCGTAACTTTAGTACTTTTTTTTGAAAAATCCTCTGAGAGCTTTTTACACTGGACTTGTTTACGCATGTTAAGTCTTATTGGAATCAGTTTGTTCGTTTTCAATATTTTAGACTTAAAAGTTTGTATAAAAAGACATTCGACGTAAACGCTCTTTAGCCTGTTAAGTCAAAAATTCCAGACAATTAGTTTTTTCGCAAATAAAGAATTTGATTGATTGATTTCATTGTCTGAAGACCCCCGGGGGTCTTACGTGATGTGACAAACTAAACCACTTAGAAAAACGTGATTAAGATCCGTCCAAAATGTTAATCAAAAAAGGTTGAATTGCACATGCTCAAAATGACACCAGAAAGTAATTTACCTTGTAAACTAGTTTTACAAGTTACAATAACTCCTAAAATGTGGAAATGTGTCGTACTTTTATATTGAAACTCAATGTCAAATTGATGAGATTTTTGGGGGTCAAATAGTTTTAAATACAAGTAATAGGGACAACAATAGTTTACTAATGTTTTCCCAAATTTTAAATACAATAATTTAGTTTGGCACATTTTTATTTGACAAAAATAACAAATTGCTTACATTATTTTTCCCGATTTCATTGGTTTCGTAAAAAAGCAATCAAATGTTTCAAATTTTACATAAAGGTATGACAAAATGTTATTGTCTACAAAAATAGTTTGCCATAATAATCATATAAAAATGTATAGAACATTTTAATAATAATTCTTCAACACATACACATGTGATAATACACATGTGATATTCGTTTATTTTATGTACTTTTGTTATGTGTGTGATGAAGAATTTTAAATAAATGTTTAACTATTTATCTAATATTTATGGTACATACTAGCACAAGCTCCCTACTATTTTGTCACTCATGCAGCATGCAAGCAGGCATGCAGTGAGTATGCGGGTATATCTGTCAGGTGCATGTCTTGCTTCAGTCACAGCCATGGTGCTGCGGGGCTCCACCAGAACTACGCATGGTTCTTTATGCAAAGGGATGTCAACAACTTTCGATAAAGTGTATCATGTGCTGTATAAGTACCTATTATAACCAAAAAATTGTGATGATAATTATTTTAATAACAAGGCATGTTTTGAAAATCATTTCATAAATTATGTTTTTAACTTCGCACCAAAAATCCAATACAAGTCACTTGACGGCTGTGACGTCACCACTTACCAAACACTGATACGTTGCTATGGTGATTTAGATGGGTTTCCTTTTGACAGCGTCTGATGCTGCTAACAACAAATGACGTCATACACTGAGCTTGGTATCCGCTATCACCTGATCTGAGAGTGATTGAATTGCATTTTGTTTAATAAATATTATTTAAATTATGTAATAATATAATAAGGTACTGTGTTTTTAGTATTTATATTATGAAAGCTACCATTACGTGTCAAAAAATATTTTAATTTGAATACAGCCAACATTAACAAAACACTGTGCTGTGTTTATGAGCAGCTTCAAGAAAGCACTGTTCTACTACCTCTACTCGTGTCTGCCTTGGCTTGGTGAAAACGTACTTAACTATTCGTTCCTATCATAAGCCCGGTGTTCACACACAATAGAAAATATAATGTCTGATATGCGGGTACTTCATAGAATAATATATGTGGTATTTCGTTGATTACGTAAATTGACTGTTTTTCCACTAAGATACTTTAATATTCGTGTCCGGTCTAAAGATTCATAGCGTCATGCATGCGAGCGGCCTAATGTTTAAAGAATCCTCTGTAAACATGAAATCCTATGTTTGGACAGCTTTACAGCTTATATGCAATTTATTTTATGTTAATAATGAGGCAAAGAACAGCTCAGGAACTTTTAATTGGTTTTCGACATAAAGGTTAGACTTACGGAGTCGCCAACATTCGCAAGTGTCATCGAGTTTAAATGCCAGTTTCGTTAGACGTAATATTATTGCTTGGAGATTTATTAGTAGCAATAGTATTCCGATTAAATTAGTTTCTATTCTCAGGTCTTTTATAACAATTTTCGAGAAGATGTAAATTTTTCTTACAATATCGTCCATTTTTCTTAGAATGGCGTTATTTCGGACATGGAAAATTATCTATTATTATCATTTATAGGTGAATGAGAAGAATGTGTCGAATTGTTACGTCGACATTGAAAAATAGTATGCCCCGTTTAATTAGATAAAGAACTAATTTTATTTTTAGAATTTAGAAGCAGGTGGAATTTTTCTGCTAAACCTTATGCTAAAGGCATCATTTATGCTCGTTTTCGAGTCTCTTAGTGATTTTTAGCTCAGTCTATTTAGAGGAAATAGACTGAGACAAATGTCAGTACCTAATAGTCGACTAGACGATTTAGACGCTGGGCGAGCCCATATCTATGCTAATAAAAGTGGAAGTAGCAATTGAGGTGGATAATTTTATCTTAAAACCTACATACAAGAAAATTAGTAAAGAAGGAAAATTACATAACGTACAGAAATGAATATGAAAGTACAAAATGAAAAATACAAATTTACAAAAGAAGAATGCTCTTCATTGTCCTAGATGCCAAAATGCTTGACAGGCTTCGCATCACCCAACGATTCCCAATCCAGGAACTTCCGGAAAGTGTATGCTGTTCTCGTCAACAAAGATGTGTTGATGTTGATAGTCTAGGCTCATCCCCACGGCTGTGTCCGAGTGAAAGCCGCTTCTTGAAGGTCTCCGCCGGAACTTATCATCAGCCACGGCTGTATCCGAGTTAAAGCTGTTTGAAGAATCTTCGTCCGAACTCATTTTGTTAATACTCATTGACTCTAAACTGTAAGTTGGTGCGTTGATTTGCAAAGATTTGGAAATCGAATCGATTTAGATCTTGAAGTCGAAGTCAATCCCGCACTTCTGACACAAAAATTTTCTGTTATATCCTTTCTTGATTTAGGAAAACAAAATTTAAACTTTAGTTAAAAATAGACTTGTTTTTTTTTATCACAAGTTTATAGTAACTGATTTAAAATATACATTTAGACAAAGTTTTGGAGAATCTGAGAGTACCTATATCGGACAGAACTTTTGCCCGCTAGCTAGGACAGGGCGACAAGATCTGCTGTCCAAAAATTGGGCAGGGTTTTTATATGGGAATCTTTCAAAAAAAGTAGGTAATTGAATCCATGATAATGTCAAAGGTCTGAAAAATATTTCCGATAGTTATACAATGAATGTTCTGTTTAGATTTAAGGGTCTTTATATCTAGAAAAGGGGTCAAAGGTGTCTTTAATACTTCTACGAAGGAATGCTTCTACATAATTTTAGTCAATAAGACATGTATTGATTAGAATGCAGGGTCTCGGGATCATGCCCAATGATAAAATAGGTTATCAGAATATTAGGATAGGACAGATATCATTCTTTCTCATGAAGATATATAAAGAAAAGATTATACATACCTATTTGGTAAACAAAGACTCTTTGTTCTAACTTTGTAAACAAGATAATTTTTATTATATTGGTACATAGCAGTCGGAAATTAGGAACCTTACACCCGTATTCACAAACGATACTTTTGTAAGTGAAGAAGCAATACTATGCGAAGTAAGGCATTTCTCAGTGGGTTCACTATGTCAAGCCTTTCAATTCACAAACAATACTCAAACGAATCTTTACTATGCGGACGCATAGCGTTGTATATAGCTCTGTGATTGGTTGATTAGTGTTACGTAGTTCACTTCACTGACTGACATTTCAATTTTATTGTTTATTTGCTTTTTATCGTAAGCTCCGTAGTAATTACATTCTCTTTGGTGAGCTCGACACTATGCGTTGATTAATATAGCTATCAGGCTCCCTTAGCTAAGTGTTCATTATGACAAACGCATAGTACCGATTGTCACTCAAGTATTGTTTATGAATAGGAATTTGGCACCCTGTGCGTCCGCGGGCACTGTGAGACCTCATAGTGTCGTTTGTGAATACAGGCGTTAATGTCTCAACAATCTTTGACGTTTCTAATATGAAATTTACAATTTTTTTTTCGTTTATAATGTCTCATTTTCTCATTAGTATTAAAGTGTGGAAAACGTATTGAGCAAAAGCGCTTCCAAGGAGGTTCGATCAATTCAATCAGCCTATTTGTCCTCGTAATGTGAACCTCCATGGTTGAATTCTGATATCTAGCACCGGAGAGTATCGTCCATCATTCTTCGTCATTCATCATCACCAGCCTAATACGTCCCACTGCTAAGCACATGCCTTCCTACATGGGAGAAACACACGAGGAGTTTTGGCCATAGCACCACCACGCTGGCCCAATGTGGGTTGGTGGGTAAAAGCGGTTGCAGGAAGAACCGGGACCAACGGCTAACGTGCCTTCCGAAGCACGGAGGAGTTCGAGATAACTAACTTTGATTGACCCATCCCAGGATCGACCATGGCGAAAGTTGCTTTGTTTTTCTGATCGAAACCAGAGTGCTCAAATCAATACGCCCCACCGAGCTCCTCATTCTCCTCTCTTCGTCATTCAAAACAATTATTATTTATTATTATTATATTTTTCTGGACACACACGGATAAAGTGTACAATTACTGTACTGGTGATACACGTAATAAAATATTGAATTTTTCACACATCAATCACTTCTGTACATGTCGCATTTCAAGTTTCATATATTTTTGACTTCAGAGCATATCTTGGCCACCTCCTTTATTAACTTAGTTTTGCCAAGCACAATAGGTTCCTTCCTTCCTATATATCATGGGTTCCTTCAAAAGATGGGCGCGTGAAAAGACACCTTAAGTGCAAGCAAGGTGGCGGCGGACCAGTGTTTTCAAGGCGCACTAGTTGTTAGCGTCAGAATGGCTGGTCGCCTACGACGCACGCCTTTGAGAGTATATCTAAAAATTGCTTATTAATTGCTTATATTTGCTACATTTCTCCAAAAATTGCTTCATACAATACATTCAGAGAAACAAGAATATTTTTTTGACCCGCCATTCTGACATCAGAATGGCTGGTTGCCTCCCTGTTGAGCACGAAGGACGCATCATTTCGAAACGTTTATCGTATCATTAATTGCTTACTATATGCTTTCACATTTTAACTTTATACGAACAGTAGGTAATAAAATATGTCGTTTATTAAAAAAACTAAAGCACTCCTAAATAAACGGCATCGGCAATTTTACTTTGCTAGAGTTTTTATTCAAATTACGTGCAGGCGTTCAGAACTCTCACATGATTATTACTGATCATCAATTCAGTGTCCTAAAGTTAGCTCTAATCTCTATATAATAGAAAATTCTCTGTTCATACGTTTGCCACTGAACTCTGAGAATGGTTTCGGTGCTTTATTTTCAAAAGTATTGTAATATATTGTATGCACTCCTTCATTCATCGCTAAAGTGATAAATATAATTACAGATCAGACTACCTAAAAAAAGGCGTACGTCGTAGGCGACCAGCCATTCTTTACACTTCCATAAGTACAGTAGCGAGTTAACTTGCGGTCTTGGCGAGTTAAGTTCAAATTCCCGTCCAAACAATGTTAAGAACTTAACTCGCCAAGACCGCAAGTTAACTCGCTACTGTACTTATGCAAGTGTAAATCAGCCTTTACGACTAGTTGTCCGAGCATGTGGACTCTTCTAACACCTTATTAAGTGGTATTGACTCATTTGTCGTGCCAAAGCTTAGGTGTAATAAATCGGACTTGTGATGACCCTGATGAAGCAAAGTTGCATGTATGTTGCATTGCTCTCTTTTTCTATTTTATATTTATTTGTAGTTGTCTCATCCACTCACTCTTTGTATTTGTATCAAGCGAGGTAAACATGCACACAGGAATTGTTATCAATAATAATCCGGCAGTTAGTTATGAACTCATTAAATAATATAGTTTGACAAAAATATTTGTTTTCTCCTTTAGAAATCATGTCAGCACTGATCATCATAATATGAGCCGAGGGTTAGGGAGGGCTGGGTATCTCCAGTCATTTAGCCAGGATAGCTTCTAATGAACTGGTTAAATAAAAGACCTTAGTATTTAAGAATTTAATTTTTTAAATTAATATTTTTACATTTAACAAGAAGACTAGATTTGTGATCACGATAACAAACAAATTTTTGATGTTTCCACCAAGAAAAAAATATATAAACATAATACAGACGGCCGCACATCAAGCGTAACATGCCAGTTGGAAAATTACAGCTTGACACAAATTTCAGTGTTTAACATGATCTGCGGGCGTGAGTACTTAAAAAATAACAAAATAAAACTCATACCTTTTACCTACCTACACTATTGGTACACTAATTTTAAAATTTAAGTTCAGGGAACCTACTCCAAAAGATAAACTCCAACACGTAAACGAAGCATCGGATCTTGACAGTTTTTAAAACATTTTACGTCAAAAACAGTCAAAACCGGAAAAGGTCAACGAAAGAACTGATTTTGCCGTTCTTTCGTTGATCATTTCCGGTTTTCGCAGTAGCTCCTCAGTGTCTTTTTTTCATCATAGGTAATTTATAGTTCAAAAAAGGTTCTCTTTTAGAAAATAGGTTGTGAAAAACAATATTCACGAGGTTCGTACCACGCGACTGTAACGCTCTGCCCACCGTGAACTAACCAAGAGGTTTTCTTTTCTTTTCTAATAGCATACGAGAATGTCCTTCAATGCTTACTCGACGAGCTCTGAAGACTGCAGACAGCAGGAGTACAACATAACAAAGTCTGTGATCCTCTCTGTAGGGCGGGACTTCCCCAGACTGATGCTCAAAACTTGATGGGAAATATCGTTGTCCCTACTTTTTCTTTATTAAACTATCTACTGCTCATATTTTATTGGCTGTAAATATGACACAAGTGCATTTTAGCCGATATGTCACACTGTGATCAATGGAGGATCAATGTCTTTTATTTGACATTTATCGGCCTTGACATTTAAAAGTTCTAGGGCAGTAGTAAAAATCACCTTGCTTGGTCAACTGACATTGACCCAAAGAATAGCAAAGAGTAACCGAAATAAATTACCCCAGCGTCCATTTCCCTCTATCACCTACTTAAAAAATATACTTCTCTTATCAATTGATTCCGAGTGAATCTTACTTGTATGATTACATTGAAACAATGATTGATCACAGCGTTTGCTTTTGCAATTTAACCTAAATTCTTTGTTGTTTTTAAACCCGTAAGCCTTTCGCCTGTATTTGCTATAGGTGTCGTTCCATAGCCGTATAGAGGGCTCGTCCCACAAGGGTCCAGTTGTCAGCTGACTGTCAATGATCAACGCGCGAGGGTTCGGGTCTCGGCTAGGCTTCCACTTCACAGGCAGCAGTTTTGAAGTCTTTGGTGTTGGATCACTGGAAAAATTAGAAAGGAACAATATAATTTAGGCCATCAACAGACTTAACAGTCAGCAGAAAAATGATGTATATGTTGACTGCCGATGGTAGATAGCAAATATAGATTTTTTTTGTGTGATTGATAGGAAATCTGTGTGCATGATTGGCAGGTTCAAGGGTTTTCTTAAAACTAATTAAAACCCAAATCATTTCGTTTATAAATGGTCACGAAAACCATGAACTCTTCGGCACAGAAGATCTGTCTAGGTAAAACACAATCAGCTTGATTCAACCATCGGCCTTAGACATAATTAATATTATACACTCGTTTCATAAACTGTACACATCCCACTAGTCTACTACTACTATAAGGGAAGTTTGGTCTATAAACCGCCACGCTGGACCAGAGCGGGTTGGTGGGCATAACTCGTAATCGGGACCCACAGCTTAACGTGCCTTCTGGAGGACCTCGAGATTATATAAATCTCAAGGTGTTCCAGGCAATACATTAAAGTACCCCTGCTCATATTATAATGGGTCCTTACCCTCCACAGGCAGGAATACCAAAGTAAATTTTAGATTGTGGGAGTGGTTCCCCATTAGCATACTTGAAATTCGAGAAGAAAACACCACTACACCACTATATGTATATGTTCCATTTTTCATACGTGTAATGATACTTTTGGAAACATGAAACAGAAAGGTAAGCAACTAGAAGACTTGTTCTTAAACATTTAGTGACGACACTAAGTCCTTCTTGTATCATTCTACAAAGTCATCTAACTGGTTTTATTTATAGAAACATATTATCTTGGTTTGTATATGGACACATGTTAGATTCAAGGCCAGTTTCACATGCTTTGCTATATTATCAACATACAAAGCCTGTAATTAGTGTTTTACATCAATTATCAGTGGAAAATTATGATGTAGATGTAGGTATAGAAGTTGTTTTACGTTGTTTGATTTCTTGACTCAAATATTGCAGAAAACATTCGTCCTCCGACTTGGTATTTCAAATTATTTGCTGCATTTAGTTAGGTAGGTATTTTAATACCTGTCTGATCTAAATATGGGTACGAAGACGAGATTAAAAATTTTATAGAAGTGTTGTTTAGATGTACCAGGCACATATAAAAAGTGATATAGATAGGTTTCTAATCATAATTTTGAGTCTCACAAAGGTTAGATTTGTTTGTGATTTGAGATTTTAGATTTTAAGTACAAGTTGCGAACTATATAACTATTGTCAAGTATTGGTAAGTGTTGAATTGAAACTAGTCCTTAAAGGTTTAAAAGAATGTGATACTTTTATACATTGAGGCACGTGAGAAATCTATTCTCTCCGATTACGAAGTATTTAGAACATAGACATTGAATTCTTGGCTGTGCAATATTTAGAAGCAACGCTAGTGACAGTGCAGACAAAAATACTTGAATATTATTGAAAAAAGTTGTTTACCCGAATTTAGCGAAGTTTGTCCACATTGTGAGCATACGATTAATCATAACACTTTCCTTTTTTCTCTGAGGAGTCGGGAAGACATGCGGCTTTATCATGTAGAACAGCTCATCAGCATGAGACGCCCCCTTCACTCCTATAAAGGTGGATACGAATTTCACAAGATTCAGAGTTCCACTATATTTGAACATGTAGTAATATATCGGCTGATCGGTCGTCTTCGCATACATCTGTGACTCGGCAGCAGATGGAAACTTAAAGTGTAAATCTGAATACAAATCCACCATATCCATTATCAGTTCATCTTTTCCAGAAAAGTAATGTCTCTGCACTCTTTCTGCTGTCATATTCTTTGCTATTTCACCAGGAAATATTAAGTCATTCTTAAATAAGTCGGGCACATTTACTTTATTCAAACTAGTTCCGAAATCTTTGGCTACAAAAAATATACCCTCTCTGTCATTGTAACCTATTATCATTGGTACCTTTGTGTAGTTTCCCGACTTAATTATTTCAAGTGGAAACTCTGTTATTATTGGCTCCACACCTTCTATTTCATTTTCTATACATGGCACAAACAACGTATCAGCTGTTATCCAATTCTTATTTCTAGGATACTTAAGAGCTGCAATTAATTCATCGTATGATTTTTTGGTAAGTATATCGTATATTTCATAAGGATCTTTGGTATCATATCCGAAAGCTTTGACTAGAGTGCGTGCAGTTTCTATGGGGTCATGTTGGATTCCCCAAGGCACTAAGGACGATCCACTCTGCAAGATGGCTTTGTGGAATAGTCCTTTAGCTGCCGTTGAAAGCATTAAGAAAGAAATTGAAACAGCACCAGCGCTCTCACCAAACAAAGTCACATTATCAGGATCGCCGCCAAACGCTCTGATATTCTCTTTAATCCACTTTAAGGCGGCAATTTGGTCTTTCAGACCAGCGTTCCCTGGTGCTTGTTTAATGCCAAGGCACAAGAATCCTTCAACGTTTAGTCTGTAGTTGATTCCAACAAAAATTACTTCGTGTTCAGGAAAGTTTTCCCCGCCGTAAAGGAATCTCGATCCTGAGCCTTCGAAAAAGCACCCACCATGAACGAAAACCATGACAGGGAGAGGGTCATAAGGTTTTGCTGTGGTGGGCGCGTAAATGTTTAGATTTAAACAGTCTGGCTGTCCTATGATTGAAAGTAGATATTGAGACCTCTGTGGGCACCATGTGTTTTCGTTGACAGCGTCGTACACTCCCTCCCATGTTGGAGGAGGTAGGGGAGCCTGAAAAAAGAAAAAAGCGTGATGTAAATGACGATGAATGAATTTTATGTTTATTTAAGTTTTTGTTGTGCTGGATTCGATAATCGTTTCTGGGTCAGTTCAATTACGAATGGTATTTCGTTTTGATTTGTTGTGGCTAAGTGTAAAAAATAAGCAAATAATAAACCTGATAACAAGTGACAATAACTGATAACCGTCGTCTTTAGACTCCTGCAATATCAACGAAACCTACTTCCTATTCCTTTTGTTCCTTTAGAAGAAGTGTGAAAAGGCACCATATGGACCGGTAAAATTGAGGCAGCTAGTACAGTGTGTTCATACTGCACTACCTGTCTTAGTCTAAGGACTCTTTTTACATATTTTCATCTGGTGGTGTTGAGTTATTTACAAACAATTATAAACGTCGCATAGCGGCAGCACTACACAGAGTATTATATTGTAATGGTTGGTTTATTGTTTGTTAGTTATTAATCGAGACTGAGTTATTATTTTACGAAGAATTTAATTAACTTTTAAAATTAGTGACGAAATAGTCGCGGATAGTAGATCTAATTTAAACTATAACAAGCTGCGATTGCAAGTATTGCAACAAGGACGACGGAAGACCTACGTCGACAGCGTATCTGCAATGTAGACCTGTTGAAAAACACTTAAGACAAATCAAATATATATCGCAAATATTGATTAGTTTAATTGACCCCATTGAATCACAAATATAGTACTAGACTCAACAAGTTTTAAGGACAAAGATGAGGAGTGTTTGCTTAACATATTACACATCCGGTCCTACCACACAAAAGCTATGATGCTTTAATACAAATTCACGATTTTTTAAGGGACCGGAGGTTGTGGTCCTGCAAAGACAAAAGAATTGGAGTTTAAACAATATGGTGCCATTGTTTATAGAATAGACAATTATCCTACTTCATGTGGTTAACCACTAGATAACTTCGTGTCAGACTTGTCACCCTGTCATAGGTCAGATGCCAAATTGCTAAATTTCGCTATCATTAATGTCCCACTATTTATTCATGTAAGAACCTATTAGCTATTTCATATTCCAGGAAATAGTTAATTGTTATATTTTTTGTAATATATTTTGTGTGGCAATCTTTGCTCACAGACAGGACATAACAATATTACTTAATTTTATCATTTGTAATAACTGATTTCTGTGTCCGGTTTGCTCACCTGAAACCGATTTCTCTCGTCAACTGTTGCGTATGGCACCCCGAAGTACTGGTAGAACTTCCCACTGTGTCCCAGGGTCCCCTTCAGGAGGCCATATCTCGTCCTAACGATTGGTGAAGGCACCTGGACCAGGCTTGCTGCGATCAGCGTCGATAGCGCCAACCACTTCATTATCATCGGTTGTTTGACAAAATCTATCGTGCGTTTCTTTAGGTCGTCATATGCCGCACAAATATCGCAGATTTCTTATGAAACATTACCTTTTCTATTATTTATCACTCATTTTCATCACACAATATTTCTACTAATAAACAAATCACTAGAGAACGGTTTTAAGAAATTTATATGTTTTAAAGATAACAAAATTAAGTTAAAGATACAAACTAAAAAGTACCAATATTTAATATGTGAAAATGAAATGTCGGCACTGAAATAAATTAAAGTATAAAGTATTGTCCAACTTTTACGATCAATCGCGAGCACTTGATTGAATCTATTTAAATAATAAGAGAGACACGCGCGGTCTAGCAGCTGGATACTGATGTTATGGACAGTAAAGTATGAATCGAATTGATGAAGTCAAAGCAATTTGAAATTATAATTATCTGTAATTCTTTAGCTGCAAAGACTTCCGTTGACGTCTTTAAATATGTAAACCTGTTGTGGTCATGTTATCCGATATGTGTGTGTTATTTTCTTATCTTAGTCTGGAGCCATAGTTACGTCACAATCACAATGCACTTCGACCCTCTAAGATCTATTGTGCGTCCCCTGCGTTTCATTTCCTGTGTCCTGAATATGGACGCGATCAAGGGCGTCGCCAGCCCATGGGCCATGGGGGGGCAAGTTGATATAATGGATATATTTTTTCTATACAGCTAGATGACAAACAAGCTGACGCGCACCTGGTGGTAAGTGGTTACCGTCGCCTATAGATACCTGCGCAAATGGACCAAAGGGCAAATGAGAATCATAAAAATATGACCTAAACAACTATCAACAATACGTCGTTCGCAACAGTCACTCTATGAGTGATCTTCTAATATACTGCACACAGCGTTGGGCCCTTGCCATTGAAAGTCAAGGTGAGGCATTGTTAGTCCAGATGTAGCAAAGGCATAGATAACTTCTTTAGAAGTTACCAACCCAGGAGCTGACGGCTTGTGCCAATGGATCGCTAGCTTTTTGTGCAGCAGATGCACAAGAGCCGTTGAGGGCAGTTGCTCGGCTAGCGAGGACATTAATGCTGGCATCCCGCAAGGCTCAGTGCTGTCTATAACAGTTTCGGATACATATCAATGATAAGCTGTCTATTGACAGACTGCATTGTTATGTGAATGACAGTACTAGAAGCGCCTAGTATGCGGCTCGTGCCGATATCCCTAATAAGAAATTTGCCGCATTAACGGTGGCTCCACATTTTCTTAGCACAGGATAGGAATATCCCTAATGACGTTCAGTTCAGCAGTCATTTAGAGGATAAAGTCAAGCTGGCATCCAAGAAGCTTGGTGTGGTATAAGTCCCAAGTTAAGCCCCATACGAAATAGGAGACTGCGGAGGTGGTTAGAGGGGTCGCTCTTAGCTAACCCGATCAGTCGCAGACGGCCACGGGAAAGAAGAAGGCGTTACGTCCACTTGCTTCTGCCATTGTAGTGGTGCCTTAGGTGGAAGGTCAGGGGGCCTCACCGCCGAATAACACGGCCCATGAAATATGAATTGAGTGGAGCTGGAAGAGGCTCGTAGTTCTGCGGGCTGGCCGTCGGAGTGGCAGGTTTGACTGCTTGTTCATTCCCATGTCTCCCAATAATGACGGAAGAGGGTTTTAGCGGTGGATTTTAGTGGGTAGGACGGACATTTTTGTCCAGGAGGCCCACAAAATCGTCAGGGGGCATCACCCGGGATCAGTGATAGGCCTAAACCTGCAACCACCTCTCCCCGCGTTAAAAATAGGCTCTATATGAAATACTGCTGTGGAACATCTAGATACTCACTAGGACCATTTATCGCGGATCAAATACGCGCTTTGAGAATTGTTGATGATCATGAGCTTACGAAAAATATTGGACCCTTAAGCCTAAGGAGAGATTTTGCCTCCTTAGGTGCATTCTACCGTTTGTATAAGGAGTTGTGTTCTAAGGAATTATTTGATATGACGGCCTCTTTCTGGCGTCGCACCGTTCGCCATTGGTAGGGAATTTCAACCTCACATGTTTGAACCAAAGTGGTCGCGAACTGTACGGTTTCAGAGAAATTTTCTCCCGCGTACGCGGCTCAGGTTGTGAAATGAGCTCCCTGCAGAGGTTTTCTCGAACAAGTACCACCGCCTTTCTTATTTCAGCCGTGAAACAGTTAGCTGTGTTTCGCGTTGAAAGGAAATGTAGCTAGTGTAATTACTGGGCATGGAAAGCAACTGATCTTAGGCCTCCGCTTACGCCAGTTACCACCAGGTGGGCCGTTATCTTGTTTGTCATCTAATTGTATAAAGAAAAGTACAGCAAGTTTTTGAAGGGTCGACAACGCGAAAGTGACCTTAGTGGTATAAAAAAGAATTGTAGGTGTACAAGCAAGACTGAGCAAGACTCAAGAGCATGATTTTAATAAGAGCGGTTCAAAAGTTCAATGTGTATCTTCAGAAGCTCTTGACAGCAAAGTTATTAAAATATTAGAAATATCGAACAAAAAGAATTTATGACAGTTAATACAATCATAAGTTTCGGGTTTTTCCTTAATTTTCTCGACCATATTATTATGAAATTCTTGTAAGTTTTATTCTAAAACCGTCTATAAAATACTCTATGGTAAATAATGAGCGAATTCGTTGGAGTTTTGTTGGCTACATGTTTTGATTTTTGAATCTCTAGGAGGGGGGCAGCTGCCCCCCCCTGCCCCCCCTTGGCGACGCCCTTGGACGCGATGACCTTTACTATGTAGGGTGGTGCCATCAATACGACAATAAATTAAAAGATGGGCTATATTACATCATAGAAATGATTTGTCACTATCAAAAACATCTTGTTCATTCGACAATTTCAGGACATTTCTATGAAGTAATGAGATAAACGGCAGCTAGTGTTATAATAATATTATTTCATAAGAATGTCATGAAATTATCAAATAATAGTTTTTTGAAAGTGGCAAACTATTTCTATGAAGTAATTATAGCCCACGTTTCAATTTAATGTCGTATTGACGGCACCAACCTGTGTTCTGGCTTTGGATAACCCACATCCAGAAGTCCGATTCTGATTTTAGCCACGGCATGAAAAATGGCACAATATATTTTCCATCGTTCCTGGTTCTCACATCCGGCAAAGATGTGTTGGGTAGTTGTGGTTTCTGCAGCTATGGCTAGTGGAAAAGTGCCCTGGGAATGCTCCAATTACATAGCGAGCCTGTGTGCTACCATTTGGATACGTATTTACTCCATGCTCCTACCGCCTCCCCCCTAAGAACGTATTAGAGGATTTCAATTCAAGTATTTACTGCCAGGGGTTATTCATCATCTCGCCCGAAAATAACTCGCCCGATCGGGCGACTTGGCACCTTTCGAATTTACCTAATATTTCTGTCGTCAACTCGCACGCTCATTACAAAGTACAGTCAGGTAACAAAATTTGAAACTTAATTTCAGAAACGACTTTGAATAAAACGACATTGTATTATTCTTAAAATAAAGCTACTGAGTAGTTGACTGTACATTTTTATGGTCGTTACCTCACATTTTTATGGTCGTTACCTCAAATTTTTATGGTCGGGCGAGTTGACGACAGAAATATTAGGTAAATTCGAAAGGTGCCAAGTCGCTATCGGGCAAGTTTTTGTCGGGCGAGATGGCGAATAACCCACTGCCATTGCTTTGTGTCCGTTTTTGCTCACTAACGGCTGTGCTTAAAGAACTTTTTAATGTGCTGGAAAGAGCTGGCGGTTCTGTGCCTCTTCTGAGGCTTTCCTAGCGTTTAACTACGTGTTTGAATGTTACATACTAAACTTCGAAATAACAGAAAATTCAAAATGACTTTGGTAAATCACAGGAGGGGTCAATGATTGTGTCTTGAATATGGTGCGGGGTTTTAGGAGTCAAGTGCTTGTTGAGGGCAACGAGAGGTTTTGTTTAATACCTACCTGCTAAAGTCTTCGGCTGAGCTCTTAAATTTTAGTTTCATTAAGGGTAGTTATCATATAAAAAGTCCAAGGATTTTACATAAAAAGCAAAAGTTACCTTTTAAAGTTCATATGAACCCACTGTTAATATTTACACTGTGGCGTATGACATCAATAAGGCGATTTAATTAATTCAATTGTGGAGGGAATTCCGCCGTTATTACCATACGACTAAGAGCTAAGAGGCAATTGAATCTGTGTTTATATGTCTTTTTGTGTATTTAAATATACATAATTGGTATAATTGGTTACAAAGGACAAAGGGCAAGACTGTTGTTGTACTTAATATAGACACATACTATACATGGTATTATAATAATTTTTCTATACAACTAGATGACAAGCAAGCTTACGGCCCACCTGGTGGTATAGACACCTCTGCAATAACAGGAAAAATCACTTGATATTGCAGGTGCGTTGTCATCCTAAGGCCTGAGATGAAATGCCGTCCATCCCCAGTAATTACACTGGCTACCTTTCCCTTCAATCCGAAACAGAGAAATGTTTCACGGCCGAAATAAGAAAGGCGGTGGTACCTACCCAGGCGACCCTACATTACGATGACGATGCCTACCACCTATTGTAAAACATAGACATGATTACAGTAATAATAATACTTTATTTCAGATTATTCATCGAGATAGTGTTAGTAACAATACTCTTAATTCTAGTGTTGGTAAAAGACAATAATTATAATCACACATCACCAGCCTATATACGTCCCACTGCTGGGCACAGGCCTTTCTACATGGGAGAAACACATGAGGAGTTTTGGGCCATAACACCACCACGCTGGCCCAATGCGGGTTGGTGGGTTAAAGCGGTTGCAGTAACAACCGGGACCAACGGCTTAACGTGCCTTCCGAAGCACGGAGGAGCTCAAGATTATAAATTTGACTGACCCATCCAGGGACCGACCATGGCGAAAGTTGCTTTGTTTTCGTGATCGAAACCAGAGCGCTCAAACCACTACGCCACCGAGCTCCTCAAGATAATTATAATAAAGATACAAATCACTACCCACACTATTTTTTATATTTTAATATTAGTCTCAAGCTAAGTTATTTACTAAATGATATCTAAGGTAGAAGTAAAGTAGCATCTTGTTTATGTATGTGAAGTAAATTTTATAGCATACATAGCCCAAACCATAATATATTATATTTTATATAGCAATTTAGTCTCATATAAGTGAATTATAAAATTCTTATGAGAAATAAAGTTCTTTAATCAGAAATCAAATTGCTTACATTTAACTCTTAACATCCTAAACGCCTCTATTGCCTCCATTCATTAATTGAAGATAATATAAGAAATAACGAGTGTATTATTGTTTCTCATATTAGTGGTACAAAAATAAGGTTTTAGGAGAGGTGGGCATAGGGTAGGGTTGCCATCTGTAAAATTTGCCAACAAGGACAAAATGCGTGAAAGCCCCGGATTTTTGAGCCCAAAACCTGGACGTTTCAACAGGTTTTTTTTAAACATAGTCTATCAAAAAAGTTGAAAATGTCATAAATCATCTTTTTATTTTTATTTGCAGGCTTAAGGCCTGTTGCCATTAAATTTAGTCTCTTTTTATCATCATTTTAAGTGTACCTAACAAAACAGAATCTTATTACAGTTTGTTATAAATTGTTTGAATTATCAGTTACATTTTTTTATTCTTAAAATAAAACAGTGGGCACATTGCGTGTGTCGCGGGCGGCCAAATACTTTAATTTTTTAAACCCGGACTACAAATGAAGCCCCGCCCGGACGCTCCCCGGACGCCCTCTAAACTAGGACATATCCGGGGAAACCCGGAAGGATGGCAACCCTGGCATAGGGAAGTGTGTGGGGTAGGAGAGCGGGGTAACATAATGATAAGCATGCTTAATGCCAGACACTAGGTATGGCTCTTTTAGGTGGACCCGCCTCTAAGTATAAAGGCAGAAATAGGTTATCAAGTACATAATATTTATCATGGTAAAAGGCCGTGTCCGGAGTTACCTCGCTCTCCTACCCCACACTTCCCTATGCCCTACCTTTAGTAAAATCTCTCTTTTGTACAAATAATAGAAAAAAAACAGTAATGCAACCAATATTTCTTTTATCATCTTAAATTGATGGATAGAGGCATTACATGCCTAAACGAGTGTAATCATTAAAATAATGTGACAATCGCGGTCTAAAATGTTTGTGAGTTTTCAAATTAGATTCCCTGTCACAATGTCAGCAGTAAAGGCTAAAATGCTAAATCTAGAAACTTGTTACTTTTTCATTTAAGTGAAGCAACTCTTCACTAAATGAATGTTAATGACTTTTTGATGATTAACCTCATTTTTATTATAAAAATAGACAAATTTAAAATGAATTGTCCTCATAACAGATAGGTAATAATTTGTATTTTTTTTACGAAAAGGGTTACTGTATCCTATAATCTTTATAATGCGATCGATATTTGTGTGTGAGATAATCCATAGAGTAACTACATTTTAAAAATCTATGCTCAATGTCTAATCAAATTATAATACTTATATGACCAATCTTTGTGCATGCAATTATAGTGGTAAACATTATAAGACCGCGATGTTTTGTGACATTCGAATTCCGAACACACAGTAATTTTGGAAGAGGCCGGGTAATTGATATAAAAGGATAGCTAAAATCTCCTTTTGCTGATTAAGAGGGAGGCACAAGCACAATATAAATCTCTTAATTTTTAAAATAATTTAACATGAAAAAAAAAAAATATTTTACTCTCACGAGGGAGAGAGAGGGAGAGAGAGGAGAGAGAGGAGAGAGAGAGAGAGAGAGAGAGAGAGAGAGAAGAGAGAGAGAGATTAATAAGAAGGAGCCGGTATTCTATCATTTTGTACCGCAAATAAAAAAAATACATGTGTATTTTTAACGCAAGTGTTAACAAGTAGGTATACCGTCAGTCCGCCTGATGGTAAACTGTCCCCGTAGTCTATAAACGCTTGCAATACCGTGGGTATTGCCACCGTATATAAATAAAGAAATCCAAGTGAAGTGTCATATCATTATACAACATTTATGTGCTAAAAAATGTAAAACAACTGAAAAGGAACTTAAACCACAGATTAATAATGGTACAGATACCTCACTATAATACAAATGGTGAAGTAATTTTGTTATATCTTAAACTAACCGCTCCACGGTCGTTTCACAAATATCCAATGCTCAATTAAAACTATAATATCGGTAATATGGTAATACCTCAGAGGAAAGAATAATTACTCTGTGGATAGTACGCAGTCTAAACACGATATGGTTTCCTTCAGGGAGGAACCACTCGGAACGATCGTTTCACAACTGCTTCCGGGTCCTGTATGTTAAAAAACATACTGCCTAATGTAACGGAGGCCGACAAGCTATGAACACCTATCTTTACTATATCTTTTTCACTAAAGAAAAAAAACTGTTTCATGTATTACACTTTTATTTCATGATTTTATTATTTTTTTCAAAAATTATAAAATCACGAAATAAATCAAAGAACTTTTCTTTATAAATATGAAATTCTACGATTGTAAATCACTCCGTAACTAATGTAAGAGGTATAAATATAATTTAAATTTGCCAATTATGAATACTTATGTTTACAGCAAAAGTGCATTTGTTTCAGGTAGGTATAAAGGTATAGAACGATTTGCCTTTTGAGATCAAAGCGTTAGATAGCCATAATGTAAAGAAAAAAAATTAAAACCAGGCTATTGTACAATATTTTTTACAGTCTTTCAGATTTTTATAACCTTTTATTGGTATTTACTAGGTGGTAGGCCCGTATGTAGAGTCGTCTGGGTAGGTACCACCGCCTTTCTTATTTCAGCCGTGAAACAGTTCGCTGTGTTTCGGATTGAAGGGAAAGGTAGCCAGTGTAATTACTGGGCATGGACGGCGTTTCATCTTAGGCCTCAGGATGACAACGCACCTGTAACATCAAGGAAAATCATCAATGATTTTCCTCGTTATTGCAGGTGTCTATAGGCGGCGGTAACCGCTTAACATCTGGTGGGTTGTCAGCTTGTTTGTTATCTAATTGTAAAAAAACAAATTTGTTCTAAAATAATGCATTATCTGCAAAGGTATAATAAAACATTGGCTG
This sequence comes from Nymphula nitidulata, assembly GCA_947347705.1. Classification (NCBI taxonomy): domain Eukaryota; kingdom Metazoa; phylum Arthropoda; class Insecta; order Lepidoptera; family Crambidae; genus Nymphula; species Nymphula nitidulata. The sequence continues at coordinate 18,873,112 of OX374634.1, read as the reverse complement.
CATTATTTCACAGAAATGTCCCGAAATTATCAAATGAATAAGGTGTTTTTGAAAGTGGGAAACCATTTCTATGGATTATTTAAATCCATGTTTTAATTTATTGTTGTATTGACTGTCTAAAGTTAAAATTGCGTCCCCGATATGGGTAACTGTTGGCGCTCTTTTAAATGTTTATGTTATTATAACACAGTTTGAGCAATACAGGATATTCTATTCTATTTTATCATCGGCACTGCCATCTATCTTCTTGCCGAGACTGTTCCCCTTACACTGTGTATTATGTTCCAGTGATTAGTCAGGTTACCAGTTACCATACTTATAACCACAGAACAGATAAATCCTCTTTTATCAGTTCTGTACTTATAACTCTCGACCATTAGAACTTATGGTCTGAGTTGTAACCTTTATAGAGTCAATTAATCGACGAAGGTTCAACGGCCTTTGCATTAGGCTGACCGGCAGATAGACTTGTTGTGGTAAGTTTAGAAACTTTTTAGATTACCCTGTCAAGCTATACACATTCCAGCTATGCGATTCTCTTAAGTCAGCAGCCTTAAATTCGTGGCTGTCGGTAGCGCTGTCATACCTTTTTCGCGTTTGTTCGACAGCCATTTGACAATCGTTGGCGACACTAAAACCAGAAAAACGAAATCGACGAATATCGATTGTACTTCATTTCGTAATTCCAAAACAGTGACAATCATACATAACCAAGAGATCGACTAAGGAAATCATCTAAGAAAATGTTTACATTATGAAAAATAAGGCAATTTTGCAAGGATTACATTTCTTCGCACTTACCGGTTTTTTTCTCAGTAATAAATACATTTCCATTAAAATTTTTATCTCATGATCTTACACTTGCCAATTATCATTCACATTCAAATTAATTATTGTGTTATGGATAATAAGTAACACAGAAATATATAACAAAATAAACATACAAAACTCGCACAACACGATTCGTCAACGCATGTCGGGGTCGGCTTAGAAGACAGTGTTACTAACCATCCGAAAGCCATCAAGGACTGGATAGAAAAAAAATACAATAACGTTTTATATATTCTTAATTTTTGATTTTAACATTATTAAAAATGTTTGAAAAATTACTAAGTAATTAAAATAGAATAAAACTAGAAAAATTTCACGCCCTGAGGCAGGAATCGAACCCGCGACCTTGACCTTGAGAATATTTCGACATTGTAGGGTAGACGTTAGCTCATAAACGCAAATACAAGATAGACTAGAAGAATTTCACAGGGATATCCCAAGTCCTGGGTGGCTCAGTGGTCAGAGCAGTCGCCCGGATTGCGAAAGGTCGCGGGTTCGATTCCTGCCTCAGGACGTGAAATTTTTCTAGTTTTATTCTATTTTAATTACTAACGATTTATATGTCAATGTTAGAAATAAATTTGAGACTTCATTTTGCCAGCCAGCCGTGTCCTATTATTATTTATATAAACTATAGTCTAAAAGGCGCGAAATGAAAACACGATTGAAAGTTTTGTTGGGCCGCAGAATTGAAGAAACTAATAATTACTTACGTTTCTTATAAATTCTTATAGATATGAAACGAAAATATTGAACTTGGCATTTCATTTTCACTTAGTATTAAATTCAAACCGAAAATCTCATGTTTAACCCAAAATACCGATGATTTTGATATCATCAACCACAACACAGACTGATAAATATACACTATTTTCAAAACAAAATTCACTTTTAGTCTGATTAACCTATGGATACATTTATAACGCACTTCCTGAAAAGCAGAACTTCGATTTGAAACTTTAGAAAGTTGAATTATTCTTATTTTGAATTTCAAAAACTTTAGAACTCGCGAGTCCAGACAGCAAAAAGTTCATTCAAAATTTGAATTATGAAACCGCTTTTTTATGTTTTGTTTTCTTTCGTATGACGGCTATGGCGCGTGCGCATAGAGACGGACTGAGCGAATCATTGGACGCGCCTTTCACAACTCATATCTCAAGGCTGACTTGGATGGACAGCCAGCGTTGGCCCAACGATAAAATGGTATGCATATAATCTGTGCACTTGTTTCGTTTGAGTCATTCATTATGTAAGTTTTGAGATACTTAATGAGTATAAAGAACATGTTCCATTCCTTCTTCGACGGTAGATGATGTAAATACGTACATGATTGGTAAATAGGTAAACATATTTAAAAAATGTAAGTTTTTCTTCTAAATTATGACAATAATAGCGACCACTCGCGGCTTTGCCCGCATAGATGTCTAATGTCTATTAATGTCCTTTTTCATTATGTTATGTGTCCTTTATCTATCTCCATACTTTCATGTGAATCGGCTCAGCGGCAGAGGACTGTCTTGCCTGGGTATTATCATAATTTTTTTAACAGCGAAGACATGTTGTTATATATTCTTTACCCAGTTCAGTATAGTGAAGAGTGAGCAACTCGCGAATTTTCTGTGCTGATTAAGTGTCTGAAGCTTAATCAATGAATTAAACCTAGCTTGTAAATAAAAACTCTTCAAAGACTAAGTTAAACTGTATCGATACGATATGAAACGATATATCTGGCAATTAAGAGACAGATGAGCTGAACGTAGTGATTATTTGCTCAGTGAGATGAATAATAAACCAAGACGAAGACTGGGAACCGTAAAGCACAGTCCACAATAGTTCATTTAAAATGCTTAAAAAACAAATGACAAAGAATCAATAAGTGCCCTCAGATCACGAATTCCACTTTTACGCAATCAAAACAAACCAAGTCAATCAAATAAACTTTATTGTACAAGTAACAAATAAATAACATAATGCTAAACAGCAATATCTGTCAGGCTGCAAGTCAAAGAAAACTAATTCTAATACAATAATTTATATGTTCGTCAATTAAAAATTGCTTATTTTTCATAATGTAACATTAAAAGTAGGATAGGTATGGCAATAGAGTCTAGTCACCATAAAATTTTTCATTAGATAAAAACTTAGTTTACGTTTCATTCTCCAAGATAATATTAATGCTGATATGACCTTCAACATGCTAATTATACCAACGCTTTTTAAAATTAAAAAGTAATAAAACTACAAATAGAACTAACTAGTTTATTAGTTTGTCAAAACATTGGGCAAGTAATCCGAACATTGGCGCCAAGAGTTATTGCGATAGACAGCAATAATTGTTTGACGATACCAACCTTGCGGCTTGCCCTTGAATCAAGGTCGGATATTGCATTGAAAAGCATAAATCAACGAGGAATTCCAAATTTATTAAACACGGTCACATTTGACAATGTCGTTAGAAAATCACGCACATAAGGTAGCTAATTTTTATAGACACATAATGTGCAGACTAATACGAAAAATGATAAGTTGCACAAAGTGGATTGATTTTAAGAACGATAATCCTACCTGATTTATGAGTGGTATAATTGTATATTGGCTTGGCAGGATAAAGTGGGCCACTTTACACCGACTCAAAAAGCAAAAAAGAAACAATATCAAAACATATATAATTTTAAATGTGGAAGAAAAACTTTTTGAAAATAAAACGGCTTGAAAAATTTCTTCAAGAAAATTAGGGTTTTGGGATATTTTCAAATTATCCGTTCTCTATTACCTTTATTTATTTCTTGATGATCTTTTTCACAATCCAAATTTCATTTAGGACATAACATCACTAATTCATTGATAAAAACAACACCGGATCAGATCAACGTAACTGGGCTTCGGCAAAGCGTTTGACACCATGGATTTTGTTTGCATGTACTGCTTGTTATTGCGGTTTATTAACAAGTTTCCTATGTTGATGGCCTATGATCGTAGTTACCTATTTGAATGCCCACCAGAGAGTGCTAATTGAAGGTTCATGTTGCTTGGATACCACAGGGTAGCACGCTATCTCGTCCTTTCTTTGCTAGTTCTTCATTCTTTACACGTTTATGTTAGAACGCAATTAGACAGTCCATATTCTGAAGCTGTGTGTAAATACAATGAACAAACGTTTTTTTCAGGACACCGAGCTTTATGAGGCTGTTTTGATCTCGGTTTCGATTTAGAATTCTTGCCAAGCAAGTTTAATTAAGGAGCCCTGTGCCGAAAGAGTTGTGCACTGAAAGCGGAAGAAACGGCGACATATTGGCTGTAAACGCGCACACCTGTGTTTTCTTAGCATTAAACTCAACAAGATTGTTAGAGCCCCATTCAGATTTATGGTTCAAAACCCTGTTGAGCTCAATGGTAAGATTCTCTCTCTCTCTCTCTCTCTCTCTCGGTTTCAGCGCGCCCAGCCCCTGGGCGACCGTAAAATACCCCATGCACTGTACTCTCATCCGCACAGCAATGAATGTTTCGGAAGCATGTCATTGAAGAAGAAAGAGTGTAGGGTATAAAACAGAGCCTTGTGGTACACCAGCATTCACGATTCTACGAGGACACGGATTCTCCGCTCATGCAGGAAGCCGGCGATCCAGTTGCAGAGTTGCGCGGGCAGATCTTATGCCAGGAGCTTGGAGAGAAGAGCTCTGTGCCAGACTGAGCAATATCAAGGCTGACAGCCTAGACAATTAGGGAATAATTATGGAATTTAATAATGTATCATTCAATTGATTCAAAATGATTTGAATAACATGTTTATCCAAACAACAAAATAAAACATTGTGTTACTATTTTTTTTAGCGCGCGCCCACACGTTTACGCGAGCTACAAGGTGAAACGCATGTTTATTCGTGAATTTGATTTCCTACAGTTTCAAACATAAAGGAGATGTTCGATATTGGTACTCGAAAGCCCCCCAAGATAAATTATATATTATGCGAAAGCTTATGCTCAGAGGATCTTGAATATACCATTTTTTCATTTTTATACCCCGGCATTTTTGAGTAATTTTGAAAAGTGTATGCAAGAATTCTAAGCTTCCTATCAAAGTTTCTCTGATAAAATATAGTAAAAAATAAATGAAAATCATTATTATTAGTCAGAAACAAGTGCAGAAACCAATTTGCCATGTTCTTCTAGCATTTACAATAAAATATAATTGCAAAATAGTTGTAGGCTGAACCGAATCGACCCCATGCCTAGTTATTAAAAAATATTTGACAAGACAATAGACGACATTGACGTTTTCTATTAGGCCTGTGATGTGTCACATTTTTTAAAATTGAATTTTACATCTCTGGATAACAGTTTTTTGACCAGAATAAAATGTTATTTTTTATTTATATGCAGGCATTAAAAATTATAGTTTTTGTCTCATAATATTCTTAAAAATATACTCTTTCTTCTTATATAACATTTGTCTTGGGGGGTAGCTGAGTACCAGCCCCCATACATTTTCAGAACATGTCCTTTTACATCAAAAGGCGTGACACATTGAGTTTCCGTTTAAAGGTTTGACGAATGATGATCGAGGTAGCTTCTTGATAAAGGCTGATGAGGTGGTGATAGTTATAACACACTCTTCGTGTAAAACTTTATTTATTGATTGAAATATGAACTGAATCAATCATTAACAATATCTTCGTTTAACCACAAAAACGTGTCTGTATATATGTATGCCTGTCTGTGGCATCGTAGCTTCTAAACGAATGACCGATTTTGATTCAGTTTTTTTTTATTTGAAAGCTGACCTGATCAGGATGGTTCTGAGATATAATTTGTGAAGAATTTCCTACTTGACAAAAGTTACTTACTTTCACAGATCCAATTGAATTGAAAGAAATTTACAGCAGATGTATACATCTGCACCAGGGTGTATACATCTGCACAGGTACATACAGGTTGGTGCCGTCAATACGACAGTAAATATTAGTTCATAGTGCCATATTAGTTCATAGAAATGGTTTTAAACTTTCAAAAACATCTTATTCATTTGATAATTTCATGACATTTCTATGAAATAATGCAGCCAATGTTATATTATTTCATAATATAGACAATGTTTAAATTTATTGTCGTAACGACGGCACTACTCTGCCGATAATTTTATATTATTACACAACGAGATGACAAGCAAGTTGTCGTCCCTCCTGATGCTGAGCGGCTACCGTCGCATCGACACCTGCAGCGACAAGGATAAAACTCATAAAACTTTTTTTTTAAACAACTAGATGACAAACAAGCTGACGGCCCACCTGATGGTAAGCGGTTACCGCCGCCTTTAGACACCTGCAATAACAAGGGAAAATCACTTGATATTGCAGGTGCGTTGTCATCCTGGGCCCTAAGATGAAATGCCGTCCATGCCCAGTAATTACACTGGCTACCTTTCCCTTCAATCCGTAACACAGCGAACTGTTAATAAGAAACGCAATAATGCGCAAAAGTGTCACATCCCTGTTGAGGCGGTTATGGGGCGGTACCAACAGCATCCTGAGCACCGTGGCTGCGAGAAAGGATAGCACCATGTTGAGCCACTGGGTGATGGTGCATCTCAGACTACACGTATAGAACATTCGCTTCTAATTAATTATTAAAATGTGATATAGATGTCGTAGCCGTCTGGTTAAATCAACCACACAATTGGACGGCTAGCCCGTTCATTGAACGCAACGTTTAACCAGATAGCTGAACGTCATGTCAGCCATCAGGTTTAAATTAGCCATGCAATTGGACGCCTAGGGATGTCATTTAAATCAAAGATCTTTTGTGTGACTGTTTGAGTGATTGGTAGGTTAAAGGTTATTTTTTATGACCACATAGAACCTAAGTGATGTCAGTTATAAGTGGTCATAGCAAATATAACCTTGAACCTACCAATTAAACCAAAACTTTTCAGTACAAGACGATCCATTCAATACGCCAAGTCGTTAAACGTCCAATTGGGTGGCTATTGGGTGGCCAATAGTAAAAGAGTATTTATATCACCTACTATATTAATTTATATTTTATGGCTATTAATTAAAATAATAAGCTATTAATAACATAGTTTCAGAAACAATGTAACTTACAAAGATATGGGTTATGCGTGAAATAAAAGAATTTCAATTTTTATAAGTGGTCATAAGATGTAGAGAGAGGTTTTGTCTACGGCCCTTGCTAGGCCTGCTAGAATGCAGAAGACTGTCTACCGGGCTGACTACCCGGGTAATCCGGTTAGCCTCCGGAAGATGCTTGGCAACGTCAAAGGCGCTGGGAGACTTCCTGGAGAAGCTGGGATGGCTCGATCAACCCAGCTCATCACCCTCCGACGCAAAACAGGCGCAATTGACGTCGATTTGCGGAGACCGCGCACGTCGAGGAAGAAACCCTCCTACTTCCAACAAACTTCAGCAAACAAACCAACAATTCAAAAAATAAATATGCTAAAAGGCATTTATTATCAAAATTATTTTAAAGTACTAATGTGTAATTAAAATTTTCTCCTATATTTAGAATAAGTTGCGTTCCAAAATCGAATAGTTTCGCTGTCCCATAAAGGCGCCATTGTAAACTCCTTGTCCATAATCAGGAGACGCGGGTCTGTCTTATCTGTGGCGCGCCATTTCGTTGGCAGCAATGACGTCGTTTGCGGCGTAGGGTCCCTGGAAACAGGCGGGAATTGTACGTCATCTATTGTTATCCCGTGCGTGATGTCGGGTGGTGTCGATGCTTAGGACTTAAGATTATATTTTGCAAAGCACCGGGAAGCTATTGTCTTATCTCTTTATTGTCTGTGGTGCTTAAAGTCATGGAGGCACTAACCGATAACCGTAAGAAAGAGATAGTATCCAGTTAATAAATAATGAGATTGGAATAATGGCCTTTTGCTTAGATGCTGATGGGAGAGTGGGACGGGTGGAATGGCATCCAATACGCGATCACTATAGGTTAGATGATTAACTTTATTATGTCACTTTTAGTTTTTTATGCAATTTCTAATCATAATACTTTTTTCCCATATTTTGTGCACCTAAGTGATATCACTCTGGGGCACAAAGTGGAAACATTAGTATACCTGGTTCACACTTATTCTACCAAGCACAAGTTAGGCACCAGCTCGTGTTATCCATACTTGATAACTTATAGAAAATAATAATAATAACATTAATACACTCAGACCTATTGTTCAACCCAAAGTAAGCATCACCAAGAGCTTGTGTTATGGATACTAGATAACGAAGAAATATTAATATTGGCCGTAATTCTGGAGAACACATGCTAAGTCTAAATTTAAGTTCAGTGAAATTCTTTCTCTCAAAATGGATACGAAAAGGATAGCTGTCATATAATTTGTCATTTAGAAACGTGCGTTCAATTTTCGACCTTATTGAACGTGATAAAATGCAGTGTTTAGGAGGCACCCTCGTACATGCCGTCTAAAATTGTCTATGGTTTCCTTGAAATCTATCTAAATTTAATTGACAGCTCTAAATGAATTCATGCTATCTTTTTCCTATTACATATTGCGAGAAAGAGATCTACTGTACTTGAATTTAGAATTAGAGTATATCTTCAGAATCAGACCCAGTAATATAATGTATACAGAGTGTAAGAGGGACGCTCTCGAAAACATAGGCAGATGGCACTGCTGGTGACCCTCAACGAAAAAATAATCAGCTATTTCACACAAATTGTAATACCTACACGACCTGTTTGTATGGAACAGCATATTTTTTGTCGCGATTTTTTTTTTCCATTTATTTAGGACAACAAACAGTCTTACGATATGTGTTGCTTAAGGTATATACTTATCTAAATATACATCACTGTAAGACCAACACCGTTGGCCACATATTATTTTAAATCTGAGACATTTGTGTTTACAGTTTATAACTTTGAGAAGATAAAAAAAAAGAATGGTTACTACATAACATAACATCAGCAAACATTATAAAAATAAATCAAAATAGGTATAATATATAGATCACTTTCATATTAAAAGAGTTACAAAGATACAGATTAGTGTACAAACGACGGCACACCAGGCCGACATAAACCACCAAACACTCCCAACCAGACTCTCAACTCCATAACCGTAAAATAAAGACGAAAATCCACCGGAGAAATCCGATAGTCCGGGGCAGGCCGATTCCCGTCGTATGTATACCAAAACAATTTACATGTTGAGTGCTGATAAAATAGATGTTTTATATTTACCAATACTCGTATTAAATATATCTATATGGTTAATTTCAAATTTATTTTTTAACAAGTGACCAACACTAACCATCTGCCTTTGTTTTCGAAAGCGCGTAACAACGTACAAACATCCATGACTCGTGAGCAAATATTCGTACCTACTCATCACAACAACATCTGCCTCTACAGCTCAACCAGACGGCCGTCGATTATAAGATTAACTTTGATATAATATGACATCATCATCATCACCAGCCTATAGACGTCCCACTGCTGGGCACAGGCTTTCCTACATGGCAGAAACACATGAGGAGTTTGGGCCATAACACCACCACGCTGGCCCAATGCGGGTTGGTGGGTTAAAGCGGTTGCAGGAACAACCGGGACCAACGGCTTAACGTGCCTTCCGAAGCACGGGGGAGCTCGAGATAACAAACTGAGTGACCCATCCCAGGATCGACCATGGCGAAAGTTGCTTTTTTTTTCGTATCGAAACCAGAGCGCTCAAACCAATACGCCACCGAGCTTCTCCTAATATGACATATTATCATTTAAAATTAAAAGGCAACGACTAATTTGACGATGCTGTCAGTTGGTCACAGAAAGTATACTTGGACTTAGTTTAGGGTTTGTCAATATGCAATACTTACCCGTATTTAGCGAAATTAGTCCACAATGTGGTGATTTTTTGAATAAAGTCCCAATCGTACTGTTCCAACACGAGCAGTGGGAGTCCGATCTTGAACATGAAGAATAAATCATCAGCATGCGTCGCCCCTGGCGACTGCCTGTAGCCATAATAAAACTTTGCGAAGTTCATCACACCATCATAAGTAAGCTTATAATTATACAACGGCTTATTAGAAGTGCTCAACAACAATTCTGTTGTTGCTATAACAGGATAACTAATACAAGAGTCCCCTTCATAGAAGGCAAACCTTAAAAGGGATTCTTTGGTAATTTCCTCATCACCCATATAAAGCTTTTTCAATTTATTAGCTGCTTCAATCTTTTCGTCTTCAGAAGGGAATTTCAAGTCTCTAGGCATAGCTCCATAAAAAGTCATCTTAGATATTGTTGTATCGTTTTCTTTGCCTACAAACATATAACCTTCTGCATTGTTATAACCCATAATTATTGGCACTTTAGTATAGAGACCTTTGGAAATTAAATTATATGGAGTATCGGTTAGAAACCGTTCAACCCCTGGTATATTCTTTTCCACGCAAGGCACGAAAATATTCTCTGACAGTACAATGTCACCTTCGTTTCTTGGTACTCGCGTTTTTAATAGTTCTTCAGGAGTCTTGTTCATGAATAACTGATAAATTTCATGGGGATCATTTGTATTGTGACCCATTTGTCTAGCTAACACGCTTGCAGTTTCAAGTGGGTCGAACTGGAAACTCCAAGGAGACATAGCCGAACCACTTTGCATGATAGCTCTTTGGAAAAGCCCTTCTGACATTGGTGATATTAAATGGTACATTACAGATGCAGAGCCAGCACTTTCTCCAAATATAGTAATGCTACCAGGATCTCCACCAAATTCTTTAATATTTCTTCTGATCCACCTTAAGGCTGCGACTTGGTCTTTCAAGCCAGCGTTTCCTGGTGCTTCTTCGATGCCTAGACATAGGTATCCTAAGATTTCCAATCTGTAGTTGAAGGTAACGACAATCACATCATGCTTGATTAAATATTGGGGTCCGTATAAGAATGGTGAGCCTGATCCATCGCGGAAACCACCTCCGTGTATGAAGACCATGACAGGTCGCAGTTGCTCGGATGTCTGGAGTGGAGTGTAGACGTTGAGTGTGAGGCAGTCTTCTTTTCCCGATATCCTGGTGGCTGAGAACCGCTGGATACATCGGATGTGTTCATCGTATGCGTTAAATGTTCCATCCCATGTGGGCTCCGGGCCTGGTGCCTGAAGAAAACAAGTTCAATAGTTATTAAAAGGACACAGCTATGAGTAATACGATGCACAATTAAATAAATATTGGATCTTCAGTCCATGTCTAGAACAAGGCGTGACATTTAAATAAGAAACTATAATTGCTATTATTCTGGGACCTAAAAACATTATACGAGCCATGTTTCTCAACAACTAAAAGATTATCTAGTCTCCACCATAACCACAATCAGAATATTTATACGCACAGAACATGGTTAACAAAGTTCAAACCAGTACAAAGATATTTATGTGTAATAATAATATAATCTTCTCGCTTTCAGAATGAATTTCGTAATGTCCAAAACAAAATACATATACAAAAAGGGTGACAAACTGACAAAGAAGTATACAGCCCGCCTGATGATAAGCGGTTACCGTAGCCTAGCTTATAAGCGCTTAAAGTAACTTGAGCACTTCGTTGGTCCCGGTTGTGGTTACATCCACTTTCATCCACAAAGCATTAGGTCAATTATGACTCAAATCTCCTCATTCATTCTCCTATGTAGACACGCTAGCAGTGAGGCGTTTTTAGGCTGTTGATGACAAATTGATAGCATACCTGGAATCTGTTGGTGACTGAAGCGTACGGAATGCCGAAGTAAGCTAGGTGCGTGCCGTGCGGGTCAATCACTCCACGCAGCCAGCCGTTGGTCACGCGCAGCGGCGCCGTCGGCTGCGACACCAAGCGCGCCGCCCATAACGACACCAGGATCCACCACTTCACGCTCAACCGCATCGCTGGGTCTCACCTAAATGGACAACAATAAAATCTTTAGCTTGAGTCTTTACGCGACTGTGGCAAAGCCTGAAAAGTGGGTACTGTTTTTGAATTGATGGTGTCAAGAACTAAGTTCCACGCGCGGGAGAAGATGCGTGGAAGGAGTCCTAGATATGCGTTATGACGAAGCGAATCTGCGGGCATCGTGTGGTGGCATGGGCGTCGTTGTAGTCGCGTGGAGAGACTGGCTCTGGCCCACTGGCCTCATAGAGTACAATTACTGGCCTTTGGGACTTCACCGACTGCGGACACGACCTAATCTACAACCTTACCCCAATGCGCGTAAGATATGTACAAAACGTCGTATTGACCAAATGCCTACGCTTTTTAGCCAACCTTAAAAGGAGGAGGTTCTCAATTCAAGTGTATGTATGTCGCAGCCATCTGGTTAAATCAGCCGCTTAACTGGACGGCTAGCCCGTTGATTGAACGCCGGCATCCAATCAAACGGCTGAAGTACAACTAGCCAAGTCATCGAGCGCAACATTTAATCAGATAGCTGAACGCCATGTCAGTCGTATTTACTTTTTAAATCAAAATAACTGTAATAATTATTGTTTTCCTATGACTTTTTAGTGTAATGATACGAAAGTAGGCAGTAATTTGTGCTGACGGTCACCCATCTAGCTTTGACCTTAGAAAGTTATCTCTGAAAGTTGTTAAAAAATATAAACTAAAATAAGAACCTACTTCAAAATACTAATAGGGGGTAGAATAATTAAATTTAATCAGGTAGGTAGTATCTCCTAGAAACATATTTTTTGGAGTTGGTAGTGTTGGTACTAAGTTTTTTCCAGAAACAGTAGACAATAGCACTGACTCCAAAACATATGTTTCTAGGGGATATTACCTACTTACATTTTTATGGGCATTAAACTAGCCTTTTAATTTTGTAACAGTCCCCTTTTTTATTTATACAGGGTGGTGCCGTCAATACGACAATAAATTGGAACATAGGCTATATTAGTGCATAGAAATGGTTTGCACTTTCAAGAACATCTTATTCATTTGGTAATTTCATGAAATAATGCAGCCGTATAATGCGCCGTTCATATTTGCAATCGTAATGGACGTATTAACCCCCGACGCAAAAAGAAGAGTGCTATTAGTATGACGTGTCTGTCTCTGTCTGTCTGTAGATAAAATAATTAAATTGAAGTGGGTACTTATCCCCTAGAAACATATTTTTGGAGTTGGTGCAGTTGTTTCCAGAAACAATAGAAAGTGAAGCACCGACTTCAAAAAATATGTTTATAGGCGATAGTACCGCCTCAAATTTAATTATTATTCGGTTTTAATTTTAGTTTATTTTTTTTTGTTTCAAAGCTGACGTGATTGAGATGATGATAAGCCAGCTGACGGTCCATCTGGTGGTATGTGGCTACCACAGACATAATAGTGATGCAAGTATCTGGTTACCGTCGCCTATAGAATAGACACCTGCATTAACAAGAGCAAAATCACTTGGTATTGCTGGTGCGTTTTCATCCTGAGGCACACCTGAGGCCTCAAATGAAATGCCTTCCATGCCCAGAAATTACACTGTCTACCTTTCCCTTCAATCCGAAAACTGTTTAACGGCCGAAATAGGAAAGACGGAAGACCTTACATACGGGCCTACCACCTACTTAATCTAGTTTAGCAGCAGCAACTAGAACGCAGGTGACGAAAGGAATTTGTAAACTATACTATAAATAATTTACATTACGTTTGGTACTTTGAGCCGAGCTATCACATTGCCTATTCAAGTCTTCGACGCGCATACGTAATGTACAGCCGACAGCACATCGAGTGTAGCAGTTTGACCTACAGACCGCCGCTATTCCGTTCGTAATAAGGGCGGCTTTTGTAGTGCAATTGTTTCACTTTATGTGCTGTCGTCTATAATGTAGTTCAAAACATTGACATTGAACTCGAGACGAGAAAGATCAGACTTTGTTCTGGTAAATAATACCTATTTAAATTATCCTTGTGTACTTTTTATGACGTCTATTGAAAACTAAACAAATTATTAAGAAAAACGACTGCAATAAATGAAGCACCTAGCTAAGAACCAGTTACAATAGGTTCGTTGAAGAGACGCTGGTGGGCTGGTAAGAGATGAAAGGTCTTTACCGGTCAACCGGTCAAAGTTGCCTTGATCTGATGCTTTGAAATAGCGAAGCTTATGCAGAGATTGAATAACTCACCTAAATCAACAAAATTATATAAATTAAACTATTCAAAGTCGAACAACAAACGGAAACCTTGTTCGACGGAAACCCACATGTGAAGCCCAAGATTCCAGACACAATAAGGGAGTTGTTCCAAAAATGTATAAAGACCTGGCCATGAGTTCCTTCAAAAGAGGCGTGAAAAAGCAGTGCTTTTTCTGGTGGGCTGGCAAGGTGGAGGGTGGAGGCAGCTATAGTAGTGTCTAAACTGTAGTACCTATCTTCCCACAATGGACTCTTCTTACCGAGAAAGAGACAAAAGTGGATAAAAATCACCTAAGCCGAGGGAATAATTAGTGAACAACAAAAAAATTTAAAACAAAAAGTAAAACCGACTTCAAAAAACTGAAAACGTTAAAATAATTAAATTTAAATAGGTACTCATCCCCTAGAAACATATTTTTTGGAGTCGGTGCTTCACTTTCTATTGTTTTTGGAAACAACTTAGCACCAACTCCAAAAAATATGATTCTAGGGGATGAGTACCTACTTAAGTTTAATTATTTTAAACTTTTCAGTTTCGTGAAGTCGGTTTTAATTTTTGTTTTAATTTTTTTTTTAATTTTTAGTGATATATAACTTTCTTAGGTCGAAGCTAGATGGGTGACCGTCAACTAAAATTTTTTCTAAATACTAAAAAGTCATAGATAAGCAAAAATCCGCCAATTTCGCCTTAAATTTTCGACTTAATGATTTCAGTTTTTTTTTTATATAAAAACCAAACTACCCAACTGATTATGAAAAAAATTTATAGGACCAAATGGCAACTATTCCGCATCGAACAAAAAAAGAATCACGAAAATCGGATCAGTAGCCTCGGCGTAATCGGTGTACCTACATACACAGAAAAAAAACATACCGGCCCAATTGTGAACCTCCTCGTTTATGAAGTCGGTTAAAACGGATGGTTGTAGATTTTAAGTTTATATTCTTAGCTTCTTATATCTGTAGAGCACAGCACATAATTCTTATAAAGTAACAGACTTACTGAAATTAATATTAAAAATGGAAGTGACGATTCGGACACAATGTCCCAACATTTTGTGTCCGAAACGTCAGTAACTCATAGCCACAAGTAAAACTATTTTAAAACGATTATTGATGTCTAGATCGCAAAATCTTTGTAATCAGAATCGATTATTCTCGCTTATTAAATTATTTTGATTAGGTATACGTATAGGGGTAACCACTCGGCCAGTGTGGCTATCGATCGTCACGATTATCATCGAATTGATCGAAGCCACGAGATCACACCGTATAAAAGGGCCTTTGTGCGGCATTAGAAACACGATGATGACTTGAATAATATAGTTTCTGACAATTTTTAACGTATTTTGTTGTTGTATGGTTATGATTGCTGTAAATTATTGTAGGTATAATTACCATGACCACTAATTAGTCAAAATACTTATAATAGGAATGGCTAGGACCGCTTTTTAAATAAAACTGTCTCACGTTACGCTGACGACAGTATGTCCCATAATTAACAAGCCATTCGATATAATAATATTTTTATAAGGAAAACCAAACTTAAATATATACCCGTCTTCTTGTTCTGACCATAAACGTCGCGTAAAAATGTTGGTTCGTCAGTTTATTTGCACACAAGCAGTTTACAATTTCACACTCACTCATAATTATAATTCACATTTTCTCTCGTAATACTATAATAATAACAGTATTTTTTGTTAAAAGATAACATAACATAGTTGAAAAAAATATGTTACTTATAAATCTTCAAAAAACTTACATTTTATTCCAAAAACCACCGAAATAATAACCAATAAACGACACGCAAACAAAACAACACACAAGTTCACGTTGAAAAATCTGTTCAATTCGACACTAAATTGTTGCCTTTTTATTTATTTATTAACTTTAACAGCCACGTAAGTATTAAAAATATTTTATAATCCAACTTTCACTTAGTAGCACGCGTATTCACTGAGCGATGATCGCTCGTCGAATGTTGGTCAACAAAATGTACCACACTCTAGTTTAACGACAGTAAGTCTATATACCAGTGACCAATTAAAGAACAGAGACGTGGCCGCTTACAATGGGCCTCATAAGAAGGCTCAATGTCACCCAAGGGCCAATAATGGAGAGGGATAAACTCGGGATTTCTCCGCGTGATCGAATCAAAAATGATGAGATCCGCAGGAGAACGAAGGTCGTCATCATAGCCCGAAGAATTGCGAGCCTCAAATGACAGTGGGCAGGTCACATTGCCTGGAGGACTGACGGCTGTTGGGGCAAAAAGGTCCTCGAGTGGCGGCCACGTACAGGGAGACGCAGCGTTGGTAGGCCCCCCACAAGGTGGACCGACGATCTGGTGAGCGTCGCGGGAAGCTGATGGATGCGGGCAACACAGGACCGATCCCAGGGAGAGTCTTATGTCCAGCAGTGAGCGTTTCTCTACTGAAATGATGAAGTCTACGTACAATAATTTTGTTTAGGTCTATTAAATTAACACTGGTACCTATTTAGTGATATATTGCGTGAGATAGTAGCGACAAATCGAAAATGATGAAATGATCTCAGTATTGGTCTGTTTTTTGGTCACTAATAGATTGATTACAACCTGACAAAAGTACATAGTCTACTTTTTGGATACGCGGGTGGACCTGGGGGCGGAAACTAGTGATATTATTCTAAATGTAAACAGTTTGGATGGATGTTTGTTACTCAATCAATTCAGAACGGATTAACGGATGTGGAGAAAATTTTTCACAGAGATAGATATAGCCGGGAATAGCACATAGGCCACGTTTTATCCTGGGAATGTTTTCTGATGAGATACGACAGATGAATTCACGGGCTGAAGCTGTGGTACATCATTACAGAATTGATATTGAAAAATTTTATTACATTGACAATAGAAAAACAGCATTTTTTTCAGTTTTCATAAATGTCACAAAATAGCCGAAAATGACACCCACACAATTAAGATTAGACTAGGAATATTTATTTACTATCTACAGCTTCCCGAACTTTATTATTGCTCTCTTTTCATTACATTTGGTCTCCTAAATGTAATTATTTTTCAATTTTCGGTAGGCCATAGTTAATACCGCTTACATCTCAACCAAATAGTTTGTAAGCAAGAAACTCCTTTTTGTAACCCTATAACGTTTGATGAATAAAAATATGGTAAGTCGCATTTTGTAGGGCAAACAGGATCTTCTGCATCGTAAATTGACTGTGTACCAGTTAGCCGGCCGGCATCAAACCGGTTTCTTTTAGCTTTGCTTCACAAACGAATTCCGCAATTATGACTTTTATTGTCTCCATGAAAACATTCAACCCATTTGCAAACTGGTTTTGTGTATTATGTATTTAGCACGCGATCTAATAAAGACCGTGACTGCAAGTGGCATTTGTCACGTCATCGATTCATGACGTGTCCCTGAAAAAGGCTGGACAATGAAAATAAAACCACTTTGTCGGCTTGAGTGGTCAGTAGTCAGTGCCCGGGGACCCAGGTTCAAATCCCGGTAGTAGATAATATTTCTTCACGTATGTTTACGGTATCTATTATTTTACAAGTATCAAAGGCATGTACTCGTTATATGTATGTTTTTCTTCAATTTTTTTCAACAAAAATAAAACCGTCTTTAAAATACTAAAAAAAAAAATCATATATATTTAGTACTTAGGTACTTATCTCCTAAAAATGTCTTTTTTGGAGTTGGTGCTTCTCTTTTTATTGCACGAACTCAACTGGCACTGAACTCAATACTAATAGATGCAAGTGTGTAATTAGATAACGAGTAGCCGTCCACCGGAACGAGTCAATTGCTATTTAATCGAAGTAGACCACTGACTATACTTAGAATTCAGTCAATTCAATTTCATTTCAATTTTTGTTCAATTATTTCATTTTTAGAAGGTGTGCTGGATGCGCCTGCGGGGATCTCGTCGATAAAGTATCCTATGCTTTCCAGGATCTCACATTAACTCTATGCCAAATTTCATCCAAATCTGCTCAGCGATTTTAGAGTGGAAAAGCAAAGACCGACTGAGCTACTTTCGTCTTTAATATAGTAGAACTTGGATAAAGTATAGAAATACAATGCATTTTTATTTGTTTTTTAAATTAAATTTAACTTTTTTTAACCGACTTCAAAAACGAGGAGGTTCTCAATTCGGCCGGTATGTTTTTTTTTTCTATGTATGTACACCGATTACGCCGAGATTACTGATCTGATTTACGTGATTCTTTTTATGTTCGATGCGGAATAGCTGGCATTTGGTCCCATAAAATTTTTTCAAAAACAGTTGGGTACTTTGGTTTAATATAAAAAAATAATTGAATTTTGAAATCGTCTACATAAGCGAAATTGCGAATTTTTGCTTTTCCAATGACTTTTTAGTAAAACGATACGATAGTAGGAAACAATGTAAGTTGACGGTCACCCATCTAGCTTCGACCGTAGAAAGTTATCACTAAAAATAATGAAAAAAAAATTTTGAACAAAAATTAAAACCGACTTCAATAAACTGAAAAGGATGAAATAATTAAATTTAAGTAGGTATTCATCCCCTAGAAACATATTTTTGGAGTTGGTGCTAAGTGGTTTCCAAAAACAATAGAAAGTAAACCGACTCCAAAAATATGTTTCTAGGGGATGTATACCTACTTAAATTTAATTATTTCATCCTTTTTAATGGTACAGGCCACCCTACGTGGGAGAAACATATGAGGAGTTTAGACCACAAACCCCTACGCTCTGGCCCAACGGGTTGGTGGGTAAAAGCGCAACCATTGTTACCCACCAATTGTACCGTATTGTTTATGTAAATTAGGCAATACATAAAGATTTCAATCTTTAATTTTATCGAACTAAGGAAATGCCTTCAGAAGTCAGTGCTAAGTCATGTCTCAAAATTTGTGGTTTATCGTCACTATTGCCGAGTTCAAACATTCAGGGGCCTATCATAGGAAGGCAGCAGGTCACAACGTAGGTAACTCTCAATCTTTTCACTTATTCTTGCAAAAAAAACTATTTTTTTATGTGTTATTTATTTTATTATTTATTTTAATGAAAATGTTTGATAGATTGGAAAGAATAATCTTCTGTTTACGTAGGGAATAGATATTCATAGGTATAACTAATAAAGCCCATATTTTAATTAATTTATTGTCGTATTGACGTCACCAGACTGTATAACAAAAAATAAATAATTATAAAAATATATAAAAAAAATGTAACTACACCGGTTTTTTAAATAGCTGCCAAGCAAAAACATATTCTACGCTATTACATGACGGTCGAATTTGTGATGTTGATTAAGCTGGAACCAGTCTATTTTTAGGTATCATAAAAAACATCGGATTACAAAAGCGAATAGGTAATTCAGTCAAATGCGGAAGGTCGAACCAATAAACCGTGTTTTGAGTTGCTACTGGTGGTGGGGATTAGCGAAACGGCACCATAAAGAAAACAGTTTTCATTTTTAGCCCCCGACGAAAAAAGAGGGGTGTTATAAGTTTGACGTGGTGTCTATCTGTGTGTCTGTCTGTGGTAACGTAGCTCCTAAACGAATGATTTTAATTCAGTTTTTTTGTTTGAAAGCTTACGTAACTAGGATTGTTCTTAGCTATAATTTATGAAGATTAGTTCATGCGTTTGATGACTTTCAGCTCATTTTCTACATGGTAAAAGGGTTTTACTACCTTTCACAGATTCGATTGATTTGAATTTTGGTGTACTGTCACTTCGGTGACATTTCCATGACATACTAACCTTGAGCTGGTCCTATACCATCAAAAAATCTGAGGGATCCTTAATTCTTCAGAAACTTACAGCAGATACAGTGTGTTTGATCTCTTACGAATAGTCTCAATGAATTGGTGTTAGATAGGTGATTATTAAAGCCGAGAGTTTCCTAAAATTTTCTATTTTATATTTATGGTTAGTAAGGTCGCCAGAGCTTCTAGAGGAAACGAAGTGGAAATGGGACTAGTTCCCCAAGATGGTATTGCAATCCGTTCCTAATTTATAGCGAGACGGCTTTTTGAGTGAAATCTGGCTGTCGTGAGTAGTTTTAACATAACCCCACTATGAATACTGAAAACGAATACTTATTAAAAGAACCTTGATGTAAGTGTGGAGACAGTGAATCGATGTAGTAGGAAGTTGTGGGAGAAGGTAAAAAAGCAATCTTCAAACAAATGTCCGTACTCATCAAAACATCTGCTCCTACCGGGATTTAAACCCGCGACTGCTGGTTTAGTAGACAGGTTGAGTAGTCACAATCGATTGTCTATCCACGCAGATTATACATTACTAACTTTTTTAGTGCAAGCAAACACGAAGGTATGATGCTATTGTGTTGTTTGACTAGTTTATTATGAAAACAATAATGACCTTTGTCCAGCCACGTTATAACTAAAACACTAATCAGAATTTAATAATCAACTATTATCACTCAGTCTTCACGGCCAGTGATAAGATAAGGGGAGTACAACAGCGATCAAATAGTGTTGTAGACTCCGTGTGGTGTGTATTTATTAGTGATGTGGTTCAGAAAGTGGTTGGTGCTGTGGTCGCTGTGGGCGGCGCGTTTGGTCCGCCAGCCGACGGCGCCGCTGCGCGTCAGCAACGGCTGGTTGCGCGGAGCCGTCGCACCTTCCGGATCACATGCGGCGTACGTTGGGATCCCGTATGCCACCATCACGAACCGGTTTCAGGTAGTAAGCCTTAAAGCAGTAGCGCAAAACTATGAGGTCTGAATCCTATATAAGAAAAGAGAAAAAGTTCTAAAACTTCTAACGAACCCTATCATCTGTTTACTCGTATATTTTGCGCGTAATATAAAACTATTTAAATAGTGCACCATAATTTAATTAATTATTTTTATTGACCTTTCAAATCCGTGAGAATATCCTTATATTTTAATCTAAAAGATTCCTCCATAATGAATTTGATAAATAAATGGAAATTCTTGGTTTGCACATTTATATAAACATCACAGAGATAAAACAAGCAAAATATGGCAAAAAGGTGAGCTTATCGCTAGAAGCGATCTATAACGGACAACCTTATGTGGAGGGTTGATAGTGTTTGACAAACAGTCAAGGGATAGCTAAAAACAAATTAGGAATTTCAACCAGCGACTGAGAGACAACCACCTGATGATGCTAGGCTCTTAAAGATTTTTAACAAAAAAACCGACTATGAATCACTAGAAAATCAAATAAAAAAAATATTCATAATAAGAATAATAATATAATAAATAATAATAATATATATATTTATATTCATATTATAATATTTTATAATTATTGATAATAATTTAATGTTACGCAAAGTAATTTTAATAGATAGTTCTACGATTCTTTTATAAATAAATAAATGTTTTCAATCAAATAGAACTTGCACAACCAATTTTGGTAATGAAACAACGTAATTGTTGTATTGGCTAATGAATTATATTAGAATGCACACTGTTTTATCTTTAATATATTAACTCCCAGGACGGGGAGCACAATATGATAAAAAACCAATGGTGTCTGGAATATGTGATTTGACAGGTTAAAAACCAATCCTTAGATGATATTCTTATACTTTCAGAGTTCGTCATGGGAAGTACGATAATTGAGCCTGTATAGATCTATAATTTCTTAATTAATGTAGAATTAAATCTGTGATTATAGCAACAGAGCTTGATATATAAAATGTGATTTATCGATAATTCAAGATAGTGTTTATTTGATTTCTCCTGGGTGGTTATTATACATATCACATAAATACAAGAACACGCGTGATATAAACTCATGTAACACTTGTTATCATAGTGATATAGTGTATTGCTTCATATTATACACATATACGTATAATATGCGAACGCCATAGAAAAGTACCTAAAATATAGCTGTGTAAAAGATATTAAACATCAATCTATAATAAACTTAGCAGGGTTCATGATGATAGTATGTAAGCCTTAAGACCATGCACTTAAAGATATTTGTATGTGTAATCTACCAACACACAGGACATCTGACAGGACGGTTTGATCTGTAATTTGAATTGGGTCTGATTGAAAATCAAAATAAATCAATACTGTTTAAATAATTTGTTTTTACTATAGGCACCTGGACCCGAACCTACTTGGGATGGAGTATTTGAAGCTATCAATGAGAATATAGTATGTAGACAAGCGTTGACTCTAGAGTCAATGTACTTAGTTGGTCGTGAGCATTGCCTGGTACTCAATGTGTACACGCCTTTAACAGAATCAAAAGAACCTCTCCCTGTCATGGTATTCATACACGGTGGAGGGTTTTTCCAACGCTCAGCGTCTCCAGCAATTTATGGTGCCGAATATATGACTAAGAAAGGTGTTATACTTGTCACATTAAATTATAGATTGAACATTCAAGGTTTTCTATGTTTGGGAATTAAAGAGGCTCCTGGAAATGCGGGTATGAAAGACCAAGTGGCAGCGTTGAAATGGATACAAAGAAATATTGGAGCTTTTGGTGGGGACCCTCATAATGTTACACTGTTTGGTGAAAGTGCTGGGGGTGCGTCTGTCTCTTACCATATTTTGTCACCAATGTCCAAAGGACTATTCAACAAAGCAATACTACAAAGTGGATCGTCACTTAGCAGTTGGGCGTTTCAATATAGCCCCGTATATTTGGCTAGCTTACTCTCCAAAGCTATGGGTTTTGAAAGTCAAGACCCTAAAGAATTGTATAATTTCTTCATGACTAAAAGTGACACTGAATTGATTGTTACAAGAGTGCCTCGACTAGAAGGTAACAATATAATATCAGAAATTTTATACACACCTTGTGCTGAAGTGAAAATTGATGGTGAAGAACCCTTCCTCACGGAATTGCCTTACGACATATACAATAGGGGTGATTATAATAAAATTCCAGTAATAATAGGTACAAATAACGAAGAAGGGTTGTTACTGGCCAATATAGAAAAAGACGAATTTTTGGACAAAATGAGTTTCGAAAAATCTTTGCCTAAAAATCTAGCTTTTCCTAACGATGAAGAGAGAAAAGAGGTCGCAGAGAAAGCAAAGAAACTTTATATGGGTGACGATGATATTGGAGAACATACTAGACATAAGCTTTCAAAGCTACACGGTGAACCGTTTTTCAACTATCATGCAGTGAAGGAAACAGAATTGATAATGAAAACTAGCGACAAACCTGTGTATTACTATTTGTTCGGATATGATGGAAGGAGAAACATTCTTAAATTAATATTAAGGAGTAGTCTGAGAAATGTTACAGGGGCGACACATGCAGACGAGTTATTTTACTTATTTAGTCAATATATTTTACCGTCAATGTATGAATATGAAATGATTGACGTGATGACTACCTTGTGGACGAATTTCGCTAAGTTTGGGTAAATATTTTATTTTATTAGTATATGGAAAAACATACTTATATCGTCAATGTAAATAATTCAGTCATTCGGGGTAGTAGTGGGGTTCTTTGTAGTATTTTGTTCCTGCGGTGAGTAAGATCACCAGAGCTTATTGAGAAAAGGTTATGCTGGCAGGGTTAGGCTGACAGGGTTAGGCTGACTCATCGCTTAGGCTGGCAACATAGTGCTTTCTCTTGGTTTTCACTGTGTAGGGAACGCGTGAGTAGTGCCTAAGGTTCTAGAGGCTACCAGCTAGCCATAGGCTAAGCTATAGGCTACCGTAAACGCTTCATCAAGCAGACCATACGCTTGCCTGCCGCCCTTGTCGTTTAAAGGTATATATGTATCATCATCACCACCATCCTATGTACGTCCCAGAGCGAGGCACATGCCTTCCTACATGGAAGAAACACATGATGCGTTTGGGACCTTAACGCCACCCTACAAGCCGAATGCCAGTTGGTGGATTAAAGCGGTTGCTGTAACAAACGGAACCAACGGTTTAATGTGCCTTCCGAAGCACGGAGGAGCTCCAGATTATAAATTTTGATAGAACCATCCCGGGCCGGGGTCGATTATGACAAAAGTTGCTTCGTTTTCTTTTACGAAACCAGAGCGCTCAAACCACTACGCCAACGAGTTCCTCAAAAAGCATAGTTTAGATGTTTCTATTTACTTAATATATAATTTTTTAGAATGCACAATTAATTATAAACTTCCCTAATCATTTTATAAATGGTACCTAAGGTAACCTGTCCCAACAGATACTTGTTATTGAGCTACTTTTGTAAGTTGTGTAGTGATGCATTTCAATAAATCAGTTTAATCAGTACATTTATCTTATTTAATTAGGTTTATTATCTTGTGGTTTGATATCAATTATTTTTTAGGGATCCGACTCCAAGTGAGTTCAAGTCTACAAAATGGCCCCCAGTCACCGCAGATGATAAGCGCGCGCTATTTATAGATACTCGACTGAGTATTGTTCCATTGTGGTACAAAGACTCCTTGAAATTCTGGGACCAAGTCTACGAAAAACATAGAAGAAAATTATGAATATACCTCCAGCATGTATAAAACTAAATTTTAAAATAACATTTACTGTACTAGCAGGCAGTAAAGAACTAAGTAATTATAATTTAAATGGCTTTATTCTGATAATTCAAGGTCTTTTACAAAATGTATATTACAATAATATTACGAACTGACTTATTTTTCGCATTTTTTTTATCACTGAAATTCTTTAAAAATGTTTTTTTTAACAATTTATTCAGTCGCAATGGCTTATTATTAGGTACTATTAAAACTTAAATAATTATAATAAATAAAAAATGTTACGGAGGCTAATAAACAGCTGCAAGGAGTGAAACTAGCGCTAGGAAGACCTGCATGACTTAAGTATACAGGGTCGTGCCGACAATACTACAGTAAATTAAAACATGGGCTATATTTGTTCTATATGATAGTACAGCACTGATAATTATTATCTATGGGTTATTATTATTACAAGAGACTTGAGTAGCAATTGTACATAATTAATTAATAATAGTATTCAGTTAGTATACCGTGTTAATTATTTGATTAACATACAAAACAATATTAATCCATAGAAAAAGGTTTTCCACTTTTAAAAACATCTTAAACATTTGATTATTTTATGATATTTGTATGAAATAATCTAACAATGGCTGCATTATTTATTACATAAAATGACATAAAATAATCAAATAATATAGTCCATGTTTCAATTTATTGTCGTATTGACAGCACCACCCTGTAAATCCCCCATATTAATTTAATTTCATTTCATTTCCCAACTTATTAAAAACCTCCTTATTTTATTTTTATAACTATTTTTGAAATATTATTTTAGAGTGTAATTATGTGTGTGTGTATTCTTGGTATTGCTACAGAATACATAAAAGGGGATACTAGTGTATGTGTGTTCTGGGGCTCAGAAGCTGTTTGTACAGCTTCCACTAACAGAGGCTGAAGTATTTAGTAAATGTGTGTTGTGACTTGTGAATGACAGATTCATGACTGATTCTCCAATATGTGTCAGCGCTGCACCGCCGACGCTAGTAAAGGGTTAAAAGTTAATTTAAATAAATCTACATTTAATAATAATAATAATCATACACTCACACCTATTATCTAGCCCAAAGTAAGCATCATTAAGAGCTTGTGTTATGGATTCTAGGTAACGGATAAAATATGTATGTAAATATTAGAAATATACTAAGGAAACATATAAACAACCATGACTCGTGAACAAATGCTCGTATTCATCATACAAACATTTGCCCCTACCGAGATTCGAACCTGGGACCTCTTGATCGAGCAGCCCGTATAGCAAGGGGTACAGACCACTCGACCAGCCGGTTGTCGGACATTTGCTTCCTTTACTCTTCTCTTCCTAGCTAAAAAAAGTAATAATTCAAATTGATTGCGTGTTTTTAAATGCATTTGGTATTTATTACCCACCTGGCGCCTTACCACCATCTTTATAAAAGCGATTCATATTCCGCTCGGTTCAGTATTGGTTCCTAAACTGCGTCGCTGTCATAGTCGTAGATAGCGTCGTAGTACGAATTAAACGATTCTACTCAGTTTAGGACCTAAATTGGATCGCGATAAAAGATGGTGGTACGGGTGCTGTATTTAAAGGCTATGAACTAAAGTCATCCATTATTAGGTAATTAGGCAATCACAAACCAGTTCCAACGATTAAAACCGTAGCACAGTTAACGTAAACTCGTTATCTAAGAATGAAATTACGAGCATGCATAGCAGATAATATGATTGAGTAAATATCACCAGTTATTGTTTGTCATTGTAGAGAAGTGGACGTGAATTTAAATGTGAATATAGGATAATTTAGTGGTGTGTCCACGGGAGATGTTGAAAGTGAAGTGGTTGGTGCTGTGGTCGCTGTGGGCGGCGCGTTTGGTCCGCCAGCCGACGGCGCCGCTGCGCGTCAGCAACGGCTGGTTGCGCGGAGCCGTCGCACCTTCCGGATCACATTTGGCGTACTCTGGCATCCCTTATGCTACAACCACAGAGCGATTTCAGGTCTTTAATTTATGATGTTTGATCTATTTTATCGTTGGAAAATAAGCCTAAATTTTTTAATTATGATTTACTCAAATATTTGTAAAAAAGTAATAAATTTATTTATTTCTTATTATTCCTAACGGACATCGTAATTACGGTTTACTAATGTTTGGATGTTTCCCAAAATATCACATCGCAAACTATTTTAAGCAAATTTTCATTAGGCAAAAAAACGTTTGTCAAAACAACGTATTGCAAATTTTTACTAAGCAAATCTCTTTTTTGGTATACTATTGTTTAACAAATTATTGTTTGGCAATGGGCCTGATTCTGAAGACACACTCTAATTCTAAATTTAAGTCTGTACTTAAATTTTAAGAGATATACTGTTATATCTCTTTCTCGCAATATGTAATAGGAAAAAGATAGCAGGAATTCGTTTAGAGCTGTCAATTAAATTTAGATAGATTTCAAGGAAACCATAGACAATTTTAGACGGCATGTACGGAGGTGCCTCCTAAACACTGCACACACGTTTGTAAATGTCAAATTATATGGCTGCTATCCTTGTCGTATTCATATTGAGAAAAAGAAATGCTCAGTGCATTTCTTTTTCATTTCACTTAAATTTAGACTTAGCATGTGTTCTCCAGAATTGGGGCCAATGTTTCATTTCATCACCAGCCTATATACGTCCCACTGCTGGGCACAGGCCTTCCTACATGGCAGAAACACATGAGGAGTTTGGGCCATAACACCACCACGCTGGCCCAGTGCGGGTTGGTGGGTTAAAGCGGTTGCAGTAACAACCGGGACCAACGGCTTAACGTGCCTTCCGAAGCACGGAGGAGCTCAAGATTATAAATTTGATTGACCCATCCAGGGACCAACCATGGCGAAAGTTGCTTTGTTTTCGTAATCGAAACCAGAGCGCTCAAACCACTACGCCACCGAGCTCCTCATGTTTCATTTAACCAAATATTATTTAATGAAATGTTTCATTTGGCAAAACTTACTCTTCCGAATACACTTCGTATATAAAATAATCATGTTGGCGCCTAAGGGGTGGCCCAAGGGCCACCCCTGCCGCACCCTAACCTACTATTGCATTACAAAGTATTGTAACATAAATACGTTTGTTTTACTTATATTTGAAATTACTGTATTAGCAAAAAAAATCATTTGCATACTATTTGATTTGAGTACCTAAGTATCATCATCACTAAGATAACAAACTTTTATTGACCCATCCCAGGAGCGACCATGGCACAGATTAATAACAGGACAGATACTTCACTCTAATACAAATGGTAAAATAATTTCGTTATATTAGCCTACTAGGATTATTATTATTAGCCATTTTAGACGATGCGAGAAGAAATATACTCTACCAACGCGTGCCGAGAATCGAGACTCCCGCGTACACCGCGTGATTGCGTCATCGAGCGAAAACGTAAGGGTTATGCCACGAGCCACGACCATAAATTAAATAAAATGACTGAAGAGGAACTATTTTTTTTATTTATACATCTAATGCAATCGGCAATGCAATGAAGTGAATGCAAAGAAAGCCCGTCAATTAAATGTGATTTAATTTTATAAAATGATCATTTTTTTCCATCTTTGTATTCATTCGTTAATATTCTAAATCGTGTAAATAACTTTTACAAGTAATCTTTTGGAAAACTCTAGTATATTCATTACGTTCGTAAAGACTTTATCAAAAATTTTCAAAAATGTTGTTTCTAATTCTTCCACGTAATTGATAAAAAGCCTCCGGCGGGACTTTCAGCCCTCCGTAAAACGAAGAATTTTTATTGTACTATTTAAAATGAATGTATAATCTGGTATCGTCCATATTAGGTTCATCGTTTAGTAGAGAATTAAAGACACTACAGTTATGTTTCTTGCCACATTTATATAGTAAGTATCCCGCTACATAAGTTAACGTATTTTTTGCCAGTAAGTCAAAACGGTAGTCGACATTTAGAGCTACTTCTGAAGGTGTTTTAGTGCAACGTGCAACTAGCACTCCCCCCAATCGTATTTGTAAATCGAGCTCCATAACAGTAGAACCCTTAGATTATTATTAATCTGTGCCCCTAGTGGAAGGTTAAATCGAAACGAAAACGATTATCGTCGTAGGTATTCAACTCTTAAATCCATACTAATATTATAAAGCTGAAGGGTTTCTTTGTGTGTTTGTTTGGTTGAACGCGCTAATCTCAGGAACTACTGATTCATATTGAAAAATTCTTTTTGTGTTGGATAGTCCATTTATCGAGGTATTATATAGGCTATATAACATCACGCTACGACTAATAGCAGATGAGCATCAATGAATAATATTGCAGAAACGGGGGAAAAATATTCCTTTTCAGAGCTTTAGTTACGTGCGCTGCGCAAATGGTTAAAGTTACGCAAAAATCATGTAAGTAAGTATTGTTCGCCTTTAAAAGTTCTAAAAAAAAGTCCGCGACAGCATATGTCTATCTTTCAAAATTGGCTCACTATAACTATTTTTTGGTAACCAAATTTATTCTAAAATAATGCACATATCTGCGAAGGTGTTTTTATAAACATGATATTGTTCCTTTTTAAAATAAATGCATTATTCACCACAAGTATTTAATTGTGAACAAAATTGTACCTATCATTATTTGATTTCAATGGATATCTTAAATAATATCATAGTTTTAAAATAACTCCGCTACAAAGTAACCGTGAGCCGTGAGATCGTTGCGTTTTGCGCGGGAAACGTTCAACGGGGTTGCGTTCAGTCTCGCTTGCGGCGGCCCACTGCCGGTCGGATCGCCAGATTTCCACTTAGCGGCCGGCACTTTTAACGCTGCATTTCGAGAGTGACGGGGGCCTGACCATGGCGAAAGTTGCTTTGTTTTTCGTATCAAAACCAGAGCGCTCAAACCAATACGCCACCGAGCTCCTCCTTGGAAGCTCCTCTTTGAAATATAATATTTTCCAAAATAAAACATTTGCTATATTAACATTTGTCCTAATAAAACTTGACTAAGTAAAAGTTTGCCAAATGATAATTTTACCAAATGAATTATGTGCGAAATGAAACTTAGGCGATAAGTTTTTTGCGAAGTGAAATTTGACGTAAAATAATTTGGCCAAAGGGAGGGATACCTTAAAGACACTATATAAAAATGACAAGAATACTAATGAATCTTCTATATATATAAAAATGTTATGTTGGTTTGTGTACGCTTCAAAAACTCAAAAAGTTCTGCACCGATTGTGTCGAAATTTTAACATTATATAAAATCCGCATCAAGGATTGTTTTTATCTATTTTTTGCATCAGTCACATATCTGCGACCGCGAGAAAACAGTTTTTTTAACGATGCGCCACTGCGAAGCGTGGCAGGGTACAGCAAGTTGATAATAAATAATGCCACAAATAATAATGTCAAGAAAATTAAGAATTATTGATTTAAAAAGCATATAAAAAAATAGTAATAAAATATGTACAAACATAAAAAAACATACAGACGAATTGATAACCTCCTCCGATTTTTGAAGTCGGTTAAAAACAGAATTATTGATTAGTTTACACAGAACGCTTGTGAACACTGATGTAACTAGATCTATTCCTGCTGCTGCAAGCTGCAAGCAGAAGATTTTCGCATCGATAGCATGCGAAAATTATCCTAAGTGATTAAAATTTTTCAACGATGTATCGTAATTTTTTCAAGCAAGGCAATACAAATGACTCTACTCCAACTGATGTTAAGCCAAAAGTTGAATGTTAAGGCTGTATAACAAAACAGTTGGAGAGTTTTGCTGTCTCCTTTTACATGTAAGAGACAATCTTTTGTGCAGTTTTTATATGAAGGGTAAAATGTTAGCACCTGCAATATCAAGTGATTTTTCCTTGTTATTGCAGGTGTCTATAGGCGGCGGTAACCGCTTACCATCAGGTGGGCCGTCAGCTTGTTTGTCATCTAGTCGTATAAAAAAAAAACTTATCTTCTGTTTTTTAGAGAAAGCTACAAACATTTAAAGGTAAAGATGGTAAAGATACAAACATTTAGGCTTTAATATTTTAAAAATTAATTTCATTAATTAAGCTGTGATAATAATAAGTTGTTTTTTACAGGCCCCTGGTCCTGAACCCACGTGGGAAGGCGTTTTTGAAGCTTTCAATGAAAATATTCGCTGTTCACAAGATATACGAGTTGGATCAGGAGTGACGATTGGACAAGAAAACTGTTTAGTCTTAAACATTTACACTCCTTTAAAATCTTCTCCAAGTGATTTACTACCTGTGATGTTTTATATCCACGGTGGTGGGTTTTTTGAAGGATCAGGATCATCAGTGCTATATGGGCCTGAATATTTATTAAAAAAGGGTGTCATACTAGTCACTATAAATTATAGACTTAATGTACAAGGGTTTCTTTGTCTGGGAATTAAAGAAGCACCCGGGAATGCCGGACTAAAGGACCAAGTGGCAGCATTGAAGTGGGTTAAAAAAAATATCAGGACGTTCGGTGGTGACCCAGACAGCGTAACGATATTCGGGGAAAGCGCTGGTTCTGCTTCTGTGTCATACCATGTTCTATCTCCGATGTCTAAAGGACTCTTCCATAAAGCGATAATGCAAAGTGGTTCATCATTAGCAAGTTGGGCATTTCAACACGACCCTATCCATGTTGCGGTACTAAAAGCCAAACTTTGGGGATTTGATTCTAAGGATCCACATGAACTTTATAATTTCTTCAAAGACCTGCAGGACTCAGATCTAACTTCTAAGATAGTACCTAAAAGTGAGGGTAACTTGATACTGTCACAACTTATTTTTCTCCCTTGTAAGGAAAGACACTTTGATGGTGTTGAACCTTTCTTGACAGAAATGCCATATGAGATTTTATCCAATGGGAAATTTAATAAAGTTCCCATTATAATAGGAGCAAACACCGAAGAGGGGCTTCTTTTTATTGACATGGAAAAAAATGACTATTTACCAAGGGTTGTACTCGAGAAAACTTTGCCCAAAAATTTGGATTTTCCTACAAGTGAAGAAAGAAAAAAAATTGTTAGTGCCGTAAAAGATTTGTATTTGGGAGATAAAGAAATATCAGTGGCAACTTTAGACAAATTGTCTAAATATGTAGGTGAAGCGTTTTTCAATCATCCAGCTGTTTTAGAAACTGATTTGATAATGCGAAATAGTGACAAACCAGTGTACAGTTATTTATTCAATTATGATGGTTGGAGGAATATTCCGAAACTGCTAGGGAGGAAAGAGCTGAGAAAAGTTGCGGGTGCTGGACACGCTGACGACTTGCTTTACATGTTCAGTCAACAAATCATACCAATGTTGTTCGAGAATAATATGATCGACCGAGTGACGACATTGTGGACAAACTTCGCAAAATATGGGTGAGTAGTGAAATAGGAAAATACTAGAATATTTTGACAATGTCAGGGTAGACGTTAGCGTATAACGCAAATACAAATAGACGAGCAGAAATTCATGGGGTTATCCCTAGTCCTATAGCTCAGTCACCAGAGCAGTTACCTGGATTGTAATAGATAGCAGGTTAGGTTCACGCCCAAGGACCTGAATATTATCTATTTTGATTTTTTTTATAAACAGAAAAGTAAATTAACACAGTAGATTTAATAGAATGTATCAGTAGATATAACACCTTTTAGCAGAATTTTCGAATTTCTAACTAGAAAAAAATAATTTTGAATTATGATGATGGGGATGGATGTTGCTCACGTCCGTAGGAATTACCACCTTTCCTAAGCCTACCCTACACGTGTCCCCTGGGTGGTGCTAAACGAGCAACAACGCCGAGCATCAGGCGGCGGTTAATAAACCTGACCAGTTAGACTAAATGTCTGCTCAAAAGTAATGGTAGGAAATGACCGTTACAAACCGCAACCCCTGAGGTATGTAAAAGTATGTAAGCTTCACGGGATCGGTGGTCTTGGCTTCACCGCCTGGATCAAGAGGTAGAAACCCTCTATAAAAAGTAACCCCAATCCTACGGTGGGACACGCGCCAAGAGGATGCATGGCTGGTGGGGCGACCAGTCGTCAGCGATCTACCTCGACGGACCTGGCAAACGTCGTTGTATGCTGCTTTCTAGGGAGGATGGGCGTCACCTTCCTAGTGACCTATTATGTCGACCCTTCTCGTGGGAACAATATGAATGAATTACCACCAAATAACATAATTACAAATCAAACTGAAAACCGAACCCATACTACAACACCGCAGATTTTCCATAAGGGCCTTTTTCTAAGTAGAACTAGATCACAATCGCTGAGTGATGATTTGGTTAAGAAAAATAAAGTGACAGGGCACGACTCGAATAGCTCAGACCCCATCATCAGTACCATTAGTACCACAACTGAACATACAGCTCCATGGATAGAAGTAAGCGGCAAAAAACGCCCCAGAGAAAGCCCTGAACACAAAAAATCAACAAGCGTACAAACAAACTAAACTTAGTAACTATTGGCTCAGTCAACCAATACAAACATCAAATAGATTCGAAGAACTGGACGTAGAAGCAAATATAGAAAATACTAAATCAGACACAATTAAAGCTATTAAGCCACCACCAATATTTGTAGACAAAGTTGAAAACATAAGACCATTGCAACAATTGCGGTCTGATTCAGTTAAATGTGTCTTATGCGAGGGAAATCACCCGGCTAATTATAAAGGCTGCATTGTCTATAAAGACCTGCAGAAACAAAAATACCCGCCACTAAGAAACAAGAAAATAGAACGTCACGCAAATTCAAAAAGTGTTGAGGAGCCCATTAAAATTAATAGCAGACACAATCAACAAAATAATAAAACTTATGCTGACACCCTCAAAACTAATCAGAATGACTTGTTTCACATACAGTCTGAGAGCCTAACTAATCATAACGAAATGAAACAATTAATGGACATGCTCAAACAAATAATGAACCAAATGTGTACAATGACAAATCTTCTTACAAACTTAATGTCCAAAATGTCGCAAAACTCCTCAAATTAGTACTCTGGAATGCCAACGGCTTGACACAACACTTCTTGGAACTAAAAATGTTCAGATGGTACAGCACATGGCGGTTCAGCCATAATAATCAAAGAAAAAATAAAACACTATGCTAATGATTCTTACTGCACAGAACAGATTCAAGCTACAAACATAACAATTGAAGACTTTTTGGGCCCGATATTATTATCTGCAGTTTATATTCCTCCGAAACACAAAATGAAAACTGTAGATTACTCCGCTCTCTTCAAAACCTTAGGAAACCGGTTTATAGCTGGAGGAGACTATAATGCAAAGCACACTGAATGGGGATCAATACTTATAACTTCTAAAGGACGCGAATTACTGGAAACCGTGAAGACCCTTCAACTAAATGTCTATTCGACTGGAGAACCCACATACTGGCCTACAGACATCAATAAAAAACCAGATCTTGTAGACTTTTTCATCAGTAAGGGACTGCCATCATCCTTTATAAAATGCGACTCTTGTTTTGAATTAACATCAGACCACTCCCCTGTAATAGCATATGTAAGCCCCTATGTTAAACGTGCTAAGAAGTGTAGGCTACATACTAATAAGACAGACTGGTTATACTTTCGGGATCTTGTTAAGGCATCTCTAGATTGCCAAATACCTCTTAAATCTGATGAAGATATAATCCTGGCTGTAGAATACTTCAATAAAACTATACAGGAAGCGGCATGGGCTGCCACACCATATCAACCTGAAAATAGCCGAAGTGCTGATTTATACCCAAAGATAATTTTGGAACTAGTAAAATCAAAACGTCAAGCCAGGAAACTGTGGCAGGCAACTAAATATCCTGAGCATAAAACAACATTTAATAGTTTGGCACGTAAACTTAAAGAAGCCCTTACAACGTATAAAAATAATAATATCGAAAACTACCTCAGAAATCTAGATGCGACACCAATCACTGACTATTCTCTTTGGAAAGGAGCAAACAGACTCAAAACACCATTAATACATAAGTCCCCAATTAAGAAACCAGACGGCACATGGGCAAAAAGTGACGATGAGAAGTCTAAAATATTTGCACAACATCTATCATGTGTATTCACCGCTAATGAAGACTGTGGATCCACTAAAACCGAACTAATTATGGCAGAACTAAGCCTACCACATCAACTGGATCTTCCAACAAAAAAAAATCACTAAGAAGGAAGTACTACGTGCTATAAAAAAGCTCAATATCCATAAGGCACCTGGCTATGATTTAATTACGGCTACTGTCCTGAGAGAGTTACCTGGTGTTGCCATTACTTTTCTTACTCAGATCTTCAACGCATGTCTCTGGAGAAGCTATATACCACCACAATGGAAAGTAGCAGAAATCATCCTTATCCCCAAACCAAACAAAGACCTCACGGACGTCAAATCCCACCGTCCCATTAGTCTTCTTCCAATACCATCAAAAGTCCTGGAAACACTCATTCTGAGTCGTTTGATTCTAGATGTTGAAACCGCCAAACTGATACCAGAACACCAATTCGGGTTTAGGAAGGCCCATGGTACGATAGAACAAGTGCACAGATTGGTGGAAATAATAAATAACACCTATGAACGCAAATTATTCTGCTCCGCCGCCTTCTTGGATATCTCACAAGCATTCAACCGTGTCTGGCATGATGGACTGTTGTATAAAATACACAAAAATTTGCCCATAAATCATTACCTTCTTATAAAGTCTTACCTTAGTGAAAGATATTTTTACGTTAAACACGGTGACAGTATAACGAATCTCCACAAAATAAAAGCCGGTGTCCCGCAGGGCAGTGTGATGGGTCCAATGCTCTACCTCATCTACACCTCAGATCTACCTAACACGGAAGATGTGCTAACGGGAACATTCGCTGACGATACTGCTGTACTTGCAGTCGATGAATCCGCTGTTCAAGCATCAGCAAAATTACAAAGAAATCTGAATAACATATCTCAATGGCTAAAAGACTGGCGGATAAGAGCAAACGAAACTAAATCAGTACATGTTACGTTCACATTAAAAAGAGGTACATGTCCTGAGGTGGAGCTAAATAATATAACAATTCCCCAGTCGGATGATGTGAGATACTTAGGAGTCTATCTGGACAAGCGACTTACCTGGAAGAAGCACATTTCCAAAAAAAGGAAAGCCCTCGACCTACAGCTTAGGAAGTTATACTGGCTCATTGGAAGAAAGTCACAACTTACCTTGGAGAACAAACTCCTATTGTACAAGTGTATCCTCAGGCCGGTCTGGACTTACGGTTTGCAACTGTGGGGCACAGCATCAACATCGAATATCGAGATCCTGCAGCGTTTTAAGTCAAAGACTCTACGTCTGATAACTGGAGCACCATGGTATATGACAAATAATCGCCTTCACCACGACTTAAAAATGAAAACTGTTAAAGAGTTAATAAAGGACTCAGTACTCACTTATTCTAAACGAATACAAAAACATCCCAATCAACTCGCACGAGATTTGATGAGCAAGCAACAAAATCAAACATTCCAAAGACTCAAAAGACGAGCTCCACAAGATCTGCTTTAGGCAAATGTAAGGAAGAAAGAAAGAAAGGGGGAAAAAAAAACTTACGGTCAACATATGGGCACATCACAGGATAGTGCACCATGCAAGCCAAATTAGAAAAAAAAACTTAACTCCAGCTAAATGTCAACAAGACAGCTCGCAGGATAAAATAGAGTTAAAAAAAAAAGAATTATGATAAAATTATAAATCACTGGTGTCTTTTACTTACCTGCTGAAATTTTTTGAATAGATGGTTTTGAGATGACTTTTGTATTAGATCCGAGTAGATTCTAAGATGTAGAATTGATATGGTTATAATATGTCACATCGTTGTTGACAAATAATGTTAGAAATAATAGAAATAACTGATACAGCTTGGTGTGAACGATTGAAAGTTCTAGTTCGACAAAAGCATCTTTTACTTTATTTCAGAGATCCCACACCATCAACAAACGAACTACTTCCAGTGAGATGGCCACAGGCTTCACTTGACGCTCAAGACCAAACCCTTCACATAGGCGAGAGCTTCAATACCATCCCACTGCTGGGCAAACAGTCACTAGTCTTCTGGAACAATGTTTACACTAAATATCGAAGGAAATATACTACATTTGCTGCCTAATTG
This sequence comes from Nymphula nitidulata, assembly GCA_947347705.1. Lineage (NCBI taxonomy): Eukaryota > Metazoa > Arthropoda > Insecta > Lepidoptera > Crambidae > Nymphula > Nymphula nitidulata. The sequence goes on along the minus strand of OX374634.1, from coordinate 18,836,473 downwards.
AACGGTTTCACTGTGTTAATTCTGTATAGACAAGAAGCAGGAAGAAAAAGTCACAAGTGCAATTTTTGCAAGTCTTGGAATTCTTTGCCAGCACATGTGTTCCCTCCTTCCTATAACATGGGTTCCTTCAAAGGAGGCGTGAAAAGGTACCTTATGGTTGGGCAAGGTGGAGGCGGCTAGAACAGTGTGTTTCAAGCTGCACTAGCTGTGTTCGCATATGGACTCTTCTTACTGCTTGACATCAGGTGGTGTTGAGTCATAGCAAATTTTGCTGAGCTTTGTAAAAAAAAGGGCATTAAATTCGTAGTTTAGTAACTACCTTTTATGTCAAAGTTGTCAAACACAAAACGGTGAATAAGGAATTGAAAATATAATAGAGGAATTCAAATTTTGAACCAATCGACTGTTAGACAATGTCGGTTAATCTGTCAAGCGGCGTTATACCTCCGGATCTGGACAATATGACAATAGAAACATAAGTTGTATCTGGAATCTAATGCTTGACGGGTCAATTTTTATTGTGTCTTTTTTTGTTTCACAAAAACAGAACTTTTTATTGAATAATATTAGAAACGTGAAAGTAACTCTGTCTGTCTGTATGATTTTCTGTCGTTTTCAATCCTAAGCCGCTGAACAGACTTAAATTGATTTAGTGGAGATCAAGTTCAGCACTTTGGACATTTACGGGTACAGTCGACCACAGAAGTAGCTGAACACTTTAGTACCATGTCACACCGATCTTGTGCACGTACTTTATAGTTGCTACCGTACTATATTGACGCTAGAGTCGTTGTGACATGGTACACACTTTTATAATGTACTGCCAATCTGCCATAGGTAGCTGAAATATTTGGCGGATCTAAATTTTAGATATACAGATTTATACATTTATTCATATCTTTATCTAGACACGTCTAGAACCAAAACACGATTAAAGGATTTTGCCTCGATACATTTTACAACCGAAATGACCTCTTAAAAATATGAAAATTTGATAAACGATAATATGTATTTAATAGGAAAATTACTATATATAAGTACCTATATCATTACATGTCATTAATATTCACAATCGCGTAGAAGCGTTTTTTGTAATCCTCATGTAGTTATTTTTTTATAATTTGTGTATTTTCGCTATACTTTACAGTTATATGCGCCATCGCTATTTTGTCTTTTATACTCCCGCTGAGTCAATCACATTTCTATCCCTATTTCGGCCGATTTTTTTAATTGCTTAATACTTTTTATAGTTTTGAAGGCTAGTTTTAAAAAACCAGATGTTCTTAAAAATAATATATGTTTTTTAAATAAGAGAAACATAATCTGATATAATAGGTCAACCTGAGCCTTTCATATAACAAAAAAATATTTCATAAAGTAATATCTTTTAAATATAGCTTTTAACGTTACCCAATCGTAAATTTCTTGGCAGCTTTGTTTTTTTTATATAGACATGTATAAAACGAAAATTTTTTTAAACGAAAATAAAACCGTCTTCAAAACAAAAAAGGATAAAATAATTAAATTTCAGTACCTAGGTACTTACCTCCTAAAATGTATTTTTTGGAGTTGGTGCTTCACTTTCTATTGTCTCTGGAAACAGATTAGCACCAACTCCAAAAAATACATTTTAGGAGGTAAGTACCTAGGTACTGAAATTTAATTATTTTTTCTTTTTTTGTTTTGAAGTCGGTTTTATTTACCTACCTGACCTAAACTGAGTAGAATCGTTAATTCGTACTACGACGCTATCTACGACTATGACAGCGATGCAGTTTAGGGACCAATACTGAACCGAGCGGAATATGAATCGCTTTTATGAAGATGGTGGTAAGGCCCCAAAAAGCTAAACCCGCACAAATACTAACCAACTCCGAAACAATCTTAAAATTTCCATTCCGAATTTCCGATTGGCAAAAGCCGCTTAGGCTCGCTTATCAAAACAGAGCGAATGGTGACCGAGCGAATGAATGAGTGAAACTATCCGGCTTAATCTTGGGTTCACTCGAGGTAAGCCTACTGTAAATAACGGTCATTCGATATGCCGTCTGTGTGAGTGGGACCGATTATGAATGACAGAGTATGTTTAGTATTAGCATTTCACAGGCTGACAAAGCAGTTTTATGTAATTCACAACTTTATATTTGAGTCAAAACAACAAAATTCGCTTTGCATTCCACTTTTTCGCTGGAATCTGACCATTGTAGCTTCCATGTTATGGAATCTGCCAAAAAATGCTCACAACACTTTTTGCTTTCGTGATAATGGTCATGAATTATTGTGCAAGCCGTTACTTACTTTTTTCTGGAGCAATTCCCAAACGGCATATAATATATATTATGTCATAGTTTGAGTGAAACCGATGATAATTTCCTCTTATTATACAAAGCATGGCGAAATTCTTATATTACAGGGAGTTCTTACGCGGAGACAGCTAGTGCAGCAGGAACAAACATATACACATATACATAAACATATACTGCTCTGATAGTTGTCTCCACATTACCAGTGACTTTGTGCTATTTCACGCCACTTTTAAAGTAATCTATAATAGGAAGGAGGTGCTAAATGTTTTCAATATCTAGGTCTTGTATTGTGAACATTGTTTCACATGAATTACGGGTCTGCAAAGCACGGCAAATGTCTAAACACCACCTGATGTGTAGTGGTAAAAATAGTCTTTAGGCAAAGACAGCTAGTGTAGTTCAGATTTAGACACTGCTTTAGCCGCCTCCACCTTGCCGGTCCAAAAGGAGCTTTTTACGTCTCTTTAAGGAACCCATGTGCCTTCTGTTTCACGAATATGGATCAAAGCAAGAGTGATTAGATCCTTTATTGCAAACATAAGGTGCTTCATGACTTAACACCATGTGAAATAGCAGCCAATAGAATATCTCTCATACTCATAGCGTAAAATAACTATATGAATAAAGTTATACATCACCACTGAGTCCATATAAAAAAATATATTTAACAGGGTTTCCATCCATGCATCTGAGGATCTTACTGAATTTACTTTCGTACAGCATCTAACTACTGGTGCTTCCAAAGTTTCTCCCAAAGTTGATTTAAATTCTTGGCCAAGTGTTAAGATGGCATTTTTCAACAAAACCGGGCTAAACTTTTAATTCACGTCGGGTGTTCAGCGCATTGTGCATTAAAGATTAAACGCATTGTCCGGACGGAGCGCGTCGTAAAAATCCGTGAAACTCGTCCAAAAATCCGGCGCACGCCGTAAATCCGTCGAAAATGCCCATAATCCTGTGGCCGGAGTAGTATTTACCGTAATCCTGTGTTATCGGCCGGCACACACGGGCATATTTCGTGGGTCCAGCGAACTACGCCTAACGTCGCAAAATACGCAGAAGATTATAAGCGGTCAATTTAAATTTTGGGGAGCAATATCGACCGTAACTTTTTATACACATGTCGTTAACAGCAGCTGATAGTTACTTGTAGCCTACATCGCTTGCAATATCAGGAATACTGTGTTTTGCGTTGGCATAAGGGCTACCTTCTCCAGCAATGGTAATCTTACACACAGCAAAAACACTTATGTGCATAATTTGAGATAGTTTAAGTAACATTATTTTCGTATTGTTGTGTAACTGCTAAAAGCAATCTCAGTAGAGTTAGTTACGCCAATATGGATATTTGAGGCTTTGTTAGACCACTGGGGGTATTAAGACATTTATATTGTGTCTAGAATCGATTAACAACTCGCGAGAGATTCCATATTAGTATCGCAATTGTTCATTACGCTATGCTCAAAAAATAAAATGAATATCGTATACAAAATCCCTAATAGTGTTTGTAATAAACAATTACTTTGTGGGTTCAAATGGTGTAGTTCTGGCTCTTATACAACGTAATTATACTTAATTATGTATTGTCATCTATTGTGGTTGTTGGTTAATAGATAATGTTAATTGGCGTATTAGTTTGCTAATGAACGTGACGTGAAATTCTTGCTGAAATTATTAGACGGCCAAATGGATTTTAAACGTTTTGATTTAGTAAATAAAGAGCATTTTGGCACGATTAATCACGCATAGGTCACATATGTTAAACAGTGTCTCTGACAAAAATGTACTGGCTGCACTGTTCATAATCGACGATTTAAAAAAATGGAATGATTCTCAACTACCAGTCTTTACACGTCCCACAGCTGGGGTCACACCTTCTAAAATGGGAGCAACACATAAGGAGTTTGGGCCATAACACCACCACGCTGGGATTGGTGGATTAAACCGGGACCAACAGCTTAAAGTGATTTCCGAAGCACGTAGGAGCTGGAGATTACAAACGATGAAACGATTGACCCATCCTGGGATAGATCATAGCGAAAGTTGGTTTATTTTAGTAATTTAAACTACTACATTACCGAGCTCCCCGTCGAGTCGTGCTTCGTATTAAAAAATATTGAAGACACTGAAGAGTGGTTAAGAGCCAAATTTTAACTTTATTACAATGTCAAGGACAATAGAGCCACCAGGAATATTCAAAATATTGAAGTTTAATAAGCGACCACAAATAGCAATACAATACGTACAATCAATAAAATAACATAGAAACCAAATAAGATACACGGTATGATATTACGAGGTCATTTTTATTACCTTTTAGTCTTGTGTGATATACGGGCTGAATTTTTCAAGTGGGCGTGGATGGCCAAATCCGAAACTATGAGGAATATCTAACTAATAAGGAACGGATTCTAGGACGTAATGAATGCGGCAAGATTAAAGAAAATGTTGGATATTAATAAACCGCAAATTTTAAAGTAATTTCTATAATATATAATCAAGCCTACATTACCTGTAGTTGCATACTTGCATACATTGTTAGAAATTGCTAATTAGGTTCTAATTTAAATTTTTTACTATCTCTTCGCGAATGTCAAAACGAAATCTAACGATCTTTGGAAAATATTCTAAGCTGAATTCAATAATATTGCAATGCTGAATGCATGAAATTCTGTGTATTAAAAACTATGGACATCATTTTGAACCTACCTACCTACCTTCCTATTACATGGGGTCCTTCAAGAGAGGCGTGAAAAAGCACCTTTTGGGCGGCAAGGTGGAGGCATAGGCGGCTAGAGCAGTGTCTATTCTGCACTAGCTGTCTTCGCATTTGGACTCTCCTTACCGCTTCACATCAGGTGGTGTTAGGTCAATTGCCGTGTTTTGTATAAAAAAGAAAAAATAGATTGGTTAAGTATTTTGTTACAAATTAGGTCTTTTTTTGAAGTTTGCCGTACGTAATTACTTCCTAGATTTCGATCCCTACTAGTGACACTATCGACTGATGTAATATTACAGGATGTGTTTTTTCCCAAATTTGAATTCTAGCTAGAAATATGGATTTTTCAAAAAGCCAATGATGCAGATTTAGTAAATCCTTTGAAAACTTTTATTTTTTATTGTATTCATTTGGCCACCAACGTCCACTTGAAAAATTCAACCTGTATATCTTGTTACGTTTTTTATTCCGATGTAATATTTGTCTCACCTCGCCCGGAGCTATGGAGAGGGATAAAGAATTTGTTACAGTAGATACAAAACTTTATAACTATGTAAACTTAGGGGCATTCCCTTTGGGACGCTTATTGAGAACTGTGAAAGGATATACCGTACAAAGCTTATTGTTGTTTCATTTTTAACCCCCGACGATAAAAGAGCTATCTGTATAGGAGGATGTTTGCACAGCACAGACTACATTTAGTTAAAGATTATTAAAACCTAATATTTATATTTGTTATAAATTCCTACCATTTAGGCAAAGGGATTCAATCTATTGTCTGTGTGTGTCTGTGTTAATTTAGATGTATTTTTGTTTTGTTTGTACTGTCACAATTGTTTATTATGTAGTTCTTTTTGTCATTAAGGTCAAATAATTTTTATATTGTTTGTCATCAACCGTAGGCGCTGCCAGAAGCCCAGCGCCACAGTGACGTTTGTCCCTGTGGCATTATGCTGAGGCAGTGACCTAGTTGGCCCTTATGTATTTATTTTTTGTTTGTTTTGTTTTGTTTTTTTCTTTTTTAATGTATATTATTTCTTTTTTTTTATTTTATTTATTGGCCAATAAACGCTTTCTTTCTTTCTGTATGTCTATCTGTGGCATCATAGCTTCTAAACGAATAGACCAATTTTCATAATTTTTTTTTTGTTTGAAAGCTGACGTGATCGAGATGGTTCCTCGCTGTAATTTATGAAGATCTGTTCAGGCGTTTGATGACCATCAGCTCATTTCTTACTAGGGTGTTACTAACTTCCACAGATCCGATTGATTTGAAATTCGGTGTACTGTTACTTCTGAGGTATTTCCAAGACATGATAACCTTGCGGACGCAGTAGCATCGAATAGTCTGTGGGATGCTTCATTCTTCAGAAACTTACAGCAGATATAGCGTGTTTGGCTCACGAGAATGTCTCAATGAGATAGATGATGATAGAGACTGGGGGCTACTTAAAATTTTAATTTTATAGTAAGGTAAACACGGACCAAATGGTTCGCCCGTGAATGCCGGCTTTTTGCTGTTTTACCAGTGTTTTGGAACAGGGGACATCAGCAGTCACGTGAAACTTATAGTCGATAGCGCATCAAGCGTAACAGTTTGACCTTGATACCGCCCTTACTGCGTTCGTAATAGAGGCGGCTTTCGTAGTGCAACTGTTACACTTGACGTGCTGTCGTGTGTACTTGAACTTGATTAAGGTTTGAGTTGTCTTCAGTTTGACACCAAATCCTTGTATCAATAAGCCAGGCCGTTACACGCATTAGTCCATATTATTATCAACTACTGAACAGATTTTGATGAAACTTTTACTGTTCCCTGAGCAGAAGTAAATGTAAGCAAACAAAATAATGATGCTTCATTACGCCTACAAACCTACATTACATACATACAGGTATAAAGTTCAATACTATACAACAGATTGAATATTAGTTAAACCTACTATTTGTTTGGAACCGCCAATAGTTTATCATGGGAGTATTTTGGAAGTTCCAATTGCAAAAAATGTCAAATTAATAAAGTCCTTTTTTGGAAGTCAGTTAAAATAATAAGAATAATTGGTAGGTAGATGACTTATAATTAGTTTTGGAGAATAACAACGAAGCCCCCTGTCAAACTACATCAAATCTCATGTTCATTTAGCGAGTCTACTAATGCGACTGCCATTCCCAACAATTTAGCGAATATCTTCATCAGAATTCACTATTAAGCTCGTCCCAAATGAAGACCGTACGCAAATAAACATAGGGGTTTATGGACAGTGTTGGGTTATCTGGCCTGCACGCCCCAACATTAACAGTGCCAGATGGATCTCGTCCTAAAGACTTAACCCTTGCGAAGATAAACTAAAAACTGGCTGGATACTGCGACAATAACCTTAGCACCGACACAAATCTGACCAAATGGCCGAATGAACCCCAAGTGCGGTGTAAGAAATAAGCTTATGCGATTCGAGTGGATAGAGGATTTTTTTTATGTGATGTGAGCAAGCGTGGTACTTATGTAAACATGGAAAATAATAATTATATTTAAAAAAGTTACGTAACGAAATCAAACCACCACGAATTTATTTTTAAAACACCAAAAACCTCAAAACTATTTGAAGATATCATCAATACAAACAACTTTTACTACGGAAGAAACTCTGAAATCGTGAAAAAAATTAGCTGTCCCATACTTTCCGAATGAACTCAGCTGAAATGTATGAAAAAGCAGGCTTTTTAACCTAAAAAAATAGCTCTGCATACGCTCGAAATACCTACATAAAATAAAAACTGATTGTAAACTTCCTCAAAGTAAGTACCTCTTGATTCATATATCAACTCCAAGGGCAAGTTAGTAGTTGCTTTCGCATTTATAATATACTAGCGACCCGCCCCGGCTTTGCACGGGTGCAATACACTTGTATTATACATATAAACCTTTCTTAAGAATCACTCTATTTATTAAAAAAACCGCATCAAAATCCGTTGCGTGGTTTTAAAGATCTAAGCATACATAGGGACAGACAGACGGCGGATAGCGACTATGTTTTATACTATTAGTGATTATGAGTGTAAATATACATTCACTTGACACCGTATCTAGTTTATTTTTATTATTACCGTAATTTGGCGTGCTTTAATAATTACTGTCCCAAGAAATTGTAGCCAATAAATATGTCCAAATCGCTTTTACCTAACTCTTGGACCGTTCAATATTTTGCGGGTATGTGCAAAAATGTTCCGGTTGAACCCACATTACTCACGTTATCTACCTGGGCTAATGGGGCCACCCTTTAAATATTACAATATGATAAGTGCGTTAACTTGCAGCCTATCGTGGGGGCGGTTCAACCCCCTGTTTTTGGAGGGTCGGTACGCATCTGTAGTTTTATGTTATTTTGTAAAGGTTAATTCGGGTAGGCAAGAGAGAATTGTTTGGTTTAGTGCAACGATTTTTTTATACAATAAGGTTCGCTCGCAACTAGCATGGCTCGCTTGATGGTCGTGATACGTGGCACCTTGTACACTATTACTCATGCGTTGCCTACCTTGCTAAAATCAAGAGATAGCATTGTGTTGACAACTTATGAGACTTGTCTCCCTATTCACCGCAGAAAAAAAACACTATATTCCCAAATCTGCCTAACACCGCGTAAGAGTTGTTGATCCTAAATAATATAAAGTCGGCGGAAGCTGAAGATATTAGCGGAATATACTAAGCCACTTCTCATAAACTGATGATCTAAGATTCATTTAAAGTATACTCATGGAAATTGTGTAAAATGAATTACGAGTATAAAGCAAAGACGGCAAAGTTAATTGTAGTCGATCTGATTTTCTTTATTTACAAAGCACGGCAAATGACTCAACACTACCTGCCTGTCGATTCTGTAACAAAACTCGCACCTCACTTCGCAAGTCACTTTGAATTCAACTGTCAAATAGAGCAAATTTTCATACATTTTTTGCACTATTTGACAGTTGAATTCGAAGTGACTTGCGAAGTGAGGTGCGAGATTCGTTACAGAATCGCACCCTTGATGTGAAGCAGTAAAAAGAGTCCGTATGCCAAAACAGAGTGCAGCATGAAGAATTGAAGATACTGTTCTAGCCGCCAACACCTTGCCGTATATTAACCTTTTTAACCGACTTCAAAAAAGAGGGTTTCTCTGTCAATTGTGAACAGATTTTCAAAATTCTTTTTTTATTCGATAGAGTATACTCCTGAGGTGATCCCATTGTCACCAAGTCAGGATCTGATGATGAGATCCCAGGGAAATTGAGGGCAAACCTCAAATTTTATAGGCACGTATGACATGTTTAACTTTTTTCCAAAGCTATTCAAGTATTAGCTTCTGTTAGTCATGATCTCATGTTAATGAACTGGTGATGGAAGGTACCACTCTTCAACGGTTAGGAGTAAGAATGTATTTTAACCAACCTGACAGCCAGACAAGTCGATGGTGCTGACGGTCACCCATCTTGCTTTGACCTCTTAAAAAATCACTTAAAATGTGAAAAAAATTTTTTTAACAGAAATAAAACCGACTTCAAAACACTAAAAAGGAAAAAAAAATTAAATTTCAGTAACTAGGTACTTACAATCTAAAATATATTTTTTGGAGTTGGTGCTGGTCTGTTTCCAAAGACAATAGAAAGCGATGCACCAACTCCAAAAATACATTTTAGGATGTAAGTACCTAGATACTGAAATTTTGTTTTTTTCCTTTTTGGTGTTTTGAAGTCGGTTTTATTTTTGTTAAAAAAAAATTACGCTTCTTATAAAGGAATCCCAATGATGGTTCTATGTTTTAAGAATTTTTACAATGATGACCTTTAGAAAGTATTTGTCCTTCGGCACTGCGAACTCCGCTTAGAACTCTTGTAGGAGCATGTGTCTGTGGGAGTGCGGAAACTAGCGAGCTTATATTGTAGTCGAATTACGGTCATTACTGGGCCTAATTCTGGGAACACAGTTTAATTCTAAATTTAAGAACAGTATATCTCTTTCTCGCAATAAGTAATAGAAAAAAGATAGCAAGAATCTGTTTAGAGCTGCCACTTAAATTTAGATAGATTTCATAGAAACCATAGACAATTTTAGACGGCATGTACGGAGGTGCCTCCTAAACACTGCATTTTATCACGTTCAATAAGGTCGAAAATTGAACGCACGTTTCTAAATGTCAAATTATATGACAGCTATCCTTTCCGTATTCCTTTTGATAGAAAGAAATGCACTGAACTTAAATTTAGACTTAGCATGTGTTCACCAGGGCCACTGTCTGCCTATATTGGAACATTTAAACGTAAAATTAAAGAATATATCTTAAACATACAGAAAGCAAAATCCTAATAAGAGCTGTGTCATTATTTTTTTTAAACTCAATGGGCGAATGATTATCATTTATCACTGATCTTTATACTTATAACGTTTACATATGTAGGGTCCCATACATATGTAGACCCACATGTAGGGTCGCCTGGGTAGGTACCACCGCCTTTCTTATTTCAGCCGTGAAACAGTTCGCTGTGTTTCAGATTGAAGGGAAAGGTAGCCAGTGTAATTACTGGGCATGTATGGCATTTCATCTTAGGCCTCAGGATGACAACGCACCTGCAATATCAAGTGCTTTTCCTTGTTATTGCAGGTGTCTATAGGCGGTCCGCTTACCACCAGGTGGGCCGTCAGCTTGTTTGTCATCTAGTTGTATAAAAAAAAACATATACTGAATGGGCTTCAACTATGGTGCCTCCTGTATTATATTAATAGAATAATTGTTTAGTAATATGTACTTCAAATATTTACATTTTCATTGATATTTGTGCTATATAATGGGCGTTGACGTTCCACCTTTTGCATCCAGACAACCTATCCTGGATACCCGGGGAAGAACAGCGACGAGGCGCCAACAAGTGCCTCGACATTATTTCATCCCTTTCCATGTCACCCAATTGTAATTTAGTGACTTATAAATATGATTAATGTGTATTCCTACTTTGTGTGGCGGTGAATAAATGTATTTCTTTCTTTCTTTAATTGTGTGTTATGTTTTGTACTTGCGAGCGCGCCCTATGCTCATCATCCTTGAGTTCAAAACTCATTGATTATAATGGTAATAATAATTGTATTAGGGATCTTATAGATGAGTATTACTAGTTTAGGTACTCCATTAGGTGTCGGCACTCGGACCTGATGCTAATTATCATTAATTAGAGGCACATATCCATTTGGAGATGGCCGTTAATTTGATTTACTGTCGATGGAATTAATATTGGTGTGGGTCTGTTGTAGACATACAGAACCTTATATTAATAATGGCGGCAGGACTTCTACAACCCCCGTAGTATGGCAAACTTCTTGATGAAGGGAGGACCGGAGACCGGCCCCCTTATTCTCAACTGTCGGATCACGGATTCGATTCGATAAGTCACATGACATCTCGCTTTGACGCAGCGCGATAAAAAGTGACAGGTATAGACTTTCCGAAATTCGAATTCTTTCCGACAGTTGAGAATAAGGGGGCAGAGTCCTGATGACTTCGATGAAGGGAGAGACAAACTTTTGTCCACTCCCTGGACAAAAGTTTGTCTCTCCCTTCATCCGATAGAAAGAAAGAGATTTTGCCTCCATAGGACATAAGTGGTGGATAAATATTTTGTCCACGGACCGTGCTATGGGTATGAGTGCTGGAATAAAGAATAGAATAGAATAAAAATATAATATAATATTCTTATTGTTAAAACTGTGTAGAAACACTGAAAATATATTACGGAGAGCACTAACAGCTTAGCCAAATCACTCGGCTTGAAGTGAATTTTAATTAAAATAAAATTTATTACTAAGTTCCACTAATATTTATGTGTTGAAGAGTACAATAATAGTCTCACCTGATGGTGAGTGATAATAAGGTCCAAGATGGAAGCGGAAGAAACTCGGATTCCGCAACCAGAGAACTGTTTATCATATATCCAACTATCGGAACACAACAATGGACGTTAGCTCATAAACGCAAATACAAGATAGACTAGAAGAATTTCACAGGGATATCCCAAGTCCTGGGTGGCTCAGTGGTCAGAGCAGTCGCCCGGATAGCGAAAGGTCGCAGGTTCGTTTCCTGCCTCAGGACGTGAAATTTTTCTAGTTTTATTCTATTTTAATTACAACAATGCTGTTAATATTATTACTATGGCCGCAACCTTAGCTACGATGGTGGTAGTTAGCTAGGCGGACTTAGAAAAAGCACTATCTGCAACCAAACTGAGCAGTAAATTGGACCCCAAAACCGAACCTCTAGATCTTTGCTACTAGACGAGGGAAAGGGTTAAAAGCCATGTTTTTCATTTCATTTTGAAATTATGGCTATCTACCGCTTCTAAGTCAGTAGGAGAATGAGTTTCGCATGTAGGTAGGTACTTTATGGAGGAAGAGAATTTTAAAAGTAATACAAAGCCGCGAGAGAACTCTACTTACTACTGTTTTCAAGTAGGTCAGTTTCGTGTTGACGGAACACCTTGGTGGGGAGTTCTTCCAACATTTTCATTGATTGTGTTACTCATCTTCCAGTCATGTTACTCCTTGGAGTAGAAACGCGTATAAACATAATAATATACCTATGGCCTTTCTGCACAAAGAAATTGCAAGACTGACTCTATGTTTGCACTTTTCGAAATATGATAATACTCGTTGATCACTGGGTTTTTAACCGAACACTCACACGCATGATTTTGACGCCCTCTTATTTTAAGTAATGTCAAATTAAAATTTTTGTATCGGCAAACGTCAAATTGACTACTCCGCACTTTAAGCGGGACTTTTTGAAATTTAAGTTACGTATTTGCATATTATTTGGTCCATGGTACCACCCTGTATATCATAGGAGAACAATAGGTACTAGAAGTCACTGGCAGTTAGCCTTGACATTGCCAAAGCGTTCGATCGGGTCTGGCACAGGGCTCTTCTCTCCAAGCTCCCGGCATACGGTCTGCCCGCTCAGCTCTGTAACTGGATCGCCGGCTTCCTGCATGAGCGAAGAATCCGTGTCCTCGCAGATGGATGCGCTTCGCGGTTCATGTCAGTGAATGCTGGTGTACCACAAGGCTCTGTTCTATCCCCCACAATCTTTCTTCTGCATATCAATGACATGATTCCGTTAGGAAACATTCATTGCTATGCAGATGACAGTACAGTGCATGGGGGATATTACGGTCGCCCAGGGGCTGGGCGCGCTGAAACCGAGAGGGAGAGAGAGAATCTTGCCATTGAGCTCGACAGGGTGTTGAACCTCGTATCTGAATGGGGATCTAACAATCTTGTTGAGTTCAATGCTAAGAAAACACAGGTGTGCGCGTTTACAGCCAAAATGTCGCCGTTCCTTCCCCTTCCGTCTCTTCAGGGCACGACTCTTTCGGCACAGGGCTCCCTAAACTTGCTAGGCATGGAGATATGTTGCGATCTGAATTCCAGGAACTACATCGAAACCGTGATAAAAACAGCCTCTCGGAAGCTCGGTGTCCTGAACAAGGTGCGTCGATTTTTCACGCCTGACCAATTATGCCTGCTGTATAAAACTCAGGTCCGGTCTTGCGTGGAATATTGCTCGCACTTGTGGGATGGCTCCGCCAAGTACCTACTCGATGCCCTGGACAGATTGCAGCGTCGTGCTGTCCGTATCGTTGGCGATGTAGAGGTAACCAACAACCTTGAGCCTCTGCAATTGCGTCGAGACATTGCGTCGCTTAGCGCCTTCTATCGGCTATATCACGGAGAGTGTTCTGAAGAGCTATTTGACCTTATCCCACCTTCCCCATTCCTGCTCAGGAGCACGCGTGCCGGTCTTCGGAGTCATCAATTCACTGTCTCCACCTCAACATCACGTACAAAGAAATTTAGTAGCTCTTTTCTTTGTCGAACTTCCAGAACTTGGAATTCTTTGCCAGCACATGTGTTCCCTCCTTCCTATACCATGGGTTCCTTCAAAAGAGGCGTGAAAAAGCACCTTTCGGGCCGGCAAGGTGGAGGCGGCTAGAGCAGTGTCTGAACTGCACTAGCTGTCTTCGCATATGGACTCTTCTTACCGCTTCACATCAGGTGGTGTTGAGTCATTTGTCGTGGTTTGTATAAAAAAAAAAAAGCACAAGTTCTTACAAGAGGATTTGAAATTGAACACAAATAAAACGTTCCCTAATATCAGCTGAATTCAAACGCTGAAATTCCAAGTACTAACACAAAGCTGTCATACCAGTTGAATTACCCAGGGCAACCCAGTCAATTTGCAACTTCAATATGTGAGTACCAAAATACATAATAGAGTGAGCAGGCTAAAGTCTCGCTAATTGCCTTAATTAGAGATTTCACGACCCAACTTGCACGTATTGTGTTCGCTCGTGTGGCCGATGGAACGGACATCTTTAGATGTTATGTGTAGTTAATGACTTGTCTAATCAAATCAAAACAAATCAAATAAAAAACCTTATTTCAGAATCGCGGGAAACGCTCTTTTTCTAATTAGGTAGTTATTTAATGAAATTCCATTGCGGATGTTCCTGTAAAATTATTCTTTAAAAACCTTACTATGTGTAGACCCATATGTAGGGTCGCCTGGGTAGGTACCACCGCCTTTCTTATTTTAGCCGTGAAACAGTTCGCTGTGTTTCGGATTGAAGGGAAAGGTAGCCAGTGCAATTACTGGGCATGGACGGCATTTCATCTTAGGCCTCAGGATGACAACGCACCTGTAATATCAAGTGATTTTCCTTGTTATTGCAGGTGTTTATAGGGGGCGGTAACCGCTTACCACCAGGTGGGCCGTCAGCTTGTTTGTCATCTAGTTGTATAAAAAAAAACCTTTTTGCAGAACACGTGCCAATAATTGAAAGGTTCCATTTTAAGAACAAGAAAATCTGAGGCTTTCACAAATCTTTTCTTTTACTTTTTAGCAAATAGGTAAGTCTAACGTACTTAGTCAAAATATACAATGATAGTACCTATATTTAGATTTCAGGCTCATGGGTTAATTTACCCGTCATCATTTTTAGGATAAAAGTCGAAAAATAAAGAGTCATAACTAATAATCATTATTCTGTCCCCATAAAGGCACCATTGGAATTGTTATAAATATTGTTTCGTGGTCCTGGAGAGTTAACCAGTAGGTTAAAATAATAGCAAAATGAAAAATTTTAAATAACCCCCGGCGTCATTAGTCATCTATCTAACATTATCTCATTAAGACTATTCATAAGACCCAAACACACTATATCTGCTGTAAGTTTCTGAAGAATTAAGCATTTCGCAGACTTTTTGATGGTATAGGATCAGATCAAGGTTAGTATGTCATGGGAATGTCACCGAAGTGACAGTACACAAAATTTGTAAACAAACGATTGTGTAAACGTTAGTAAAATACTATTATCACTTAGAAAATGAGCTGATAGTCATCAAACGCCTGGACTGATCTTCATAAATTATAGCTAAGAACCATCGTAGTCACATCAGCTTTCAAACAAAAAATACCGAATCAAAATCGGTCCATTCGTTTAGGCGCTACGATGCCACAGACAGACACACAGATACACAGACAGACACAAGTCAAGTCAAACTTGTAAAAAAAATTTATGTAATATGTGTGTATGTATTTTTAATAATCTACCAGACCAAATTAAATTAGAAAAAAATACGATGTTCAAAACAAAATTGACTAAGTGGCTACAGACAAGGTGTTTTTATAGCGTTAAAGAGTATATGGAGAGAAATAAAAAATATGACTAAAATATTTGCACACCTGCATGCAGGTTGACCACAAAATGTACTTTAATTCTAAACAAGATCTTGTAAATTGTGTTCTAAATTCGACTGGGACACTGCTAAAAGGGTAGTAGATGAGATAAAAATAAAATGGGCCCTGGCTAGTTTTCAACCTTTCAAAGCACCAGGCCCAGATAGCATCTATCCTATACTACTACAACAAGGTATCTCCTACCTTGGACAGCATCTATGCAGGCTATACAAAGCATGTATTGCCTTCGGATACATTCCCAGAACATGGAGAAAGGTCAAGGTAATCTATATTCCAAAGCCCGGAAAATCAGATTATGAGGAACCAAAAGCATTTAGGCCTATCAGTCTCCAATCCTTCCTTTTAAAAACTCTGAAGAAAATGGTGGCTAACTACATACGGGAGGGGCCATTAAGGAAATTCCCCTTACATAGACTACAGTGTGCATATCAACCTGGCAAATCCACGGAGACAGCCCTGCACTATGTAGTAAGCAGGGCAGAAGCAGCTTTGGATAATAAGGAGGTGTGCATTGGTGCCTTTGTTGACATTGAGGGTGCCTTTGATCGCACAACTTTTGAATCCATCAGAATAGCTGCCAAGGAGCATGGAGTTCCCCACACAATTAGAAAGTGGATTAACTGCATGCTTAAAGGCAGAATCATTTACTCTGAAATACTAGGGGAAAGTCTACTAGCAAGGACCACAAGGGGCTGCCCTCAGGGAGGGGTACTATCCCCATTACTGTGGAGCCTTGTGGTTGATTCTATAATGGTTAAACTAAATGAAGGACCGCTGCATACAGTGGGCTATGCAGATGACTTAGTCATAATGGCCAACGGGAGATTCCCTGGCACTGTATCGGAGATTATGCAGAGTGCGCTGGGAAAACTGGAAGAATGGTGCAATACTAACCACTTGTCAGTAAACCCCAGTAAAACGACGTTGATCCCCTTTACAAGGCAGAAGAACCTACTCAGGCTCAAAACGCTACAACTATACAAATCGGAGCTGTCATGGTCCAGCGAAGTGAAATATCTTGGCATTACGCTAGATAAAGAGCTGACCTGGACACTCCATATGGAGAGAACTGTGACAAAAGCTCAAAGAGTCTTTGGTATGTTTCGCTCCACCTATGGTAAAGCATGGGGTCTGAAACCAAAGATAATAAAGTGGATTTACACAACCATGGTGCGGCCTCTATTAACATATGGCAGTATCGTATGGTGGCCTAGAACAAAGCTGGCAACTTGCAAAACTGTTCTTAGCAAGTTGCAGAGAACAGCATGTCTAGCGATCACTGGTGCGTTTAGAACCACTCCAACGGCAGCGATGGAGGTACTCCTAGACCTTCCTCCGCTGCACATAGTTATTGAAACAGAGGCGAGGAAGGCTCTACATAGGCTTAAGATTTCAAGTCTGTGGGACAACACCAAACCTTTGCTTAAACACACAAAATGGGCAGGAGCATCTGTCTTAGACGGGTATATGGAAATGGGATGTGATAAAATAAGTCCCAAATTCATATTCGACAAAAAATTCAGAATTAGCATTCCTACCAGGGAGGAATGGAAATGTAGACCACCAGTTCCTGAAAAAAATAGTCTCATTTGGTTCACAGACGGATCCAAGATGGACACAGGAACGGGTGCTGGTGTCTATAATAGAGATATAGAACTATATCAAAGCATGGGCAATTTAGCAACTGTTTTCCAAGCGGAGATGTATGCTATTATCCTATGTGTAATGAAAATTATAGAACAACGGACTAAGAATAAAACAATATACATTCTTAGTGACAGCCAAGCAGCTCTCAAGGCACTTAGCTCACCGCGCATCAACTCAGATCTGGTCCTGAATGCTGTTCAAGCTCTTAACAGGCTTGGTAGTCATAACAGGGTAAGACTGATCTGGGTGCCCGGCCATGTGAGAGTGATGGGCAATGAGAAGGCTGATGAACTGGCAAGGAAGGGCTCGGAAAACACTTACGTGGGACCCGAGCCCTTTCTAGCACCTTCACAAAGTTTCATAAACACAGCCATTAAAGAGCATGTCAAAAGCAGACATAAATCTGAGTGGAATAAAATACCGGGATTAAAACACTCCAAATCCTTCCTAGGGGAGGAGGTAGGAGGATGGAGTAAATACATCTATGCAAACGGTAGAACAAAAGCTCGCCTTTTGATTGGGGCGCTCACAGGGCATTTTGCTACTAACCACATGCTACATAAAATGCAACTCTCCCCAACACAACTTTGTCGAGCATGTGGTGAATGCCGGGAATCAATGATGCATCTCTTGTGTCATTGTGATGCCCTGGCTAGAACCAGAAAGAGTCTTCTGGAAGTGGCATATCCAAAGCCAGAAGACTACAGGCTCTTTCTGCCTAAAGATATAGTAAGGCTAATGGCATCTATATTCTGGACACAGGAAGAGTAAACGCAGGGGAGGCACAAAAGATCCCAATGGGTCGAAGTGCACTGTGACTTAGTCATGGCCCCACTATAAGATAAGATAAATTGTGTTCTTTGCAAATAAATTATATTATTATTATTATTATAACACCCTTCTTTTTCTTCGGGGGTTAATAAACCTGTAAAGTAACTATACAACATAGTAGCATTAAATTGACAATAGACAATTTACAGTAGACAATCACATACACAAGGGCGTCGCCAAGGGGGGGGGGCAGGGGGGGCAGCTGCCCCCCCCCCCCTA
Source organism: Nymphula nitidulata (assembly GCA_947347705.1). Classification (NCBI taxonomy): domain Eukaryota; kingdom Metazoa; phylum Arthropoda; class Insecta; order Lepidoptera; family Crambidae; genus Nymphula; species Nymphula nitidulata. Next base: position 18,817,973 of record OX374634.1, on the reverse strand, counting down.
GAGATTCCAAAATCAAAAAATGTAGCCAACAAAATTCCAACGACTTCGCTAAGTATATACCATAGAGTAACATTTTATAGACGGTCTTAGAATAAAATTCACTTTCATAATAATAATGTGGTCAAGAAAAATAAGGAAAAACCCCGAAACTTATGTTTTTTTAACTGTCGTAAATTATTTTCATAAAATATATTATTATTATTTTTTAGTCGAGAAAATTAATGAAAAACCCCAAAACTTATGTTTTTATTAACAGACGCAAATTCTTTTTGTTCGATATTTCCAATAGTTCAGTAACTTTGCTGTTAAGAGCTGCTCCTGAAGATACAGATTAAAATTTTAAACCGTTCTTATTACAATCATGCTCTTGAGTCTTGACTGTACCTACAATTTTTTTTATACCACTAAGGTGGCAATCAAGCATACGGCTTGCCTGATTGTAAGCGGTAACCGTAGCCTATTGAATTGACGCTTGCAATTGCAACACCTGCACCCGTACCACCATCTTTTATCGCGATCCAGTTTAGGACCTAAACTGAGTAGAATCGTTGATTCGTACTACGACGCTATCTCCGACTATGACAGCGATGCAGTTTAGGAACTAATACTGAACCGAGCGGAATATGAATCGCTTTTATAAAGATGGTGGTAAGGTCCCAGGGGTATCACTTTCGCGTTGTCGACCCTGTAAAAACCTTTTCAAGCTCTTTTTTAAGAACCCCATGCTGTACTTTATTTTTTACAACTAGATGACAAACAAGCTGACGGCCTGGTGGTAAGTGGGGACACTTGCAACAACAAGAAAAGAAACACTTGTTATTGCAGGTGCGTTGTCATCCGGAGGCCTAAGATCAAATGCCTTTCATGGCCAGTGGCTACATTGCCCTTAAATCCGAAACACAGCGAACTGTTTCACGACCGAAATAAGAAAGGCGGTGGGTACTTGCTCTAGCAACCTCTGCAGGGAGCTCATTCCACAACGTGAGCGGCGTACGCTGGAGAATGTTTCTCTGAAGCCGTTTAGTTCGCGACCACTTTTAAACGGTTCAAACGTGTGAGGATGAAATTCCCTCCCAATGGCGAGCAAGAAAGAGGCCGTGGGCATCATATCGAATAATTCCTTAGAGCACAACTCGCTTTACAAACGGTAGAATTCACCTTAGGAGGCAAAATCTCTCTATAAGCTTAAGGATCCAATATTTCTCGTGAGCTCAAGTTCATCGACAATTCTCGTAGCGCGTCTTTGAACCGCGATAAATGGTCCTAGTAAATATCTAGGTACTCCCGACCATAGGTGCAATGGCAGCAGTGTTTCAAATAGAGCCTTTTTAAACGCGGGGAGAGGCGGTTACAGGCTCAGGCCTATCCCTGAGCCCGGGGGGACCCTGACGATTTTGTTGGCCTCCCGGACAAAGAAGTCCGTCCTACCCACTAAAATCCACCACTAAAACCGACTTCCGTCATTATGGGGAGACATGGAAACGAACAAGCAGTCAACCCTGCCACTCCGACGGTCAGCCCGCAAAGCTGCGAGCCTCTTCCAGTTCCACTTTATTCATATTTGACGGGCCATGTGGACGTAACGCCTTCTTCTTCCCCGTGGCCGTCTACGACTGATCGGGTCAACTAAGGGCGACCCCTCTCCGCAGTCTCCTATTTGATATGGGGCCCTAACTTGAGACTTATACCACACCAAGCTTCTTGGATACGAGCTTGACTTTATCCTCTAAATGACTGCTGAACTGAACGTTACTAGGGATATCCCGAAATCCCGTTACTACACAGTTAATGGGGCAAATTTCTTATTAGGGGTATTGGCACAAGCCGCATACAAGGTGTCTCTAGTACTGTCATCCGCATAAGAATGCAGTCTGTCAATAGACAGCTTATGATTGATATGTATCAGAAACTGTTAAAGACAGCACCGAGCCTTGCGGGACGCCACCATCCAAGCAACTGTCCTCAACGGCTCTTATGCATCTGCTGCACAAAAAGCTAGCGACCCATTTGCACAAACCGTCAGACAGCTCGTAAGTTGGTAACTTCTAAAGAAGTTCTTGTAAAGAAATGTTGGTCGGTAGGCATTGTCGGTCTAGATGTAGCAAAGACACAGATGTCTTTGCTACATCTATACCGACAATACATTGACTTTCAATGGCAAGAGCCCAACGGTTTGCGAAGTATATTAGAAGATTACTCATAGAGTGACTGTTGCGAACGTCGCATTGTTGTCGGTCGCTAGGTCATATTTAACTCATAGTCATTTGTTCTTTATTTTTCTCATTTTTTTTGGTGCATTTGTCTATAGGTGACGGTAACCAACCGTAAGCTGACGGAGCACCTGGTGGTAAGTGGTTACTAACCACTTATCACCAGGTCGCTCAGCTTGTTTGTCATCAGTTGTATAAAAAAATCTCCATTATATCAACTTGCCCCCCTCTGGCCTATGGGCTGGCGACGCCCTTGCACATACAGTTATACTTTTCAGTAGAATATGGCTTCTCCCGCGTTTAAATATTTGTATAATCCCTTAGCTAGGCTGGAGGACGTCGCTCTCTAGTAGAAGACCACACGACATTCGGTTTAGTAGATGGTAAAGTATGGTCCCCAGATTCAGATACAGAGTCTTGCGTAGTCAAAGGAAGTCCCTGTTCGGATATTCCACACTCTTTATGCATCTATTTTTAAGTGCTGAAAACGCCTGTTATTTTATTAGAGCAAAAGCATTATGAAAAGAAATTTACTAGCAATAAACTGTAAGGAGATTTGTACAAGTCTAGCTTATGGTATCACGGCATACGTACGCTTGTTATACACGTCACGACAAAATCGACAAATGACCACACAATCTGATAAGAAATGGTAAAAAGAGTCCTAGCGGAGACAGATAGTGCAGCACAACACATTGTTCTAGCCGCAACCACTTTGCCGGCTCATAAGGCACCTGTCACGCCTCTATGGAAGGGACTCATGTTAAGGGAATGATCGGGAACACGATGTGCTATTAAAAAGCTTGTTTGCCTACAAAAAAGCACCTTCTGGGCCGGCAAGGTGGAGGCGGCTACTGTAATGTCTATTCTGCACTAGATGTCTTCGCATATGGACTCCTTACCGCTTCAAATCAGGTGGTGTTGGGTCAGTGGCCAAAAAAGCCTGATAACTGCCTGGTATCAATTTTTGAAAGTGAGTTATTGGCTAGCCAATTGATGAAATGTGGCTGAATGGAGTGAGTGACAGAATAAGTATAGGCACAAGATCATTGCAACAAAATTACTCTCCGCAAATCCTGAATTACAATACATTCAAATAAAATTAAGTTATTTCGAGTGAGTTTAATTATTTTAGTTTAATTCGCTTACGGCGGTTAACGGGCAAAGTTATTTAATCTGCGTCGGGAACCTTATCGCCAGTGCCGTTTTGGGACATTTATTACGGACTCCTAACTAGATGGGTATAGTTATAATCAACGGAATAACATCAAAATATTGTCTGATGATAATAATCAAAATACAAATAGGAAAACTGACTGACTGACATAGGTATCAACGCACAGGTCAAACCGCTAGGTCTAGAGTTTCTAAATTTGGCACACAGGTTCCTTAGGTAGTTCAAAACGGGGGTCTAAAGTTTTGTATGGGGCAACAAGATTAGTTAGACTATTTTATTCGACTCTTTCACATGAGTATTCCTATCGATAAATGAGTAAACAAGTAATTCAGTTTTTTTCAGAATTCAACCCCAAAAACCTAGAGGAGCTCGGTGGCGTAGAGAGGAGCTCGGTGGCGTAGAGAGGAGCTCGGTGGCGTAAGGAGGAGTTCAGTGGCGTAGTGGTTTGAGCGCTCTGGTTTCGATTACGAAAACAAAGCAACTTTCGCCATGGTCGGTCCCGGGATGGGTCAATCAAATTTATAATCTCGAGCTCCTCCGTGTTTCGGAAGGCACGTTAAGCCGTTAATCCCGGTTGTTACTGCAACCGTTTTAACCCACCAACCCGCATTTTCGTGGTGGTGTTATGGCCCAAGTTTCTCATGTGATTCTCCTATGTAGGAACGCCTGTGCCCAGCAGTGCGACGTATATAGGCTGGTAGGTAATGACGACTCGTAGATAGATACTCAAATATACCTATATTAATTATCAACTGATTTTCTCCTTGTTATTAATCCTGCTTATAGTAATTTCTTGGCTCCTTGGTTCTCCTATAAATAATTCTCCAAATTGATAAGCGATATAAACTGATCGCTTCATAGGGGCCTATAAGCGATAGTAGACACTTACCACTAGGTGGGTCGTTAGCTTCCTACATAAAAAAGTATTATATCTAGCGGCACTCGCACTTTGTTTTTCTACTATCTAGTAGGTTTTGTGTTTGAAGCTAAATAACTGCCGTACAATTGAAACAGACAGACAATTTGTGAAACAACAAGCTCTAACACGGTTTTTCATAGTAAAACTACTTTGTGCCTGAACGGAGTCCGTTTAAATTAATTACGGGCAGAGCCGAGCGTCGAACGCTGTTCACAGCGCTTGGCACAACGAGCTGAAGTAATCGTGGATGTGGTGTACTTATTCTAGCGTTACCTAGTGAATTCTTGCTGAGCCGATCCGTTTGGAAATCAATGGGGGAGGCCTTTCTTTAGCAGTGGTGACAAAAAAATCAAGAAGAAAATTACTGTCCAGATATGGATATATATGGATATTTTGCAATGCAGATGTATTGCTTTGTTCGTGGTTCGAATCCCAGCACGCGTAGCACTAAGAACACGAGAAGCTCGCTCGAGAAACAGTTTTGTTTACACCATAATATCATTTTGTGGGCCTTAACCCGAGAAAAATACATTACGGTGTAGACAAAACCGTTTCTCTAGCTTCTTTTGGGTTGTCGTCGGCTGACTGTGAAATCGACAGTTTGTGCGCATCTACAGCCATCTGACAGCATCCATTTTGTTTTATCGGGCCGGCGACCACGTTTCTTCGGAAAACGAATTCGTCTTGCCCAATCACCGTACAACGTTGCCGCAAGTTATTTGCACATTAATTTTACTTGGCATTGGCGAAATTCGTAATAACGAGAGGCCAGTAAATAAAGAAGAAGAAGAAGAGCTTCTCTTGTTCCTTGTGCTACGCGTGCTGTAATGTTGGTATGATGAGTAGCACTATTTATTAGTATATTATCAGGTATTAGCTATATGTTTCTCAGTTATCTATTATCCATCATATACAAAGTGTTATAGTGATGTTTAATTTGGGCTGGACTTCAGGTAAAAACAACCTAAAATCACAAAATAATAATATCAATTATCACAGAAATCAATGAAAAGTCACACACTGCAATTTCGCCCATTCATATTTAACTGTTGCCGCGTCCGATTCACCTCATGTTCCACTCCCTGGCATCGTGCAATCAACTAACAAAGTGAAGTAATTTGATTGGTTCGCTGTGACCGAAGAACTGGAATTATTTATACAAATCATTGCTTCCGTACGTTGTCAGTTACGTAGTCCACGTTCACATTACCCACGTACGTTATAGCAAACAGTTGGAAATTACACTTACAGAGAACAGCAGATAAAGTTGTTAAGCTGCTATTGCAAAACAAGCCTTATTACGAGTGGGTTTCAGTAGGTTTTTAACCGACTTTAAAAAGGAGGTTATCAAATTCGACACGCATGTATGTAATATTATTGGAGCTGCAATATATTCATATACCCGTATCTCGTACCAAAAAGCCAGTCCGCTACACGTATTAGTCAATATCATAAAAACTACAAAACCGATTTAGATGAAATGTTTACTGTTCCCTAAGTCGTAGTAAATGTAAGCAAATAAAAAAAGATGATCATGATTACGATCGCTAGTTTTGGAGAAATGCGTGGACATACATACATACACGGCATTCACCTATATTTGTATATTTGTTCATAGATTATCTTAATTTTATGTGAAAATTTTACAGATACTTTAAAATAATATTACATACATACGCGTCGCATGAAAAACGCCTTTTTTGAAGCTGGTTAAAAATAAATAGCTCTACTAATATTGCACCTATGACGACAAAAAGGAGAACATTTTTGTCTATACGCAATAAAGATTCGATTTGAGAATTATACCATAAATTGTATTGTACACAAGGCCACCACTATTATGAACGCAGTAAGGGCGGTCTCAAGGTCAAACTGTTACGCTTGATGTGCTGTTGACTGTACCTATCATCCAATACACTAGACCATAGGCTAGACATATTCGACCAGCAGTCCTTGGTTACTCTGCTCCCAAATAAATCCTCATAGCGTCATCACGGACTGCTAATCGGTATTAAAAACTGGTGTGGCTGAAACTTGTATACTAGACTAGTCATCACCAGCCTATATACGTCCCACTGCTGGGCACAGGCCTTCCTACATGGGAGACACACATGAGGAGTTTGAGCCAAAACACCATCACGCTGGCCCAAAGCTGGTTGGTGGGTTAAAGTGGTTGCAGTAACAACAGGGACCAACGGCTTAACGTGCCTTCCGAAGCACGAAGGAGCTCGAGCTTATAAATTTGATTGACCCATCCCGGGACCGACCATGGCGAAAGTTGCTTTGTTTCCGTAGCTCAAACCATTACGCCACCAAGTCCCTCCACAGTATTAATGATGGTCAATATACTAAAATGCCTATTGTTTCTTTGTAAAGTGTTTCAGTAAATAGGTAAACATTATGTAATCATCAACTTTAGGTAGCTTGAGTAAAGATATTGTTTATAAAAACAAACCGTTCGCTCAGAGTATATTACGTATTTTCCGTTGCTTTATTATATTTGGCTTTACGCAGAAAAACAGCTTGCATTAATCACAAACTCAGATCCCTACAATAATTTTCACCGAACGCTTTCAATTTGAGCATTTCTCCAGCTCACGTTTCCATTATCGCGTCGTAGCAATTTGTTTTTCTATTTCCCTTCTTACGTAACCCACAAAACTAACTCCCAAAACAAATAACATGAATAAGTCGTAAAAAATGTTGCCATTAATCTCTATAAGCGGAGCCTATGAGCCGACCCCCGCCGCGCTATCTATGGGGTCACGAGAAGTGACCGAATCATTACAGTATATCTTCGAGTTCGGTGATGAAAACTAAATTACTGTGCGGCTTGCTTGACATATTGTTGCTGGGAAATTGCGGGCACATAATCTTTTCTGGATCTGTGCTTTCCGACTCGATTCGATGCGAGTTTTTTTTATGTTGAAATAATTTAAGATCAGTAAGTGAGTTTGTGATTCTAATGAGAAATAAACATTCTTTTACCACAAAAAAGGAGGTTCATGACAGTTTTTTTAGGTACGCTCATACCTCCGTCAAATGTGAGTCTGATACAGGCTGATCCAACTGAAATTTCGGCTAGATCAGATGAGAACCTTCGGAGATAGAGAACGGAACTCCTCAACAATTACTACAGTCAAGTTTAGTGGCAACTCAAATGATGGTTATTAACAATAGGTGTACCTTTGTATATTTCTACCAGAGTTAGAGACAGACAACTCCATTAAGCCGAAAGTCACCTATCTAGCTACCGTACCGTAAAGTGACCGTTTTTTTTATCAAAAATAAAAACCGATTTCAAAACACCAAAAAATGAAAAAATGCAAAACACCGAACACCACATTTAACGTTATTTATTTACATTTATTTATTTACTTTTTAGTACCTTGTTACTTTGCTAATATAAACGCTAGTCTCATCGCCTCATCATCATCATCACCAGCCTATATGCGTCCCACTGCTGGGCACAGGCCTTCCTGCATGGGAGAAACACATGAGGAGTATGGGCCATAACACCACCACGCTGGCCAAATGCGGGTTGGTGGGTATGTGGGTTGGCGTAGCGCCTACTTCGCTAATATAACATTCTATGTCAGCCATTGGCCTAGATACTTATACGCTAAAGTCTTATAACGTCCTCAGAGTGGAATACAACAATACCATCAGGATGCTTTTGGAATTGATTGCCTCACTTTATCTGTTCTGTGGTGTCGCTTTATCTGTTCTGTGGCCTCGCTTCTGTAGCGCATCAGGAATATTCGATGAAGAAAAACGAGTAGATTGCTTTTACGCAACGATGCCTTTAAGATTGTGTTATCTGAAATAAAATAATAACAAAAAAGGTTATTGAAGTTGTTGCTAGGCGGTCTCCAGAAACAATAGAAAGTGAAGTACCAACTCCAAAAAATAACTTCATATTAATTTTCATGTCTTTGAGTCGGTTTTTTTATTTATCAAAAGGAGATGTTTCATAGCCGGCCAGGTATATGTACACTATCTCAAAAAATTAGGAAACATCTCCAGAATCCGGAAAATATACTAATAATTCGCTTTCATGCATGGTTTGTTTGTACAAAAGTTGAAAATTTTCCTCGATTTCACCATTATTCAATATGGAAATATGGCGGGCGACTGTCGTCACCGAAGTGATATAGGCGCTATGATGAATATTTGGCTGTGTTGCAGTTTTTCTGTAAAAAATCCTGTTTTGTACCACGCGACAACGCAAATAAAAATAAAATGGACAATTGAACACTGTTCTGCATATTTTGACCTATTTTTCAGTATTTATTTATTTATTTATTTATTTATTTATGTATAGTGTACATAGACCTGGCCGGGTCTCCATACATTTTGGAACATCTCTTTTCATATTACCATAAGACTATGACTACATCACAATCTTCTATATCGTACTCTGTAATTATCCTCACAATATCTGTGTGCTGAATGAGCTTGTAGTCCTCTGGCTTTGGATTTGCTTTCAGAAAATTCTTTCTGGTTCCAGCCAGGGCACCACATCGACATATCACGTGCCATCGATCCCCCCACCCCATGTCCTGTAAAAATGTGGCCAGTAACAAAAGCGCTCCTTTAGAAACTCTGAAATTTAAACTCAGACCTTATTAATGCAAAAATGTACGGACATAGTTTGGATGAAAATATAGATGGTCTTAATTTTGTTCGATTAAATATACAACACAGAGATAAACCAAATACAATGTATTTAAATTGAAAAATATATAAACTGCTGGAATAATTTCAAGTCCTGACCCCGCGACCTTTTACAATCCTGATGACTATTCTAACCATCTGAGCTACCAAGGACTTGGGATAGCCCTGTGAAATTCAACACAATATGCCAAGAAGTCGGTTAAAAATGTGATCTGATCGCAGGAAGCCAACTCTACCACACAAACATAAAATAAATATAGATGGCAAATACCGATTACTTGATTCCAGAATGACGTTCCCGAGGGATGGCAACAGAAACCGCAGACAGAATCTAGTGATCGTTAAATTCAGTAAATATTCGTGACAATGCTAAAACTACGAAACTTCATATAAAGACTACGGATTTAGCACTTTTCTCTTTTTTTTTCATAATGGCGACCTACAAAATCTAAACAGCCTTCTTATACAAAAACTGTTACAAAAACTGTAAAAAAACTTATACAAAAAGTCACATGCAGTCTCGCTTTGACGCACCGTGATAAAAAGTTACAGTACAAACAAAGACTCCGAATTTCGAATCTTTTCCAACAGTTGTGAATAAGGGGGCTGGATCCCTACCATAGTCTACTGTCATGATAGCAACAGGCAACAACACAGGGAGAAGTTTGAGAACCTTTTCATTCGGTCACCCATCTGAAACCTAACCACGGCAAAAGGTTTTTTATTTAATATAAATAAAAAACCTTTTGCCGTGGTTAGGTGTCAAGTGCGTCAAATAAGCGTATTTCTTGTGCCAGTGTGTGTGTGTGTGTGTGTGTGGGTGTGTGTATTAAGCCAACCCACCTCACTTCCAGCTAGAATGGTCTTTAATATGGTATCATAAGTAATATAAGTATAAATGTAAAACTTGGACTCTGCGCAGTTCATTGGTTTATATGTGTTTAAGGTTATAATAGGACTGACATGTCTTAGTTGAGACAAAAGTCCTTAAATTAAATAAAGAGAAAAGAAAAAGTGCGTCAAATAAGCATATTTCCTGTGATGGTAAACGGTTACTGTACCTTACTGACGATTGTAGCACCATGGGACTTCCGTCGTGCTGCCTACCCTATCATAGACAAGAGTAAACTTTATGATGTCAGCATAAGAGACGAGACCCACCCAATATAACGCTTTTTAACCGAAACCCAAAAAAAGAAGGTTATCAATTCAACCTGTATGTATGTAATGTTGTCAGAATTGCACAGTTTTTGTAGGTATACGTTAGTTTAACTTTAAACCAGCTTTGGATAAGCTTTATTCTTGCGTAAGATCTTCACGTCCATAATTCTTCAGTGCCTCAAGTCGAAAGTCTTCGAACAGTATGTGTTGCCAGTGATGACGTACAGCTATTAAACGTGGTCGATTACTAAGAGCCTTCTGTATAAGTTTACAGTGACCCAGGGAGCTATGGAACGAGCTATTTTAGATATTTCCTTACGAGATAGAATCAGAAATGGGGACATCCGTAGGAGGTACAAAGTCACTGACATAGCTTATGGAACTAGCAAGTTGAAGTGGCAGTGGGTAGGGCACATAGCACACAGAACAGACCGCCGATGGGGCGTTAAAGTTCTAGCATGGCGACCACGTACCGGAAAGCACAATGTAGGTCGGCCTCCCACTATATGGACAGACGACCTGGTCAGGGTGGCGTAGCCTCTGGATGCAGGCCGATCCATTTGGAAATCGATAGAGGAGGCCTTTGTTCAGCATTGATATCACAGGTCAGCCTATGATATCCAATGATGATGATGATGATGATGATAAAGCAGCTGATTTATTTACGATTTAATTTTTTTTAACAAGCCGAGTTTAGTGCTACTACCCCATCTGCCTTCGTTTTCGGGAGCGTTCCCTTTACAGCCGGTATATCACTAATCTGTACCCGTACCACCATCTTTTATCACGATCCAGTTTAGGACCTAAACTGAGTAGAATCGTTATATTCGTACTACGACGCTATCTACGACTATGACAGCGATGCAGTTTAGGAACCAATACTGAACCGAGCGGAATATGAATCGCTTTTACAAAGATGGTGGTAAGGCCCCTGTGCGGCAAAGTGGAAATGGTCCCAAGTCGGACTTTCAAGATTCGAGTGGTAAATACTAAATACCACAATGCTTCCTACCTTACTTTAACCTTTATTTTCCATGTCTATCGTTCTCGTAGTTATTAATCGCTATGAATACTATAGTGTGACATTGTAGTAAAGTATTAGCTACTTCTGTGTTCGACCGTACATGATATTTTACGCGTGAGGAAGCATTGTTTTATTGTAATCAGCGCCAAATAGCCAAGTCCAGCAAGGTCTGTTTTTTCATGTGCTTAATTATATTTATTTACTTGTCTCCGTGCGGTCCGCTGGCTTAGTTCGCAACTCTCTCTGGTGTAGTCCAGCTACTGACCATAGAGCGGCAAATTTGTAGAGCTTGCATTTATCTTAAATTAAATAAAAAACATTTAAATTAGATGTGTAAATTTTTGGAAAATGGAACTCTTTGGCTTTATAATGAAGTTTGTTTCATAAATTTGCCACTTGTTTTTACATTTTGTAGCTGGTTTGCGGATTTAAAAACGGCCGCGCCAATTTTAGTGGTATAAATGTCCTGATGGTTCTCCATCACCACTGTGAACAACAAAAAGCTCAATGCTAGACGCCGTACGATCAAACCAATGAACATGTAATGTACCATGAGATTCGGGAATTCTTAGGCATAGGTATGAGTCAGATACAATCAATCTTATAAAAAAAGTGTGCGAAATACTGTGTTTCCTCATAAATTAATAGAAGCTTAAAAAATAAACCTCGTTACTTGGTGCAATGACATGTTTATGAAAGTATGTCTAATTTGGTGTGGAATATAGTGCCAGGTGTCGAGACATGGGTTTAAAGCTACAATCCCAAAACAAAGCAAGTATGGCACTAAGCGAATGACTGGTACTTCTTTAAGTAAAAGTGGGCACTCTCGCTATGGAGGATCATAGTACAGTGAATACTGATTGGTACACGACCGTTGGTACCTACCTGAAGTTATTGACATAATCTGTTAAAATAACCGAACACTATGTATCATCTTGCAAACGAATTTTCGAAAGGGAAAAACGTTGATATTATGGGTCACCGTCATACAGTCCCGTCTTGGAATTATGCATTCTTCTTGTTCTTAAAATTCAAGAATTATTTACGCGATCAACGATTTTCATCACCACAAGAGGCTCCACAGACGAGTGGCATAAATGTTTTCTACTTTAGATATTCGTATGAAAAAGTGCATTGGAATGGAGCCAAGGGAGAATATTTTAAGAAACAATAAATAAATTTTTGACCACTCATAGTATTTTTAAGGATTCGTCTGGGTTATACAGTATTCGGCAAACTACGTCAAGTTGTCTCATCGCCTATCCCACAAAGCCTCAAGAGTCTTCAATCAGTGCGCCCTTCCCATCACGACATATGGTGCTGAGACGTGGACACTGACAGTGCAGCTGTATAAATTCGCTCAGCGATCTATGAAGAGGCTCGGAGTTTCTTGCAGGTCAGAATTCGGAACGAAGTGATCCGATAGATAACTAAAGTCATCGACATAGCCCACCGTATCAGTTATCTAAAGTGGCACTGGGCCGCCCATGTTATGTGCAGAACTGACGACAGTTAGAGTAAGCAGGTACTTCAATGGAGACCGCAGCTCACCAAGTGCGGTGTGGGACGTCCTCAGGCTCAGGTGGAGTGACGATCTCCGCAGAGTGGTTGGCGGTAACTGGATCAAATTAGCCATGGATCGAGCCAAGTGGCGTTCCTATGAAGAGGCCTATGTCCAGCAGCGTACTGTTGGGGGCTGATGATGTTGATGGTATTTTTTTATTATTTATTCCAGAAATTGTTAGTGCACCCCACGTATTATGGCCACTTGTGGTCGCTGCTTAAGTCTACCTCGTGGGTATTAGTGCTTAGTGCGGGCCGAGGCAAATGAACCGCGGCCCATTTGGCGTAAATCGGCCGCCGGACGACGGGCCTTGTTTGTGGACGATCGCGCTTGACCGCTCCTCGCCGGATTATTTGTGAGCTTTAACTGTGTGCGGTTGAAAATTCTCTGTTAGAAGTAGGATTACAAATAAAAAAAACAAGGCTGTGTACTTATTTCCCTAAACAAAGTTTTATTAATAGTAAAAGAAAAGTTCGGTGTCGCTTGTATGTGCTTATATATTTATGTTAAATTATTACTTCTCAAATAATTTCACACATTACAATTTTGTATACAAAGCAGGGGAAATGACTCAACACAACGATGTGAAAATGTCAGAAGAGCCCGTATGAGAAAACAGCATGAAATAATATTTTAAAAAATGATTTTACAATTGATTTATTGTTTACTTATTTTTTGTACTCTACTCAAAAAACTCTTTCATTATATACCATTAACTTTAAGGGAGTGCACAAAAGATAGCTAGTCCGCCATCTTGGGTCGTCTGCCAAATTGGATATAGAAAGACGTCACCTAACTAACCATGCATTGTCATCCAAACTAAACGAGTATGCAAAATTTCATCTCGATCGGTTGAAGATAACTGCTTTATAATTCAGTTGTAAGATTTGACCCGAACCGAACATACATTGTATTCATGGTGGTGCCGCCAAAACGACAATAAATTGAAACGGGCTATATTAGTTCTCAGAAATGGTTTGCCACTTTCAAAACATCTTATTCATTTGATAATTCTATGACATTTGTATCAAATAATGCAGCCATTCTTCTATTATTTCATACAAATGTCATAAAATTATCAAACGAATAAGATGTTTTTGTAAGTGGCAAACCGTTGCTGTGAAGTAACATAGCCCATGTTTTAATTTATTGTCGTATTGACGGCACCACCCTGTACATATATGGTGCTGCTAAAGTGCGAAGTATAGTAAATCTTAGGATTTACCAGCTAAAGTACAACATTAACCTAATATAGCTACCGTTTAATGCTAGGAGTTACCAGTAAATATTAAGATTTACTATACTTAGAAATTTTACATTTACATTTTTTTTTTTTTTTTTTTTTTTTATACAAAGCACGACAAATGACTCAACACCACCTGATGTGAAGCGGTAAGAAAAGTCCATATGCGAAGACAGCTAGTGCAGTTTAGACACTGCTCTAGCCGCCTCCACCTTGCCGGCCTGAAAAATGCTTTTTCACGCCTCTTTTGAAGGAACCCATGTTATAGGAAGGAGGGAACACATGTGCTGGCAAAGAATTCCAAGTTCTGGAAGTACGACAAAGAAACGAGGTACTAAATTTCTTTGTGCGTGATGTTGAAGTGGAGACGGTAAATTGATGACTCCGAAGACCAGCACGCGTGGTCCTGAGTAGGAAGGGAGAAGGTGGGATAAGGTCAAAAAGCTCTTCAGAGCACTCTCCGTGATAAAGCCGATAGAAGGCGCTAAGCGACGCAATGTCACGCCGCAATTGCAGAGGCTCGAGGTTGTTCGTGACCTCTACATCGCCAACGATACGGACAGCACGACGCTGCAATCTGTCCAGGGCATCGAGTAGGTACTTTGCGGAGCCATCCCACAAGTGCGAGCAATATTCAACGCAAGACCGGACCTGAGTTTTGTAAAGCAGGCATAATTGGTCAGGCGTGAAAAATCGACGCACCTTGTTCAGGACACCGAGCTTCCGTGAGGCTATTTTGATCACGGTTTCGATGTAGTTCCTAGAATTCAGATCACAACATATCTCCATGCCGAGCAGGTGTAAGGAGCCCTGTGCCGAAAGAGTGGTGCCCTGAAGAGAGGGAAGAGGAAGGAACGGCGAGATTTTGGCTGTGAACGCGCATACCTGTGTCTTCTTAGCATTGAACTGAACAAGATTGTTAGATCCCCATTCCGATATAAGGTTCAACACCCCGTTGAGCTCAATGGTAAGATTTTCTCTCTCTCTCCCGGTTTCAGCGCGCCCAGCTCCTGGGCGACCGAAATATCCCCCATGCACTGTACTGTCATCCGCATAGCAATGAATGTTTCCTAACGAAAGCATATCATTGATATGAAGAAGAAAGAGTGTAGGGGATAGAACAGAGCCTTGTGGTACACCGGCATTCACTGACATGAACCGCGAAGCGCATCCATCTGCGAGGACACGAATTCTTCGCTCATGCAGGAAGCCGGCAATCCAGTTGCAGAGCTGAGCGGGCAGACCGTATGCCGGGAGCTTGGAGAGAAGAGCCCTGTGCCAGACCCGATCAAACGCTTTGGCAATGTCAAGGCTAACAGCCACTGACTCACCACGTTTGTCAATAGCTTCACCCCAGACATGCATTAAATACGCTAGAAGATCACCCGTTGACCGTTTCGGCCGAAACCCGTACTGTCGATCATTAATTAATGAGTGATCTTCTAGGTATCGGATCAGCTGTTGATTTATGATCCGTTCCATGACCTTGCAAAGAACTGAGGTGACAGCTATTGGGCGGTAGTTAGCTGGGTCTGAACGGTCTCCCTTTTTGGGGACCGGTTGCACATTGGCCTCTCTCCAAGATTCCGGCACACACCCAGAAGAGAGAGAAAGACGGTATAGCCGCGTTAAGACGGGAGACAACTCCGCTGCGCAGTTTTTCAGTACTATCGCTGGGATGCCATCAGGTCCACTAGCTTTCCGGACGTCGATTGACTGAAGCTCCGCACGTACATCACATTGCCTGATACGGATATCAGGCATTGTGTGGCCACAGTGGGAGAGTGTTGGTGGCTGTGAGTTGCAGTCATCGATTCGGGAGTGAGCAGCAAAGAGTTTTACCAAAAGATCGGCTTTCTCTTGCGGCTTGTGAGCTAGCGAGCCGTCAGAACATCTCAACGGGGGCAGCGAGGGTTCACAGAAGTTAGACTGCACGGCTTTGGCCAGACGCCAGTAGCTACGGCTTCCCGTAGGGTGCGTAAGAAGTTCATGGCCAACTCGTGCAATGCGCTGTGCATCCGCTCTGATGAATGCCCTTTTGCAGGACTTGGTCTTTTCCCCTTCCCCTCTCGTTGCGACCGAGTACGGACGTGTCCAGCGTATTTATTAAATATTTTAAATTGAAATTGTATCTCCTGATCGGGTGCTTCGCCCCAGTCTTCGTTGCGCACCAGGACTTCCTCAAGATCCGTCCTTCAATTGCCAGCGTGCACCAGCTGGATTTGATCCGTCGCCCTCTCGATCGAGGTTGGTGTATTCCTGTCCATTAGCCACTACACCACCGCGACGTAGCACTGCCCGCGCGAAATTCACTACCATACTACGCTACGATATTGCTACGAGCTACGAACTTGCTACGGACATTTCGTGCGTCTACGGAGACTGTGTTGGAATAGCAACTTTATTTCTACTATTCTAGTGCACATTCGAGTATATTGACATCATGCCACTTAAACGCACGCCTCCTACATCTCCATTTATATTGGAAACGGACAGCAGCGTCGTAGCTACCGGAACGATTTCCTTATCTAACACATTGTCGGGTTCAACTCCGAACCTGAGTAACCCAAGTAGTGAGAATATCACTACACGATTTAAGCGGAAACGTGACGACTGCGCCTGTAATATGGATGAGATTCGTTCATTACTATCTTCATCCAATGCGCAAGCAGACAGAAAGCTGACTGCTCTACAGGCTACCTTGTCAGAAATAGTGGCCCAGAATTTGGACATTAAGGAGTCCATGTCGTTCATGTCTAAACAATATGAGGACCTTAAAATCAAGGTGGACAAGTTGGAAACAGACCGTAAAGCAGACCGTACCTACATTAACCAACTTGAGGACAAACTGGAGAGTGTGGAGCGGCTACTTTGTTCAACGAAGGTGGAAATTCGAAATGTCCCAAAAAAACCTGGAGAAAGTAAGGAAGATCTCTGTACCATTGTGAAGGAAGTGGGTGTTACTTTAAACATGGACATTCAGCGTACTGATGTAAAGGACGTTTATCGTGCTGGAAAAAAGGACTTGCCATCGGCTATAGTTGTCGACTTTGTGAGTGTGGCGACTAAAGAAAAATTACTTACTACATCCAGACAATTCAACAAGACATATAAACACAACAGGTTGAACACTGATCACTTAAAGTTGAGTGGCCCGGTGAAGCCTGTGTACCTGTCGGAGAGATTAACTCCCAAAACACAACGCATTTATTTTCTTTCCCGAAATTTTGCTAGAGAAAACAATTACAAATATTGTTGGACGGCATATGGCAAAGTGTTTCTCCGACAGGCGGATGGGCAACCGCAAATTCTCGTCAAAAATGACGTGGACCTAAATGACCTTCAGAAAAAGTGACTATCTACACATTGTATCATGTTATACTATTTTGATTATCTGCTCAAATTCTCGATCATCCTATCCTATATCATCACACATTTTCAATCTCCACTCAACCAACTACATACCACCACTGTATATTCTCAGTTTCAATATTTACTCAAGCGGGCAACCAAACATTTAATAATCTGTTACCGTGCTCATAGACCTAATAACTACAGCTACATAACATTAGTAAAACATTGTTCTTTTCCAAAACGTCAATCCTTGGTACTGTTACTTAAAGTCAAGGAAACTCTTTTATTTAATAATGAATAATACAAATTCAGATATAACTAAAGAGCTTGATATTTTAGCTGTTGCTTCAGCATATAATTGCGATACTGAAACTTGCGACACGTATATTAAAAAATCTAATTCATCCCTACGCATAATTTGTCAAAATATTAGAAGTATTTACAAAAATATAGATAGCTTCTTGGCCCATGTAACTAGATTCAGTTTTGATTTTGACATTCTCGTACTTACTGAATGTTGGCTGAATGTCCACAAACCGATACCTGATGTACCCAACTATGAAACATTTTACTCTCGCAAATGTCTTAATCAGAATGATGGTATAGTCATATATGTCAGAAAAGGTTTACAATGCACTGTGTTCGAACCAGAACCAGTTGGAGGTAATTTTCTAGCGCTGAAACTCGATCCTGATTTATTTATTCTTGCCACATACAGATCACCTTCCTTTCAATCTATTGATAATTTTTTAAGTTCCATAGATAGTATTATTCGTCCTTTAAGGTCAAAAAACGTGATCCTCATCGGCGATGTAAATATAGATATTAAGCCTCATAATAATGACAGGCACAGTGCATCGTACCTTAACCTATCGGCGGAATTGGGTCTACTGCCGGGTCATTCCTTTCCTACTAGGTTCCACAACTGTCTAGATCACGTCATGCTGAGGACTGATTTGATAGTTTCAGTGTTCGTAATTGACTCTTCAATAACTGATCATGGATCAGTCGTTCTGAATCTTTCTTTGACACAGACAAAAAATAATAATAATAAAACCAAAATTCTTAAGCAAATAGACTTTGATAGTGCAATTAAATATCTTCAGAATACAGATTTTTCCTTTATAAACCCAACATCCGATGCGAACACTGCTGCTTCGCTATTTGTCGAATCTCTATCTCTTGCTATTAGCACCAACACCGCCTATGTTCAAATCCCTAGTCGGAAAAGACTACTAAAACCTTGGTTAACTCCTGGCATACTGCGGTGTATCAGACATAGGGACAAGCTACACAAAAGATTCAAGGTTGATCCGAAAAACTATATTCTAGAATTATCTTTTAAGCGATATCGAAGCTTCTGTAATTCATTGTTGCGGAAAACGAGAGAAAACTTTGAAAAACATCAACTCAACTCTGCTAAGAATAATAAAGAGACATGGAAAGCTATAAAATCTGTAGTAGATATCTCAAAGCCAATGTCAAACGCAACCGACCTTCTACCATCCGAGGACAGAGCCAATTGTGATGTTGAGATTGTCAATGAATACTTCTCGAATATAGGTAAAAGACTTGCTGATGCTATTGATCATACAACTGTTTGCCCAGACGCATTTCTTTGTGAGAGTCAGCCCATTTTAAATTCTATGGTTCTTCTTTCTCCTGATGAAGCTGAAATAGAGACCCTAATTGAAAATCTCAAAAATGATAGCGCTACTGGTTGGGACTCTATTCCGGTAAAACTTTTGAAACTAGCAAAGAAAACTATAGTTCCACCACTAGCCATCCTAATCAACATTTGCGTCTCCCAAGGAGTATTCCCAAAAGTGTTTAAGAAATCACTAATAACTCCTGTGCACAAGGGGGGCTCTCGGACTGATGTATCAAATTATAGGCCTATCTCAGTATTGTCTTCCCTTTCTAAAATTCTCGAAAAGGCACTAAACAACCGACTGATATCATTTCTTGACCAAAATTCTATTCTCTCAAATTCACAATATGGTTTTCGTTCGGGAAAGAGTACCGATGATGCCGTGAGTAAGCTTTCAGAGTACATCACTAAAAAAACTGACTTAGGTCACAAGTGTTTGGGAGTCTTTTTGGACTTAGCTAAGGCCTTTGATACGGTCTCGATTCCCATGCTTGTAGACAAGCTCAATCGCATAGGAGTTCGAGGCAGTGTTTTAAACATTTTTACAGACTTTTTAACTGATCGCACCCAACAGGTCAAGATTGGTGAACATGTGAGTGCGGAAGCGCCAGTAATTTATGGAGTTCCGCAAGGCAGTATTCTTGGTCCGAGCCTTTTCCTGGTATACATAAATGACCTCTGTCAGCAAAAAATTATAAATTGCAAAATTTTCACGTATGCTGATGATACTGCATTGGTCTTTCACGGTAAATCTTGGGAAGAGGCTCAACTGACAGCCAACATGGGTCTAACTAAAGTATGTCATTGGCTAAGGAAGAATTCCCTTACACTGAATGTCACCAAAACGACCTACCTTCAATTCTCCTTTGCGCATAACTCTCCCCCCAGCTTGAAACTACAGATCCACTCATGCTCTGGCCCCTTTGCCTCCACGAATACACACTGTAATTGTCTAGCCTTAAACAGATCAACAATAGTAAAATATTTAGGCATCATACTTGATGACAAATTAAATTGGCGCTCACATATTAGCCTATTAACTTCCCGTACCAGAAAACTCATCTGGATATTTAAAAAATTAAGATATGTAGCTGATTTTGATCTTTTACTTCACGTGTATTATGCTCTGGTGCAGTCAGTTCTGGGTTACTGTGTCGGGGTTTGGGGTGGCGCCTGTAAAACGTTTCTCATTGACCTAGAACGGGCTCAGCGGTCACTTTTGAAAGTAATGACTTTCAGTCCATACAGATTTCCCACCGTACAGCTTTATGAGAAATGTAACGTGCTGTCGATTCGGCGGCTATACATACTCCAAGTCCTCATAAAGCAACATAAGCTTACTCCATTTACTGAACACAATAAAAACCGCACCATTAGAAATATCTGTCATCCCCTGAAATTCCAAACAGCCTCTGCAAAGCGACAGCAATGTAGTATGAGCATTCATTTATACAACAAAATAAATAAAATATTGAATATACATCCTATGACTAGCCGTGAGCTGAAACATAAATGCAAAAGTTGGTTACTTCAGTTGGATTATTTTAAAACAGAAATCTTACTTAGGACTTCTATATAACACTTACACACACACTTACACACTCACAAACACAACACACACACACACACACACACACACATACACACACAAATCACAGCAAATCAAAATAAATGTAATGTATAGTAATAAAAATTAAATAAAAATGTTATATAAATGGTATATAAATTAAACTATAGAGAGTGAGTGGGCACTGACTTCTGTAACACAGGTTTGTAACCTAGCACGGGAGTCAGGGGTTTCACTACATATTTTTGTACATGTTTTTGTGTCAATAAAGTTTATTATTATTATTATTATTATTATTATTATTGGTGGCGTTGTTATAGGCTGCTTTCAGTGAGTCAATGTTGGGATCCCCGCAAGCTCGGCCCCTGATCCAAGCGCGATATGCCGACTGTCTGTTCTCAACAGCTAAGGCACAATCGCGGTTGAACCAGAGGTTACGCCTACCCCTACTGATGAGATCGGAGTGAGGGATATAGTACTCCATCCCTAACATGATCTCATCAGCAACAGCAGTAGCGCTAGCGTTCGGGTCCAGCTCACTGAAACAGCGCTGCCTCCAAGAGACAGATGCGAAGTAATCCCGCATACCGTCCCAATCTGCTGACGCATAGTGCCAGATGCGGCGTTTTGCAACCATAGGTACCGGTGGCGACGCCCGTGGCACCCCAGCGGATACCAGGCAGTGATCCGATGTTCCCAAAGGAGCACGAACCTCTAGCCGATATCCATCCGGGCGAGTCGTCAGCAGAAGGTCCAACAATGAGGGCGCGTGACCGACAATGTCTGGAATCCTGGTGGGCTGGTTTACCAGTTGTGTCAGGTCGTGTGTGAGAGCGAAAGCGTGGGCAGTTCTACCAGCATGGTCAGTTTTAGAGGAACTTAACCACGACTCGTGGTGAGCATTGAAGTCCCCTAAAAACACCAATTCCGCGGTTGGAAACTGCTCCTGCGCAACATCTGCGACCCGACTAAGGTGTTCAAAGAGTCGAGTTGTCTCCATATCACCGCTGTGGGATCTGTAGAGGCACACGTAGACACGGCAATGTGTGCCCAGGTCCACATGCACCCCAAGAATAGAGTAGGAAGGGTCCTCCAAGCAGCGCAGACGGCGACAACAAACATCCGCCCGGACAAACAAGCATACCCCGGCCTTCGCTATGAAGGACTCTTCAAGAGCGTAGCCGGGATAGTCCAGATAGCTTGTGTCAGCCGGGCGGAGTATTTGCGTCTCCGTCAAAAACAGCATTGCAGGTCGAGCCGTCTCGAGATGTTGGTGGACGGCATTGAGGTTAGCATGGAGCCCACGGATGTTAGTGAGCCCGACCTCAAACAGCGTGGTTTTGGTGGGGGCGTGCACCGCTGATCGACTGTAAGTGTTTCTGAGCGCTGGCATAGTGGGTGATGGAAGAAAGAGAGGCGTGAATTGGGTGGACGTTGTAGCGATATAGACGGTCAAAGCGTGAGGCCTGTTTCCCCAGGTAACAGCCGACAGCAGAGAAGCGCTGACCCGCCGAACGGAAGGGCCCCCGAACCCCCCGGGAATGGCCGCCGGGACCCCACCACCCGGTCACCAACCGGCACGACGGACCACCCCAAGATTATGCGTGGCATGATAGGGCAGCCTCACGAACTGGTTAGGTTCGCTTGGGCCCCTGTACTGTGCCACGGGCGGCCAGCGGAACAGCCGTTTCTTCGGGTCTCCCTGGTCGGCGGGTCAATGCAGTCCACCTGGCTCTGGTTAGACGGAAGTCGTCACTGACCGAATCCATCGCCGCAACGTCCCCCCAAGCTCTGGTTGTACGCTGACTGATCCCGGAACGCGACCACAAGTGGTCACTTGGCGGGTTTTACGCCATGCGTACGGTGGTCACTAACCAGACGGGTGTTCAGACCCTACCACCAGTGGAGCAGTTGGTAGCTCAGTAATCCCTTAGTCGCCTCTTACGACACCCACGGGAAGAAATGGGGCGGTGAATTGTATTCTAAATCCGTCACCGCACGGACAACTACAAACATACTTACAAATATACTTAAACATACTTACTTACTTATAAAAAGCTGAATAAAATAATAATTGCAAGTTAAATAAAAGTCGTCCACCCCTAATCTGATCAATATGCCGACAATGACAGGCTCCAGACGCAGTCTCTACTATGCAATGCATTTTTTTATATTTATTTATTCCTTTTTGATAACCTAGTTTGTTACAAAATTAATCTTTGCCAACCTGTTAAACAGTTTGTCGGCAGCAGTTCTCGTGCACATTAATAACAAAGCTACTTTTAATTCTTCCATGCATCCGTACATATCCGTATGTGATGTCACCATCCAGCATAATTGTTTATTCTGAATACTTCTCACTATCTTGATAATGTCCCAGATTGAACCCACCCCGTCGCCCACTATTATGTCCTCGTGCGGTGGGTCGATCATTCGGACTGGCAATTAATTCTTGTCTAGGGACTATCATCACCACAGGCGTTTCTACATGTGAGAAACACATGAGGAGTTTAGCGCCATAGCACCACCACGCTGGCCCAATGCAGGTTAGTGGGCTAAAGCGGTTGCAGTAACAACCGGGACCAACGGCTTACCTTGCATTCCGAAGCACTGAGATGCTCGATATAACAAATTTTGATTTACTCATCCCGGGATCGACCATGGCGAAAGTTGCTTTGTATCTGTAGTCGAAACCAGAGTGCTCAAACCACTACACTACTGCGCTCCTCACCAGAGACATAAATCAGAATATAGGGAATCTACGGTAGCATCAAAACAAAATTCGTTTTTATGTACGAGATTTTTCAAAATTTTCCTGATCGTGGAATGCCTGAATCAGTTTCATTACTTTCGAGGTATAAGTACTGAATAGTCTGAACACCCCGTTCTGCTTGGCCGTTAACTTACATCATTGTTAAGAAACACAAAAGCAAGTCTTCTTAAACAAAAGCAATCTTCAAACTGAACTTTTAATTCAACGACCACTTGAAACTATTCAATTCTTCCGATTCCCCCAGCTTCGGCCATCGAAGCGGAACTACCCTTAGCCGCGGATCGCGATAATTAATAACGAGCTGTACAGCAATTAATAATAAAACCTCCATCGACCCACCACTCGACATATTTATTAAGAAAACGATAAATCAGAACTAAACGCCCTCCGGCACCCGCGCAACAACTAGCGGGGCCGGTATCGAGTGCAACGATTTGAATATCGATAATGATTTAGTTTAAACAGTTTATAATATCACCCCTGGATTTGTAAAGTGTGAGCAACATATGAATTTCCAACACTTTTAAGCTACGGTTACCAGTAACCATCAGGTGGTCTCCTATGCTACTTTTATTTAAATAATTTAATTTCGTTTGATTTAAAGTAATTTTTAGTTGATATACTTTACTATTAATAAATGTTATTTTAATTTAATTAACATAATAATGTAAAGTCGATGACTATTGTGTTGAAATAAATGACTTTATATTCTATTCTATTCTATAAATTAAAAGAATACAATGCCTGCGGTATAATTCAGCCATATTCCTTTAACACTTAGTATTGTGAGAAAACATGAAAAATATTTCTCTTTCATCGAACAGAGCTTTATCTCCACATACTAAATCCACGGCTTACAACAACTGCATCCCACACGGGCCATTTGCTTGGTTACAGATAAAATCTGTTCTGTGGTTGAAACCCTTAGTTTATAAAGATTGATATTGTTTGTATTAATAATAATCATTTATTTCTCACCATAACAAACGACCAATAGCTATGTACTTAAATATTTTAAAAAAAGGGAACTATGGTGAGTTGATATCTGAACTAGGATGGTTCCTGTATCTCAGGTTAACAACCCTCCACCCCATAAAGTGGTCTTAGATAAATAACACTTTTTGTGATAATAACAAAACTTGATAATAACATTTTTTTTAAATATAAAATCTGGTACGGTAGACATACAATTACAATTGCGTCGGCAATTGAGACTGTATGTCCACGCCAGGCAGATAGTTTATGGTACAAGTTATAAGTTACTGGTGGTACGGGTATTAACCGTTTATCATCAGGTTCCTCATCATAATCATCATTTTGAGCCGAGAGACGCTCACTGCTAAGGCTTCCCCCAAGGATCTCCAAACCGATTGGTCCTGCGCTGTCCGCATCCATAGGCTTCCCACGACCATCACCAGATCGTCGGTCCACCTTGTGGGAGGCCTACCATCGCTGCGTCTCCCAGTACGCGGCCGCCACTCGAGGACCTCTCCGCCCCAACGGCCATCAGTCCTCCTTGCAGTGTGGCCTGCCCCTGCCACTTGAGGCATCATCAGGCACTAGGCGATTATTAGCGTATAAATAAGAAGTTGTCTATTTGTCATAAAACCATAAAAGTGTATTAAAGGTACTCATTGTCCTTCAGGGTTTGTCTTATTCGTGGCACTTAGGTGCGAGAGAAATAAAATATGTTTTAACATTAGTGTTTTAACTTAGGTATATGTATAAAGTAAAATTAAATTGCCCACCACTTTCCGAAGGTGACTTGGTAACTTGGTATACTTTTTAGCCCCCGACGAAAAAAGAGAGGTGTTATAAGTTTAACGTGTCTGTCTGTGTACCTGTGTGTCTGCCAGTGGCATTGTAGCTCCTGAATGAATGGACCGATTTTAAATTGTTTTTTTTTGTTTGAAAGTTGACGTAATTGAGTTGGTTCTCAGCTATGATTTATGAACATCAGTCATTTGATGAATAACGGCTTAATTCATACTTGACAAAATGGTCTTACTAACTTTCACGGGTCTGATTGATTTGAAATTTGGTTTACTGTTATTTCGATGGCATTTCCAAGACATGCTATCCTTAAGCGGATCCTGTACCATCAAATAGTCTGCGAGATGCTCAATTCTTCAGTAGCTTAACAGCAGATATAGCGTGTTCGAGCTCTTAAGAATAGTCTCAATGAGGTGGTGTTAGATACATGATTAATGAGGCCGGGTGTTACTTAACATTTTTAATGTTATATTATACTATTTTTTCTGTGCCGCACACAATACGTCGGTCTATATCTATCCGAACTGCAATCCTCCATTTCACCCTCTTACGGGTGAAATTACGAAAAACTCTTTTTAACCGACTTCAAAAACGAGGAGGTTCTCAATTCGGCCGGTATTTTTTTTTTTTTTTTTTTTCTATGTATGTACACCGATTACGCCGAGATTACTGATCCGATTTACGTGATTCTTTTTTTGTTCGATGCGGAATAGCTGCCATTTGGTCCCATAAAAATTTTTTCAAAAACAGTTGGGTACTTTGGTTTTAAATTAAAAAAAACTGAAATTATGAAATCGTCTACATAAGCGAAATTGCGAATTTTTGCTTTTCCAATGACTTTTTAGTGAAACGAAACGATAGTAGGAAACAATATAAGTTGACGGTCACCCATCTAGCTTCGACCTTAGAAAGTTATTACTAAAAATTGTGAAAAAAAAATTTTAAACAAAAATTAAAACCGACTTTAAAAAACTGAAAAGGATGAAATAATTAAATTTAAGTGGGTATTCATCCCCTAGAAACATATTTTTGGAGTTGGTGCTAAGTGGTTTCCAAAAACAATAGAAAGTAAAGCACCGACTCCAAAAATATGTTTCTAGGGGATGAATACCCACTTAAATTTAATTATTTCATCCTTTTCAGTTTTTTGAAGTCGGTTTTAATTTTTGTTTAAAATTTTTTAGTGAATACCTCAGCTTCACAAAGAGCCCACCCTGCTTTCATGTCTCTAGGACCAGCGGCTTAGGTCGGGTGTTTTTAGTTTAAACAATATCAGTCAGTCAGTGAAAACAATGAATTTTATATTTATAGATTACGAGAAATAATTTAAATAGCGCAGTCATTTCTGGACTCATAATTAGTATTTAATTAAACTTAAAATCTCATATTGTCACCCAAGCCAGTCCACGGCCTACTATAGACCGTCTTTGAACTATTGACCGACGTTTTAGGATCGGGCTTATCCTGCACTATGTATTCTGTGGCTTAACATTGCCTTGATATACTGCAGCAGTAATTTTATGTAAAAAAATGGTTTGACAACTCGAAATCTTCGCTCTATGTATGAAAACAAACTTATTAAGCTTTCAGCAAAATTGACCCTCGTAACAGAAAACACTTTCATAATGTGTATAAAAAATTTAATAATCAACCAGATTACTTTAAAAGTCAAACGTTCCCGAAATTTTGAAAATCAGTGAATGCTTGGCTAACAAAAAAGTGTTTTTATAGTATGAGTACAAGAATTTTTAAATTTTATATACGTATTTGTTAAAAAAAATAAGTTTTGTGTATACGTCTGAAAAGATAGGAAAATGGGATTCTTGTTTTAAAGTTAAAACCAAATGATTGTACCTTTTACCGTGCACAATAAAGTTAAATTCTATTCTATTATATTCTAATTTAAATAGTTCAAGCATCGATATCTCGCACCAAATCGCACAAGCCCATCTCTAGTGGGGATCTACCCCTATAGCAGGGATTTAGTCGAGATATTTCGCTGAAATTACTGGCAATACATCATTGGGATGTTTTTAATAAGCGCTAGTGTTGCCAGCCTGACAGACCTGCTTTGTTTCAGGGACTTCAGCGAGGATTGGTGTTTAGTTGTTTATTTTTGCTGATGGGTGGAAAATCGCTGTCTAATATAAATTTACAGTAAAACTTTCATGTTAAGAATATATAGTTTTTATGATATTGTAGTAGGTAAGCATGAGATTTTATCGAACGAGTACATCATTAGGTTCGTCAAAAAGGGCTTAAAAAGGTTTTTACAAGGTCGGCAACGCCCAAGTGATACCCCTGGTGTTGCAGGCGTCTATAGGCTACGGTAACCACTTACCATCAGGTGGGCCGTATGCTTTATTGCCGCCTAAAAAAGTAATAGATATAATCTTACAGCAAGTGGTAATTTTATACAATAAACGCTTGTATCACGGACGAAAAGGGTGCATATTAGACTGACTGCTGCAAATTTTGAGGTTTTTGTACAAGCTATGTCCTATACTTAGCTTGTACAAAAACCTCAAAATTTACCGCAGAAACATTATAAGAGAAAAACACAATCATTAGTAAAATACAAATATCCAATGATGGTGAGATTCTTAATTTTTGATTTTAACATTATTATAAATGTTTGAAAAATTACTTAGTAATTAAAATAGAATAAAACTAGAAAAATGGATGGTGAGATTTTTTCGCTTCATGTCTCCACTAAATCCCGAACAATGTCATCACGGACTGGTGATTGGTGACGGACTGGGGACTGGTGACTGGTGAGCGGATAGCCAAAGAACTTTTCTTAAGATCAATAAACTACGTATTACCCGTTAAAATAAGTCGGAATACCTTGTCAAAATTTTATTGATAATTCCGAAAGAAAAAAAGAACAGAAACGACAAAAAGTGTCGGATGTGTTTTGTTTCTGCACTTATTGTATTTAGATGAGGCGGTGAAACACATTCCAATGCATCTGAGTTTGGCGCCAAATGGATGCGGACAGATTCTAAGACGTTACGTCGATGAGGTGAACCACAATCAAATTCTCAACGTCTAACATCCATATTGTTCATCAACAAAGACACTTCTGAAACAAAACTATGCACAATTCACATCATAATTGCCACTCCGGCACAATTTTAAAAATATTGTAACAAAAATCTTGACTACCATTAAATGGCACTAAAAAGTCCCGAAACTCTAAACTATAATTAATGCAATTTATGTCATGTTTTAGATAAAATAAGATGAGCAAAAAATAAGTGATTTACTGAAATCACAAATTTTCCAAATCTAATTAAATACTTATTGATTTTGATCTAGTTCCTATCGGTATAATTTTTTACTTTCAATGCGGGCTATAATAAATTTAAGCAGTAGGTATAATGCTATCGCATAAATCGTAAACGTATTCGATTCTAAGGTTTCTCGGAACTCCAACAATGACGAAACCCAATACATACGAAATCGAGATATTTCCATAATCGCTCAATTCGTTGTCGAACTGTTGGAAATTTTGTCGCAATACATCATTATTTTCACGCTTCAAACGTTTAAGCAGGCGATAATGACCTCTATGTGAAAACAGCTAAAGGTATTGGAAATTTTAATGAATGAAAATGTTATGTTAATTTGGCAAAGTCGGAAGAGGCGGACAAAGTAGCTACTGTAATTTTGAGTGATAGACGGACTGATTCCTCGCGGCACTTCGACTGCGAAATATTGCACATGACAGCTATGCAACGGCAATAAAATTGTGACTGCTTTTACGACCATCTTTGTATGTAAAATAATATTAAACTAGCAGATAAAGTGATGGAAAGTAATAAACAATATAAATAGACACCAGCAATACCAAGAAGATACTCAATATTCGATGGAAGATGTGAAAAACAACATTCTTAAAGAAAATTAACAGTGCTTGGTAATTTTGTAAAAGAAAGAAAGCGTTTATTGGCCAATAAATAGACAAATACAGGTATATAAATAATAATAATTAAGAAAAAAGATAAAGGAAGAAAACAAAAAAAAAGAATAACAGGCCCACTAGGTCCTGCCTCAGCATAACTTCGGCATTGTAGGTTTAAAAATTCTTAAAATAACCACTATTGAAGGGTAAGGGAAGGACAAGTCTTGATGAGTTTCCTGCCTTAGTTTCTTTGTTTTTTTTTGGCTTAGAATTGACGTTCAGTAAGTGAACTAAACACAAAAACGTGCCAAAGATGAAAATTCTTTTTTTACTTTACTACGCTTTAATACCTACGTGGACATTCTGACATAAGAGACAGATAGGTAGGCATTAGGACATTTTTAGCTTATGTAAATTGAGACATCACAAACAGGCAGACATTATGTATGGCATTGTTGGTTATCACATTTTTTTTGACATACATATGGAATTTTTGACGATTCGAAAGCTTTTTGGGGGGCCTGATTGAATAAAGATATTTTAATTTCATTTGATTAAAGGGACGAGATATATTAAATCCTCCCATGCCCTGTAGTTACACTGGCTAATTTGCGCTTCAAATCATTTGCTATTAACGCAAAAGTCTTATTCAGGTCGTTTTTGCAAAATGCCGTTGTTAAGCCGCTCGTCCGTTACTGTCAGTAGTTGTAAGTTTGACCATTTACTCAGATGCGGCCAATCGCCTTTGGGAAGCGATTTTATTGTGAAATTTCATTTTCGTCATGTGACGGACTATGATAATGAAATACCAATTAGTGTTTCGGTCTGTAGTCTGCAAAGATTGATTTAACTAATGATGTGCTTATTGTTGCTGGATTGTAGTAATCTCCGCAACCACTCATCCGCTTTTGAAAATTCTTTTACTAATCTACTTAATTACCCCTTCTCCCCTCTCCTTTTATTTTGTTTTACTAATATTCAGAACATCTTTAGGGCGGTTATCCATTAGTCATAGTCATAGTCATAGTCAATTGTTTTCAATGTAGGCTTTCAACAAAGCACTTATTGACGTCAAAATATAAACATAAAATTTAATATTATTTAACTACTTAGTAGAATTTAGAAATATAAATTATTACTAGCTTGTAATGTATTTATTACATATCGAGTAGGTACATACCTACCTACCCTCGTCAGTATAACTAAAAACTAAAATAACTTTTATTGCCATGGATGTTTGTCTTCGGTGAAGTCTTTGACCCTATAGTATGCCTTAGCAATCAGTTGACTTTTAATTCTCTCCTTGAATTGTGTGTCCGTCAAAGTTAATAGGTCGTCAGGTATTTTATTATAAAACTTTATGCTATTCCCTATAAATGAATTACTAGATTTAGCAAGTCTGAGCTTTGGAACTACTAATTTATTTTTGTACCTGGTATTCAAATTCCTAGCGTCACTTTTCTTTTTTAAATTATGTATATTTTTGCGCGTATACATAATGTTCTCAAAAATGTACAGAGATGGAAGCGTCAGAATACTGATGTCTTTGAATTTATTTCTCAAGGAATCACAGGGCTTCATTTTGTAAATAAACCGTACCGCCCGTTTCTGTAGTACAAAAATTTTATCTATATTAGCTGCTGATCCCCACAACAAAATGCCGTACGACATGACGCTATGAAAATAGGCAAAGTAAACCAATCTTGCAGTAACCTCATCTGTTAAGTTCCTAATTGTCTTTACTGCATATGCAGCTGAACATAATCTATTTGCTATGATATCTAAATGTGTCCTCCATTGTAATTTTGAGTCTAAATTGATACCCAAAAAGTTAGTATCGTCAACAAGTTCTAAATTATATTTGTCTAGTTTAATATTTAGCGGTAGAATTCTTGTATTTGGGAGCTGGAATCTAATGCATTTTGTTTTTTTTACATTAAATACTAAATTATTTAAAGAAAACCAGCGAGAAACTTCTTCAAGAGTGTTATTTATATGACTCTCACTACGATGCGTATCAGTTCTGTCCAACGAAAAAATCAAAGAAGTGTCGTCCGCGTACAACACTATATCCGACATATCCTTGACCATGTATGGAAGGTCGTTTATATAAACGAGAAATAAAAATGGTCCAAGTATCGAGCCCTGTGGTACACCTATTTAAATCAATGAACCATCAGACACTACTCCATTGATACCTATTTTCTGTATTCTATTTTTAAGGTAGGATTTTATCAATTCCAAAGCTGTACCACATACACCATAATAATTCAACTTCCTTATCAAAGTTTCATGGTTGACGCAATCAAATGCTTTTGAAAGGTCACAAAAAATGCCAACAGAGTCACACTTTTTTTCCCAAATGTCTAAAATATTATTTATTAACTTAGCTCCCGCATCAGTAGTCGATCGTCCCTTCATAAAGCCATATTGATATTTGTGGAATATTCCATTCAAACAGAAATAGGCATTTAATTGAGTGTAAATTATTCTCTCAAATATTTTACTCAGTGCAGGTAAAACTGACACAGGCCGGTAATTAGAAGGATTATGTGTATTTCCAGATTTGAATATTGGAGTTACCCGACTTTCCTTCATCAAATCAGGAAAAATACCAGTCTCTATACATCGGTTAAAAATTACAGTAAGGAAAGGTGCTATAAGATCAATTATTGGTTCCAACACTGCCACAGATATCCCCCAAATATCCTCCGTCTTCTTTTTATTTAACATCTTATAAGCTTTGACAATATCTAAGTCATTAATATGTCGAAATTGAAAATATGTTGCTACCCTACTAAAATTATCTTGTAACATACTTTCAGCAAGTTCAGAAGAAGAATTTATATACTTTGTAGTATCGATGGGAATCGTTTTGAAAAAAGTATCAAAATAGTTAGCCACTTCTTTTTTATCTACAATCAATTCGTTGTCTATTTTTAATGATATATTTGACTCTTTGTTTTTAGTTTTGCCAGTCCGTTTTAGTCCGTGCGGTGACGGATTAAGAATACAATTCACCGCCCCATTTCTTCCCGTGGGTGTCGTAAGAGGCGACTAAGGGATTACCGAGCTACCAACTGCTCGACTGGTGGTAGGGTCTGAACACCCGTCTGGTTAGTGACCACCGTACGCATGGCGTAAAACCCGCCAAGTGACCACTTGTGGTCGCGTTCCGGGATCAGTCAGCGTACAACCAGAGCTTGGGGGGACGTTGCGGCGATGGATGCGGTCAGTGACGGCTTCCGTCTAACCAGAGCCAGGTGGACTGCATTGACCCGCCGACCAGGGAGACCCGAAGAAACGGCTGTTCCGCTGGCCGCCCGTGGTACAGTACAGGGGCCCAAGCGAACCTAACCAGTTCGTGAGGCTGCCCTATCATGCCACGCATAACCTTGGGGTGGTCCGTCGTGCCGGTTGGTGACCGGGTGGTGGGGTCCCGGCGGCCATTCCCGGGGGGGTTCGGGGGCCCTTCCGTTCGGCGGGTCAGCGCTTCTCTACTGTCGGCTATTACCTGGGGAAACAGGCCTCACGCTTTGACCGTATATATCGCGGCAACATCCCCCCAATTCACGCCTCTCCTCCTTCTATCGTCAACTATGGCAGCGCTCACAAACAGTTTCGGTCGTTCAGCGGTGCACACCCCCACCACAACCACGCTGTTTGAGGTCGGGCTCACTAACATCCGTGGGCTCCATGCTAACCTCAATGCCGTCCACCAACATCTTGAGACGGCTCGACCCGAAATGCTGTTTTTGACGGAGACTCAAATACTTCGCCCGGCAGACACTAGCTACTTGGATTACCCCGGCTACGCTCTTGAAGAGTCCTTCAAAGCGAAGGCCGGGGTATGCTTGTTTGTCCGGGCGGATGTTTGCTGTCGCCGTCTGCGCTGTTTGGAGGACCCTTCCCACTCTATTCTTGGGGTGCATGTGGACCTGGGCACACATAGCCGAATCTACGTGTGCCTCTATAGATCCCACAGCGGTGACATGGAGATAACTCGACTTTTCGAACATCTTAGTCGGGTGGCAGATGTTGCGCAGGAGCAGTTTCCAACCGCGGAATTGGTGTTTTTAGGGGACTTCAATGCTCACCACGAGTCGTGGTTAAGTTCCTCTAAAACTGACCATGCTGGTAGAACTGCCCACGCTTTCGCTCTCACGCACGACCTGACCCAAATGGTAAACCAGCCCACCAGGATTCCAGACATTGTCGGTCACGCGCCCTCATTGTTGGACCTTCTGCTGACGACTCGCCCGGATGGATATCGGCTAGAGGTTCGTGCTCCTTTGGGAACATCGGATCACTGCCTGGTATCCGCTGGGGTGCCACGGGCGTCGCCACCGGTACCTATGGTTGCCAAACGCCGCATCTGGCACTATGCGTCGGCAGATTGGGACGGTATGCGGGATTACTTCGCATCTGTCCCTTGGAGGCAGCGCTGTTTCAGTGAGCTGGACCCGAACGGTAGCGCTACTGCTGTTGCTGATGAGATCATGTTAGGGATGGAGTACTATATCCCTCACTCCGATCTCATCAGTAGGGGTAGGCGTAACCTCTGGTTCAACCGCGATTGTGCCTTAGCTGTTGAAAACAGACAGTCGGCATACCGCGCTTGGATCAGGGGCCGAGCTTGCGGGGATCCCAACATTGACTCACTGAAAGCAGCCTATAACAACGCCACCAAGTCCTGCAAAAGGGCCTTCATCAGAGCGGATGCACAGCGCGTTGCACGAGTTGGCCAAGAACTTCTTACGCATCCTACGGGAAGCCGTAGCTACTGGCGTCTGGCCAAAGCCGTGCAATCCAACTTCTGTCAACCCTCGCTGCCCCCGTTGAGATGTTCTGACGGCTCACTAGCTCACAAGCCGCAAGAGAAAGCCGATCTCTTGGTAAAACTCTTTGCTGCTCACTCCCGAATCGATGACTGCAACTTACAGCCACCAACACTCTCCCACTGTGGCCACACAATGCCCGATATTCGTATTAGGCAATGTGATGTACGTGCGGAGCTTCAGTCCATCGACGTCCGGAAAGCTAGTGGACCTGATGGCATTCCAGCGATAGTACTGAAAAACTGCGCAGCGGAGTTGTCTCCTGTCTTAACGCGGCTATACCGTCTTTCTCTCTCTTCTGGGTGTGTGCCGGAATCTTGGAGAGAGGCCAATGTGCAACCGGTCCCCAAAAAGGGAGACCGATCAGACCCAGCTAACTACCGCCCGATAGCTGTCACCTCAGTTCTTTGCAAGGTCATGGAACGGATCTTAAACCACCAGCTGATCCGATACCTAGAAGATCACTCATTAATTAATGATCGACAGTACGGGTTTCGGCCGAACCGGTCAACGGGTGATCTTCTAGCGTACTTAATGCATGTCTGGGGTGAAGCTATTGACAAACGTGGTGAGTCACTGGCAGTTAGCCTTGACATTGCCAAAGCGTTCGATCGGGTCTGGCACAGGGCTCTTCTCTCCAAGCTCCCGGCATACGGTCTGCCCGCTCAGCTCTGTAACTGGATCGCCGGCTTCCTGCATGAGCGAAGAATCCGTGTCCTCGCAGATGGATGCGCTTCGCGGTTCATGTCAGTGAATGCTGGTGTACCACAAGGCTCAGTTCTATCCCCCACACTCTTTCTTCTGCATATCAATGACATGATTCCGTTAGGAAACATTCATTGCTATGCAGATGACAGTACAGTGCATGGGGGATATTACGGTCGCCCAGGGGCTGGGCGCGCTGAAACCGAGAGGGAGAGAGAGAATCTTGCCATTGAGCTCGACAGGGTGTTGAACCTCGTATCTGAATGGGGATCTAACAATCTTGTTGAGTTCAATGCTAAGAAAACACAGGTGTGCGCGTTTACAGCCAAAATGTCGCCGTTCCTTCCCCTTCCGTCTCTTCAGGGCACGACTCTTTCGGCACAGGGCTCCCTAAACTTGCTAGGCATGGAGATATGTTGCGATCTGAATTCCAGGAAATACATCGAAACCGTGATAAAAACAGCCTCTCGGAAGCTCGGTGTCCTGAACAAGGTGCGTCGATTTTTCACGCCTGACCAATTATGCCTGCTGTATAAAACTCAGGTCCGGTCTTGCGTGGAATATTGCTCGCACTTGTGGGATGGCTCCGCCAAGTACCTACTCGATGCCCTGGACAGATTGCAGCGTCGTGCTGTCCGTATCGTTGGCGATGTAGAGGTAACCAACAACCTTGAGCCTCTGCAATTGCGTCGAGACATTGCGTCGCTTAGCGCCTTCTATCGGCTATATCACGGAGAGTGTTCTGAAGAGCTATTTGACCTTATCCCACCTTCCCCATTCCTGCTCAGGAGCACGCGTGCCGGTCTTCGGAGTCATCAATTCACTGTCTCCACCTCAACATCACGTACAAAGAAATTTAGTAGCTCTTTTCTTTGTCGAACTTCCAGAACTTGGAATTCTTTGCCAGCACATGTGTTCCCTCCTTCCTATAACATGGGTTCCTTCAAAAGAGGCGTGAAAAAGCACCTTTCGGGCCGGCAAGGTGGAGGCAGCTAGAGCAGTGTCTGAACTGCACTAGCTGTCTTCGCATATGGACTCTTCTTACCGCTTCACATCAGGTGGTGTTGAGTCATTTGTCGTGCTTTGTATAAAAAAAAAAAAAAAAAAAAAAAGTCTCTTGATTAATAATTGACCATGTCGTTTTAATTTTATTTCTAGCTCTAATTATTTTCTCCCTGATATAATCAGACTTTGCTTTTTTACATACAGTTTTGAAAATTTTTGAATATTGTTTTACATATTCTTGAAAATCTAAATTAAATATGTATGACTTTTTATCATACAAGTCATATAAGTTTTCTCTACTTTTCCTTATACCTTTTGTGGCCCATTCATTAAAAACTGTTTTTTCTTTTATAATAGTTTGTTTGAGCCTAAATGTTTTATCAAATTCGCTTCTTATAGCTGTAAATAATTTATTATAAGACACCTCAGGGTTATCATTATTTAAATTAATAGCTGTTAGGGATGTAGACATATATTCTCTAAACCTATCTAACCTATTTTTTGTCAAAGGCCTATAGTTAATCACTTTATTTTGTGTCTTGTTACCAATTATTTCGATTTCAATTTTTAACCCTTTGTGATCAGATGGCACTCCACATATTAAAGATTTTCTTTTAATTTTACAATTATTAATAATATTATCAATGCAAGTCGCAGAGTGGGAAGTTATCCTAGTAGGTTCATTGAAGAGACAGTCTAAGTTATAACATTTTAGCAAAGTCATTAAGCTATCCTTTTCACTGGAGTCACTAAGAAGATCCACATTGAAATCACCGCAGATAACAAGTGGTTTACTACTGCTAGATATCTTGTTTAATATACCCTCTAGAATATTAAGAAATGAATGAAAGTTTCCCGATGGCGGTCGATAGATGCAAACTACAATGAGCCCCTCCAGTTCAGCACTAGCTACCTCACATATACGTTCAACAGAACATTTGACAAGATCCCTACGCTCTTTACACATTACTGAGTCTTTGATTAACAAAAGACAGCCTCCACCCATAGCTGACACTCTATTAAAGACACTAACAATTTTATAATTTTTTATGCTAAAACACATTTTTTCTGGTGTTAGCCACGTTTCTGTTAAGCATAATACATCTATACTAAACTTATCTAATAACAATTCAACGTCCAGAGTTTTACCAGAGAAGCGATTTACGTTTTGATATACTAAAGTCAACGAATTTGTACACTTCTCATCGGTCATATTCATATCACTAAAAAATTATCAGTCTCAGTTCTACAGCTATCTTTTGAAATAGACACTGAGTTGTCATTGTCACTTGAACACCTATTTAAATTATGAGCTAACACTGTAGATAAATTATTTACAGATCGTCTATCCAGATACATACCGTCCTTCGTCATCATAATTCTATTTCTAAATAAATTAATGTCAAATAATTGGAAGTCATCACTATGACGACTGATTAAATGATGTAGAGTATTATTTAGTCTATGAATTCTGTCATTTTGAGTAGTATTAAACGATTTGCAATATGGAAATGCAAACCAAGTTATTCTTCCACATTTGAGATCTAGTAATTTAGTAAAACCTTTAATTATGTCTTTTCTTTGAATATTTGCACTATTTCCAATAAATAATACAATATTTGTATTTTTGTCAAGGGGAGCTTTACAAGCAGCGCTTATAAGTTGATCTAATGTAGCCCCAGGCTGACACGTGTTTAATACCTTCCCTTTAAAGTGATAGTTTAATGGTGTGCCAAATCCTATTCCGACTTCATCTGAATAAAAAAGAGTACTAGGCATTGTTTCACTACTTTGAACCGACGGCCCATCTCCATCAGTACATGGTCTGGAGTTAGATAATACAATATCAGTAGGTAGCGGGTCTATGGAGGAGTGAAGAGACGCGTTGCTCACTGACAACGAGGAGCTCTCATCTTTTTTCAGCCCTAATGGCTGATTATCCTCTTGCGTTTGCTCAAATAAACTCTGTGTCATGCATTTACATCTTTGCCTCCTATCAAAAGACTCGAATCTATCAATATTGTAGCTACACAAATCAACCACATCATTTGCTGCTCTCTTTTGATAATTTAATTGCTTATTAGAGAGTTCTATAATATTCTCATACATTTTGTTGAGAAATAATTCTAAATTATTTAATTTTTCTTTAATGAATTGAATATCCAATTTGTATTGACTTGTATTTCTTTGTGAATCTGTTTTAACCATGTGTAGTTTATTTAATAAGTGTTTACGTTCGTTCCCAAATAATTTATATTTCTGTATGTTTTTATGATTGCTTATTAGTTTTTGTGTTTTCCTTATGTACCTATTCAATTTAATATACTTTTTTAATTTTTTTACGCTGTTAAATTTAGTTTTAGAGTATTTATTTTTCATAACCTCGTTATTGTCTAACAAAAAGTCAATACTATTATCGTATTCATTATTAATATTTTTAAATTCATCGAACAAGCTACACGAGTGATTTTTGTCAAAGTTAATTTTCTCCCTCTCCTCCAATGTCTGAACAACGTTTTGAGCCTCCGATAAACTAATTTCGAGCTCATTTATACGTCTCAAGGCTTGTTCATGCGTGTTACTACATTCAACAAATGAAGATACTATTTCTTGCGACCGTGTAAATTGTTCTATAATATCTGTGTATTTGGTGTGAAATTCGGCAAGCTCGGTTTTCAGTTCAAAATTTTTATTAACAACTTTCATAATTTCTTTTTCACTGTCTTCCCGCTCTTGTAGCAACTGTTCATTTAACTCCCTACTTGCTTTCAGATCCGAAAGGGCCTGCTGTAGCTTCATTTCTGTATCCCTAATTGTGGCCTTTCGAGTCAACATTGTGTTAAAATACTTGGCAGTACTTAATTTATGTGCTATTTATGTGCTAAAATTTAATACAAAATTTTCAAGTAAAAGAAAAAGCTATTGTTTGTGTATCTATTATTTATCCTAATGAAAATTGTGTATTGTATGCCCCTTTATTGCCTTGAATTCATTATAATAAACCAAAACAAAAATAAGCAAGAATCAAAGTCAGCTAAATCATTCACGTAGAAGTCAAACCCAGAAAATCTTAATTTAAAAATACAGGAGTGATTTTAATATGTTATTAATTTTAATATGTTTTTAATTTTAATATGTTATTAATTTTCAGACAAATCTTAAATGTACCCGAACATTAAAACTAGTAGCCTTTAAAAAAAAAAAAAAATATGAGTCAAGCAACCATGTTAACAACGACAACAACACCCGCAGGAAAAAACAACCAAAAAAAGTGTTTTTTTTTTTTATTGTTGATAATTTTACGGGCAGCAGACACCTATAAAAGCATCAACTGTTTATGTTTCTTTTTTTTAAGGACCAAAAAACATCAACACCACAAGAATAAATCGTCATAAAAATCTCAAACAAGACCAAAAAAGAAAAAAAAAATACAACCAAAAAAGTGTTTCTTTTTTTGTTGATAATTTTACAGGCAGCCGTCACCTATAAAAGTATCAACTTTTCATTTTCCTCCTCTTTTTCGAACCCAAAAACACCATACAAACACCTCAAGCGACAAAATAATGAAAGACAAAAATTCTCTAAAAAATATAAATAACTAAAAAATAAAAAAAGTTTCAAAGCCGTAGGATCGAACTTGCGCCGTCGACTTGATAGTCAGACGGTCGTACCACTACACCAAGGTTGACTTGGTAAGCTTGACAAAATAGTCAATAAGTTTTGATTTCAAATATTTCTACACGGTTTGAAGAGGGTATTAGTATTTAATTAAATTAAATAGTCAATGATGGTCACTCTTTTGTAATTTTCAACAATATCACTATTTTAATTTTGTTTTAATAATTTCTATTTAATTAGAACTGATTCTCACTACCTACTTAGACACTTAACTAATTTTTTATACAATTGGTTTAATTTCTCCGTATTGGATAACTTGTCAGATATATTTTGTTCCCAACTTTATAGCTTCAAATTATTAGGCATTTCACATTTGTTTTGTTGGATAACACTGTCACGCACTAATTACATTAGTATTTATATGTTGTCTCTCATTTTAAAAACTACTCCACGCAGGCGGATTCGGGAAGCAGCAATTAGGTTTGAAATTAGTTATTGTACGAGCAGATTGCGAGCGGATGTAGGCGCTGCTTCCTGCAAATACATTAGAAGGATGCTGTGCTAGTTGCAACTCTGGACAACAAAGACAGAATGGTTAGAAGACGCCTCTATCTTAGCTTTGAGAGTAGTGACCCTAGAGAGTAGGTCTAGTGGACAAGGGCAAAGCGAGGAAGCAGTGAGAGCGAGGGCCAACACAGACGGTCGAAATAAAATATGATTTACTGTACATTAAAATTCAGCCAGGTATTTAATGTAATAAGAAATTGATCAAAATCATCTTATTTATAAAATTAGAAAATCGACTGCGCTACAAATGCCTGTTTCGGTATAAAAACAAAATTTTTGTAGAGTAAAATACCCAATACGTAAACGGGATCAGTATCATCAAGTTGCCATTAAATTATTCCCAACTTATTTCCGACGCAATGCCCAAAAATCTAAATTTACCGTGCCAACAGTAAACCTTCAACAGAGCGGAATCTGTCGTCTATTAATTATTATACTTGAGCGGACTTCCACGGATTACAGCCAATGGGAACGAGTGGCGGAATCATTCCACCCTTCAAATATTTTGTTTAGAAGATAACAACAGCTGAAGGATCGAAATGGTTTCTCTTGAAGCGCCGGAAAATAATGGTTGCTCCCATAAGTTGTACATAAGTCTCGATAGCGAGGTGATTTGAGTGATTCAGTTTAGATTATGGAAACAAAGAAACTTTCACCATGGTTGTTTTTGGATTGGTCAGCAAAAATTTACAACCTCCAACTTCTCCGTATGTACTCCATTTGCTGGTGCAAATGGATGTAACCAGTACTCAGCAGTGAGAGTAAATAAGAAGTTGATGATAAAGTTAGGTTTCTTGTCATAGGCACGGCTGCATGAAAGTTATATCCGAATCTATAATCAATATAGAAGAAGATTTTGAAGCACAATCATGGACTTACACGGTTTCTAATTTTAGGTACACAAATTTGTAGTCATCGCAATATTTCCTTTTATTCCATCCTCCAATATTATTCACCATTTCAACATTCACTCTTGTCTTAGGTATATCATCATTTACTAAGTCTGATATTTAAAATCTCTAAATTTTTGCCAGGAAAAATTAACTTGTAAAGCCACAGATTCCAGAGACAATTATTTTTTAACTTGTCATAAGACTATCGAGGGTCATCCGTGGTTTTAAAGCCACGAATGACTCCGTACGTAATATTTAATAAAATAAAAGGCATTGCTGAGAGCACTTTTCTCATTGAGTTAGAAAATAAAATAGAAATTTTCTGGGAAAAAGTTCTAATATTACGCAAACGGCTAACCCTTGAGCTTTCGACTGAAGGCTAGCAGTCACAAAAGAAGTACTCACAGTTATTTCTGAATGCGACCATTCATCTCATTATACAGTATGGATATATTAACAAAATGTGAGCAAGTAGTCAATGATTCTGTTTGTAAACTACAAACAAGCCAATTAATTAAGTCTAGGCTAAGGTATATTCTCTTGAACTATAAGACGAAATATATTTTGTATGTATTTGGTATCTTTGAGGTATCTTCAGCGGGAGCAAGGGACCTCGTCTCATAATATTTTTAGCATAACGCTTGCTCTTGATTTTACAGGTTAGACTAAGCATGGGCAGTGACGTTTTCAACAACAACCGGCACTGTTTATATTATTTTCAATCATCATCATACCGGCCAATGATGTCCACTGTTGAATAAAGTCCTCCCCCATCGATTTCTAAATAGAACGGTTCTGTGCAGCTTACATCCAATGGCTCCCCGCGAGCCTGACCAGGTTCTCTGTCCATTTAGTGGCAGACTGTCGTACTTTGTGCTTTCCGGTACGTGGTCGCTATTCTAGAACTTTAAGCCCCACCGGCCGTCTGTTCTGCGTGCTATGTGCCCTGCCCACTGTCACGTCAACATACTGATCCTATGAGCTATGTCAATGACTTTGGTTCTCTTACAGAGGCTATCATTTTTATTAAGTTATTTTCAATAATTAATTTCAATATAATTACAATAACCGGTGTTTTCCAATCAAATTTAGAACAACTGGGGATTCCCCAATTTATTAAAGTTCGCAGCCATATTATACTACTTTATAGTGCTGTCCCTTGTGAGTTCATATCAGCACAACGTACCCCCTTGTTCCCAACACGACGCTTCCTTGATAAACTTTGCTGACTTTTTGGACTTGATGGTTTTTGGCCGTGATCTTCATACAAACATCTGGTACCAAATGTTGGGTTTTGATTAAGTCTACTCAATCATTTGTTGAATAATTTACAAAATAAAAAACTCCTCTGCCATTTCCGAAGCACGTCGTGCCCATGTCATGGCTCCAATCAAGTAATCCATAAATCTCTCCACAAATTGTCTACTTCCAAAATAAAAGCCGCAAGCTCGCGACCGCGTGTTTTAGGCCATACTTCTGCGAAGCTCCCGATGGTTTCAGATATGGAAGCTCCTACTTTTTGCGCTGGTAACGAGGTATGTAGTCTAGGGGACTGAGTTCTTTGTTAATACAGCTAAGGAGTTGAACCTTTCAGTGAACATTACAAGTTGGATTTGAAGGTAAGAGAGAAACACTTTCAATCAATGCACGGTTCGTAGCCTGTCGAATGTGACTTTGAACTGACCTTATTCAGGCATGTGACATAGTATATCTATGTTAATTCGCATCAGATCGTGTTATCTGTAAATTCATACTTTATTCTACACCATTATGTAAAGAATTGTCTTAAACTAGTTAAAATAGACCATTACATTTCTCATTTATTTTTCTTATTTCTCATTTTCTATAAACTTTTCCTTCTCTCTGTTTGTTGCATATTATTATTACTTACTTAAAGTATTTTGCTTTGAATTAGTATGGATCTTTAGTTATTTTACACCTACTTAAATTATTTTAGTTTTGTAAAGACTAGTGTTTATCTAACAATAAAATAAAATATGATTACAGACGCTGCCGAGACACGTACATTGTCATATACGCACGGGACTTGCATCCTGTTTTATTAGCGTATGTATCCTTTTTTTACCAGAAGAAATCCACTAATGGACCTACCCGCCGCTGGTGAAGCAGCAGAATATCCTCTAAAACTCCTGAATAGCTGTCATGTTTTTCGCGGATATGATCGCGGAGACGCGGAGGATGACGATGAGGGGTCTGCTAAGCAAATTGACTACAAGTGTTTGTTGAAATCGTGATCTAATTGCTTAAATATATATTTAGGCTAAAAGAAATATAAGTTTCTTTGGATTTAAGTAAACTTTTTTGGTTATTATTTAAGAGGTACGTTAGACGGGAGTCAGGTACATATGATATATGAAGTTGTGGTACAGGTTGGGAAAAAAGTAAAATTATTTTCTATTTGTATTTGAAGAGAAAAACAATTCACTCAACTCAACACGCAATGTGAACAAAACTAGAGTCATGACATTTTAATTTAAACTTTATTGATTAGAACTTCTTATTATATATAGTTAAATGAGTTATAGCTGAGGCACAAATTATAATATTGACCCGTCAATTGCCGCACCCGGTCTCTTCGACCCGCATGCGACGACGCGACAGATTATAAGTGTAGTTCGAATACCAGAGGGCGCTTCCGTCGATTACGCGATACAATTGCGATAAAAACATAGCGTAATTAACGCTTCAGTCGGCGAGTGATCGGCCTCGTTGAGTGGCGCCACCTGTCCAAACGTGTTTTGTGGAATTTTAAAAAGGAATATTAACGTGCTTAGGTTTGAATGTAATTTGACTGGTTTTATGAAGCATAGTAATGGCAACAGGTGTAATTCTAACTCATTAAATAACATAGATTGTCCACTTCACATGTCAAAATGTGTGGAATATTAAGCCAGATTGTCCCGAC
Source organism: Nymphula nitidulata (assembly GCA_947347705.1). NCBI lineage: Eukaryota > Metazoa > Arthropoda > Insecta > Lepidoptera > Crambidae > Nymphula > Nymphula nitidulata. The sequence continues at coordinate 18,774,421 of OX374634.1, read as the reverse complement.
ACTATGCCGAGGATATCCCGGACGCCAGCCTGTGAGAGATTAGTATGGCTCTCAAACAGCTGAAAAACAACAAGCCGGCAGGAGATGACGGAATCACGGCCGAGTTTCTGAAAGCAGGTAGTTAACAGATTATGAAGGTTTTTCAGATGCTTTTTAATTCTGTCATACACGACAGCGTAACGCCAAAAGCGTGGCCCAGTGGCGTGGTAATAATTTTCTTCAAAAAGGGTAATAAATGCCTTTTGAAGAATTACAGACCCTTCTCGCTTTTGAGACACGTCTATAAGTTGTTTACAAGACTTATTACGAATCGTCTCGCACGCAATTTCAAAGACTTCTAGCCTCCCGAAAAAGCCGGATTTTGGGGAGGTTTCAGTACCATAGACCCCATATACATGCTGCGGTAGATTATACAGAAGACCGAAAAGTATAACAAGCCATTATACTTTGCGTTTGTGGACTATAAGAAAACCTTTGATTCTTTCAAGATATGGGCTGTGCTGCAGTCCCTCTAGCGGTGATAAGATGACTATCGACACATCAAGATGTTAGCGTTTGCACAGAAACGCCACCATGTCGGACCGCGTCCAGGACCGAAACTCGAAACCCATCCAATTGCAGCGAGGAGTGAGACAAGGAGATGTAATATCTCCCAAGTAGTTTACTATGTGATTGGAAGTTGGAAGATGTATTTCTGGGAGAAAGAGTCCGGCTAGGTAAGTCCAATTTCAAGCAAGAGTCTCGTCAAATCCAAATCGGATGGGCGGCGTTCTGGAAGCTACGCCATATCTTCACATTCAGAATACCACAGCGTATCAGACAAAAGTTTTCGATGAGTATGTGTTAGTGATGATCTACGTTACTGAGACATGGACGCTCCTAATGGGTCTCATCAAGAGCCTTAAAGTCGCTCAAAGGGCAATGGAGCGAGTAATGTTCGGAGTTTCTCGTAGGGATCGAATTAGAAATGACGCGATCCATCAGAGAACCAAAATCACCGACGTAGCTCAAATAGCTGAAAAACTAAAGTTTTAGTAGGCTGGACACATCGCTCACAGAACCGATGGCCGTTGGAGCGGAAAGGTTCTGCATTAGCGACCACCAACCAGGAGACGCAGCGGGGCAGGCCTCCAACAAGGTGGACCAACGATCTGGTGAAGGTTGCAGGTAGCCACTAGATGAGTGTAGCGCAGCACAGATCATCGTGGTAATCATAAGGGAGGCCTTTGTCCAGCAGTGGACGTCTTTTGGCAGAAATGATGGTGATGAGTTATGATAAGTACAAAATATTATTTATACATGACAAACAGATACACAAAAAACATAGGTAGGGCATAGTAATTTGTCCAAAACCTTTCTTGAATATGTAATTATATGTTAACCAATACTCAAAACTATTAAATAATCTCAAATTTATTCTAATTTTATGCCTTAAATTTTTGCTATGAAAATATTTTGTCCCTACCATTTGGAAATAAAAAATTCAAACGATTGTTTTTATTCATTTATAATCCTCTACAGTACAAAACCCTCTTACAAAACAGGGGATTTTTTATCCAATATAAATGACTCTTGATTGCATTCGTTACAAATTTATAAGGGTTAGTAGAAATTAATTAAAGCCTTTGATGGTTCTCGTTTGGAAATTACAATAAACGATTCGGAATATAATTCAAGGAAATTGTCGTCTGTAGAGGCAGTATGATGGACAAATTACGTTAGTTGCTTATACTTAAATGGAACAAATTTATTAGCTTTGGAAATTAATGTTTTTATTCATTAATATAAGCAAATAATACTATATTGTGCTAGGCGGTAGGTCCGTATGTAGGTATCGTCTGGGAAGGTATCACCGCCTTTCTTATTTCGGCCGTGAATCAGTTCGCTGTGTTTTGGATTGAAGGGAAAGGTAGCCAGTGTTATCACTGGGCACTGACAGCATTTCATCTTAGGCCTCAGGATGACAACACACCTGCAATATCAAGTGATTTTTCCTTGTTATTGCAGGTGTCTATAGGCGGCTGTAACCGCTTACCACTAGGTGGGCCGTCAGATTGTTTGTCATCTAGTGTCTAAACAAATAGAGATAGACATATATTTAATCAGCTTGGTTACCTTCTTATCAAGTCAATTACATACTTATCTGAAACTTATATACTTATCTGTGGACATCGGCTATCATGGCAAAAGGTATGAGCTACCTTCAAAATTCCTGGCTCAAAATCCATTCTGTTGCCATGCCAAATTTTATCTGAATCGGTTCAGCGGCTTAGGTAACAGACAGATAGACAGTCGGAGAGTAATTTTCGCATTAATGATATTCAAAGTACGTTTTCATAATATTTGTTTTGCTACATAAAATTATGAAAACGGTTACCAAAAATTAATCTAGACACAGCGTCTAGATTAATGACGATAGGAGGTATTGTATTTACTATCGTTTGGCTGGCCATTTAACTTCAATAATTTTAGCTGAGAAGTTCAGTTCTCGATCTCCGAAGGTTTTCATCAGATCCAGAGGAAATTTATATGGGACCAACCTGGTAGTATGCTTTTTTGAACACAAGCAGAATCATCAAAGTAGGCTAACATTTGTCGGAGATGCCAGCTAACATCTTACTCCTCCTTTTTGAAGTCAGCTAACACAGCTCTGTCATGAAAAAGTTTCTCGTCTAGTTCTCACGACCTTGCCAACCGCAAACACAGCATTACAAAATTATAATCTGGTTTAGCTTCAACCAATAGCTTTTGTAAGCATCTCAATAAATCTGCGGCATGTTTACGAAACGCCGTCGATTTGTCTAAAGCCGTCTGATTGCGTCCATTACCCTGCTATTGAGGGTTCAGAGACTTAAACAATAGGTCGTGGGACTGCGGCGAGTTGTTTGCTGATTCATTGTTAGTCGATTCTTAATTAATATTGACAGCCGTAATATATAAACGTTGATTTAAGCGGCAGAATATAATTAACAACCTATTGAACTACACGTAGAGATATGAAAAGGTGTGGTAAAGCGATATTTTTATATTTGAAAGCTGCGTAAGACTACCGGGAGCATACTTATGACAGTCAAAGTGGTAATACAGTAGTGTTCGTTGCTTAGACTATTGCATGGGGTGGAGGGTTAATAAACTGAAACACTGGATTTATCCTAATAATCAGGTATTGAAAATGAAAATGAAAATATCTTTATTCAATTAGGCCCCCCAAGAAGCACTTTCGAATCGTCAACAAAAAAACCCTTATGTCTATCACATAAAAAAATATTAACTAACTAACAATTTCATAATGTTTGTCTCTCTGCCTTATCTGGATCTACGTAAGCTAAGAATGTTATGTCAGTCTGTCTATCGGCCTGTCTGTCCGTCAGTCACTCTGTCTGTCTGTCCGTCAGTCAGTCTGTCTGTCAGTCTGTCTGAATTTACACCGGTTCCAAAAGTTGAACTACCGAGAAGATTCCGGCAACAAACTCGTGTAGTCACTCTTTTCAATCATTAAGTTACAATGTTTAATTACACAGTATTAGCCCGCCAAAGTCCTCAACCTCACTATGGATTTACTGCATAAATAGAATAACTTTACTGGGTCATTGTATAAACTTGTACTTTAGTGTGGCTGTCCCACATTCATAGTAATAATAATATTCATACACTCACACCTATTATCTAGCCCAAAGTAAGCATCATTAAGAGCTTGTGTTATGGATACTAGATAACGGAGAAATAATGATAATAATGCATATATAAATACTATAAATATACTAAATAAACATATAAACATCCATAACTTGTAAACAAATGCTCGTACTCATCATACAAACATTTGCTCCTACCGGGATTCGAACCCGGGACCACTTGACCGAGTAGCCTGTATAGCAAGGGGTACAGACCGCTCGACCAGCCGGTCGTCATTGCATGTTACATTGTATTTATATTGGATATTGTATGTCATATTCTTTTTTCTTTAATAAAACCTTAAATTTTGTTTGAGTATGGTGAGAGGAACCAGCGTCCGGTTTGTTAAAACAGATTTTCATATCGTTCAAATTTCATATAGAACAAACCCTAAAATCACCTTTTTCCAAAATGACTGATTTTCCAAGTGTCTTTGTTTTTGAATGTCGGAAATAACCCACTGCATACAGTGGGTTAGGCATAGCTCGACAGGTTAAAACCAGTTTTAATATTGCAGTCTTCTGTTACGGCCCCCACTCTGCAGGGCTCCGGCGGTCCCACGCGGGCTAATCGTTGCCATGGCTTTCGCTCACTACCGCAGCTTGGGTTTGTTGGCACCAGTCTCAGCTGCAGCGCCTCGCTCGCAGCCACCTGTTCCTCACGGCCGGCGGCCGGGCGGGAACGGGCGGCGGCGACGGCAGCGCGACTGGCAAAAGCGTGAAATTCGCGGTGAGCGAATATTTATTATACATTAGTTATTTTATATTATGTTTATTTAGTATATTTCTAATATTTATATACATATTATTATCATTATTTCTCCGTTATCTAGTATCCAAAACACAAGCTCCTAATGATGCTTACTTTGGGCTAGATAATAGGTGTGAGTGTATAAATATTATTATTATTATTTCATCAGTCTCGCCCCTCTGTGCCTACGCGCTTCTAAATAACACTCTAGGGGTAGGGCAGACAAGACTGCGTGGAGTCGGTTTTACAGCGATTTGTTACTGTCACTAAAGTAATTTTAAAACATAGATTGGTATGGATTACACTCTTACAAGTGAATAATGAAAGCAATTCACTAAAACCTCTATCAATTGAAAATTATATGTATACCAATTATCGTTATAATAAATAATAAGACATTATACGAGAGTTAAATGAAATGTTGTTTCTGAAATGAGCCCTATACTAGGTACCTATCAAAAACTAAAATTATTAAAATTATTCAAAATTATTTATTTTACAAAGTGAACATTATATTATTGTGTTAAAAAACTATTTCAAGTGCTATTAAGTACATGTTTATTATGCAGTATGAACGATATTAAAATGAAATTATATAATTTGTTATGCACCTATCTGAGTGTCCGTTAGAATCTAATGACGGTCAACTATAGCATAATGTAATTAGACTAAGACCAATTGTTTTTATTTTATTTTATTTGGAAAGCTTACAGCATTATTCACGAAAAAAGTTTTCAATGGTTAACTATAAGCAAATTACAAGCTTCCACATATAGCGTTTATCTATGTACTTAGTATGTAATAAAGTACCTACGTTCAATATTTTTCAGTGATGTAATTCCTGATTTGCTTTACACTACACTAAAATAAATCTAAGCGATCAAATTGTTTCTAAGACGAACTTTATCGTAGTCCTTTGATACGTAAGAAAACCTATGAATCGCATAAACCGCTATCTTTTATATGTATAAGATATAGATAACATTATCATAGCGTGACCCGCTCACTGCTGTGGAAGAAAAATATATTCATTTTTCCCCGCGCCCCAGGGTGTAGAGATAGCAAAGAAGGTAAAGTACAAATTAAAATGAAAATTAGTATGGAAATTGTCGCGTGAGCATTTTATTGCTTTAGTAAAGTTCAGTTTGTTGGTTTAATAAAAGATTAGGCTTTTATAGAGTATGTAGTGGATTAGTTTTGAGGGCGTCACAACGACATGAAATGTGTGTTTATTTTTCTTATCACCTGAGTAATAGACGTACTTACTGACAAAGTCCAAAAGGCCCAAAGAATTGCGAGCCTCAGTGGCAGTAGGCAGACCTCATTGCTAGGAGGGCTGATGGCTGTTGGGCGAAAAGGAAAGGTAGTGAGGGTCGCGGAAAGCCGATGGATATGGCCAGCGCAGCACCGATCGGCTTGGAAATTCTTGGGTGAGGTCCAGCAGTATATTTCGGTCGTTTCCTTCTTCGGGTATCATCATTTCAATGATGATCACACCACTCTCCCCAAAGACGTAGTGGTATTATCACTTTGAATTTTAAGCGCCTAACCAAGGAAGTACAGTCAGGTACACAGACGTAGATTAATGTTTTAGTACATCTTTATGATAACATATCAGGAAGCTCTAGACACTTTGTGAGAACACTGATAATGGCGTACTGTGACATGGTACTAAAGTGTTAATCGACTTCTGTTGCAGACTGTACCTTTACCGTTGAAAGTTGGCTGATTCGTTTATCATACTAGGACACGGAGATTTTCTAGCCCAGATATTCGTTTAAGTATCTTTGAAACCTCTATGAAAATATTTACAATACAAATATTCTATAGTGCACATTAGGACAAAATAAAAACATAAAAAGCAGAAAAGAAAACAAATAATACAAAAGGCGACCTTATTGCTAACAAGCACTCTCTTAAAGGCAACCTTGGGTGAAAGTAATAGACTAAAATGTCAACAGAATGGGTGCAAGAATAAAGAGATAGGTACATACTTTATAATACAAATAATTACACAAAATCATAAGACATATAAACACATACAGACATTAATATATTTCATAATAGAGCTATTGCTTTGTAACCTGAATTTGAAAGGACTCCAAACTACGAGCCCTTCTTATATATTCAGGCAAGGAGTTCCACAGCCGGACAGCGTGTGCAAAGAAGGAATAAGAAAGGAAGACGGTACTACGAAGAGGAACTTGAAGAGTGAGGTGAGGTGATATTTGATATAAATAAAATAAAGAAAATATGTTTTTTTGAGTTTTTTGCTGTCTGTACAATTTCACACCTTCCACGTAGGTTAAGATCTCATAAACATTGAATATAGGCTGTTAATAGCTTCATAACTCCGTGCTCGCGTTGGTACCAACAACGTATGATACAGATTTTTCCTGAATCTCCGGCGCAATAGAGTTACGTCACGTGTTGCCTGATCACTGTGTTACTAGGTATTTTGTGGGACGTGATGCAAAGTAAAGATGAAACGGATATTTGGCAAGTATTCGGTATCTATAAACAAGTAAATCAAAGGCAACTATGTAATTTACTTATTCATTCATTCATTTATTTATTCCATTTACAAAACATTGTGTCGGAAATACAAATTTAAAACATAAGTAATACATTACATAAAATATTTAAAAAAAAAACTTCATAATATGTTAAAACAAAAGATAAATTACATCATTTCATTACAAAAAATTACATTCAATTACTAAAATTATCTATACATTCTCAATTAATTCGTCAATATCATAAAAACATTTATCTAACAAAAAGTTCCTTAAACTCCTTCTGAAAGTGTTATTATGAACAACAGACTTCAAACTTGTGGGCAAACTGTTAAAAATTTTAACTACCTGATATCTAACACTATGTGAAATTATTCGAAATTTTGGCAACACTGTATTTGTCAAATCTTTTCTTCGAGTTTTCAATCTCTCTAATCTACCATCTGGTGTTTCATATTTTTCAGGCTTTTTTATAAAATCCGATAACAAAACCAATATGTAAAGACTGGGTACGGTCAAAATTTTTAGTTTTTGGAAATACTCCCTACAGGATTCCCATTGCGGAATTCTCACCATGGTTCTAATTGCTCTTTTTTGTAAAACGAAAGCCCTCCGTATATTATATTTGTAAGAATTTCCCCAAAACTTAATGCTATATCTAAGGTGTGACTCCACCAATGCATAATATACCGATTTCAGCTGCTCTAGAGTAATTTCATCTCTTAGACTCCTAAGAGCATAACAAGCAGAACTAATTTTACCCTCTAACTTGTCCAGTTCCTTTTTCCAATTTAAATGTGAATCTATGTGAATTCCCAGGAATTTTATTGATTCCACTAGTTTAAGTTTTGTGCTGTTCATATTAATATCCAAAGTGTCCCTATTACCCCCAGTTGTTCGAAATAAAATAACTTTAGTTTTATCTGTATTAAGGGATAGTCCGTTTACATTAAACCATGCATAAAATGCCGCAAGAGTCCTGTTTGTTTTAAAGTTTAATTCCTGTAAATTTTGGCCAGATATCACTGCGTTTGTATCATCTGCAAAAAGTACCAAATGAATATCATTAACATTTTTGTTTATGTAATTCACTAAATCATTCGTAAACAAAATAAACAATATAGGTCCCAATATGGAGCCCTGAGGAACACCTCTCTTAATTTTAACCAATTTAGATTTATAGATTTTTTCTATTCTCTCTTTGTTGTAACAAATTTGCACAAACTGGTATCTATTTTCCAAATAAGATTTAAAAAGATCTAAGCTTTTCCCTCTAATGCCATAGTGCTCGAGTTTATTTAAAAGAATGTTATGGTTAACAAAGTCAAAAGCTGAACTTAGGTCCAAAAATAGTCCAGCAACTTTATTCTTTTTATTAAGATTTAATGCTATATCATCTAAAAGTGTTTCAATTGCGTCACTAGTACTAATATTGTTCTGATAACCAAACTGTCGACTACATATAATGTTATTCGCTGAAAGATGTTCCATCAGGCGGGATTTGATGACCTTTTCAAAGATTTTTGATAAAACGGGTAATAAAGATATGGGTCTATAGTTTTTTGGTTCCGTTTTTACTCCTTTTTTATACACCGGTATTATTTTGGCAATCTTCAACTGATCCGGAAATACACCTCTGTCATAACACATGTTAAAAAACGAGGACAGGGGCTCAGCTAATACGTCAATATTTTCCTTAAAAATAGATATTGGCATTTCATCATAACCATAAGATTTTTTATTTATCATTTTACTTACAATTTTATAGATCTCCAAAGGGGATACACTTTTCCAAATTAATGCATTACTCACAAGTGACGTATTATCTTTTAATAAGCAACTAGCTAAATCTGTATCACCTAAAATTTTTGTAAATCCCATGTCAAAATTGTGTGACAAAGTTTCAACAACCTCTTCTGGTTTTTTAAGTACTTTTCCATTTAACTTTAGTAACAACATCTGATTGCGATTTTTTGTTTTATTTCTGTGCTTATTTACTACCTTCCATATCGCCTTTGTGCAATTTTTTGCGTTTCTTATTTCAGTTTGCACAGTTAGTTTTTTTGCACACCTTATCACGCGCCTATAGACTTTAATATATTTATTTCTGTACTGAACCAATGATGGATCACAGGTAACTTTATGAGCCGATATTAAAAAACGTTTCATTTTGCTTGCAACCTTCACACCTTTTGTAGCCCACTGAATTTTTTTAATAGGTATTTTATATTTTTGCTTAACTTTTCTAAAACTTTTATTAAAAAAATCATTAAGTTTTTGAATAAATCCGTTTATTCCAACTTTAAGCCAGTCACTATTTATAAGTGATTGTCTAAACTTTGCCTTATTATTATTATTAAATGATCTCCGCTCTGACAAAATAAACTCATTTTTTGTTATTCCTTCTTTCACAGAAGGAAGTTGTAACTTACACCAAATACCTGCATGCCCATCGGAGTGACCATTATGATCTATTGTTGTTGAAAATACACTATCCTCAGAAAAATTTATTAAAAAATTATCAAGACTAGAACTGGCCGGTCCTTTTACATAAGTTACAGAATTCAATAATGGTCTAAAATTGTAACATGTGAGCAAATTCAAGAATTCAGTTTTATGTCTACCTTCTTTCAACAAATCCACATTAAAGTCGCCACATAAAATACATTTACTGTCAAAGAAGTGTTCAAGAAACTTTTCAAGTTGCGTCATAAAAACATCAAAATTAGTTTTTTTGTCATTTCGATAAACACAACATATATTCAAATTTGTGTTTAAGTCTTTAACGCCACATACTTCAAAAACCTCTCTTTTATATAAATCATTACAAATTGCTAGAGGGCTACAGCCGCTATACTGTTGTAAACCAAGAATCAAACTTCCACCTCTTTTCATATTTGTTCTTGTATTATATGCCATTAATTTATAATTAGTCAAGCTAAGTAGTAAAATATTTACAGAGTTAAGAAAATGTTCAGTTACACAAACATAGCGAGGCAAATCTTTCATTGAATTTAGGTAATCATCAATTTCATCTCTCTTAGTGTTAATACCACAAACATTTTGGTGATAAATATTAATAATGTTGGAACCGTTGTTTACATCAACATTCATAGTGTCATCTAAAGACATCAGAGTACATTCATAACACTCACCCACGAAAAAAAATATTCTCAGTTTGTGTATGCACACTTAACAATTCATTAGAATTTCGTCTAGGGAAATTTAATTTATTTTGACAGCTAATCAATATCATATCCATCACTAATGCTCTACTGGAACTTAACTTATCTAATTTATTGTTTCCAAAATAATATAATTCCGAACAATGCAAATTAAGAACATGGCTACTAATCGTCTTTATGAGCTTATTAAGTCTATTTTTATTATTCAAAAATTCATTTTTACCAATTTGACCAAATAAAACATTTGTATTCGATAACACATTTAAACAGTAATATAGGGCAGATTGAAATTTTACTAAATTGGAGTCATGTGTTCCAGCTAATATTATTACATAATCTGATTTACTGAATTTTTTACATTGAGATAGATTTCCAGAAACCACCTGTTCCAAAGTTGCATATGGTTTCAAACATGAAATGACGTTATAATCTTCACCAAGGTGTTTCTCCATAAGATTTCGTAAGTCACGTCCAGTTTCATCAGCCAACAGGAGTACACTATGTTTAGTAATGTGGCTGCTGTGTGGTTTTCTAATTTTTAGCTCTTCCAAAGGATCACTCTTGTTATTCATGGACTCAACATCGAAAACTATATTGCTTAATTCTGAGCTTTTATCATTGTTTAATATTTCAGACGTTACTGCAAGGTTAACTATCTTTTGCTTTTTCTTTTTTATGTCACTCTTTGGTGAACTACAAATTTTAGTCAACTGTCTTATTTTCAATTCATATTCAGTTACTTTCTTCATTAATGAAAAGTTTTCAGATACTAGATACTATGAGGAGCTCGGTGGCGTATTGGTCTGAGCTCTCTGGTTTTGATACGAAAAACAAAGCAACTTTCGTCATGGTCGGTCCTGGGATGGGTCAATCAAAGTTTGTTATCTCGAGCTTCTCCGTGCTTCGGTAGGCACGTCAAGCCGTTGGTCCTGGTTGTTCCTGCAACCGCTTTCGCCCACCAACCCGCATTGGGCCAGCGTGGTGGTGTTATGGCCCAAACTCCTCATGTGTTTCTCCCATGTGGGAAGGTCTGTGCCCAGCAGTGGGACGTATATAGGCTGGTGATGATGATGTAATTTATAATATTCTCATAAAATTTATTAACGCTTTCGCTTGTTTTCATAAGCAAGACCAGCTTCTGAACAAAGTCTTTTGCTGTAGATACTGATGCAGGGTGCTGGAAGATAGTTTTTGGTAAGCTGTCATAGACCTCCATTGGCATAACTCGGCATAAAGATTAAAGGTATTGTGTAGTATTATCTTTCCACCAAATATGAGGCTCACTATCGCGATCGATTCGCACTCTCAGATCATAGTAACATCTGTGATGTGTGAGACTCGCACTGACTGTAGATAAAAATCAATTTCACATGTAATCATGTTTCATTCTTCATGAATAAAGAAGAAAGAAAAGAAAGAAGATTTGGTGACACAGTTGTGAAGGTGTTGTGAAATATAAGGTTAAACTTCGCTCATAAGCATAGACTTGATATCGTTGCGACCTACGCAAGATAGCTTCTTGCAATGCACCGAACCGCAATGTTCGGCCGGATATCCGGCTATTCGGCTACGAACAGCTATCCGTTTCATCTCTAATGCAAAGTTATCTTATCTTATTACGGGGCCATGACAAAGTCACAGTGCACTTCGACCCATTGGGATCTTTTGTGCCTCCCCTGCATTTACTCTTCCTGTGTCCAGAATATAGTTTCCATTAGCCTAACTATATCTTTAGGCAGAAAGAACCTGTAGGCTTCTGGTTTTGGATATGCCACTCCCAAAAAGGCTCATTCTGGTTCTAGTCAGGGCATCACAAGGACACAAGAGGAACGTCATAGATTCCTGACATTCGCCACATGCTCAACAAAGTTGTGTTGCGGAAAGTTACGTTTTGTGTAGAATGTGGTTAGTAGCAAAATGCCCTGTGAGTGACCCAATTAAGAGGCGAGCTTGTGTTCTACCGTTTGTATAGACGTACTTACTCCATCCTTCTACCTAAAGCAAAGCTAAATTTTTCCTGTTGATTGCTTATTGATTTGTTTCTGCCTCCAGTGCGTGTATTGTTATTAACCGTCTCTCTCCTGCCTCGTTCAAGGGTTCTTCTTATTATATTTAATAAGCCCTTGATACAACAGTTCTGCCGAAGTTGTCACTGAAGTACTCAGCAGCGCGGGCGCATACATTATGTTTTATATAAGGACGGCGATCAAACATACGGACCCATGATGTAATACCCATGGTATCTGTTTGTACAGGGTTTTTTTGAAATACCAACAAACTCAAAAACATTTGAGGATCTCATCAATACAAACTACTTTTGCTATCGAAGCAACTCGGAAATCGTGAAAATAATCGGCTGTTTTATACATTTCAGTTGAGACAATCAAGCAACATTACGGGGCGATGGTCCAAGCTATGTAGCTTTTAAGTCTTCACCAGTCTCTTACTATAAAAAATGTTTCATAATAATGTCTTAATGTCATTTGAGCGCTCTGGTTTCGATTAAAAAAGCAACTTTCGTCATGATCGATCCGGGCATGGGTCAATCAAAATATTAATTTCAGGCTCGTCCGTGCTTCGAAAGGCACGTTAAGCCGTTGTTACTGCAACCGCTTTAATCCACAAACCCGCATTGGGCCACACCGCGGGGGTGCTAAGGCCCAAACTCCTCATGTGTTCTCCTATGTAGGAGGGCCGGTCCCAAGCAGTGGGACGCATGTATGAATTGACGCCTGTTCCAAAAGTTGAATTAACGATATGTGTACCTACTGCAGAATAAATCTAACACATCTCGATGTTGTTAAAAGTAGCAAACGAATAATCACGAAATCATACTTGAAACAATGAGACACAGTAGACGGGAAGTCAGTAGCTTAACCCTTCAAGAAACAAATTCCAGATGAAACTAATTTTTTCATTGTCATTGACCTCCAGAGGCCGCTTGACAGATTAAGAGAGGAAGAACATACTGGTATTTATCACTCGAGTTTTAATTCTTGTTATGCGATGATCGGGCATACAACTCAGTATGTCCCTCTCTTTACATTTCCACGTTACAGATATTATTATCTGTATGCATGTATGTGAGTATGTGCAACATCACATACTTTAGTCTACTACGCTGCAGATTTATGTGTAAAATATTAAATTTCCTATACACGTAAACTACAACCGACAAACTGTTGCACCGTTTAGCAGAATTCGACCATTAGAATATACAAGAAATGTCCATTAGAATATACAATAATTTGCCAAGACAAATACAAAATGAAATTAGTGAAACAAAATTTAGAAAAAGCCTTAAACAATTATTACTAATAAATAAGAGTTACTATTCCAGAAATGAAAACAATTACGAAGTATTTTAATTAATATTTAAATGATGTATTTACCTAATAAATGATAAAATGTAATTAAATAAGTAATAGTTCATATCATCATCATCATCATCACCAGCCTATATACGTCCCACTGCTGGGCACAGGCCTTCCTACATGGGAGAAACACATGAGGAGTTTGGGCCATAACACCACCACGCTGGCCCAATGCGGGTTGGTGGGTTAAAGCGGTTGTAGTAACAACCGGGACCAACGGCTTAACGTGCCTTCCGAAGCACGGAGGAGCTCGAGATTATAAATTTTGGTTGACCCATCCCAGGGTCGACCATGGCGAAAGTTGCTTTGTTTTCGTATTCGAAACCAGAGCGCTCAAACCAATACGCCACCGAGCTCCTCAATAGACACAGTTCATATGCTGCTAAATAGTTCATATGCTGTAATTTAATTCATAATTATTTTATTAATTTATTTAAGAACAATTAATAAATTTGTAACATCTCTTATGTAAATAATACTTGTGGAACATCTTCCTCTCTTCTAAATTGTTATACCCAACAGGGTCCAAATTGTACTGGCATTTTAAATATTTAACATCTATGTAACATATTTTGGAATAAAATAAAGATTGAAATTGAAAATTGAAAGTAAATTATATATTTTTCTTTTTATTGTTTCATAATGAACGAATAAATAAAAAATCTTACTTCAAACTCTGTCTTCTAAAGTTATTGTGTCAAAACATTCAGCTACCATTAATTCACTGTCTCCACCTTAACATCACGCACAAAGAAGTTTAGTAACTCTTTTCTTTGTTGTACTCCCAAAAATTAGATAGTCAATAGTCATAGTCAATTGTTTTCAATGTAGGCTTTCAACAAAGCACTTATTGACGTCAAAATATAAACATGAAATTTAATATTATTTAACTACTTAGTAGAATTTAGAAATAAAAATTATTACTAGCTTGTAATGTATTTATTACATATCGAGTATGTACATACCTACCTACCCTCGTCAGTATAACTAAAAACTAAAATAACTTTTATTGCCATGGATGTTTGTCTTCGGTGAAGTCTTTGACCCTATAGTATGCCTTAGCAATCAGTTGACTTTTAATTCTCTCCTTGAATTGTGTGTCCGTCAAAGTTAATAGGTCGTCAGGTATTTTATTATAAAACTTTATGCTATTCCCTACAAATGAATGACTAGATTTAGCAAGTCTGAGCTTTGGAACTACTAATTTATTTTTGTACCTGGTATTCAAATTCCTAACGTCACTTTTCTTTTTTAAATTATGTATATTTTTGCGCGTATACATAATGTTCTCAAAAATGTACAGAGATGGAAGCGTCAGAATACTGATGTCTTTGAATTTATTTCTCAAGGAATCACCGGGCTTCATTTTGTAAATAAACCGTACCGCCCGTTTCTGTAGTACAAAAATTTTATCTATATTAGCTGCTGATCCCCACAACAAAATGCCGTACGACATGACGCTATGAAAATAGGCAAAGTAAACCAATCTTGCAGTAACCTCATCTGTTAAGTTCCTAATTGTCTTTACTGCATATGCAGCTGAACATAATCTATTTGCTATGATATCTAAATGTGTCCTCCATTGTAATTTTGAGTCTAAATTGATACCCAAAAAGTTAGTATTGTCAACAAGTTCTAAATTATTTTTGTCTAGTTTAATATTTAGGGGTAGAATTCTTGTATTTGGGAGCTGGAATCTAATGCATTTTGTTTTTTTTACATTAAATACTAAATTATTTAAAGAAAACCAGCGAGAAACTTCTTCAAGAGTGTTATTTATATGACTCTCACTACGATGCGTATCAGTTCTGTCCAACGAAAAAATCAAAGAAGTGTCGTCCGCATACAACACTATATCCGACATATCCTTGACCATGTATGGAAGATCGTTTATATAAACGAGAAATAAAAATGGTCCAAGTATCGAGCCCTGTGGTACACCTATTTCAATCAATGAACCATCAGACACTACTCCATTGATACCTATTTTCTGTATTCTATTTTTAAGGTAGGATTTTATCAATTCCAAAGCTGTACCACATACACCATAATAATTCAACTTTCTTATCAAAGTTTCATGGTTGACGCAATCAAATGCTTTTGAAAGGTCACAAAAAATGCCAACAGAGTCATTCTTTTTTTCCCAAATGTCTAAAATATTATTTATTAACTTAGCTCCCGCATCAGTAGTCGATCGTCCCTTCATAAAGCCAAATTGATTTTTGTGGAATATTCCATTCAAACAGAAATAGGCATTTAATTGAGTATAAATTATTCTCTCAAATATTTTACTCAGTGCAGGTAAAACTGACACAGGCCGGTAATTAGAAGGATTATGTGTATTTCCAGATTTGAATATTGGAGTTACCCGACTTTCCTTCATCAAATCAGGAAAAATACCAGTCTCTATACATCGGTTAAATATTACAGTAAGGAAAGGTGCTATAAGATCAATTATTGGTTCCAACACTGCCACTGATATCCCCCAAATATCCTCCGTCTTCTTTTTATTTAACATCTTATAAGCTTTGACAATATCTAAGTCATTAATATGTCGAAATTGAAAATATGTTGCTACGCTACTAAAATTATCTTGTAACATACTTTCAGCAAGTTCAGAAGAAGAATTTATATACTTTGTAGTATCGATGGGAATCGTTTTGAAAAAAGTATCAAAATAGTTAGCTACTTCTTTTTTATCTACAATCAATTCGTTGTCTATTTTTAATGATATATTTGACTCTTTGTTTTTAGTTTTGCCAGTCTCTTGATTAATAATTGACCATGTCGTTTTAATTTTATTTCTAGCTCTAATTATTTTCTCCCTGATATAATCAGACTTTGCTTTTTTACATACAGTTTTGAAAATTTTTGAATATTGTTTTACATATTCTTGAAAATCGAAATTAAATATGTATGACTTTTTATCATACAAGTCATATAAGTTTTCTCTACTTTTTCTTATACCTTTTGTGGCCCATTCATTAAAAACTGTTTTTTCTTTTATAATAGTTTGTTTGAGCCTAAATGTTTTATCAAATTCGCTTCTTATAGCTGTAAATAATTTATTATAAGACACCTCAGGGTTATCATTATTTAAATTAATAGCTGTTAGGGATGTAGACATATATTCTCTAAACCTATCCAACCTATTTTTTGTCAAAGTACTATAGTTAATCACTTTATTTTGTGTCTTGTTACCAATTATTTCGATTTCAATTTTTAACCCTTTGTGATCAGATGGCACTCCACATATCAAAGATTTTCTTTTAATTTTACAATTATTAATAATATTATCAATGCAAGTCGCAGAGTGGGAAGTTATCCTAGAATTCTTTGCCAGCGCGTGTTCCTTCTTAGGTTTATCAAAAGAGGCGTGAAAAAGCACCTCTTAGGCAGACAAGGTGGACGCGGCTAAAAAAGTGTGTTTCAAGCTGCACTCTTCGCATGTTTATAGACTCTTCTTACCTTTACATCAAGTAGTTTTTTTATACTACTAGATGACAAACAAGCTGACGGCCCACCTGATGGTAAGCGGTTACCGCCGCCTATAGACACCTGCAATAACAAGGAAAAATCACTTGATATTGCAGGTGCGTTGTCATCCTGAGGCCTAAGATGAAATGCCGTCCATGCCCAGTAATTACACTGGCTACCTTTCCCTTCAATCCGAAACACAGCGCACTGTTTCACGGCTGAAATAAGAGTGTTGAGTCCTTTGCCGTGATTTGTATTAAAAAAAGTTTCACTACTGCTCACCATAAATTATAACTGTGTACACATGCATACCATGCGCGTCACGGGGCCCATGTGGTCCGACGCCGCTATATTAATAATTAAACCATAGATTTATGGCGTCGTAAGTCAGATGTTATGTGATCGTAAAAACGCGAAGTCGACGATCAGAAGAATAAATCGTCACCGCACATGTGACGGTGGCAAACACGCTTGTATTAATATTCTGCGGGATTTACAAGTTGTCACGTCAAAAAGTGATACGGTATGTTTATTAATACTATTATTTTATGTATATTATATGGGACAGTGGGGTAATTTTGAATGACGTCGTGTATATGTCGTCGCCATCTGGTAAAATTCGCAGCTTAATTGGATGTCTAGGCCGTTAATTAAACGCCGACATTCTATTCAATGCTTAGGCCGATGCTTAAATTCAGAATTAGATGTCTAGGAGGATCTCAGATCATAGAAAATGATCTGAGGGGAGGATCGTTCCAAGGTTTTTTACCACTTATAACCAAACGATTTCGTTAATAAGTGGTCATAAAAAAACCTTGAACCCACCAATCACTCAAACAAAAGCAATTCAAACGACCTGCCTAGGCGTCCAATTGAATGGCTAATTTAACCAGACGGGCTGGTTAAACATGGCGTTCAGTGCCTTGGCTAGTTGTCCTCAGGCGTTTCATTCGATGCTGGCGTTTAATCAACGGTCTAGGCGTCCAGTTAAGCGAATAATTTAACCAGACGGCTGCGACATGTATAGTTTGTAAGCAAAGTTAAACCTTATTAATTTGTAAATCAGTTCCTATAGATCAGAGAATCACGTTATTGCCATTTGATAGGATAAACTGACCTATATTTTGTTGTTGTTTAATACACATTTCTTTGCTTGGATTGTGGTTGTTCTATTAGAAATACACACCAGTCCGAAAGAGTCATTTTCTGGGAAATCCTACACCGTGACATGTCATTTTTTTTTATACAACTAGATGACAAACAAGCCGTCGGCCCACCTACTCCCTTATTCTCAATTGTTGGATTACGGATTCGATTCGAAAAGTCACATGCCGTCTCGCTTTGACGCAGCGTGATAAAAAATGACAGGTATAGAGTTTCCGAAATTCGAATTCTTTCCGACAGTTGAGAATAAGGGGGCTGATCGTAAGTGGTTACCGCCGCCTATAGACACCTGCAATAACAAGGGAAAATCACTTGATATTGCAGGTTCATTGTCATCCGGAGGCTAAAAATAAAATACCGTTCATGCCCAGTAATTGCACTGGCTACCTTTCCCTTTAATCCAAAACACAGCGAACTGTTTTACGGCTGAAATAAGAAAGGCGGTGGTACCTACCCAGATGACCTACATACGGGCCTACCACCTAGTTGAATCATTTTGCGTAAAATAGGTAATTCCCGCGCATTCCATTTCAAAGCTGTATGCCCAAACCAAAACTTTTCCATAAGGGACCTTGTCTTCCCAATGATAAACATAAACATTAATCCCTGAGAGTTAAATTATGACCGAGTGCAAGTACCGGAGTCACGCCGTCTCCGCCGACTTTACGAGGGTCGTTAAGTAATGAGACAATAATCTCGGCTGCCGAGTTGCTTCTTAGCTGTCACATATGGCTGCAGGAAAGGGGCACACTGAGAGGGTATAATAATTCGTATTAATATCATTTATTCGACCCCAGGTAGTTTTTAAACGAGTTTATAGATTTATGAATACTAGTACATTATGGTACAAGTGTGTAATGTTGGTGATTACCGCTGAGGCGCATTGAGGCCCGAGCCGTCAGGCGAGGGTCTTAAGGAGCCGAGGACGGTAATCATCAATACACACGTGTATCATACAACGTTTTTCAACACACTTCTGAATAAAATAATACTTAAATAAAAAACCATTTTACATAGTAGATAAAAAGTTTATTTAGAGAAACAATTAGTAAATGTGCAGTTAGTAAAATTATAATTAACTATTTTTGATGATATAGCGGTCTCATCAGATAGATTATTTACTGAAATACTTTCATGTTCTATTGTTATTTGTGATGGTTCATTATTCGTGTAGGTAGGTGAAATCCAATCATTGGATGTACTTGGTATTTCGCTAGTAGGATGCGTCTCAGAATCAAGTTTAATTCTTTTTGTGATTTTCGCACAAATTTCCTTCTTGTTTTGTATGGAATCTTCTACGTATGATTCTGCTACATTGCTAGATCGCCACCCGCCATGTCGCTTCAAAGTCATTATATCAGCTCCTGAATTTGCCAGCAATGTAGCTGAAGTTCTTCTGAAACTATGTCCAGTGTAGCTCTCAGCATCTACTAAACCCAAAAACTTAGCGATTTCTTTAGGAATATAACCAAATTTGTTTATACCTATAGG
This sequence comes from Nymphula nitidulata, assembly GCA_947347705.1. Classification (NCBI taxonomy): domain Eukaryota; kingdom Metazoa; phylum Arthropoda; class Insecta; order Lepidoptera; family Crambidae; genus Nymphula; species Nymphula nitidulata. The sequence continues at coordinate 18,754,789 of OX374634.1, read as the reverse complement.
CTGACAGGTACATTTACCATTCTGGTAATTTAGAAAGAAACGGTCATTTTTTGTTTTTGGTGAACGCAAACTTTCATACTTCTTAACAATATCATAGAATGGACCGTGTATGGTGAATGACCTAGGTATTTTATTTTTCGTGATAGGTATCTTCACTAAAAGCATCTGGCCATGGTTTTCTATATCTTTTACAGTTATATTTGTTAATTCTTGTATCCTACAGGCACCAGTTACACCAAATATTAAAGCAACCTGAAACAAAAGAAACAATAATTAAAGTCAACAAGCTGCTATTAAATATTTAATTAAAATTAATTTAACTAACCTTTGTAGCCAAATATTGGTTATCTGGAGCATCTTTAATAAATTTTTCAATATCGTCAGATGATAAAACCTTTAATTTTTTGCTTTTAAATCCATTAGATAGTCTCTTTAGATAAGCTGACAAATTCGAGTATGTTTTTAAGTCCACTCCATTCTTTGTTCGGACTGTACTTTTTAACATTGAGTAAATACACCACAAAGAGCTAGGTTTGTACTTAGAAGATAATTCTTTAAAGTACGCCATGAACACATTTTCTGAAAAAGTCTGCGTATTCTTGTTGTTCTGCCATTGTATGAAATTTTGGTACGCTAATAGATATTTTTCCTTTGAGTTTTCTGGTAGTAAACTTTCCATAACGTTCTGGGCTTCACATCTTATATCGGGCGGTGTACAACATAAATCATTTTCTTTATAAATTGTATTTGCAGACATCTTAATTAATAACTAACTAAATAACTTCAAAAGAGAAAACGAGACGAGTTGTGAAAAATGTTTCGTAATGGCGGGAAAAATTAATCAGTGTTCCTATGCGCGCGCATCGGCCATAGACTTAAAAAATGAGGTTTCTTTTTTTTGGGCTTTTCGCGGATAGCTTTTTAGCGCAAATGTAAGCGTAACTCAACCAATAATATTAAAGAAAGAAAGAAAAATATTTTTATTTGACATGCACATAACAAACAACAACAAGAAGCTTAAACAATAAAAAAAATAAAATAAAAATAGACAAATACAAACAGTTTATACTTAACAATAAGTGCAGTCAACAAGGCCCTATCTCAGCATAAAACTTTTGCGACATTATAAAAAACGTCGCAGAAGCGCTGTTATTATGATAGGGCCTTGGGCGTGACTTTGGATTTTAAACTACATATACTTACACATATACATAAATACAAAAAAATACATATACTTACACATATACATATAGATAAGTGACATAAACTCAATCACATCAGACATGGCTGCATGGGCATTAGTTCCTTTTGCCTTCCCATTACAGGGAGATTTAACAACAAAAAAAGAAAAAAAATATATATTGGCAATTTTAATTATTAAAAAAAAACTATTACTCACTAGTGAATAATAGTAATGAAAAAGTCACAGTTTGATTATAGGTGTCATTATGTGCCTAATTGCCATGGGATTAGAGCCACTTTATGAGGAAGTGTGTTGAAAAAAATATTACTCATGTGTGGCAGATGTCATTAATAATCATCATCATCACCAGCCTAAATACGTCCCATTGCTGGGCACAAAACTTCCTACATGGGAGAAACACATGAGAAGTTTGGGCTATAACACCAACACGCTGGCTCAATGTGGGTTGGCGGGTTAAAGCGGTTGCAGTAACAACCGGGACCAAGGGCTTAACGTGCCTTACGAAGCACGGAGGAGCTCGAGATTGCTTTTTGATTGACCTATTCCAAGATCGACCATAGCGAAAGTTGCTTTGTTTTCGTTATCGAAACTAGAGCGACTAAGCATCATATTTTGTTAATAATAAAAATAAATAAATAAACGAATGAACGAACGGATAAACAAATAATAGTAGTAGTTCTTAGATTTGACCCTATTTGATATAATTACCTCGAAAAGAAAATATATTCGAAGAGGCTTAATTTCACGGTCTTATATTGGTATATTGGTGAATAGTATAGGACCTATTCTATAGGTATTAGTAGTGGTATTCGTGATGGAGTTCTACACTCTTCTTTATGGTTTCGAATATGACTAGGTAGGTAGGTTGCCTACGTATTAATGAACCTGTATAAAAGGTACTGAAGAGATGAGACAATATGAGACAACTATAAGTAAAAATAGTGTATCTAATCTAAAATTTTATTGTAATTTATTATATTTACTTTGGGTGGGTGTTGGTTGTATAATATGATCACTATTATCGCTTCACTTTTTTAATAAGACTTCGTGAGAGAAAACAATAGAAAGTAGAAAACATGGGAAAATGTACAAATTTATAAACAATATATATAAAAACACTGTGTGCTAACCAGCCAGTCCACAACAGTGGGTTTATTATACATCTTTATTAATGTTTTTAATAATAATAATATTCTTACACTCACACCTATTATCTAGCCCAAAGTAAGCATCATCAAGAGCTTGTGTTATGGATACTAGATAACGGAGAAATAATGATAATAATATGTATATAAATATTGGAAATATACTAAATAAACATTTAAACATCCATGACTTGTAAACAAATGCTCATACTCATCATACAAACATTTGTTCCTACCGGGATTCGAACCCGGGGCCTCTTGACCGAGTAGCCTGAGGTACAGACCACTCAGCCAGCCGGTCGTCATTTTTTTTGTCATGAACTATTTAATTTGTTTTTTAGATCAAGTTTACTTGCTCCCAGTGTACACCAATACTAATTTCATACACGAAGCGAGTGTCACTCGCGACAAATAAGCAATAAGCACAACTAATTGTCGACGCGGTTGCAACTGCGATTGCGAGCGCGACGAATGTCGGCGAAACGTGCGACTGTCGCGACAGGGTAAGCCTTTGAATTGGAAATCCGTCTTGAAGCTGTGATGAGCTCAGACGTTTAGGTAATGTGAGCCATTTAGTATTCAGATTGGTGCATGTATACCGGGTGGTACAGAATTGAGAAATAAAATTTGTAATTCTAGAGGTCGATATAATAGTATGTGCGCGGGTTGTGAGTGTTTAAACTATAGTGTGCCGGTAGCAATAGTACGCAGTTTTTTAGGGTAGCGAAATACATTGTCCCATTCATTTATTTAATCGCAAAATAAAAGGAAGGTGTCAAACTATCAGATATAACTTTTTACAAGGAACACCAACCTAACCGACTTCAAAAATGAGGACTTTCTCAATTCAGTAGGCATCTTTTTTCCTATCTATGTGTCGCATCCGTCTGGTTAAATCAGCCGCTTAACTGGGCGGCCATATAGCCCCTTTATTGAATAGTTTGGTTGTTAAAACAAAATAACTGGAATATATAAATCAGCTATGTGCGCGAAATTGTGGATTTTTGATTTCCCATGACTGTTTAGTAAATCGGTGCGATAATAGGAACAATATATTCTGACGGTCTCCCATCTAGCTTTCGTTTTAAACGGTTAACTAAAATACGGCAGATCTACCATTTTTGGAGACGAATGAAAGAAAACGAAGTCCATTGGTTCGGAAGCAATGAGACATGAAACCCGATTCTTCTTTTTTATTCTGAAACTATCACTTGGACATATAAATTATTATTAAATAATTAAGTTTTGAAACGTCTATCACTTTCCAAACACGAGCAATTCAGGTCTGAATTTCCGGAAAATGTTTCAAGGCAGGCCTTCAAATATTGACGAAAATACGACATTTTAAAACATGGAACTAATAAAGCCCATATTTTAATTTAGATGTCGTATTGACGTCACCAACCTGTATAATACGTATGAGGGGCTATCATAGCATAAATATTTTTTATACCACTAAGGCAATCAAGCATACGATCCGCCTGTATATACCTTATGGGCGCTTGCAACACCAGCCCGCCTAGCATGACCACCGAAACGCGATATGATAAAGCTATTATCTTGAAATTTTATCGAAACTGCGAACATGTATATATACAATACAAGTTCGTAGTTTCGATAAAATTTCAAGATGGCGGTTATATCCAATGATTTTTGACAGTTCGAAGCGATAAATAGCTTTATCATATCGTATCATATCGTATCATATCGTATCATATCGTATCATATCGTATCATATCGTATCATATCGCGTTTCGGTGGTCATGCTAGGCGGGCAGGGGTATCGTTTGCGCGTTGCCGACCCTTAAAAACCTTTTCATGCCCTTTTTTGAACAACCCCATGCTGTACTCATTCGAGACAACCTCTGCAGGGAGCTCATTCCATAACCTGAGCGTACGCGGAAGAAAGTTTCTCTGAAACCGTACAGTACGCGACCACTTTGGTTCCAATTTGTGAGGATGAACTCCCTGCCGGTGGCGTGCGGTACGATAGAAAGAGACCGTCGGCATCATGTCAAATAGTTCTTCAGAACTCACCCCGTTATACAAATGGTAGTACACAGACAAGGAGGCAAATCTCTCCTGACATCTGTATACAGGTCTACAGCTGTAGAGTATACGGATGATTATAGATATATAATCCATTTTCTCTATATGTGCTTACCTATATGGGCTGTGGTAGCAACATGTTAGCAGGCGAAGCTGTAACGTATGGTGGTATGGAGGGTCCAATAAATAAGACACCGGAATGCGGTCACTTTGTGGTATATTTATGTAGTAAAACAAAACACTGTAACAAGATAAATAAACTTAAAAACTGAACACACAAGTAGACAAATATTAATTTTTAATATTGTAATCGATCCGGAAAGTTATATTGTTTGTTTATTAATGTAATGCCGCCCAAGCTGAAAGCAGGAGTCGAGAGCAGACACTGATAATCGGAGATATGTCTCCTCCCACGGTCAGCAATATAATGAATTTCGAAAATTAAAATCGAATGAAACGCCAAAGTATGAATTTATATTGATTTAAATATTGCCAAGAAATTAGGAAGGGGTAACGAGGTGGTATACTTATTTTTATTACGCACACACATTATGAGAGGCACATTTTTAGCTAAAGACCCTAAAAATACTCAAACGCGTCACCTGTCAGCCTTCACGAGCGATCGCGCTCACAAAGCGTGCGATGTTTATTTTTTGAACAGGTGTCTAATAAGAAACCGAAATACAGAATAATTGTACGCCTCACAGAATTGGAAATATCAAAGGGAATCATTATCGGAGCTAATAAAGGCGAGAGAAGGGGAGTTCAAAGAAAACTGAAGGTGACTGCCGAAGCCTCCTTGGGGACACATAACAAACTGTTTGCGAGGAAGGGGTTGGGTCGCGGTGATAGCGGTTTGATACCTTAATGACTATTGTATAAGTTGGGTACGATGACAAGCCAACCACTTGGTATTGCAAGTGCATTATCATTCAGAGATATATGATGCAATGCTTTCCATGCCCAGTGATTACACTGGCTGGCCTTTCCTTCAATCCGAAATACAGCGAACTGCTCAATTTTCTACAAAAATGCTTTTCTAATTTTTGCTCAGTTCTCTCAGGATTTTAAATTGGCGACATCCTTCTAAATTTAACTTACTCGCTAATTGATATCATAATAGCCTTTGAACATTAACGTTAGTTGTATAAATCGAAACACAATAAATTAGCTGAGTCAGATTATTATTTTTTATTATTATTTTAAAATTAATGTTTTAAAAGTGTAAAATTAATTTTTTTTCAAGTTTCATATATGAACACCAGCTGATGAAATGTGGTAAGAAAATGCCAAATACGATGTCAGTGCAGCATGATGCTGTCTGCTGTGGTGTAAGATGCTGTTCTACTTCCACCTTGCTAAGATTTAGGGTGCCTTTTCTCACCACTTAAAAAAACTCATGTTAAAAAAAGGAGGGAACACGTATACATGCTAAGGAAAATAGTGGTACCTAGAATTGCTTAATATTTTTTTATAATCATAGCGCTTTCGTCTCCGCCGTGGACCGACGATTTGGTGAGGGTCGCGGGAAGCCGATAGATGCGGGCAGCGCAGGGATCCTTGGGGGAGGCCTAGGCCCAGCAGTGGGCGTCTCTCGGCTGAAATGATGATGGTGATATCGCTCTCAATGAGACCACATCTCCGGTGAACACTTTGCAGAGCCTTCTTTAAAGTGTCATAGAGACAGCGGAAATGTTAGGCAAATTATAATATTTTTAGGAAATTTACATTTTTTTTAAACTGCAGCCTGGAAGATGTTGCTGCTTCTTCGTGTTATAAGGGTGACAAACAAGCAAACTATTCAGAATACAGAAAACACGCGGAGCCTCCGATAAAACCCTATCTACCAATTATGAAAGCTGAACGTTATAATAAAATGTTTTACGCAGATAGAAGGTTTTTTTATTTTATCCAAAAACTAAAAACAAAATCACACTGTCACACCTGACATAACAAATATATGAGCACACAAACTCCAAAGAGTTTTGTAACAGAATATGTTACCACCTGGTATATATTGCTGACTCACGCTACAGTGAATCGAAACGTTCTGTTGTGAAACAGCAATGGACAGCACAGACAATGAATAGCAGCGAATATTTAACAGTGGTTAAACCAGTAACCAGTATGTTGTGGTTTAACCAGTAGCAAATAGGGGAAATTTAGGCGCTTCCAAATTTAAAATACAAAGCACAGGAAAATAATAAGGTATACTAATAATGCAGATCAACATTCGTCAAGATATTGTGTCACATAGCGCCTTCTATCGCCTTAAAAGAAGCATGCTGCTTAAAAGAGACTTTCAACCTCTTCCCACTTTTCTCTTTTCTATTTAGGAGCACGCGTGCTTGTCTTCGGATTCATCAAATTACTGTCATCTCAACAACAAGCACCAAGCTAACTAGTTTCTTTGTAGTACTTCTAAAACTTGGAATTCTTTGCCAGCACATGTATTCCCTCCTTCTATAACATAGGTTCTTTCAAGAGGCTAGAAAAGGTTCGTTATCAAGGCGGTAAGACCAGTATTCTGCAAACGCGCTAGCTGTCTTCTCATATGGACCCTTGCTATCGCTTCCCATCAGGGAATGTTGAATTATAGCCCTCACTCCGTTCAAGCATTGACAAGCTCGGTAGCGTAGAGCTTGAGCTCTCTGGTTTCGATACTAAAACACAGCAACTTTGGATACCGGATGGGTCAATCAAACATTTGTAATCGTTGGTCCCGGCTATAACTACAAGCGTTTTCACTTACCACTTATGATGGAAGGTTGCAGATTCAAGCATGTCAACGTTTTCCCCTCCATCGATGAACTAACATCCTACTTTGTTAATTAAGCAAAAGCCAAGTTACACTTCGAACGGTCAACGAAGCCTACTTTGAACAATCGGGCGAAGTTCCTAATGAAATTGGAAATTAATAATTCACAATCTGGCGTTTGGCAAAGAAGTTGCCTCCTTTTTAGAGAGGTTTTGAAACGTGAATCTTATCCAGTCGTAATAGAATCGGGTTTGCAGTGCAATTTGTGGGTAGCATAGTACATTTTGGACTGTACCGTAGAAGAAGCTACTAAGACCTTGAAAGCCATTTTCACTCTTCATGTTACTAACGGCTTTCTTGATAACAACGGTAGGAAACATGCTTAAGCTTGATGGTAAGCGGTTAAACATAGACGCTGCACACGTGAACTGTCAAAATGAAAATTAAAAAGCTTCGAGTTAATGAAGTTCCTTTATATCGTCACTAGTTTAATCCTACCACCGCTTTGCGAACATTTCAGCTGTGTAGAAACAGCGAGCGCAAGAAGCTCATTCAGCTTTTACTTGTTTAATGATATTTACAAATTAAGATCGGTCTTTCATCATAGGATTAGGTAAAACTTTTAACTTACTATCTTTGAGTTACCTCACGCCTTGGTGTCACTAAGATACTTAACCAGTAATTTTATAAAATGTTTGCCTACAGTATCGCTTTTATTTGTTTTTGTATTCTATTATTATTTATTAACTACATTTAGTGGATTAGGTATCTATTGAATTAATTATAGAATATTTGATTCAATTTAAATAAGTAATATATTCTATTATATTTTTAGTGTATATGTATGGCCACACATTATGTCTACATTTATAAAATTAATAATCAAGTCTGCTGGCAGAAACTTTACAGAAAGAACTAACAACATGACTTCTTATATTTTAAAGTATTGTTATTCTAGGTTTCTATTATAGTAGGTACAATTTATTTATTTGTAGACCATAGAGCACCTTGTCGACTGTCACCCGCCTCCCCAAAAATTCGTGGGGTGGGGATGGACCCCTCGTTTGGTCCGTAGCACAAAACGGACCCTTTACCTAGGCACTGTTTGATGTATGTGTTACTGATCTCAAATGCGACGTAGAGCAGTAGATTCAGCAGTCAAAAAGGTTATTAAATCTTCCATACCAGAGAGCTAAGACCTAATTTCCTATGCATTAAGATATAGATATTAAACAAGAAATGATTTGTCTTAGATCCCATTTCCTTCAATCGAGTACAATAAAGTTCAATTTTACAGAAAAATATTCGGTGTCAATACTTGTTACAAGGAAAATTTAATTGTCTTTGCCATCTACAAAACTTTCCGAGACATTAATTTAAATATAACACCCCTTTATTAAAAATAAATTACAAAAATATTACAAGACACAAAACTTTTTAAAGGAAATTGACTCTTCTTTCGCAACTTTCAGTTAAGAACTCACAAATTAAACTTTCAAAATTTTTAAACACTTTGATGTTACTTTGAATGACTTATGTATTGTTTAATTTCTTTGTAAAAGGGAACTTCTTTTCTGGTTAGGCGGGATAAATTTTTTACCAGAGAGAAGTACTGTTTTTATCAGTATATTGTTTTATAATTTCTATACATCTCCAGCTCAAAGCTTCTTCATATACTTTAAACTCAAATTGAAATTATTTTTAATGTAATAAATAATCGAGGCAACTTCTTTTTCTTTATCTTCTCAATCTCCTCATAACTACCAATACCTGGAATCTTTAACCGCACATCAGTGTACCCTCTTTCCTAAAACCTGGGATCCATTAAAAGGGGTGTGAAAAGTCACTTTTCAGGGCGGCATATGGGGGCCGCTGCGCTAGCTGTCTTCGCATATGGAGTCTACTATCCGCTTCACATCAGGTGGTAGCAGAAGCTTGAGCTCGTGGTTGGGGAGGTGTAAAAATGAGTTTATCATTTGAAATAAAACCAATTTACCGGATTTAACTCGCGTTTAATTAGATGTTACATTATTATTATTCACCCGACCGACGTTTCGATTACTTTACAGCGATCGTGGTCACGGGAAGACTGAAGATGTCAGTTGTCTTTGATAAGTTTTAAGTTAACTACCGTCACTTTGTGTTATATTTTGAGCGGTCCGAATTACGCATACGGAGCTCACGGTGTCAGTTTTTTGGGCAGTGTGAGGACGGGCTTGGGACTTTATTATTCGAATGATGGGATCCCAAGCTGGTGGTACACTCCAACCATCTTCTCTATTGAAATTAGGATGTTTTTTGATTTCAATAGCCTCACGTAACATTCTAGGAATGAAACGGTGTTCTTTGGCGAGGATCTGGGGCTTATCAAATCTGATATAGTGATTGGGTCCGTCAAGAGCGTGTTCACACACTGCCGACTTCGTTTCGCGCCTGTGTTTTACGTCAGCTGTATGTTCTTTTACCCGGGTGCCTATGCTTCTCTTTGTTTGACCTATGTATGAGAGGCCGCAGTCACAATCTAACTTGTATATGCCTGCATCTTGTAAGGGGATATTGCACTTGACAGGTGGTAGGAATTGGTTAATCTTCTTCGGCGGCTTGAAATAAGTTTTAATTGAAGCACGCTTCAAGATGTTGCCAATCTTGTCAGTGACACCTTTCATATATGGTAGTACAGCAGGTTGACGTTCGACTGTGACAAGTTTCGCTCGGCTTCTATGACTTTGGCGTGGTATTTGCAGTTTGTTGTCCCGCAATACATGCTTGACATGCTGTAGCTCAGCTGTCAGGTGTTGGTTGTCACAGATGCCGCGCGCTCTCTGAAACAAAGATTTCCCTACGGTAGACAACTGACTGGGGTGGTGATGAGAGTCACCATTACATTACCACCTATCAGTATGGGTTGCTTTACGATACACAGTGTGGCTCAAGCTGTGTTCTGGATTTCGGATAATTAAAATATCTAAAAAAGCTAGTCTATTGTTTGCCTTTAACTCCATGGTGAATTGAATTTAAGAATTGATGGAGTTAAGGTGTGATAGAAATGCAGTGACTTTATCAGTTGGTAAAATTGTGAAAGTGTCGTCCACATACCGTTTATAAAATCTTGGTGTTACCGGTGCTGTGCTAAGGGCCCTCTCCTCAAAGTCCTCCATGAAAATATCGGCGACTACGGGTGATACAGGAGAGCCCATTGCCACACCATCCACTTGTACATAGAATTCCTCATTCCACAATAGGTAGCCCGATGTGAGGCAATGTTCAAGCAGGTCTGCATACTCATTAGGCATAACACTATCACATAGCTTCCTTTTAGCAATTTCAATGCAGTCCTTAACAGGTAAGCATGTAAACAGGGACTGTACATCAAAACTGACCATAGTTTCATTGTCAGCAATATGTAGGTGTTTAATATCGCTAACAAATTGGTAAGAATCCTTCACATGTGCTCTTGTGTTACCTCTCAGTGGCGAGAGAATTACGAAGACAATACAAGACAAGACAATACTATGAGTTTATCAAGTGAAAATGGTCGTAACATTGACTTCGACTAATGTTTATACCAGCAACGTAATCAAGTACTGTTTCAATTGGAAATCGATGGGGGAGGCCTTTGTTCAACAGTGTCGCGAAAGCGATTCGGAACGACTTGAAATGAAGTGTCATCGTTTGTGCAGTGTGTTGGCAGTATCTAAAAAAAGTGAGTGATTGGTATTATTGGAGATGGCATTGAAAGGCAGTGAGCGCCAAAATGTGAGTTAATTAATAATTGTTGTTATCATGAAGGGTAGCATCAAAGATTTGGTGAGTCCTTATAAGATTTTGTCTAGACCTAGAGATAATGATTGACTGTACCGGTGGACAGGGAATGGCTGTAGGGGTGGGTGGCAGATTGGAGGCCATTTAGGGTAATTATCATCGCTTAGAGAGATGGTAATATGAACAAAAGAGTACAGTGAATTGGGTAAGATAAGATAAGATTATTCATTTATTTCTCAGAATATGGTTTACAAGTTTACGTTATCATTTACTATTCCTCACATTATACCGTAATTTTACGGTGCAGAAATAATGGTACGAATTTTCGTACCTAGTGAGATTCAATAGCAAGATTATTTTCAACTAGGTAAGTGTTTAATTTGAGAAATTCATAAAGGCGAAGCAGAGAAAGTACACGGCAATGCTTAATTTGCAAATTATAGATTCTCCATTTGCGACAAGCAGTGGACATCATAGACTGCTATGAAATAAGTACCTTAATCAACATTAGTTTGAAAATCAGAGCTCAATCTCACGCTAATACAGTGTTCCCACCGTTGTGCCCTGTTCTACTCCCAAAACACACAGAGGCGAGCAAACGCGCCGGGGTGATATGTCTTACGTTCTGACGTGGCCGGTCGAACCGAGCACGTTTCATCAACCGAACATTACTGTGAGTGTATAGATAAAGAAAGGTGGGACGCTGAAGGAATTTATATGGAAATGAAGCCTGAGGTAACTGAGCTGGTTGATATAAATGCTGTGTTCGTTGTATTCAATGAAATCAGTAGCGTTTTAGCTTAAATCAATTCTACTGTGAGCAGGCATTGTCTGAGTAGGCAATGTTTTCTATCAAAGGAACCAATGGATTGAGACCCAATGAATCGGTTGACCAAGTTGGGTGAGGTTGGCTGTTTTGTTGGGTTTCCTTTGAATATAACAACAGAATAAATTGATTTAGTGATAAAACTTTGTAAGATCATTGGAAAATCAGTCGCTACTAGCCTACTCTGTTAAAGTCAATTATTATAAGGAGATTAGAAAACGTGACAGCATCAGAAACTCCTGCCATTTCTAATAAAACTCTACCTAAAGAAGTTCTGAAGATACTATTCACTACAGGAGCAAAGATATTACCACACCAGTTTTAGCTTCCGTAAGTTAAGCCATACGTCTTTCAAGATTTATTCCTTTTCACCGCAAATTACATCTTCTACTGAAAGAGCCGGCTTTCTTTACCAAGACACATTATTTTTATCAAATCTTCAAGGCATGCACTGACCAACTTCAACAATTAAGGAACTTCGACAAAGCCGGGAAAAAGAGAAATAATTACTTTGTCTAACGATCATCCCGTAGTAGGGAGGCACAAAGTTACATAAAAGCCGTCGCTCTATGAGAGACCAACTTGAATATTCAAATTTTGTCGCCCATTTAAACAAGTGTACATAGGACATTGGAGCTTCTAAAGAAACAATTAGATTTCACTTTGTTTTAACAGCTACGTTTTCATTTGATGTTACCTAGTTTGATGTACATTAAGGTAAAATGTAAAGACCTTCGTCTTTAAAAATTTCTAATATTATTGTGTACGTAATTTGAATTTGAACCTTTATTCATTCTATTTTATTCTATGTTGCCAGCACAAGTTTTACAGTATCTTCTTCATTTTATAGAGCTGTCAATACCAAAAGACTTAAATTTTTTTTTTCATACATATCACAGCAAATGACTCAACACAGCGTAGACAGCTAGTGCAGCTTGAATCACACTGTTCTAGCCGTCTCCACCTTGCCGGCCCATAAGGTGCCTTTTAACGCCCCTTTTGAAGGAACCTATGTTATAGGAAGGAGGGAACTATGAGGTGCTGGCAAAGAATTCCAAGTTTTGGAAGTTCGACAAAAAAACGAGTTACTAAACTTCTTTGTGCGTGATGTTGAGGTAGAGACAGTAAATTGACGACTCCGCAGACCAGCACGCGAGCTCCTGAGTAGGAAGGAGGAAGGTGGCATAAGGTCGAAAAGCTCCTCAGAACACTCTCCATGATAAAGCCGATAAAAGGCGCTTAGCGATGCAATGTCAGAATGTCACGCACGAGGGAATTGTAGAGCCAATTTAAAGCCAGTATCATGTGAAAACGTCGACATCATACTATAGAGTGTGTATAATATTTTTTAGACAAAAAAAAACAATACCTATCATGGGGTAGAGTTTTTGTAATATTAATTTTAATTGGTACTTCCTTAACTTACTATATAATTTTCTATTATAAAGTAGCTCAAAAGTTCTTTTAATGTTTAATAAAGTTCCTTAGCCAAAAGGAAATATATTTTATTACTTCATCAACAGTTTTCTTGAACTTTCTGGATTATGATACCTTTCAAATTCGAAAGGTAGGAAAAATATTAAAACTTTGCAGAGTTCCTTGTCAATTCTCAGAACAATGCTTCCAGGTAGCCAGTTAGTGCTGGCCTCACACACAGTCTGGACTTTCAAAAGAGTACGTTATATACCCAATTAAATAAAAAAATAATATTTCACGTCCTCTTAAAGTTTTAAATATTTTGTTGGCGAGTTAGATATTTTCCGATGTACTGGCGCGGAAAAATAAACTTCAATTATTAAAGGGCGTTCGCTAAGATTTTCCAGGCTTTCTTGTGAACAGAATTGATAAGAAAAAAGTATCCTACCTAAAATTATGATTGAGGAATCGCTCGGCTTTTCCAAAGCTTCTTGTGAAACAGAATAGTTACGCTTGTTTTATCATATGCATCATTATTGAAGCCTAAAATGTCCACTGCTAAACAAAAGGCACTCCCAGCGACTTCCAAACAGCCTGGTTTTGCTTTTACCCTTATAATGCCAAACAACTCTCCACTCATCCGATAAAATCGCTAAAACTTGCCAAAAAATAACTATTAATCAGAACATGATTCGCAATTATGCTGATTCGTCGTTTGGGCCGTGAATCCGTGCCATTATGGATCTCGCAGGTCATTAGCTGGCGGATGGCGGTCATTATCCAGAATTGATTAATAGTACAAGAAATCGGGCGAAATAAAAATAAATTACTGCAACGGTGGAACTATAAGCCTTGCGTGAAATGGGAGGAGTTTGACGGAACCATCGAAGTAATGGCTTTAATCTATATGATGGGGCTGATCTGTGATGTTTATGACCGTTTTGGCATTCATAAGTCATTTTGGCTGGTGGTAAGGCATTTTCTATATCCGCCTGGCTAGCTGCCACCATTTTACTTAAGTCTGCCACCATAACAATAATATTGACAGCGTTGTTGTGTTCCGGCAGTTGGAGGCAATTCGTGAGTAGCGTTCAATAAGCTGCTTCGAGCATCTGTGGACTACGGCTAAGTTACAGTAGCCGTGATTAAGATTCTAAATTAGAAAATAAAGCAGGGGCCTTACCACCAACTTTATAGAAGCTATTCATATTCCGCTCGGTTCAGTATTGGTTCCTAAACTGCATCGCTGCCATAGTCGTAGATAGCGTCGTAGTACGAATTAACGATTCTACTCAGTTTAGATCCTAAACTGGATCGCGATAAAAGATGGTGGTACGGGTGCAGGTCCTGTGGTATATTTTGTTTGAAATTATCAAAATATGTGTGTATCAAAATAAGTTTGTGGTACACATGTAAAAGGGATGTTACACAGTGATTATATTAAGTAGGTACAATATGTGTCCTGCCTGATCAGGCGTACAAACTCTGTCTAAGTCTACTTTAACTAATTCTTACTTGATAAATGGTCTTTATTATAAACATGTCATAATAGAAAAGAATCATTAAGAAATGTCAATATATTGATAGTTAAATTTATAATATTTTCATGCTATTATCAATGAGATTACATCAAATTATCATAAATAAAAAAAGTCAATGCGCTATTATTTTATCTAATATCCAAATTATATTAGGTAAACACTTATCGTTTAGAAATTCCGAAACACTGTAATAACATTTATTTATTAACATGTCAAATAATTTCTTTTTGACAGTCCTTACATGTTGCATTTTATATGATTTGGTATTTTATTACATATCTTAGTAACTGGGCTGAATTTCATGGCTTACTAATAAGTTGTCGTATCAGCCACTTTCCTAAGTTACAAACACTGTTCCTTACTTCCCATACACCAAGAAAACCTTTTACGGACGTGAGAGATTTTTTACTTACCGTGAAAATATAAGTACCTATACGGCTACATCGCGATAGTGTTTGCTGAAGTTTTTTTGGCAAAAGAGCCGAGATTGATCGATGTTGCTAAAGCAAACGGCGCGGGGTACACAGAGCGACAATACTTCAAACTGTGTGTTTAGGGTACACGCTCACTTGAATGAAATTGGGTTTACTAGTGTGAGAATGCTACCTGGTAGACATGTGGATAAGGAATACAGGACAAGACAGGTAGTTATAATAATAATAATATTCATAATCAATACACTCACACCTATTATCTAGCCCAAAGTAAGCATCATTAAGGACTTGTGTTATGGATACTAGATAACGGAGAAATAATAATAATAATATGTATATAAATATTACAAATATACTAAATAAACATATAAACATCCATGACTCGTGAACAAATGCTCGTACTCACCATACAAACATTTGCTCCTACCGGGACTCGCACCCGGGACCTCCCGACCAAGTAGCCTGTATAGCACGGGCACAGACCACTCGGTCAGCCGGTCGTCATAGTAGAATAAGATATGCAATATGCGAGCACAGGAAATTTGGGAAAGCCAAAAACGGGGGGACGGTCAACCGCATGGCGGCAGTCTTTCGGAAGCTGTGCTCTCGGATTGACCCATTTCGCGTCACCAATATGCGGCGAGTGAGAGTGCGAGCCCCACACATACATTGTCAAGTCATCCAGATGATGGGGAGCGGCTGGGAAACCTTTTCCACCGTGTCAAAAAAGGGTAGCACAGGAAACACTTGAATGGGGATGGATGGAGAGGAGGCCTTTAAACTCAAAACACTGCTACCAAGCTTCTCTAAAAATTATGACGGCTCACCTAGTGGTAAGCGGTTATCGCCGCCTTTAGACACCTGCAATAACAAGGAAAAAACACTTGATATTGCTGGTGCATTTGCTTGATATCCTGAGTTAACTATTATCTAATCTGTGCCCTGAGGCCTAAGATGAAATGCCGTTCATATCCAGGAGTTACACTGGCAACCGATATTATTAATAATAAAAGAATACTAAACAATATTATTATTATTAATAATTTATCATTGCTATAATTATTTGCTCAGCAACCAACCCTTTAGGAAACCCTTGTGTTTTTCAGGTGAAATCAAAGTAAGTTGCTTAGTCAGCGTTGGATATTGTTACAGAATATACCTAACAGCCGACTTTTCGTTGGATAATCAATTAAAATTGGTATTTTATCCGTCCCATTTCTGTTAATAAGGTCACCGGTCACTGCTACGGACCAACGGACCCTGTCGAGGGATATTCATTGGAAAATCCACTGAATTTTTATACACCTACGTAAGGTTTCCCAGTTTCATTTATATCAATTCATTCTGACAATTCGCGTTTTTTTATTACTGATAATTTCATTCATCAAGAATCCTCATCATGAAAGGTGATAATGATGATGATGTTTGCAGTATCGGTACAGGATTTGATTCAGGAATCCCGGTACTAGAAAATATGGAGTACCAGGCTACCAGCAGTGTACTCAATATTATGACGTTTGAGCAAAGCGCTGTGCGTAAGCGTATTCACTAATCTCTACGTCGATCTCTTACCTGTTTTGGATGTACGACATGAACTACAATCGATATTTATCGGTTTTATTTTTCTTATATTTAAAATGTATCACAATGACTTCATTCAATATTTGATTGGCTTTTACATAAACAACTCTTTAGTTCCGGCGCATGCCGAACTCGTCGTCGTAACGGGGGACACTTAACGGTTGTCAAACAAACGCCAAAAGATATGACAGCACTGCTAAATTTAGAGAATCGCATAGCAAGCAGGATTATCTGGACCATCTCTGTACTGCATACAAAATGAGTCAGTGGGCCTGATTCCGAAGACACACTCTAAGTTTAAATTTAAGTACAGTATCTCTCTTTCTCGCAATATGTTATAGAAAAAAACAAGAGTTCGTTTAGAGCTGTCAACTAAATTTAAACTTAAAATGATTAAATTATGATTTAAAATGATAATTGTAAAGTAAGGAGGTGCCTTCTAAACACTGCATTTTATCACTTTCAATAACGTCGCAATTTGAACGCACGATTCTAAATGTCAAATCATAATATGACAGCCATCCTTTTCGTATTCATATTGAGAGAAAGAAATGCACTGAACTCAAATTTAGACTTAGCATGTGTCCACATAAAACACAGTATTTCAATCTTGACCCGTTCAATCACTGTGATTACACAGAAGTGATTTGTTAAGATTACTTGACAAATCACCTCGGTAAACATAATAAATAAATCAAAAATACTTATTGAGAAAAAACCGTAAAGGTAACAAGTGAAAAGTCGGGAAACTGCGGAAAAACCGATCAACGATTAATTTAATAGCAATAAGTCAAAGGCTCGATGACGGGGCGTTTTCGCATTGTGTACTGAACTCTTTTTATAGTTTACGATTGTGATACGATTTTTCTATTTTGATACAGGTCTAAAAGCTTTAAAATAATATTTATTTTCAGGTATCGGGGTCTATAGTTTTTTTTAACTAAACAAAAATATATTATTAAGATCAATAATAAATTGGAACATAAAATTAAGAGAAAATAAAATATCGCTTTCCTTAGATGCCCTAGGATGGCCATATTTTTTACTCGAATTGAGTAGGTGTAATTTTAAATCAATTCGTTACTTCTCGATCTCGACTGCGTACGAAAACGACATAAGCCCCTCTGCTGTTAGGAAAACTTTTTTTTATAATATGGATTTAGTTACCGTTATCGAGTCGTTTCGAATTGAAACTTACACTAGAAAAAAGATCGCAGTCTAATAATACTTCATTTGAGACACTTCAATATGCAATAAACAACTACAAAATGCAACTTCAAAATTTACTTACGTTGTAGTCTGCGATAAAGTCGTAAATAACGTTTGTAGACGAATAAGAAAAATATAATTTTGACGCTTTGTGATTGCTTTCATAATATAAATCCTAAAAAACACAATAGTTTATTGTTTTAATGAAGAATTTAAAGATTATTTAGTAGACAAAATACAGTTGAATCACTTTATGTACCTCTATGTACAGTCGACGGCACATTCACCGTAACAGTTTGACCTTGAGACCGCCCTTACTGCGTTCGTAATAGAGGCGGCTTTGGTAGTGCCACTGTTACACTTGATGTGCTGTCGTGTGTACAAGCAAGGTTATCTTTTTTCAAAAAAAAATAAAAACTTTGGAAAGGTACTGAGCTAATAATTAATCGCTAGGTATATCAAGGTACGTCATGCTCTCGTACATCTAGATACCGCATGACAGCTAGAACTCAAAGTTCTAGATTAGGTTACGATGGGACTGACATACTTTATAGTAAAACTCCCTAAATTAAATAATAAAAAAAAACTCAATAAGATTTTCTACTGAAATAACTCACGGGTGGTACAATTATATTTTCACCTCTCCAGCAGCAAAATAGCTCTTTTGCTTAGTAAAATCTCGAAGGAAAACCGGTTTTTGCTGCGAGCGTGAGGCAAAGTAAGTTTTTAAATAAAGTAGTAGCGCGTTCCAAAACTCGGGACTAGCGCTAATCGCACAACTATGTAATTTAATTATTTTAGTTTATAAGCTTAACTATTTTAATTTTGGACGTTTTCTTGAAAAATAATAATAACTATATAATTCAGTAAACAATAATGTCACGTTACAAAAATATAATTAGTATTTACTTTTCAAAAAATGACATGCACTGTAATTTCGGAACGCAACTCAAAAATAGTCTATATAATCTGTGGACAAAGCAGGAAAAATAAATTCAGATTGTTTTGATTTTTCGACTTGTGTTTATAATAATTAATTGTGATTATTTTGATAATTTAATTACAAAAATGAGTTCATCGAGTAATGAAAATGATTGTTTAACGCCTGAATTAATATTGTTTGTGTATCTCACTTAAAAAAATATTCTCGCTGGAGAGGTGAAAAGTTGTATGTTTCACTCGAGAGCAAATTTTTTTTGTATCGTGCCTTCAAATCACTCACTGCGCTCAGTAGTCTAATTGTGAATCACTCGCTATGCTCGTGATTCAATTTTAGACTACTTCGCTGGTTCGTGATTTAACATCAGCACTCGCTACAAAAAATAATTTTGCTCACTTGTTGAACAAATAACTATTGCCGCCACAGCCAGGGGTATTCCTCTCTCACCCAGTCTTCATTGACCCTGGCTGAGTAGATACCGTAACACAAATCGAAGGATTTGTGTTACTGTAACTATTCAGCCTACATCATCACTATTTCTGCTGAAACACATTCGCTGCTGGACAACGGCCTCCTGTAGAAAGAAAAAATAAACTTTTCCGAATGTTTTTAATTAACCACATTTTACATTTAAAAAATATCTCGTAGGTAACGTGTGTTGTAAACGCCACCGGTCAGCACAAAGACTCAGCACTTTTTTAACAAGAACCTGTTTATTTTACCTCCCACTGGTACTCGAATCTTTTAGGTTTCTTAACTGAAGGCTTGCGGTTTACCTAAACATTAATGTATTATTTTTTTGTAGCTACTTCTTGTCCCGAAAGCAATTCGTCAAAAGTCAATTTATTGTCTCCACCACCAAATCTTACACCAAGTACTTAACTCGATTTTTTTGCACACTTGCAGACGTTTTCGATCTTGCCTTAAGTGGGTCTCACTTTGCAGCTACGATCGCTTAAACTCGGTTCTTATAGCGCTGTGCTAACACAGCCTGGAGACTCAATCTTTTCACAGTTATCGCAGCAGATTTACTACTCTCCCGTCCCTTCACGATACGATTCATTTGATCCTCAGCCCCTGGTGACTCCCTGGAGACTCTAAGCGTCAACGGGACCTTCCCGGTAGGTGATGCCTGTCGATTAGAAATCCTCCAGAGGCGAATTTTCCCCCTATTGCTTGAGGAATCGCCAAGGTTCTCGCCTCCTTAAAATCCAGATAACACGCGCAACTGATTGTGTGCGCACACGAACTGTGTCTAAGTGTAAGCATACTTTGCCACATTTGGATTCGTCTCATAAGCTCTTAACAATATCTCTTTAATTTTATTTTTATAGGGCAGACAGCGACCAAAGAGAAATGGAGGTTTCTCTGCTTGACCAAATCAGAAATGATGAGATCCGCAGGGGAACTAAGGTCGCCGACATAGCCCAAAGAATTGCAAGCCTCAAATGGCAGTGAGTAGTACTCGGAGTGCTACGAGAGTCTTTAAGCTACAGTATCCGCATACCATCATTGTCGTATACGAAAATGGTTCTGAGTTTACTTTCAATCTAAAAGGGAACGGATACAATAGTAACAAAAACCTTTATCTAGAAGCGCGTTAGGAAGCACAACAGATGCCCGGCGCGGTGCCCCATCTAGATAGCTACCACGGAAATTGATAAAGTTTCTCCTTACCTAAGGAATTATTTAACTTTTCGTTCACAACAAAATTCAATAAGTGACTGTCACTGATTATGGGTGAGAGCGGTGTGACTTTGGACCGGATGTATGGTATAGGCGTAAGCGGTAAGTGCGTAATTGTTCAGTTTAAAATAGTGGCGACGTTGTTCACTTTAGATTTCGATCGTGATCGATGTTATTAGTACATTTCCCTACTTTTATTGTAGTTTTAACGAATAGGTTATTACACTTTATACTTTCATGGTTATTAACATTTGAATTAGAATTATTTACGGGATATTTACCATGTAACTTTATAGTTGTGTAAGTTACATGGTAAATATCCCGTAAATAATTCTAATTCGAATAGGTTATTATCTAATATACACGTACAACTAGGTTTTGTCTCTTCGTTGTATTGACATCATGAGTAGGTATTTTATTTCATAAAATTTGATTTAAACAATTTTGAAATATTGATTGCAACGGGACTTGGTTCCTAATTTTTGATTTTAACATTATTATAAATGTTTGAAAAATTACTTAGTAATTAAAATAATATAAAACTAGAAAAATTTTACGTCCTGAGGCGGGAATCGAACCCACGACCTTTCGCAATCCAGGC
This sequence comes from Nymphula nitidulata, assembly GCA_947347705.1. Lineage (NCBI taxonomy): Eukaryota > Metazoa > Arthropoda > Insecta > Lepidoptera > Crambidae > Nymphula > Nymphula nitidulata. Next base: position 18,733,637 of record OX374634.1, on the reverse strand, counting down.
GACTGCTCTGACCACTGAGCCGCCCAGGACTTGGGATATCCCTGTGACATTCTTCTAGTCTATCTGTATTTGCGTTAATGAGCTAACGTCCACCCTCCAATGTCGAAATATTCTATTTCAACATCCTTGGACTTGGTTGTTTTTTGTTTCAAATATAATAGGTATTATTTATTTGGGAAAACACGTTCTTGAAAGCTTTGATTAATGAGCTATTTTAATGGTTAAAGTATAAGTTTGGAGTCCTTTAAACTTCGGTGAATGAATCACTTCCTACGTTATTATCTCCATTTTAAATATATTTATAAAAATTACCCAATCATTTGCATTTTACTATTATGTACCTATCTATTTTTCCGTATACTTGTACCCATTCTTTTAATTTATTACTTTCACCCAAGGTTGTATGAAAGCGTTTGCTGGTTAGCAATTAGCAAATGCTGTCTTATACTATATTAACTCGTGTCTTGTAAAACAATACAAGACAAATACACTTTGTTGAAGTGTATTTGTCTTGTATTTTATTATTTCTTGATACCGCCTCTCGCTCTTGACTTAGACCGCGTGCATTTGATCTATTAACGTTTACGACTATTTCGTTCGACGACCTCGTTTACGTTTTGCACGCACCAGTTTTAGTTTTTATACTTAGTTTATCGTGAGTTTTACTACTGGTGGGATAAGAGGGACTCATGTGCGACCATGTGTTTACTCGTACGGGAACGATGGTGTAAATGTTCGTGTGTCGTGCGACGTTAAACGGAGGTTCAAATTGAGGTGGCGATCAAGAGAAAACCACGCTGTGTTTTTGGGAAATGACTCTTATTTATAAGATGTCGTAAAGTTGTGTGCTTCACTGTATGTAAATGGATTAAGAATAGTTTTTGATGTAGTCAGATGGTATAGCAAAGTAGCAAGAAATACTATATTTTTTTATAGGCACTAGTACTTTCTTCAATTAACAAAAGGTGAAAATAATTGTAAATTTGTTTACGGCACTACGCCTGCGTTGCCCACCCATCATCATCATTTCATCTGAGAGACGCCCATTGCTGGGCATAAGCTTCCCCCGAGGACCTTCAAGCCGATCGGTCCTGCGCTGCCTCTATTCGTAGGCTTCCTGCGACCCTCACCAGATCGTCGGTCCACCTTGTGCCGGGGCTGAAATGCTGTGTCTCCCGGTACGCGACCGCCACTCGTAGACTTTTGTGACCCAATGGCCCTCAGTCCTCTGTCCACTGTCACTTGAGGCACGCATTTTTTTGGACTATGTCGGTGACCTCAGTTTTCCTTTGATCACGCCGAGGAACCCCGAGTGCGCCTTTCCATTTAACTTCGAATAAATTTGAGCCTTCTTGTAAGGCCCATTGTAAGAGCGGCCACGTTTCAGTTCCGTAAGTCATCACTACTGGCCAACACTCGAATTAAAGACTTTCGTCTTGAATCACTGCGGAGTCAGGCCGAGAATATGTTGCGAAGCATCCAGAACGCTGCCCAGCCAACTTGGATCAGTCGGTGACCTCTTTCAAAATGGAAGTTGGACCAACCAAGTTGGATGTGTGTCCCGGCTTCTCGTGATAGCTTCCAAACCTCACAGGAGTGGGTACGACATGGGGGTTCAACATATTTTTTCCTGTCCATGGTCCACTTGTTGGGAGACTTTTAGAGGTCAATTAGGAATAATTTTAGGAAATTTGAAATAGGCATCACGCATATATGTTTTTTAAATTAGTTACAAGTTATAGAAAGTATACACGCTGCAATAAGAGACGTTTTATAATTGAAGTGTTAAGTTTAATATGTGGTCGTCTGTACTTTTAAATTGTAAAAATGAATATTCTTATCGTCGCGCTACTTTTACAGCTTACCAAATTGCACAAAAATATAAGAACATTCAATAACACATAGTGCATACATTTATTCATGACGGGTAAAGGGAGGTGCGTGTTAAGGCATAATGCAATAATGGACCTCCCGATAAAAATAATTTACCCTTCATTGCGGGAGAAACAGTGTTATAGTAACACTTTGGGTACAAATATGATGGTGAATATAACACTAAAATCGAATAAGGTTCCTAAAAAGGGAATCGAAACAATAGGAATTAGGACTACGAAAAAATATTAACATAGGAATTGACGCTCGGTTACTGCCACTTTTTATAGCTAGTCACCTCTTAGATAGGTACTTAAAATATTACACTTGCGTGCAAAAAAATCAAACCACTTTTACATTTAAAGCTTATTATTGTAAAATAATTAAGGCTTTCAAGATAGGTAGGGCATAGTTAGATTTTCCACTGGAATTCAAAGCATTGGGTGACAAGATCTAAACCTTGCAGTAGACCTCAGTTAAATAACATTACTTATAACAGTATTGTATTCCGAAGGAGAGTTTTAAGATTGACAGGGCATGTTTTCCAAATTGTTATGTCGGGAGCTCATTTGCTCCGGACTTAAACAATTTCCTATGCTGTTAGCATGACATTCAATCAACGGGCTAGCCGTCTAGTTAAGCGGCTGATTTAACCTGACGGCTGCGACATATATACTTCAAATATTTTGCATACTCACATAAAGAAGTAAAGAAGTTCGCGGCGAATAGATTATGGCACAGGCAGAGGGGCCCCTTTTGTTCTTAGTAACGCGCATTGTGAGTACATTTCACCACCTTGATCTCGGACGTACTGCTATGCCGGCCGGTGCGACTAAAGACTACAGCTCTTGCACACGAGTGACGTGTCTTCTTATGTGGTTCCTCATTGGTCGATAGCCACACTCGAATATGTCAGTGCAAAGGATGTAGGAACGGATTTGGCGCAAATATTTGAATAAAGATTGTTATAATTTAAAGTAGTAATTCTGCTCGATGAATGGCGCCACCATTTGGTTTTTTAATTGTCATAGCCCTACGGCGGGATAACGCCGCTTGAAGGATAAGAAGTGAAATAGTAAAAGTCAATACAACAAACAGAGTTATTCTCGCACTTTTAATGTTACTATTGATGGATTAAAAAAAATACAGTTTTCGAAATTGAATCGTACAGGCTGGCCCATTTTTTTGCACGTAAGTGTATTCAATAAAAGTAATTACTCTGAAATATACACAAAACTGTTAAGTTTTACTTCTCTTTGTACTTAATTCCGAAACAGTATTTACAATAGAATAGGAAATGTCTCACAGAAACCTGCGTAATTTCATTTCATTGGCCCTCTTGCTTGTCTAAAGACTTAATATGAAAAGTTACTAACATTCCAGATTTAATTTAATCAGTTTGCGTTGATATAGCCTTTTGCAATTACTATGATTAGTTAAGAATAACAGGAAGGTAAGGAGCTCGGTCGAGTATTGGTTTGAGCGCTCTGGTTTCAATACGAAAAAGAAAGCAACTTTCGCCATGGTCGATCGCAACGTTGGTCACGGTTGTTCCCGTAACTGCTTTAACCCACCAACCCGCATTGAGCCAGCGTGGTGGTGTTATGGCCCAAACTCCTCTTGTGTTTGTCATGTAGGAAGGCCTGCGCCCTGTGGTGAAGTAGTAGTATCAGGCCAAAAACTAGTCTATGTCCTTTCTCAGGGTGTAATTTACGTCCATGCCAAATTTCACCTAAATCGGTTTAGCGGCTTAGGAGTGAAAACGCAACAGACAGACGTTACTTTCTCGTTTATAATCGAAGGTTAAACAAACTTACCTGAAGTGAAGTTTGACCGTAGGCGCTCCATCCGGACAAGGACATGACATAATTATTATGACACCATGGTGAATGATAAAATTAAAAATTAAAAAAATATTAAAAATTTATTTAATTTTTTTTTTTTTTATAATTTTAATTATTTTCATCTTAGTCCCCAGGATGACAACGCACCTGCAATATCAAGTGATTTTTCCTTGTTATTGCAGGTGTCTGTAGGCGGCGGTAACCGCTTAACATCAGGTGGGCCGTCAGCTTGTTTGTCATCTAGTAGTATAAAAAATAATAATAATAATAAAAAAAAAATAGGTATTTAATTTTGTAGAATGGACTTTGGATTATTTTGTCGGCGAAACGAACACCGACGGAAAATCGTTTCACATTGGAATATTTATTCATACTTTAATACCTACTGCCAATTTAAAATGTAAATAAAATCTTAGGACGTACACAAGCGAAACACTTCACTAATTGAAACGCATTAAGATTGTAATTTAGTCTCGTTTCTAAATCAGCATATTATAAGCTTTCTCGTATCAAAGCACCAAGTTAAAACTAGAGGCAAACACTCTTAAGTGAGTCCTCAACGGGAACCGAGATTTAAGTCATAGGCGGAGATTGGAGTTTACATTACCACTAGAAGTACAGTCACGAGAACAAATGTGTATACACTTCTCACATATCGTATTCTTTATTCTGCACGCAATAAGAGTCACGCACTGTCATAAGTGTTTATATCAGAATGCTCGTAACTGCACGCTCAGAAGCAAAAGGTGAAGATTTAAAGGAAATGCCCCAAAATATATGGAGACCCAGCCAGGTCTATGTACACTATCTAAAAAAAAGTCAAAGGTTACAGTGTTCAACTTTTTTTTTTTTATACAACTAGATGACAAACAAGCTGACGGCCCACCTGGTGGTATGCGGTTACCGCCGCCTATAGACACCTGCAATAACAAGGAAAGGCACTTGATATTGCAGGTGCGTTGTCATCCTTAGGCCTAAGATGAAATGCCGTCCATGCCCAGTAATTACACTATGACACTTTGGTGATCTCACTTTGAAAAACCTGATTTTTGAGATAGTGTAGGCTCCTACATAATCTTGGCCGAATATGAAACAGCACCTTCGGTATCACTCCAGTGACACACAGCATACCACAGCTAGACATAGCATAGCTAGTATATTTCTAATATTTAATAAGGTTTTAGTTTTTTAGGAAAAGTGATAAAAATATTAGCAAGTAAATTAGTCCATGGTTTTTTTCGTAAAATCCCTGATGATAGCCCAGCACCTTTATTTGCGGTTTCTAAATAAGTCAATTATAAATTACAAAATACATCCGTAAGAGAACCAAAATCACTGACCCAGCTCATAGTATTATCAAATTGACAGTGGGCAGGGCACATAGCACGCAGAACGGACGGTGGGCGTTAAAGTTCTAAAATGGCGACTACGTACGCACAATTTTAAGGATATTTATTTATTTATATTTACCCTCTGTTACAGTTCGCAACTTAGGCATGTCAATAATCTCTCAATTCACAATACTTAAATATTTCATACATAAAACTTATTCTAAAATAACATGCAAACATAAAGACAGTGGACAAATTTAACCATCAAAAGCACCAAAACAATAGTCAATAATCAGTTTATATGTCATTAAATTTACTCTCCATGTACTCTGATAGGTTGTAAAATGGATGTCTTTCTAAAAAATATTTTAATTTATTTTTGAATTCTGAAAACGGTAAATATGTTACTTTGATAGGTAGTTTATTGTACATGCAGATTTTTAAATTAATTCCTAGTTTATGTATTTTGTTCATTCTTACTCTTGATATTTGTATTCTTTCCTTATTCCTAGTATTGTAGTGATGCGTTTCTCCTTTTTTAGGTAACTCATTCCGTCGTGAATGTATTTCTAACAAGGATTTGAATATAAATAAAGATATTACGGTCATGATTCGGTTTTTAACAAAGTATGCTCGCGCCGATGTTAGTCTTTGAAGTCCATTAATAATTCTTATAGACCGTTTTTGGCAAATAAGAACACGCCCTACTTCAGCACAAATAAGGCTTTATGGATAACTTTCTCAGTTTTTAGCGAGTAAAGCTCACCTCTCTTGACTTAGGCTCAGTATTTAATTGCTATACTTAACAATGTTTGGATTGATGTCGTAACGGCGTAAATGCTCGGGCAACACGGTGCCCCTTTGAAATAACTCGAAGAATGGGGGAGGGAATGATTAAACTTTTAAAATTCGCAAACACTCACCTTTCACTTAGCTACTCCATGGAGAGTAAAATTAATATAATTCTCAGTATTTTCAGGAAGCCGATGTTGGGAGAGTGCAAATTTGAATAATACGAATGAATATTTGTTCTAACATGAGGAAAACCATCTGCTGAATGTATCAATCTTTAATCAGAGACAGAAATATAACAATTTTATTCTTGAGGACACGTAGTTAAATTGTTGAATTGAAGAGGAAGACCGCCGACCACGAATAAAATTACTGAGTTTGCAAGTGACCTTTACTCTTAGACAAGGATATTGTATACTGGTGCAAGTTGTAAACACTACGCTACCAAATAATAAATAATACCTACTAAGGCAATGCATTTTATTTTGAACTGGAGATTGACAAGATATGGACACATAAAAAAGAAGAATTGAATATTCGATGAGGTGTTTATTTTATTTAGGTTTCTTTATTCTAACTTAATTGATAAGAAACCGGTAATGATCTAATGAGGCAAGGATAGTCCATATGCGCAAGACATCTAGTGAAGTTTGGTTGGACACTGTCGGCCCAAAAGGTCCTTTTTCACGCCTCTCTTGAAGGACCCCATGTTATAGAAAGGAGGGAACATATGTGCTGGCAAAGAATTCCAAGTTCTGAAAGTACAAAGAAACGAAGCACTAAATTTCTTTGAGCGTGATGTTGAGGTGGAGACAATGAATTGATGAGCTCCTGATTGATAACACCACTCTTTTTGCGTCGGGGGTTAAACAGTTTTTTCCTCAAATTCTGCTATCGTTTGTCAACGTGACGTCGCAAAACGATACCGATGTGGATACCGATGCGTTTAGGCGGTCGCAGGACCTGAAAAGGTATCGATACAATATAATTATCTGGGCAGCAAGAGGCTCCGTCTTCTTGCCTTAGTTATTTTTAGGTTCTTTCCACTATAGGGAAGGCAAGGGGAACTAATGCCCATACAGCCAAGTCCTAAGTATGTGTATTTGATGTGTCTTTGATTCCGCAAATATAGCCGTGAAATGCTGGTGTAGCACATTTCAATGCAATTTGGGAGCGTTTCGCGAAATGTATGATGACAATCTCCATGGCGCTACTTTGTTGAGGTTTTTTCAAACTTTTCAAAATCTTTCCCATCAAATTCACTTTATACAATTATCTTCCTATTGCACATCAAAACAAACAAAATTGCTCCTTGCTTCACAAAATAACACAAATTTTATAAAACTTCTTGACTGACACCATCAAATCCTGCCAAAAACTCCTGGCTTTAGATATTTAGGTGATATGCGGATGCTCGAATCACTCTGTAGTTCTACTTTTCTTATAATATGCCTCTCTTTGTCATCGTCACCAGCCTATATACGTCCTACTGCAGGGCACAGGCCTTTTGCTTGTCAGGGAGAAATCTGACTAGAAACCTAACTCGACGCTGGCTAGTGAAGAGCGTGTGTGGGGTCTAATGACACTAGGAATACCCACTAAAACTCCCCGGTAACTCCATTGCCCTTTGCGGGGGTAGCCTAGGCTCTGCTGAAGCTCTTTCACCAGCCCAAACAGGGCACAGGGCTACCTACATGGGAGAAACACATGAGGAGTTTGGGCTATAATACCATCACGCTGGCCTTATACGGTGGGTTAATAAAGCATTTGCATTAACAACCGGAACCACACGGAACTAGCACGGAGAGCACGGAGGAGCACGAGATTTTAAATTTTGAATGACCCGACCCGGGACCGACCATGGCGAAAGTTGCTCTGTATTCTTAATCGAAACCAGAGCGCTCAAACCTCTTCTCCGCAAAGCTCCTCATACTAATTAATTATTGAACCATGGATTAACAAATGAAAGCGACAAGTGACCACGAAACTGCAAACGACCCAAACCTACACGAAATATGCTTCAAACTTTCAACTTGAAACTACGCGGAATGAATAACACAGAGCAGAACAAATCTAACACGAATTTATATGTATGAGTCAAAGGCCCGAATTAGTTGGCAGGTGGTCGAAAAGTTTCTGGAATTGGACTCAATACACACGGGGATAGAACCCTTTGAATAACGAAGGTGAAACTGATGGAAGCTCTTTTAGGCCTGGATACCCTATTATTTGGCTTCTCAATGATTTATACGGCATTAGTGTGATATCCTGGGAACATAATTCTCTGTACAGCCTCGACATATAACATGTAACCACTTCTCACCGTTCGTAATTCTTAATGTATATCGGAATAAGAGTCACGAACATAAGTGGGTACATATTTTTGCTAGTGACAGTTAGGAACAGAATTTTCTGTTCTTTGTGAGTAGTAGGTAACCGAAAAATATAGAATATGATGCTAAGAAAGTTATCATAACGCAAAAAAGACATACACTAGAAGAAATTCAAATGGTTCTTCCTATTCCTTGGCAGCTTCAAAATTTTAGGACAAGAATACTCAAAATCTACCAGCCACAGAATTATAAAATGCTGAGAATATTTAATTTATGAAATGTGTTTCACAATTTCAAATTGAATGAAATTTCTATCATAAAATATTAAATAAAAGGAGAACAAAACTTGCACTAGTCCTTTATTCCAAATATTAAAACGTTTATTCGTAAACCTAAATATATTAAATTCCTGCGTAATTTAGTTTAAAGTTTATTACTTATTTCATAACATTTGAGCAATTTCTTTTACCAAAGTCGCTGAAAGCTTTACGTGTTTCATCAAACAGCTCAAACAGTTTGTCACTCGAAATCCGCAATATTCCCAAAAACAATAACTTCAAACACTCCCGTCGTTTCTATCAAAAACATCATCTGAGACGCTGCGCCATTGGCACATCTCGCTCCACATTATCTATTCTAAACACATCTGCGAGTCCTCGAGGCGAAAACAAAAAGGATTCGGTGAGTTCACAGTGAATCAATGTTACTAAGTCACCCGAGAATTGCCGATATATTGGCTTGCTTGACATCGCTTTTAGACCTTTCTCCTAACTCGTGATACATCCATCAACATCAATATTGTTGAAGTTCTACTTTAGTTATTTTGAACGCATTATTCAATACAGCTGCTACGAAGACTTGATTCCGTGATGAAAGTAAAAGGTTTCTTGGTAGGGTTTTGTAGAATCAAACGGGCAAATTAAAGCAGCCTTGACAAAGCCATCTTTATTTTCAGTGGTTAAAACCTACCCGTTTTATTACAAGATAACTATACCTTGCGACAGTAGTCAATATTTGAGGAGAGCCGCTCCGCCCGCGGCTTCGGCACTCCGGGTTCGACTTCCGGCCAAGTTAATTAAAGTTTTGTTAAAACGGTTTATTGTTTTAACATCGCAACCCTAATTACGTTATTTGAAAAAGGAAATTGGAAGTTTTCTCGTCGCTTTATTTCAGATATTGAGGTGTATTTTTGTATAAGCTGAAATCATTGTAGGCATTAATAGCTTATTTGTGCTAAATATTACGTGTATAATTCTTTTGATTCCCTTTTGTAAGTTTCCCTATCTCCTTTTTTAAGTGATCTGAGATTTTGACCTACCCATTTGCATTCGCCTAGAATTCAAGGGATAAATATGCGTGATAACGTATAATTACTTGGCATGTCCTCATTATCGAAAAGTTGATGATGAGCTGGTTGCAAAGAGTATTTAGTACGTGCGCTGGTCCTGCGTGGAAAAGCTTGCAGTAATTACTGGGAACAATAAAAGGCATATCGTGTCTGCTATTCTAAAACCTCGATGATTGCAATTTTGGATTAACCGGGATCGACGATGGGGAAAGTTGCTTTATTTTCGTAATCAAACTATAGATATGCAGCTCCTCCCCTATTTCACTGGAAAAAAAATTACACTCGAAAGTTACTAGGCCAACTTTACACATAATGAAATCATTCAAGAGAATAGCGCCGGGAATGGCCGACATTATCATCCATTGGGGGCGTCTCGAAAATTCTATCTCGAATAACTTGGCACCGTAAACGAGTATCTTAAATCATTGGACCCTCAAATGAATAATTGGAAAAGAGCAGGGAAGGGTCTCTGTGGACTTCGGCCGGCTACTCACGAGGAAATGTTTGTCGCCCTGTCCTGTCAGATTTCAGAAACAATTGGTTTCAACTGTCATAAGACATTCAGAATTCTTACGCGTCTCGACAAATTACGGCGCTATATCGAAAAGTTATTTCGGCCAAAACGGAAAGAGATAGAAATATGACTGACTGAAAGCGAGGAAAAAAGAATAGCCATAACGCGTGTAACGTAAGCGAGAGACACAAATTATTTCACTAAAAATATGAGGATATTAATGATATCTACTTTTTAAAACTCAATTCAAAACCTAATTTCGTCATAACATTCTTATTTATAAGATTTTTTTTCGAAAATAAAATGTATCGAATGTTTCTTGTTCGAGAGACGTGTCTAAATAGAGAAATGAAGAAATGGATAAATGATTTTCAGGTACGTACGATCTTTTAGCGACCTATGACATTACATATTGTAAAAGTTCGATTTTACTCAATACAGAGCCTTACAAACATATATTCACTTTGCAACAATTGATGTGCTGCAATTAAATTGAGCAAGCAACTACGTGGAATTTTGGAATGGTTAAATTATCAGTCCACTTTTACAGTTACGTTGAATGGAGCCATACACTAGTACCCACGCGTCATGATCCGCGTCAACTAGCAACGTGCGGCGATGTCCAACGTCCACTTAATGTTGATTACGGAGCTTCAGTGTTACTTTAGTAAAGGACTAGCTATTTTCGTTTTGCTAACTAACTTCAAAATATATTTTTTAAGCAGTTTGATTTGTTACAAATACGTAACATGATAAATTTATGAATCCTCAAAGCCATACGTCGAAATCAAGCGTGCAGAAGCCCTTAAATTTGTAAAGTTAATTGAAACCCGAATTGGCAGCCGCTACCAGCTGTGGGCCGCTGACCCGGAACGGGCAGATCGCTTGACAACTTTGATTCAATTACTTGAACAATGATAAGTATATTATTATTTTATTATATGTGAAATATTATGAAGTCTTGGCGCGAGGAAAACCAAATAATCAAGATGTAGACTGATGCGTTCCCTATTGAGGCAGTTAAGTAACACTGTGTTTTTTCTATAGTACAGTACCAGTGGTATCAATTTTTGAAAATTCGCGACTCTATTTTCTTTAGTAAAGATGGTACAATGTCAAAGGTGGGATTTAGCTCGCGACTGTACTCCGTAGCAAGGGACAATTTTGTTGGCAGCCAGTGTTTCGATACTGAAGTTAAACGTAGTGTTATATAGTATCTTTGATTAAAGTAGTGTTGTCGGTGCTAAAACTTCATAAGCTTACGTATAAAGAGAGATTGATTACACAAGATCCGCCAATTTTAAATATTAATAACAACCCTAAAGCACGGTGAAATATTTCGTAATTCCATTGTTGGTTTAGTAGTTAGCAAAATTGAGCTTATTCCTTAAAATTTTATCAATTTTATCAAGATTTGCTCTTTAAATATAAAACTTATTATTAACAGCCGCTTATTGCTGTCATTATCACGCTTGCTCACGCATTCCCACGATAGCCTATTAAAATCTGTTTCTTGTGAATCCAACGCCAGAAATTTATCTACAGCCACCACACTCCAATGGTTCGATTTGAAATTATCGTCGTTAAGGAGTTACGCGCTTTCTACATGAACGGTCTTCAACTGCGATTTAAGATTTATAACTACAAAATTAATTTTCCATCCCCAAAACGTTGAACCCAATCTGATAAACAACTTTAAGCTCACGAGTGAGGGTTCAATATACGATGGAGGAATTTCGGGATTAACAGCACATAGTAAATTTGTTATTCCCCCCTCCTAAGGTAAGAACTTCCTGATTCTGTCGACGCTTGTAGGTTCGATTTTTTTTCAACCGTCACAGTCCTGCATAATACGACATCGTAAATATTGTGGATATGCCCGAAAAATTGTGCAAAGATTTCTGTTTGCGGTAGATTATTTTTGGATTGTACCTTTTCTAATAAAGGGATGACATTCCTCTACATGGGGTTTATTTGAATAAGTGGCCTCGGAATGTTGACTACGTTCAATGGTATTATAAAGAGTTTTTCTATTTATAACATGGCATGGAATGTCCTTATCATTAACTAACTGAATTGGGTTACATATTTCATATGTGTATTTGCTTTAAGGAAAATGTTTGCTAAAAGAAATCTTCTTTCATACAATATGTGATTTCATGCATGAATATGGTGTCCTCATAAATTGCGCTTCAGGCAGTTGAAAGTTATTCATGAATGATAACATCACTATTTCATTTTCTCATATCGATAACAAGTCAAGATTTTAGAAGCTACGGTATATAGGCGTAGATTTAGTACAGATCAGGGGGTAGGGTCACTCCGTCATTTAATATTTTTTAACCTCCGACGAAAAAAGAGGGGTGTTATAAGTTTGACGTGTCTCTCTGTGTATCTGTGTGTCTGTCTGCTGTTGCATCGTAACTCCTAAGCGAATGGAACGATTTAGAGTTTGATAAAGTGATAGGATGGTTCTTAGCTATAATTTATGAAGATCAGCTGAGGCGTTTGATGACTATCAGCTGACTTTCTACTTGACAAAAGGATTTTACTAACTTTCACAGATCTGATTGATTTATAGTTTCCGTACTGTTACTTCAGTGATATTTCAAAGCATGCAACCTTAAGCTCATCTTGTACCATCACATAGTCTGCGAGATGCTCAGTTCTTCAGAAACTTACAGCAGATATAGCGTTTTTAGGCTAGGCTAGGCAACACAGGTTCTAATACTTTAAACGCCATCGTTGTATGACGCCATGACGGTGGCGGAGAAAACGGGTGGTTTCTGGGATAAAAACGTTCGCCGGCTTTTCATTTACAATAGCGTTCGGTGCGGCGCTGGAGCATCATTGGTGAGCGAGTTTCAGATTTCTCAGTACATGCATTATAAGATTGACCCGACATTGCGATGTTCGCCAATTGAATCAGACGCCGATGTGTTCGGCCTGCTCGCGAACAGTTACTTCTACATGATGCAAGGTTCCGGGTGGATATATGGAAGGTAGGAGGCATTTGGGGCGCGACCCCTATCAGTACTCTGTATCAGAGAATCAGATAAAAGTCAGAAATGAATGTATGAATGAATCACTACAATAATACAGTTTCAATCTCAGGCATAAATCAGTCTGATTCGTATAGTGACGTAGGTATGAATCAGCTCCTATTTGGTACCTCACCTCATATTTGTGTACTATTAACCTAGTAGAGGTTAATAGTCATAGAAGATGTTGTCGCCAAACACACAGTGTGCGTGACAGTAAGTCAAATTGTAACCTGCTTTCGTAACACACATTTTCGTCTATATTGAGTGCTGACTTGATTTTGGCGATGGTATCACACAGTATACTAAAGTACCTATTTTTAGCAGAAATTCATCACATGTTTTTAATACTACTAGTTTTTTCACGGCTCTTTTGAAGGAACCCGTGTTATAGGAAGGAGGGAACACATGTGCTGGCAAAGAATTCCAAGTTCCAATCTGAAAAAATAGCTTCTATTAAGGACTATTTTATTATTAGAAAAATGATTTTTTGAGCTGTAAAAGTTAATTTAAGTTTTTTTTTTTTTTTTTTTTTTATACAACTAGATGACAAAGAAGCTGACGGCCCACCTGGTGGTAAGCGGTTACCGCCGCCTATAGACACCTGCAATAACAAGGAAAAGCACTTGATATTGCAGGTGCGTTGTCATCCTGAGGCCTAAGATGAAATGCCGTCCATGCCCAGTAATTACACTGGCTACCTTTCCCTTCAATCCGAAACACAGCGAACTGTTTCACGGCTGAAATAAGAAAGGCGGTGGTACCTACCCAGGCGACCCTACATATGGGTCTACCACCTAGTAAAGTAATTTTTTTTCCTTAGATTAGATCTTTAGATTAAATACTTTTCTAATAAAAACCTTTTGTTATGGTATATTTTCCATTACACACACCAACTTTTGCTCGTCTAGAATAGACGTAGTCTATCACGTTGTCTCATATCCTCGCGGAGTCGCCACAAAGAGGGCGTACACATGATACCCTTGGTTTGCTCGCTCTGTTTAGCATATCGCTTACAAAGGGTACCACTCGAGCTGAGACTCGTCGCTGCTTAATAAGTCTTGCTTCAGTGTTTCCTAAATAGAGCCGCTGATTATATAAAGTCCTATAATCTTTACTATTATTATATGCGAAAGTAACTTTGTTTGTCTGTCTGCCTATTATCTTTGCACTCTTAAACCGCTGAACCGACTTAGGGGAAGCCAAAGATCATTTGAGAGCCTTGGAAGTATGTAGGATATTTTTTGACTTCCACGACTTTTTGGGACCACGGCTGTGGTTTATATGTTTGGTAATTACTTGTGGGTGGTTTGAGCTCTTTGGATGAGATTACAAAAACAAAGTAACTTTCGGCATGGTTGACTTCGGATGAGTTTTGTTCAAAAGCTTCCCGCTTTTGAGCTTAATTTCACCTGAAGTTATAGTAAGGCCAGATTTGGAGCTGGGTATTTGAACTCCAAAATGCTTGACTTAGGTAAGATGGTGGTAGCTAGCCGGGCGGGCTTAGATAAACTCGTACCACCAACCAACCGCAGAAGATTTCTGTCCCGACGGTGAATTGAGCCGCCAACTTCTAGTTCTGGGGTATCTTCTCTTTCTCTAAATTCGCTAGAGAATGTAGGTAAACAAACCAACTGTCGTTGTCTCCCTTCCACTCGCTACCTTTCTTGGTCACTCATAAAAAATAACTGTGGTTTGTTAATATTTATTTTTTATTCACGTTGTCGGAAGATAAGGTACAGCCCTCCTCACAGGACCTTACGGGTCATACTGTCCTGCCGACAAGCGGCCGCAAGGCTTCCGGCAAATCCAGCACGGTTGGCAGAAAGCAGGATAGAGGTGCATCGCTGAGGGGTTGGGGCTGGGGGTGAGAGCCCCCCCCCCTCTCCTACCCAGGTGAAATCAACCACTAGACAATAAAGGCGGTCACAATTCTTAACCCCGAGTGTCTTTGTGTTACCCAAGCTGCGTTACTGCAACTATTGTCTTCCATCGTAGTGCAATGGGTCAGCGTGGTCATTTTATAGCTCAAACTCGTCATATATGTATTCCTTTCATCGATATACATATACTAGGCCTTTAATTATAATGAAAATAATTAGTTTTTGGCCGTTGTGTTAGAGCTTCAATTATTTGAAATAAATAGCAGTGATCGTTTTTTGAAACAGTCTCTGTTATATCAGTTTTCTTAATTATCTATTATTTGTATTTCGAAATCGAAAAACGCCGAGCAAGAGATTGTATTACTGCCTCTTTACGTTTCAATATCGTCTATTCGACCCTTAAAATAAAACGTAAGAAGCTTCGTCTAATTAAGCTACTCTTGTTATTGTTTTTATAATAAAATATATTGCTATCTGATTTTGAATATACGTAGTATCAAAGTTAACTATCGCATCATTGTAGGTCAGTTACACAACCGTTAATATTCTCATTAGCTACTAATAGGAACATTTAGAAATGTTCAAACTACATGTGTGACTCTACGTATCGACGATTCAATGAGTCAGATATTACTTCTCTATTATATCCACTTTGGGCTTCAGGCAGTGCTTATTCCATCGTAACAGGACCTATATTTGCTAGAATTTCAGGTGTTGACGACATTATATGCATTAGCGTTGCCGCCGCGCCGTCTGGCGGTCGATGTAACCCGACCGGGAAGCCTTAGGTAGACCGGTTGCTAACTGCACTCCGTGTGATTACTGAGCACGTTTGCGTATTAGCGATTGACCTTCTGTTTTTCTAGGAATAAATAGATATGATAGCATAAATAATCTAGTTAAAGCTAACTCAAAGAAAAACACGTCTTACTGGTACTTACCACTCGAACGTACGACTGGGGTTGAACATCCACACCTTACAGAAGAAGTGTTGTTTTTCTACGGTTGGATAGCCAGGCTCTTTGAGAAAGCATTTTTTAAATTATCATCACCATCCTATACGAGTATACGTCCCACTGCTGGGCACAGGCCTTTCTACATGGGAGAAACACATGAGATTTTTTTATATACATCACGCCAAATGACAACACCACCTGATGTGAAGCGGTGAGAACAGTCCATTTGCGAAGTCGGCTAGTGTAGCATGAATACATTTTTCTAGCCACGTCCAGCTTGCCGGCTTAAATGGACCTTTTTACGCATCTTTTGATGTTATAGGCAGGAAGCAAGCAACTCCTATAGGCTGGTGGGGACTCTGCTTCTATGCTCTCATATAAAGTGGACCTGGAAAATTCCGGGTAGCGCAACAAAAAACGAGATTGTCGTAATCATGTCGACCAAGACTCGGATATTAAATGATGTCCCACTGAACAACTCGTTTGACACGGGGAGCGATCACCGAAGGTTAACAGGCACAGGTGAACCTCCATGTAAAATCCGAAAGGTATCGACTGATGAAATCTACGCTCCGTCCTGAAGCTATCCAAATCCAAAACTCCGAATGCTTTCAACTCGAAATGCAAAATCGCTTGGATTGCCTGGCACACTGCAGAGATGTGGACACATACAATGACAGGTTCGTGAAAGCTGGTCTCACGGTAGGTTCTAAGTTCTTCAAACCCAGTCGTAACATAAGAGGAAAGATAATCTCTGAGCCAACTTTGAACCTAATGGAGGAAATGCGTCAAATGGTTCTGTAGTTTTCTGAAAATGCTCGCCAGCAGCTCAATAAATAGATCTCTAAGTCCTTGACTCGCGACATACGCCGATTAATTACAGAACTTATTAAAGAGGTGATCGAGCGGAATAAAGATGTTCGCCAAAAATATTTTTGGCGAACACCTTTATTCCGCTCGATCACAGATCAGATCAGATCGAGCAAAATTTTTGTGACGAAGCTGAAGATGGAGAACGGTAGACTCGCGTTACTTCATGACCTGAGCTTTCGGATGAGATTGAAATCTTCTCTCTCTCAAATCTCTCAAACAGCTCAAAAACAACAAGGCGCCGGGCGACGATTGATTTACAGCAGAGCTTCTGAAAGCAGGTGGATGTGCGGTCCTTGAAGCCCTTCAGAGGCTATTTGACTCCATCCTGCATGAGAGTCAACAGCCAGAAGCTTGGTACAGGGGTGTAGTGGCACTCTTCTTTAAAAAGGATGACAGGACCCATTTGAATAGCTTCAGACCCATCATGCACATGAGTTATGTTTACAGGCTATTTTCGAGGGTTACAACGTACCGTCTTGCACGCAGGTTTGCCGGATTCCGAAAAGAATAAGTACAACCTGCAATTATGCTTAGCATTTATGGACTATGTGAAAGCCTTCGATTCTGTTGAGTCCTGGGCCGTGCTTCAGTCACTCCAGAGATGCCAAATTGACTATCGGCACATCCAAGTGCTGCAGTCACTGTACGAAAATGCCACTATGTCAGTCTGCCTCCAGGAACACAACTCGAAACCAATATGACTTCAGCGAGGTGAGAGACAGGGCGATATTATTTCGCCGAAACTGTTCACAGCCTCGTAGAAGATGTGCTTAAGCTTTTTGGCTTGAGAGTACTTGGCATCAATATAAACGGCGAGTACATGGCTTACCTTCGTTGTGCTGATGATATCGTTGTCAAGGTTAGGACCCTGGAGGACTTGAGAATAATGCTCGACAACCCATGTCGTACCCACTCATGTGAAGGTTGGAATCTCTACCCTGGAAGTTATTGACGAATATATTTACCTGGGATAAATAGTCCAACTTCCAGTCCAATCTCCAGCAGCAGACGCCTATCTCTCGGCTGAAATGATGACGATGACCTAGAGCTCGCTGGCTCAGTGGTCAAGTCCCGCAGACAAGGAGCGTTCTAAAATTGCAATTGCTCTTCAATAATAATTATATGTTAAAAATGGTTTGTGACATAAGCCATTCTCAATTTTTTCAAATTCAAATATCAAATCTCATTCTCATTTCAGTGTGGCGATTATTTAAAAGCATTTTCTGTATTTCATTTTCACCACACCTACGACCTATCGCAGGTCTTGGGCAGTTTTTTTAATATGAGACAATACTATATTTTTCTCGTCTGCCCTGACTCTCAAAATGTTGAAACATTCTTTTTCAACACCTAAACGAGTATTTTGAAAGTAAAACAAAGAAACGAGTAGCTAAATTTCAACGTGTTCTCCGTGTATTCCTTGCCGGTCTGTCTGATATTTGTGTCTCCTTAAAACTTGGTTATTCAAAGACATATTAACCATCCGAATTTCTAGTGAGGGTCCTCAAACACATTAGCGCTGTACAACAGCCCGGCAGCGCTTCAAGCTCATTAAGCAACAACTTAAAGCCTTAGACGTGTCCTTTAAATATGCACACGACAGCTACAGGATGCTCCGGGCGAAAGACGAGACGTTTCAAAACTTGAAAACTAAATGTCTTCAAAGACAATTTTTAGTTTACTATTTTATTTAATTTAATTCGGAAGTCAAGGTACAGTTGATGGAAGAAATATACACACATTAAAAATACATAAACCAATAGTTTCACATATTTTTATATTGTAATTTCTTTACGGATAGAAGTCCGCAGTGCTTGTAAAATTGTCGTAGTGAAAATCTGTATGGCTAAGTACAGGCACAGATTAATAATAGGTACAGGTGACAGCACGTCAATTGTACGGTCGACCACAGAAGTAGCTGAACACTTTAGTACCATGTCAGAACGACTCTAGCGTCAATATAGTACGGTAGCAACTATAAAGTACGTGCACAAGATCGGTGTGACATGGTGCTAAAGTGTACAGCTACTTCTGTGGTCGACTGTACCAGTTGCACTACAAAAGCCGCGTCTATTACAAACGGAGTAAGGGCGATCTCAAGGTCAAACTGTTACGCTAACTGTTTAAAAGTTATCGTTGTGCTTCGTCACTATGAAGAAAATTTGGTTAAGTTAGCCACCCTAAGCCGGAATACAACAAGTAAGCTCACGGGAAGACTTCAGTCTTCAGTCTTTTTCATAATATTTAATTAATAAACGCAATCGCTATTTAATAAAGTACCTAATCGAAGCGTCGTGTTTAAAATAATAATATAACAGTTAAATCCGGTAAAGTGGGCTTATTTCAAATCTGTAGTGCTCGCGAAACTATTGGTCAATACTATTTTAATTCAGGTTTTGAGATGAAGATATTTATTAAGGCGATCTATCGAAACGTTGTTTCGGCCAAGACAGATAGGGATAAAGATATGACCGACTCAGCAGGAGGAAAAAAGAAAATACCTATAATCTTGATTTTTTTCAGATGTCTTTTTGTAAATAAAATGTATTGAGTAAAATCCTACAATCGTGTTTTGGTTCTACACGTGTCTAGATAAAGATATGAAGAAATGTAAATCTTATTTTCAAATCCGTAAGATCTTTTTTAAAATTTTTCAATGTATCGCCTTAACTTGAGAGACCGCCCTGTATACAAAGCCGCCTGCATGTAAAGGGCGAGTGTAAGTCCTATAGACAAGATTCCTATAGAATTTCCGCGGCGAAGCGATCGGGGGTCACTGCCATTAGCAAACTACTAATCTGATTTACTTTTTTTTTTAGTTTAGTTTACCATGAATCTGTCGCAGCCATCTGGTTGAATCCGCCGCTTAATTTAATGCCTAGCCTGTTGATTAAACGCCGGCATCCAATTGAATGCCCAGCCCGATAGTTAATTGAACTAGACTCGCATAACGTTTAACGCCTTGGCTTGAATGTATCGTCTCGTCTTGAACTAAAAAGTTTTGATTTGATTGGTAGTTTCAAGGTTTTTTTTTATGACCACTAATAACATACCATGTCATAAGAAGACCTTGAACCTACCAATCACACAAACAGTCACACAAAAGCTCTTCGATTTATACGACCCGCCTAAACGTCCAATTTAACCACAAGGCAGTAGACAACACATCAACTGTAACAGTTGCACTACGAAAGCCGCCTCTATTACGAACGCAGTAAGGGCGGTCTCAGGTCAAACTGTCACACTTGATGTGCCGTCGACTGTACAGTGGTTGTTGAGTTAGGGAAATGGTAATAAAACATTATTTTAAATTCATTTTTATATATTTTCTGTTGTTTTCCCGTACAACATACTTTTTAATGATTAATTACAGTTTTATAATTATCAAAATAATGGCAACACTATAACGTCAAAGTTCTATAGTTATACTACTCAAAATATACAGAAGAAAGCAAAAAACTTTATTGATCCTTATTCATACACTAAAAACGATCATTTTTCCGATCGTTTTAAAAGTATAGCCGCAGACTATAGAGATTAAGTCTTAATATGGCCTCCTATTTTGCCATATTTGGATTTTTATACTCGTAGATTCTTTAAAATATTCTTGTACGTGGTTTAACGGCCGAAAATATCACGCAAAATAATTTGTAGTAGTTTTATAAAAATTTTGTAATTTTTTGATGTACTGTACATGTTCAAAGCCGAAAATGAAACATCTCCTTTAGATACAAATTATTTTTAATTAACATCAAAGATATAACACTTTAAATGGAACATACAAAAATTTTCAATACTAAAGGTTTTCAGCGGTTCTCTTTTGACTTTGACCTTGAAATCTCCGCCACAATATAGCGTCTTGCATAACCCACACATATTTTGTATAAGAATGTGCCTTTTTAACATAATCTCGAGAAGCATCAGCTTCCTTTTATTGTGTTATTTATTTATTTATCCACCACTTTCGCGGGGAGGCTTTAGTTCCGCCCTGCTTCCTACATATTCCACTTTTTCAGGCTACATTTTCATGTAGATTTGACACGGATCAGTGCTCTAGGAGTATTTTAGCAACAAAAGTATTTGATTAGGTCTGGAAAGCGTCTTGTGTTTTTGTTTTCGCTAGTCACACGAGGAGCTCGGTGGCGTAGTGCTTTAAGCGCTTTGGTTTCGATTAAACGAAAGCGGAAAGCAAAGCAACTTTCGCCATGGTCGGTCCCGGGATGGGTCGATCAAATTTATAGTCTCGAGCTCCTCCGTGCTTCAGAAGGTACGTTAAGCCGTTGGTCCCGGTTGTTACTGCAACTGCTTTAACCCAGCAACCCGCATTGGGCCAGCGTGATGGTGTTTTGGCCCAAGCTCCTCATATGTTTCTCCTATGTAGGAAGGCCTATGCCCAGAAGTGGGACGTTTATAGGCTGATGATGACGATGATAAGGGAGAGTTACCCGTCAAGCATCAGATTCCAGACACAATTGATTTCTCAATTGGGTAGTTGACAACTTTTTTTTTATTTCATAAATAAGAAGTTTATAACTCATAAAGAAATATTGTAAAAGAAATAGTATGTCTAAGATCAATAGTTTTACAGATATAATGGTATGTTTGATGTGTTTCGGCGCATCGTCCAAAAACGCTCTATAGAAAATCTACGGAACAGGTGACGTCACATGTTCCCATATTACTAAGAAACGTATGGGAATACTGACAAAATTGATAATAACTATGTATTAAGTAGGTTTTTATTGATAGTTGTTATAATAAAAGTTGTTATAATAAAAGTTGTTGTCAGCAATCT
Organism: Nymphula nitidulata; assembly: GCA_947347705.1. Taxonomy (NCBI): domain Eukaryota; kingdom Metazoa; phylum Arthropoda; class Insecta; order Lepidoptera; family Crambidae; genus Nymphula; species Nymphula nitidulata. The sequence goes on along the minus strand of OX374634.1, from coordinate 18,712,055 downwards.
AATAGCATTAACATTTTTGATAAATTTTGAAAAAAAAATATCACTTTTTTTTAAATTTTCAAAACAGTACAACTTCAACAATATTCCATATCTTTTATGTTTGAATTATTTTTATGGGTAACAGTAGCGTATATTTTCCGAATTTGTGAAAAATAGCGCCAAGTTCAAACTTAGGCAACATCCCACATAGTCCTCCGGAGGGATAGCGCCGCTTGACAGATTAAATCGAAGCAAGGTAAGAGGCTACCGCAGCTTGCAGCACCAGCGGGGCGACTGCCTAAATATTTAGTATAAACTTAAGTATGACTTGTGACATCATATCATCATATTGAATTCAACTATGACATTCAGTGACGTGTAAATATCATACTTGATTTCAATATTCCCGAATTCAAGTTCGCTAGATTCGTGTCTATAGGCGGCGGTTACCGCTTACCATCAGGTGGGCCGTCAGCTTCTTTGTCATCTAGTTGTATAAAAAAAACGCATAGGAAGCAGGTTGTTTCATATACCATTCTGTCGAACAAAATACCGAATGAATTCCTCATTAACTCTTATTTTCATTATGGTACACATATACACACGCACCCACACACACACGCAAAAGAACACGCACACGCACGCAAACACACACACACACACACACACACACACACACGTACGCACACAGTTCGTTCTTAGTTATTGTATATTGAATATTTTTTCAGGAAACCTGTAATTGGTAATATTAGGTAGTACATGTAATAAACTTTATAAATTAAGTACATGTATAACCACCAAGCAACTCAGGTAATTCTTCTAGTTTTTTATACAATAATTCTTTTAATGAAATTGAATAGGTACAAATATTCTATTGTAAGCTGAGCTACAATTAATAATATCAGCAAGAAGATTGATTTACAGAGCTTTGTGCTAGCAACACCGGGTGTGACGTCACTGCCCAGTAATGGCCGACGCGTGTACAGGAAGGAAGCGAGCGACCATCTCGCGAAATGATCACAGAACGTTTTATTGCTGTGGGGTGGTTTGTTGATTTTGATATGGTATCATATTTTGAATGTTGTACAAGTATATATGTATTGGATTCCTAATTCAAAGACTGTGTCCCTTTTCCTCATTATGTACAGGAGAAAGAAAGCAAAAATAGTATCTGGGATTTTTTTTTCCACATCTCACCTAATGGTAAGCGAGAATAAGACTGAAGATGGGAGAGAGCAACGCCCAGATTCTTTGACCACAGAGGAACTGGCTACCTTACCTCCAACTGCCCAAACACAACAATGCTGCTAACATTATTATTATGGCGGCGGTAGACTTAGGCATGATGGTTGGTGGCTAATCAGGCAGAGTTAGACAATCCCTACCACTAACCAAACCGAGCAATCCTGTCATAAGATTGGCAGTCTTAAGATCAATATAAAAATATTGAAATTTACTTTTTTTTAACATAGTAGGTACATTTGGGTACAATGTTATCAAAAAACAGTTTTTTGACAAAATACCAATTATTAGTCGATTGATGAGGCAGCCCCAAAGATAGTATGAGCCTTGAGCCCCACATACTCTCATTTAAGGCCTTCAGTAAGCGACCACTTTTAGGTCCGTATGTCAAGGCAACCACACTATTCAAAGATAAAAACTATTATAATAATATCTCTTAAGGCGATACCTCGGAACTAGCGACACCACTTGATTTACATTAATTGTGGTGACTAAAGAACATAATAAACAAAAACGCTTTAGTGAATGAATAAAGAATGGTATTTGTAATTTTTTGAGATGTGATAAAAGATAAAGATAAAAGATATTTATTTGCATGAAACATGTATCGGTTTACATGGATGGTACATGAATAAAATATGGTTCAACATGTCCTGCCTAATTAGGCGTACAAATTGTGATATTAGCACTAAAATATTCTTTAAATAAAATTGTTGAAAAATTTTGAAATAGAATTGAAATAGCCATAATATGTCAAAATAATAAAAAATTTAGTTGTATAAATTAAGCATGCTTAAAACAGTCAATAGAAAAAATCAAAATGATAAATTATTATAGTATTATACAATATATAATCATAAGGCAATGTCAACAGTATAACAAACAGGTAAAACAATAATTAAAAACAAATATTACAATAATTAAAATTTGTCATTAAAAAAGTCGTTAATATTATAATAACATTTGTCAATAAGGAGCTCTTTGACTTTTTTCTTAAAAGTATTAAAATTCAGATCTTTGAATGTCACAGGAATTTTATTATATAATTTTGGTCCAATACAATAAATACTTTTCCTCATAAGTACTGTTTTAGCCGTTTGTGTCCGTAGCTTATATATGTCACGTCTATTTCTAATAACGTAATCCGAAAGTAAGGGAAACAAATGAGGGTTCTTTTTTACAAACATGAGCACCTCAAAAATGTAAAGAGACGGAAGTGAAAGTAGTCTATGTTTTATAAAATAAGGTCTGCAACTATCAGTTGTTTGTAAACCAAACATGGCTCTAATACAACGTTTTTGCATTTTAAATGCTATATCTTTGTCTGTGGAGTTGCCCCAGAATACAATGTGCTCGGTATAACATATTCCTCTACATGTAACCTATTTTTTCATTATTGCCGAAAGTGGCCACTTTTAACAATAATAAAAAATTTGGTTACTTATAGCTAGACACTTTATACAAGATACATATTTAAAAATTACAAATACCGTTCTTTAGAAATTTCACCATAATTAATAACAATCGATTGGTGTCGCTAGTGTGCACGAGGTAGCCCCTTAAAGAGGTAAATTAAAATGTGATAGCAAGAAACCAAAGTAAGCGCTAAACATGTCAGTAGGATCTATTTTTTTATTTTCAGCCACAAGCATAATCTTAAGAATCTTTTTGTCTCAAATATATTACCTAATAGAAATCCCTGAACGACCACATCATATTTTTTAGCGAAAATCATCGACCTATTCTGTAGCAAGAGAACTCGATTACGCGCCAATACCCCGCGGCTGTTATGTTTTATTAAATTCCATTTGAATGAATTGAATGACAGCCGTCACTTAATATTCAAATTGAAAGGAATTCCCTTTTACATCGTTATTATATTTACACGGACTTTTCGAGCTAACTGGAAATCGTGTTTTGTGAAGTTTCCTGAAATAGTCCGATGGTCAATTTTGATTTGCAATGTATAATTATAAAATACTCGTCGTCAGCTTGAAATTTTGCTGGCGTTCTGGTTTAGCTTTGGCTTGGATTTGGATTAGATGAGGGTAAAATACAACTTTTACTGGATTGGTCAATCAATGCATGACCGGCAGCTAGAACAGTGTGTTTAACATTCATTAGCTTTCTTAGCATAAGGACTCTTAGGACTTCTTAGGACTCTTCTTACGCTTCTCATCAGGTGGTGTTTAGTCAGTTGCTGTGCTTTGTATAATAAAATTCTCGAGCTTCTCTGTGCTTTAAAAGAAATTGATACTGTCTGCATAAATTGTATTCACCCATAAACTTGAATTGGATCAACATGATGGTATTATGGCTCAAACTTCTCATGTGTATTTAAACTGATGATGGATATATGTCTAAACAATTGATGAATCTTATAGTACCTAGTACGTAGCGGCTTGCCCTTTCAAATCATAGCTAAGGGGTTTAGCTTAGAATTAGAGTTTAGTTTAGGGTTTGTTGGCCCTTCCTTTTCCTTTGAACCTGATCCTTGTTTATGGTAAGGATGCATGTTAAAATATTTTTTTTGTATTTGAGATTGAAGTAATCACTTAATTAGAATGTGATCATCATGCGAATCGATTGTCTTGATCGTATCTATAAACATGATCTCTCGATAATAGATTGAAATATAGTAATAATATTGATTGCGTTGTTGGTATCATCGATAATATCTATGCTACCTTTTCCTTCAACCCAAGCGCTGCGAACTTTCTAGATATGAAAGGGTTGGGTTCGATAATGGGCGAGTAAAATTGTCGTAGGCAGTGCCGGATTAAGACTATTTGATCCCCTAAACAATCCACGCCTGTGGGAGTTGGGCCAGGTGGGCTGTATTCATAAGTAAACTAACTTTTTTAGACCGATACCAAGTATAGGACTTTTAAAAAATATCTTCTAAAATACATCATTCGTACCTAAAAATATGTATAAAGGACGAAAAAGATACGTGAAGTAGATAAGTGCATACAATGAAAACCAAAGCATTTTTATTTCTTTTGGGTTTGGTGCTGTTTCTAGTGCCCTCCATGACGTGATGCCCTAAGCAATTGTAATTGGGATTGAAAAATACTCAAAGCTACGCTAAGATTACAAAATGGCGCTCTAGTAAAAAAAGGACATAGTTATGTCCGTTTTTATTAGAGCGCCATTTTGTTTATCAAGTAATCAACTGTATGAAGGAAATCAATTAGCTATTCTAATCATTGTTCCTACCTACTTACGTGTGACATGTTACACTTCGCTTAATTTGCGTTCTTGGAATTATTGGTGCATTTTTGTGCCTATGGTTACGCCATTCATACATTCATTTCAAAGTGTATACCTTCTAGTAATGGGGAACTATAGCGAGGCATATCTTACGATTTAAATCTTCATGTCTAAATCACGTACTAGGGCTTGTTTGCTTAAGTTCACGCCATAAGTGTGATACATAATATTTTCCACGCAAATTTTCTCGGTAAAGGAATATAGAGATATGTAGCAGATTTTCTAAACGCCATCTCCATTTCAAAAACATGAAATATTTACCAAAACTCTCGTTGAAAGGTTAAAAGATATATAGGTCTTATTTGCTGTTAGCTAAAGTTGGCACATTCTGCCGAAATAAACTGAAATAAACCTTTCATAATATCACGGGCAGAAAACCCGCCACAAATCATGAGAGCGGAATTCCTAACCAACCGCGTCCGGGACTTTCCGTGTATCTGTGCCAGTACATAGTCCTCTTGAAATTTGTCTGTGCGTTTATTTTTCTGACTTTCATATGTCCTTTCAAGTGTAGATCAAGCTTCACTTTGGATTTTGCAACTATCTTACGTAGGATCCAAAATTCAACTGAAAACGCAAATCTTTACCTACCTTGATAGTACAGTCTGAATAGCTTATATTCCAATTGAATAAGGTCGGACTATTTATTTAAAGGTAAACAAATAAAGAAGCTAGGTGGTAGTCCCATATGTAGGCACGGCTGGGTAGGTACCACTGCCTTTCTTTTTTCAGCTGTGAAACAGTTCGCAGGATGCAGCAGGGGTTTCGGATTGAAGGGAAAGGTAACCAGTGTAATTACTGGGTTTGGACGGCATTTCATCTTAGACCTCGGGATGACAACCAGGTGCGTTGTCAAGTGATTTTTCCTTGTTATTGCAGGTGTCTGTAGGCGGCGGAAGCCGCTTACCACCAGGTGAACCGTCAGCTTGTTTGTCATCCATCTAGTTGTATATAAAAACACTGATTGAGTGCCAGAACTGTCTAAATGTTTGCGATAAATATTTATTTAAGTACCTAATTACTTATTTATTTGTCAAAAAGTTATTTGATTCCCCGCAGGACGAAATTTGAAAGCTCGTCTAAAATCGCGTTACAACAAAACAAATATTTGCGGGCGGAGCCACGACACCGCGCTAGTGCAATGCAAACACATTTTCACCTCGACTCGGACACTGAGTGCTGTTGAGTTGTACAGCTTCTTTTTGTGCGTTCCAGATTCGATTCCCGGCTTTGTAAGGATTCTGATATAAAAAGCGAGGTAGATGATTGCGTTGGAGATTGAATTTCATTGAAGTTTAAGTAGTATAAACGACTCTAGTGATAGTAAAATACGTAAGGCTACAAATTAAAGTATTATAACAGAAGAAATAATAATTATTACTCCGAAGCTTACGCAAGAGACAGAGTAAAAAGCAGAGGAAACTGTAGTATTAAAAAAATGGTGCTTTATAAAGTTAAAAATTATTAATGTTTTTTAGTCAATTTTTTTTATTGTAATCAATAAAGTTGTTGAGTAACATTTAATAATTATTCTTGGTTTATTCTTGTTTAAAAATATTAATATTGGGTTTTTGGAAAATAATGTTCTTGGACATATGAGCGTGAAACAGAGTACTAGATTAATATATTATTTATAAAAAAATACGTAAAGTTGAATTAATTGATGTTAGCCAAAACATGAGCTCGGTGGCGTAGTGGTTTGAGCGCTCTGGTTTCGATTACGAAAACAAAGCAACTTTCACCATGGTTGGTCCTGGGATGGGTCAATCAAATTTATAATCTCGAGCTCCTGCGTGCTTCGGAAGGCACGTTAAGCCGTTGGTCCCGGTTGTTACTGCAACCGCTTTAACCCACCAACCCGCATTGGGCCAGCGTGGTGGTGTAATGGCCCAAACTCCGCATGTGTCTCCCCATGTAGGAAGGTCTGTGCCCAGCAGTGGGACGTATATAGGCTGATGATGATGAGCCGAAACATACCCGATAACTTTTTACTTAGAAATTACAGTTTTCCTGTCTTTTTCCTATACTTACAACTTTTTATACAAGAATGACTGAATGAACTTTGACGTCAAAGTCTATATCGGATCTCCTTACGTCTTAAAGTTAGAACAGTTTTGTTTTTACCTCATAGTTAAATAAAAATAAAAAATAAAAATTTACTGTTTCAACATTCACTAATATGGATTGAATGAGTGCGTAGATATGCCTACGTAAGGCCATTAGATTTTAAATCGTTGAACAATCATAAATGAAACAATGAAATAAAACGAAATATTGAAACGAACAATCAACATTTTGTAGTATTTTATATTTTTACTGGCAACCACTTTACACGGTTTGACTCGCGTTTAAATTTAAATTGCTTTATTATTTTCTATTAAATCTGGTATAGAGGTTTTAATTCAAACCAACATAAGTCATTCAACTGACGTAACGGTTTGAAAAAAAAATATGAAAAAAATGCATCTTCTCCAGATTGGCAATTTCGGACTCCAGCGTTTCTTTTTTAACCCCCGACGAAAAAAGAGGGGTGTTATAAGTTTGACGTGTCTGTGTGTCTGTCTGCGGCATCGTAGCGCCTAAACGAATGAACCGATTTTGATTCCGTTTTTTTTGTTTGAAAGCTGATGTGACTACGATGGTTCTTAGCTATAATTTATGAAGATCAGTTCAGGCGTTTGATGACTATCAGCTCTTTTTCTACATGATATTAAGATTTGACTAACCTTTTACAGATCCGATTGATTTCAAATTTCGTGTACTGTCACTTCGATAACATTGCCATGATATACTAATTTTGAGCTGATCCTATACCATCAAAAAGTCTGCGAAATGTTTAATTCTTCAGTAACTCACAGCAGATATAGCGTGTTTGGGCTCTTATGAATAGTCTTAATGAGATGGTGTTAGATAGATGATTAATGACGCCGGGGGTTACTTAAAATTTTTAATTTTGCAATTATTAACCTCTGTGATCTATATCTCACTGTCTATCAAAAAATAGATTACTCAGCATCTCTCTCCATCCAACACTTCACCATCTAGTCGTTCCATCTTAAGTTCTTACATTTCACAGCGTATCACTACTTATCGTATCGAAACGTGACATGACTGTCAATGGAGGGTCCAACAGAAGTGTGATGCATGTATTGGGTAAATCTGATCCGGGCAACTATCGCTTTTTAACGACGACTTTGGACGTGAAAGGAATGCGCGAAGGCAAAAGACGTAGCTGAGTTTTGGGAGTCTCAGAATGAGTTCTCTGGTTTTCCTTCGTGGTTCAGTCATCCAATTCGCTTTCTAAGCAAGCTATAGAAGAAGTGAGTTCGTACAAGGAGTCGTACAATAATCTTGGAGTCGGCGCGTCACTTTCTGTTGTTACTGGAAACAATTTAGCACCAACTCTGCTTGAATCTTAATAATGTTTATATTTATAGTGTTTTGAAGTCAGTATTCATGTTTTTAAAAAGTTATTAGCAATATTCAGTCGATAAATTTTCAAGGTTAAAACAAAATAGGTAATTGTCAAGACCCATCTAGCATGTTTGACCCACAGTCTCTGGTTAAAATACATAAAGATAATTTTAATAATTGTTTGCCTTGCCATTTAACTTGACTCTAGAACATTCAGGGGTTACGTTCTCTGTCTCCGAAAATTTCCATATTTCTAGGCGGTATTTAATAATTTAGAAGAAACATGGTAGTGTCATGGATGCGGGCAGCGCACGAATGATCGGTTTGGAGATCCTTGAGGGGCGATGCCTATCATGAATATGGCAGTAGGTATACATAAGGATGCAATATTGAGATATAAGATAACATACCTAAAAGAATATCTTTTTTATATAAAAAGTACGGCAAAGGACTCAACACCACCTGATGTACAGGTAGACAGTGCTCTCTAGCCGCCTCCGCCTTGCTGGCCCAAAAACTGCTTTTCACGCCTCCTTTGAAAGAACCCATTTTATAGGAGAGAGGGAACACAAGGGAATCTTTTATGAAGTCGACTTAAAAGACACACATGGGAAAGTTAGGTTACCAATTGCCACTCATCGTTATTTGGCGCTTTGTACCTTAACAACCTTTGGCATCTCCACAACAATATAATTTATATTGTGTCTCGTTTATGGTACATTTGACATTTCGCTCCCCCGCCACGCAGTTTTTCATCAGTCCGCATCGGAGTCGTCACGTCACCGCTTGACGTAGGTAAATCGCGTTGCATATCAGCGCCGACTTTACGTGAGTAGATTACGATAAGATCCATGAGGATAATGGAGTTGAAACTTCTAAATATAGCTAAAGATTGACAACGGTTTGGGGAAATGCCGTTGAAAAGGAAATAAAATGGAGAAACGCTGAGGCTTGAAAGGCTTGCAGTTAGTTTTTTTTAGCAAAACTAGGCCAACCAACTACATTACAAACAAGTTGACAGCCCACCTGTTGGTAAGGGGTTACCGCTGCCTATAGACACCTGCAATAACAAGGAAAAATCACTTGATATTGCAGGTGCGTTGTCATCCTGAGGCCTAAGATGAAATGCCGTCCATGCCCAGTAATTACAATGGCTACCTTTTCCTTTAATCCGAAACACAGCGAACTGTTTCACGGCTGAAACAAGAAAGGCGGTGGTCAGGCGACCTTACAGGCGGGCCTACCACCTAGTACGTCGGTAACGACAAAACCTAACCTATGTTATGTCTCCGGATGTTTTTTTTTTTTATCATCTTCATGCCAAATATCGTCTAAATCGGCTCAGCGGCTTAAAATTTATTGTGCCCAATCTTAAAATAAAATTCAGAAAATAGTTTCTTTTGAAGACCCGCCGCCGAACTGGTGAGGGACAAAAGAAGATGATCTGAATTTGTATGGAATACCAGCCGTAGGTACTCGGTTACCCTCCAAGACAAAGCTATATGAAAAGAAAGAGTATAATTACTGGGCATGGACGGCATTTCATCTTAGGCCCCAGGATGACAACGCACCTGCAATATCAAGTGATTTGTCCTTGTTATTGCAGGTGTCTATAGGCGGCGGTAACCGCTTACCATCAGGTGGCCCGTCAGCTTGTTTGTCATCTAGATGTATAAAAAATAAATAAAAAAAAATGATTTTTTCTCCCTGCATTTAAAAAAAATAGCTTTTCATTATGGCCGAAAAATTGTTATCCACATATGTAAAATACGATTTAAAAAACGTGAAAACAAAAGTCAAAGTCGTGGATTGTTCTGTAAAATATTTACTTATAACTAGGCATGGGTTTGATGTGGTTCAGTCCCTGACTATTTTGCAATGATTTCTTTACCATAAATGCTAAAGAACACAACAAGTTGGTTTATGCCTTTGTTTCGGACCAATAATATGGTTGTTATTTTATTGTTACCGTAAGTCATGAGATAAACTTGTTATAAAGGTAAAATTTCTCTCATACACTTTTGAAAATTACTCAAAAATGCGGGGGTTGTAAAATAAAAAAAAAGGTATAATCAAGATCCTCTGGGCATAAGCTTTCGTCTTATATACAGGATCGTATTGTCAATATAATAATAATAATAATAATAGTCATACACTCACACCTATTATCTAGCCCAAAGTAAGCATCATTAAGAGCTTGTGTTATGGAGACTAGTTAACGGATAAATATTGATAATAATATGTATATAAATATTAGAAATATACTTAATAAACATTTAAACATCCATGACTCGTAAACAAATGCTCGTACTGATCATACTAACATTTGCTCCTACCGGAATTTGAACCCGGGACCTCTTGACCGAGTAACCTGCATGGCAAGGGGTACAGACCGCTCGACCAGCCGGTCGTCAATAAATTAAAGCATTTAATATGACAATAAATTAAAACATGGACTATTTAGTTCATGGAAATGGTTTGCCATTTTAAAAAACATCTTATTCATTTGATATAAGAAAGATTATTGCTCAGAAAACAGCAAACCGATAGCTGTGTTCCATTTTTTAAGTCGCTTAAGGTATTGACATTACCTAGCTTATACATCTACGAAGCAAATATGTTTGTAAAAAATAACATTGACATGTATAAAAAATGGTTTTCCAACAGGCTTAACAACAGAATTTGTATGCCACACTGCAGAATGACACTTTTAAATAAATGTATATTTGGTATGGCACCGAAATTATATAATAAATTGCCACAGAAACTCAAAGATAATAGAAATTTTAAGCGAAACCTTTGTAAAATTTTGACAGAAAAAACATATTACTCAGTAAAAGAATATCTCGAGGATAAAAATATTTGATTAACATTAGATAGTAAATTATGTTTTATTGACCTTAGGAAATAACCATTTACATGAATACTAATATTATTGTAGTAATGAATTTTATTTAAATTTTATTATTAATTTTATTCTAATTATTGTTGTTTGAAATGTCTGGAGAATAGACTATATACGAGTATGTTGACTTATCCTTAATCATTTAATGAATTGACAGTGTTGTTGTATGTTATTATTATTATTTGTTCTTACCACAATTATGTACCAATGTAATGTTTGCATGCCTGTTGGTTGAATATGGTCCGGACTATTAATTAATTATTCTATCTTGTATATGTATCTACCCATATTCGCAAATAAATGAATTTGAATTTGATAATTTCATGACATTTATACGAAATAATGCAGCCAATGTTACATTATTTCATACAAATGTCATGAAATTATCAAATGAATAATAAATAATAATTATGAATAATGTTACATAATAATATTCATACACTTACACCTATCATCTAGCCCAAAGTAAGCATTATTAAGAGCTTGTGTTATGGATACTAGATAACGGATAAAATATTGATAATAATATGTATATAAATATTAGAAATATACTAAATAATGCATAATTAATAATGTTTCAAGTTATGGTCGTATTGACGGCACAATCCAGTATAATTTATCGTAGGGGGCTTCCAAGTACCAATATTGAACATCTCCTTTAAATAAAAACCTTCTTGATTTTGAAATAAATTATCCAACTACGCGATTGTTACACCTCGTGTTGCAAGTCTCTAAAGACGGTAACCGTTTACCATCAGGTGTGCCTTATGCTTGATTGCTGCCTCAGTAGTTTAAAACCAGTCATTAATGACTGACACAAAAGATATTAATATCATAGTATATTACTAACACAACATCATCTCACTAATAATACGGTTCTAAATAATTTCAATCAAACTGAATGAAGTTGGGTACGATGCTATCAAGAGCCCAACGACGGAGAGAATTGACATCTCACCCAATCGATAGACCGGTCAAAAAGCGTTACCCTGACGCCAGCTCTTCCTGACAATTACCGGTAATGAGAGGACCCGGGACGTGACGGACGGACGTTACTCGTTTCGGGTATATCGATATGTATCGATGTAAAACTTATACCTAACGAGAAGCGGATAATTTTAGATGTAAGTAACAACGTTTGCTTTCTGTACAAAGCACGGCAAATAATAATAATAATATTCATACACTCACACCTGTTATCTAGCCCAAAGTAAGAGCTTGTGTTATGGATCCTAGATAACGGAGAAATAATGATAATAATATGTATATAAACATTAGAAATATACTAAATAAACATATAATAAACATCCATGACTCGTAAACAAATGCTCGTACTCATCATTGAAACATTTGCTCCTACCGAGATTCGCACCCGGGACCTCTTGATCGAGTAGCTAGTATAGCAAGGGGTGCAGACCACTCGGCCAGCCGGTCGTCAAATGAAGATATAATAATAATAATAATATTCATACACTCACACCTATTATCTAGCCCAAAATAAGCATCTTTAAGAACTTGCGTTATGGATACTAGATAACGTATAAATAATGATAATAATATGTATATAAATATTAGAAATACACTAAATAAACATATAAGTAAACATCCATGACTCGTGAACAAATGCTCGTACTCATCATACAAACATTTGCTCCTACCGGGATTCGAACCCGGGACCTCCCGACCAAGTAGCCTGTATAGCAAGGGGCACAGATCACTCGGCCAGTCGGTCGTCAAGATATGTGTTTAAACTGCATCATTTAAACACATATCTACACATTGTGTATTACTGACCCTTTTGAATCTTGTGAACATTAATGAATAAACAAAAATATATGAATATTAATATAATAAAAAATATATCTACTAGAAAATAATAAAAATGTTAAGACATTTTTTGACACATTGCCACCATCTTATTCGTCGGTGACATCGGTAGTCCCTACTAATCTTAATCGATTAAAACAACCATCATTACCTCAACAAGTCGACACGCGTGCGGCTCACGCGCATTAGATTACACCAGAAGTGATTCATTTGTGCTACGTGAGGTGGTTTCTTATGCCCGTGGGGTACTTTATGCCCCGGGGTCGAGTGCCCCTTGATAGGCGTTAAGATAGCCGTTATGTAAGCGTGACCTCAAGAGGTGAATTTCTTTTCGGGAATACTCGGAACGCGCCTTGTCTCTCGGGAGTTAAGGGCAAGAAAGTTTGACTCTGCGGTGTGCTGCATTATTAAATTTATTTAGTACTAGTACCAACTAGTCCGTAAAGAGAAAACTGTTAGGTTTTATAATCTAGGGACGGACCTTAAAATACCCTAGAAAAGTTTTATCCCAATCTGATTAATGGTTTCGAAACGTATAGGACAAATTTATTTATTTATTGGTTTACATGAATCCACATCACATTGTTATACTTATTAATATTTTACACAAGGTATATAAAATTTAAATTTTGCTTAACGGCCAATAACGGATTTACATTATATGAAGTAAAACAGACTATTAATACACAGTGAATTTAGAACATATATAGTTTTGTTTAAACAGCGAAGACAGAGTGAGTTACTACTAAATGTACAACAATTGTTCTTTATTATAAAGATGAGTAGTTCGTCCTTATCCTATGTTCTTTCCAGGGTCTCAAACTACATAATCTCCAAATCACGTTTCATCTTATTCGGTTCAGAATAGATTTACTTCTGCATATTTATTATTAGTATGAATGAACATGTGCCCCAGGGCTGCCCCTATGAATATGAAAGGTTTTTGCAAAAAAAGTTGATGTTACTATTTCACTCATTGTCGCAACCTCTGTGGTAGTTGGTGAGTTTTAAAAGAATAGGTTTTATGTACTAGCTTTTACCCGCGGGCGCGTTAGTCGAATTGCTAAGGCCCGTATTATAGCCCGTATCTAGTTTTAAAACAAATTTTAATACAAGGATTTACATTTAGAACTTTACTTGAAACGTTATACGTTGATCAACTGTCAGCTGAGTAATTGCCTATTTTAGAACGATACCTACTTACGTCAAAATATGCGCTCAAATAAAGATTTGATCTTTGTTTAGCTAAGTATGGTCGACACCATTCTTGAGAACGGATCACGTACTATACTCCCAAATAAAGTTGTAATGCTAGTTCAATATGTTTGACATAACGCTATATTGTTTTTAATCTGACGGGTTATATTCGCCCATGTTTTGACAGTTTCGCTTTTCTTTACTTGTCATTGTTGCTTTGACAATTATTGATTCTAGTTTCAGCTGATTGAATCTTAAATGCAATTAGTAGTGATCTACACTTAAACCTAGTTTTGAGTGATTCGAGTTCCAACGATGCTTGAGCCGCGTTCTGTAATACGGGCCTAAAAGAAAAAGTTGTTTAGGTACTCGTGTGGTACCGCTACCGTAGCTAAGGACCAACTTTGAAAATCGAAAACAATCGAACGGATTTCGATGGTTTTTGTCGTTCATTGATTTAAATAAACACGTCAAAGCTTTAATTTAAAAGGAAGCGCTATAAATGGTCAATACTTTTTGTCAAACAACCAACTTAAGACTATGTACTCTTAGGATTTAAGCGTTACAGTCGAGTGCCATTTGATGAACTTGTAGGGAATGACTACTTGCCTAACCATGATAAATGCTTTGAGGCAGTAGCTGAAAAACAAATGGTCAAATTGCTCACTGAGTAAATTAAGTACGTCACTGAGCTATGGCCTAGTTTGTATTACTGCTCACACTCGTGTAGTATGGTTATTTACTTCAGTTAAAATATAATGTTGAAATATCTGTATACAATAATCTTAACTTATGCTTAAAAGTATTAAGCATAAGTTAAGATTATTGTATATTGTCAAATTTATGTAAGCGACAGTAATTTGCTAATAAGTAAACTTATTATCTATCTATCTATCATAAATGCGAAAGTGACACTGCCTGTCTATCTTTAGGTTTTCAATCCTAAACTGCCTAGCCGATTTAGATCATAGAGATATACTATATCCTGAAAAAAGAACATAGATTAAGTACCCATCGCTGCGATAACCGAGTTTCTCACAGGCAGAGCCGCGCAAAAAACCACAAACCGCGCACAAATTTTTAAACCTCATTAAAAACCTACATACACTCAACTCTAACGTGGCAAGTAAATATTACATTCAGTCATCATCATCATCATCATATCAGCCTATGATGTCCCCTGCTGAACAAAGGCCTCCCCCATCGATCTCCAAATGGAACGGTTCTGCGCAGCCTGCATCCAACGGCTCCCCGCGACCCTGACCAGGTCGTCTATCCATCTAGTGGGAGGCCGTCCTACTTTGCGCTTTCCGGTACGCCCCACCGGCCGTCCGTTTTGCGTGCTATGTGCCCTGCCCACTGCCACTTCAATTTGCTAATCCTATGTCAGTGACTTTGGTTAAATTCAGCACTTTAATCAAAATGGTTTAAGACGTTGCTTCACTTTCATTGATTCTGGGAACATTGTAGCTCCAACTCCAAAAATTACCTTTTAATTAGATAAGTACGTTTCCAGACGTTGCTAGGCTGTGTCCAGAAACAATACAAGAGGATTTTCAGTGTTTTGAACTCGGCTTTTAGTTGGTTTAACTTTTTAGGCAATTACCGCACCTGCTGCTTTTTTAAACGAGCTCTTAATTAATTTAAACCCTAAAAACCCGACTGACTGTAAAAGACAACTAAAATTGAAATAAGAAGAAACGAGAAGTGTAATTAAAATTCGCCATATTGTATATTTTTACAAACTATCATAAGAAGTAACATAGTTACCGCACTTTCTGAAAAGGGAATATTTATTTATTTATCTTTTTAGGACAGCTTACCGCGTTAGTATCGAAACACACAAGCAAATAACAACAATAAGCCATTAACTAGCTACCACATATAATAATATAATTCGAATACCAGAAGAATGAAAAACTACTGCTTCTCAAGTAATGCTCTTTGTATGCTATACAGACTATCTCGAAATGTATCATCATTGATTTTGTCAGCATATGTTGTTCATATTCACTTTTACTCTGGGACCAACCCTAAAATCAGGAAAACAATGACCTGTTCTATATTCGTATTGATTTATTTTCCTGATTCATAGAAACCTCAATATGTTCCTACTGCACAAAAATGTATAAAACAGCAGAATAGAATAGAATAGAATCTTTATTTGCGTCAAACATGGTATAAATGGTGTTAATATTAAGTACAATGATCTCATGTTTAGCCACTTTCGAGAAGCATTTTTTTAGGTTTTCAGGGTTAGTCCTTTAGTATAAGTTGTTAATATTTATGACTACTTCGACTTATGATGACACTCCGGGGAAGAACACGAATTCAATGACATCTCACTCATTAAAATTGGTCTAGCCGTTTGGGCTATAGGAGATGGAACAGACATGCAAACCCACATAGATACATACACTCGAAAAACACAAACCTAGCGCAGTCAGTTAAAACTCAAAGTTTATTCCTTCCTAACACGACAGTAATAATTGTTTGCGAAATGTTTTTCAAAACAAATCTATTATAGCAAATAACTAACACCTTAACAGCAACACAGACAAGAACATAATATTCCTTCCTCAATATACAAGGAAAACCGCCCAAAACCGTATCGTGTATAAAATAAACAAAGCCTGTACGTATTTATATTCGTAATACGTGATACGCGCTGTAGCTACGCAAAGAGGTTTGGCGGAATATTGAAGGTTCTTACCTGGGGGACGTTGGGCCGTGTTTGCTGTACATTGCTGCATTACTGCTCTGTGGTGTTACTGTGGATCTATCACTAAAAAAACACACCTGCAGATATTGGTAAAGACTAGACACGTGGATTTTTTTACAAAACTAGATGCCACGCAAGCTGACGGTCTACCTGGCTACCATCACCTATAGATACTTGCCAAGGAAAAATCACTTGGTATTGCAGATGCATTGTCATTCTGAGGCCTAAGATGAAAGTTATGCTTCCATGCCTAGTAATTACACACGCCAACTTTCTCTTCAATCCAAAACACAGCGAACTCCTTTACGGTCGTAATAGGAAAAGCAGTGGTACCTACTCACACGACCCTTCATCATCATCAGCCTATATACGTCCCACTGCTAGGCACAGGCCTTCCTAATTGGGAGAAACACATAGAAATACAAGGAGATTGGGTCATAACACCACCACGCTCGCTGGCCTAATACGAGTAGGTGGGCTAAAGCGGTTGCAGTAACAACCGGGAACAACGGCTTAACGTGCCTTTCGAAGCACGGAGGAGCTCGGGATTATAAATTTGATTGACCTATCCCGATACCGACCATGGCAAAAGTTGCTTTGTTTTCGTAATCAAAATCAGAGCGCTCAAACCACTCCGAGCTCGTCCCTTACTTCTATCAAACATACCACTGTTTGTATGAAACTATTAATCTCTTGGTCTAACTTTGAATTGAATTTTACGGACTCAGTAACTTTTTCATCAAGCTGTAGTGCTTTTAAATTTCAGTCTGATCTAGAGGAAGCTCAATCACTTATCAAATAATCATAATTTTCATAAGAGTGAGCGAGATAGAGCTAGACAAGGGCAGAAGAATAACCTTCTGGAAAGTAGTTATTAGAGAGACATCATACTATACCATATTAAAAGTCACATTATTATTATATCATTTATGTTCAAGAGAAGTAACATTGTGGAAGCTTCGAGATTCGTCTAGTTGCATTTCGCACGATTTTATTACTATACGCGCTCGAGTCGCGGGGGCTATGTTTTGAATTACGAGGCGATTAAAATGTGTAATAAACGTGATCTTTCAATGAAATTAGCGTTTCGGCTAGCCATTTATTTGTAATATTACTTTATGACAGATTTATGAAGGAGCTCGGTGGCGTATTGGTTTGAGGTCAATCAAAGTTTGTTATCTCGAGCTCCTCCATGCTTCGGGAGGCACGTTAAGCCGTTGGTCCCGGTTGCTCCTGCAACCCCTTTAATCCACCAACCGGCATTGGGCTAGCGTGGTGGTGTTATGGCCCAAACTCCTCATGTGTTTCTCGCATGTAGGAAGGCCTGTGACCAGCAGTGGGACGTATATAGGCTGGTGATGATGATGATTACTTTATGAGTATATACTTGTTGTTTATTTTAGTTATCAAAAACATGCGATGTACATCAACGCCGTGAAAACTATCGTCAGGGTATAAATATTCTTAGGATGATTCTGCACCGATTTCTGCCACCGGTTTATTTACATAAAAAACTAAATTACCTCTATTGATGCCGGAGGGGTCGGAAGAGCTTTGGGACCCTATAAATATAAAGTTGTCTATGGTTGCGTGTATGGGCGGAATACTTATCTATTCAGGCGTGCGAGTATGGATCTACCGATCGATATAATTTGCCAACTGAAGAGGTGCATTTTATATTAGAATGGGATATTCAACCCTGTCTGTATTGATTTTACTCGATCATTTTTAGGCATCATGCTTCGCTGAAGGAAAGATAGATCTGCTTAAAAATTAAGCATGGTCAGCAGAATGTTCAGGTAATTGGTCTACAAAGTGGGTAATTTGCTGACGAATTCAATCATATTTTGAAGGTTGGTTGGGTTCTGGGTGTTTCGCGTGATGCCGCGGAGTATATCTACAATGCGTACACATATATTTTTATATGGCCGAGTGAGTCCTGTCGGTCATATCATGTACAGAGTATAGCCTGTACGTTGCCCAAAAAACAAACCCCTTCACATTCCTAGTATAAAGCTTTTACAGAACTGAATACACTGAATTAACTATTCAAACATCCCAAAACTTTAAATTACGACCATAAGCCTGTACGACGACGATGAAGGAACACGTGGGTCGTTTTAGTGGGTGGTTTCGATCTTTAACATCTTCGACCGAGGAGTCCCATTTATCCCTACTTTTTCCCTACAATGCAGGCTAGGCATAAATGCCTTTTTCCCTCTTGAAAAAAATTAGCACGGTAATGAATCACCCAATGTAAGTACATAAGAGAGCTCGGGTTCAAACCTAAACCTTTGATAAAAAATGTTAGTATAGAGTTAAATACAAGAGAAATAAAACTACCAACCTATTTTGGATTAGTAATAATTAAAGAGAATGTTTAAATATTAGGTACGTATTGTTTTACCAATTGGGATGTAGGCAACATCCTAATTGGTAAAATATTTGTTTGAAATTAAGGCGCTATTTCTTACACATTTTGAAAATATACGCTACCGTTACCCACAAAAATGTTAATGATATTAAAACAACTATTATACTGCCCTATTATATTTTCAGAATGCTCCTACATTTTTTAGTAATATAGGAACGTGTGACATCACCTGTTCCATAGATTTTCTATGGAGCGTTTTTGGACGATGCGCCCGCCGCAACACATCAAACATGCCACGATATCTGTGAAACTATTGATCTTAGACATACTATTTCTTTTTCAATATTTCTTAAAGAGTTATATACTTTTTATTTATAAAAAAAAAGTTGTCTACAGCCCTATTCCTTGAATTACATACAAGCAAGTGTACATACATCCTTCTATCTCACGTCGATGATATAGACTGTACGGACTAAACGACACGCTTGAGGTTATAAAATTATTATCCCGGTTCCGGGTAAACACGAGCGTCGTTCGTTAGCTTCATATTATTGGCGCGTGGTCTGTAATTGCTATTGCTACAAAATATACCCCTATTAGGTGCGTTTATACGCTACGATATGAGGAAAATCATGAATTTTGTAAAAGGGAGGAAAGCGCTGACGATGCTGCGGCATGCTTCTCTGAAACTCTTATTGCGCTGCTTCTTTTGATTATCATAGCGTGATGATACTTAATAACCCAAAAACTTCGTGAAGAGTGTAAAAACCGCATCAAAATACATCTTAAAGTACTCCAGTCACGAGAGTACAAACAGGTAGACAGACGTCGCATTTTATAATTTAAGATAAAGGCTTTACCAGATTTTTTTTCAATACCTACCTATATGAGGCCTTGATAATAATTGAATGAAACACCTGAGGATACATACGCTATACCGGTAACCGAATAGTCCCCATTGCAAAGATTCCGATAGCAGGGACATATTCGATCACAGACCTACTCGCCGCTAGCTAAGCGACGGGCGTGTGCGGTGCCCACGGCTTTGGGTTTACCCCTAAAACTTCCCTGTAACGGCCTGGCCACGAACTCACGACACGCGCGTCCTGCGCGCTGTCTCGATGTCGGCCTTGCAGCGCGTCGTTGTTAGCGCGCAGTGGTTGCCGAGACGCCACCGCCCGTTCCCCTGGCCAGGCCGTAACTTCACTGCTCTTCGCGGGGGTAGCCTCGGCTCTGTCGAAGTAATTTCACCAGTCCACCCCCACGCGCTGCCTGCTTTATGAAAATAAAAAGAAAGCGTTACGTAGATGTATAAGAGGAGTCGCCTTGCTTCCGACATATGGCTCAATGCGCTAATGATAGCCCTGGTGTGGCAATTTAGCTTCCATAGGCTACGGTAACCGCTTACCATCATGTGGGCCGTATGCTTGATTGCTACCTTAGTGTACGAAAAAATAAATTTGTAAGGTGTCTATAGGCGGCGGTAACCGCTTACTATCAGGTGGGCGGTCAGCTTGTTTGTCATCTAGTTGTATAAAAGAAAGACGTTTCAGTCGTATAAGCATCGTATCGTGAGGTGTGACAGAGGCGCAACCCGCGACCCTCCTTCACAGTAGCTCGTTAAGACACATTCATGTTTGCTCGTGTAACGGATATTTTTGCGCTATTCGTTTTTTTATAATTATCGCATTTATTCGAAGCGTGCTCTATTATACGGTACGACTGCGAATTTCCTGGTTATCCCCTTTGGAAATAAATATAACGGGAATGTTGGTTATTTCCGGTTGTTAGACATTTTTACCTTGTTATCAAGTACACGATAATAATTGTGATATTTTTTCATTGAAGAGTGAGTTTCATCAAGAAAGAAAGAAAGAAAGAAAGAAAGAAAGAAAAAATATTTTATTTAAATAGGCCACAAAGAAGCACTTTTAAATCGTCAAAAAACACATTTTTACAACTATCACAAAAAAATATTAACTAACAACGTCATAGTCTCTGTATGTCTGTCATGTCTGAATTTACACCGGTTCCAAAAGTTGAATCATCATCTAGCCTAGCTAGCCTATAAGGTCCCACTGCTGGACACAGGCCTTCCTACATGAGGGAATCACATAAGGAGTATAGGCCATAATACCACCACTGGTTGTCCCTATGCAACCGCGTTGGGACAGCGTGGTGCGTTTAAGCGGTTGTAGTAACAACCGGGACCAATGGTGTAACAAATTATAGCACTTTATACTTTCATGGTTATTAACATTTGAAAATTTTATAACAGATAAACTCTGATATTACTAAATAATATAAATCTGACTGTCTGTTTTATATTTTTATTTTATTTATTATCTCACACTTGACTGCCAACTAAATTTGATAATGTATATGTATAATTGTATGACTGACTTTAATTAAATTGTTAGAATTGTTGTTGACATTAGGAATTTTAAACACTATAATAATTTTCTTGACTTTATATAAAATCACATTCCCAAGTCCAATGAAGTGTCCATTAATTAAATGTATTAAAGTTTTATTGATAAAATATAAATAATTATAAATTTGCAAGCCAATAATTGTAGAATGTACAGGAAGCCTCATATTTATATTAAACACCATAAATGCATTGTACCTACATTCTTAGCAAATAAAAGCTTTGACTTTGGGCCATAACACCACCACGCTGGCCCAATTCGGGTTGGTAGGCTTAAGCGGTTGCAGGAACAATCGGGACCAACGGTTTCACATGCCTTCCGAAGCACGGAGGAACTCGAGATAACAAACTTTGATTGACCCATCCCTGGACCGACCGTGGCGAAAGTTGCTGTGTTTTTCGTATCGAAACCAGAGGCTCAACTTTGCTTTTATTACAAAACAAAAATCATTTCAATAAAGCTGTAGGAAATAAACCAAGAAACACTTTCGCAATTATAATATAAGCTATTACTTATTCTGTAATGAGTGGGGACAAATTTATATTCCCCGGACCAAATTGTACCATATTATTATGTGACATATTTACCAGATTCCCTTGCTTACTTTATGTAGTTGAAGATCAGGGAGGCTTACAAACAAATTATGGTAGTATGGTAGTTGTATGGGGGTTGCTTTTAATGGAATCGCAGCCGATGATACAGGGGGAGTTAAATAGTAACAGGTGAAATATTTTTTAAGTCATTCTCTACTTACTTGTAACAAATGAAAAAATAGAACTGCTGATCGACGAAGTCCAAAAAAGGCCAGCCCTTAAAAACCTAATTAATAAAAGAAATAAAAGAAGTAGTGCGTTGTTTTTCCGCATTTTATCGCAGACTTCACCGCGCTAGCAACACTGTCCATCAACTAAGTCGACGAAGTGTGCGGCCTATAAAAGCACGCAATTTAGTTGTGCGATTTGAAATTGTATATGTGCGGTGGCTCTAACTTGTGAGTCTACTCACAATTTTGTAAATACCCATTTCTGCACGTGTGTCGTGCAACGTTTTCGATACGTTTGCGAAAAAACAATACAATAGGTATTATTATTTTCTATAAGTATATCAGTCGGAAAGACGCATCATTCTTTGACGTTACTAATATGAAAATTGCGCCCATTTGCATTTACAATTAGAACTGCATCTTACTTCTCATTTTCTCTTCAGTATTAAAGTGAGACACACGTATTGAGCAAAAGCGCTTCCAAGGAGGTTCGATAATTCAGTTTATCTCCGTAATGAAATACTCCTTGGGTAAATTTTGATATGATTTTTTAGGGGAATTAAAAAAATAAGCTGTAAAGGATAATCGAGTTAAAATAAAAGCGTGCAGTAACGTAACTCATTACCGCACGCTGCGTTGTATGGTAAGTAATTTTTAACTTTAGAAGAATGTATACAGGCTTCGTAAATGCATTTTTTGAGCAAATGAAAATTATTTTTACTTCTCAATGCAAGTCATCTTAACAGAATATAAAAATAAATAAGTTAAGTCAGATTTGAAACACCATGTATGATGTTGTTTGCTTCCAAGTAAGGGGAGCCAATCGTTACTGCCTTTGATCTAATAATAAACAAATCATTTGTCGTGTTATTGATATGGGGCTCATTTCGGCGTTCTGCATTTTAAATCTGCAGGAAAATTGTCCTATCTCAGCCATGAGAATTCCGAAAAACATTTCAAGATGGCTGGCGTTTATTGTTGCCTTTTTATACAAAGCCTTCACCAAAACAGCCTCACGGAAACTCGGTGTCCTGAACAAGGTGCGTCGATTTTTCACGCCTGAGCAACTATGGCTGCTTTATAAAACTCAGGTCCGGTCCTGCGTGGAATATTGCTTGCACTTGTGGAATGGCTCCGCCAAGCACCTCCTCGATGCACTGGACAGATTGCAGCGTCGTGCTGTCGGTATATTGGCGATGTAGAGGTCACGAACAATCTTGAGCCTCTACAATTGCGTCGAGACATTGCGTCGCTTAGCGCCTTTTATCGACTTTATCACGGAGAGTGCTCGGAAGAGCTTTTCGACCTTACCCCACCTTCCCCCTTCCTGCTCAGCAGCACGCGTGCCGGTCGTCGGAGTCATCAATCCACTGTCTCCACCTCATCATCACGCACAAAGGAATTTAATGCCTCGTTTCTATGTCGTACTTCCAGAACTTGGAATTCTTGCCAGCACATGTGTTCCCTCCTTCCTATAACATGGAGTCCTTCAAAAGAGGCGTGAAAATGCACCTTTTGGGCCGGCAAGGTGGAGCCGGCCAGAGCAGTGTCTATTCTGCACTAGCTGTCTTCGCATATGGACTCTCCTTACCGCTTTACATCAGGTGGTGTTGGGTCAATTGGGTCAAAAAAAGCACAGCAAATGTTTCATCACCACCTGACGTGTATCGATAAGAAGACTCCATATGCGAATACTGCTAGTGCAACTTGAGCTTACTGTTATAGCCGCCTCCATCTTGACGGCCCATAAGGTGCCTTTTCAGAGGTCCTCATAATTAGGGAGGGAACACATGTGCTAGCAAAAAGTCCAAGTTTTAGAAGTACGACAATTAAATAAATTGCTAAACTTCTTTGTGTTTTGACATGACACATGCATGACATTAAATATTAAACAAAATCCTTTACATTTATTTCAGATACTATATGAATACTATTAGAAAATAAAACGTAATGTAGAAAAAAAACTTTAAAACAATAAAAAGAAAAAATCATAAAATTGAAGTAGTTACTTAACACATCTAAAGATATTTTTTAGAATTAGTGCTGAACTGTTTCCGGAAACAATAGAAAATGAAGCACCGCCTCCAAAAAATACCTTTTTATGAAATAAGTACCTCATTCAATTTAATTATTAATGTCTTTTCAGTGTTTTGAAGTCGGTTTAACTTATAAAATTACATTTTTGCTAATTATTTTATGACGTGTTCCTTGTCATGTTTTCTTTTTGTCTGTAATTTTTGGTAACGAATTCATACAACAAAATAACAAGCAACTAGGTACAAGCAACTTTTACTAGGTGGTAGACCCATATGTAGGGTCGCCTGGGTAGGTACCACCGCCTTTCTTATTTTAGCCGTGAAACAGTTCGCTGTGTTTCGGATTGAAGGGAAAGGTAGCCAGTGTAATTACTGGGCATGGACGGCATTTCATCTTAGGCCTCAGGATGGCAATACACCTGCAATATCAAGTGATTTACCTTGTTATTGCAGGTGTCTATAGGCGGCGGTAACCGCTTACCACCAGGTGGGCCGTCAGCTTGTTTTTCATCAAGTTGTATAAAAAATGAGGTCGGAGGACCTCAGGATGACATCCCGAGGCCTTAGATTACATTGCTTCTATGCCCAGTTTTACAGCTGAAAATTTCGATTTTTTAGTTGTGCAAGCAGCAGCTGTATCTAGCGAATGGTCTTTCTAAATTCGACCATCCTTATTCACACACCATTGTGAATAAGGTGGTTGAATTTAAAGGAACCATAATCACAATGAAAATAATTATTTGTTATACAAGAGTGAAAAGTTGCTTTTTAACCTCGTACTCAATTGATGAGCCGAGCGAGCGAAGGAATCAAAAGAGTACGAGGTGAAAAATCTTTGCACTCGAGTGCAACACGTAACTTTTCATCCCACCTCAGCTAGGAAATAACTACTTACTATAAAGCAAAAAAAAATATTGCGCAATGTAACAGTTTCAGTCAATTCTGTTGGCGTCAAATAAACTTCTTCGTCGCTAGAATCACTCATTTTAGGTTTTTCACTTGTTTTCAAGTTTCTTGTTTTAAACCTATGGTTTTAACAAATATATCGTGAAAAAAAAATAGCGCGCGCAAAGCAAATATAAAAAAAGAGTACCTACTCCAAGAAGGTGCCGAGTCTGAGTTTTGAACATGTTAAAAAAGGTTGTATGATAAATTCGGCACCATGGAGATAGAAGTAAATAGGTTTAATGATGTTTTGAATTCACAAATTTCGTGCACACGATGTTCTAAATTCAATTTTACTTTATCCTCTAGAGGATAAAAACGGCTTTTGCAGTTAGATATCGAAAAGCAAAAATACTCTTTCCGAGATTGGGGGATTAAAAATATAAAATTGAACATTTCAAGTAACGCCCGGCCTCATTAATCATTTATCTAAAACCATCTCATTGAGACTATTCTTATGAGCCCAAATACGCTATATCTGCTTTATGCATTCTGCGGACTTTTATTAGTACTTAACTATAGGATCAGAATAAGGTTAGTATGTCTTGGGAATGTCAAATATGAAATGTCGAATATGAAAGCAATATTTTTTATCGAAAAAACTACGACACAGCCAAATATTCATCATGGCGCGTATATCACTTTGGTAACGTTTAGTTGACTTCGATGTCGATGAATAACGGTGAAATTGACAAAAAAATCAACTTTTGTACAAACAATTTATGATTCAGGAGTTTTTCCTGATTTTTGAAATATTGTACATGTACGTGGCCGGAAACGAAACATCTCCTTTTGAATCAGTCGCATCTGTGAAAGTTCGTAAAACCTTTTTACCATGTAGAACATGATCATAAAAAACCATCCTGAACACGTCAGCTTTCAAACAAAAAAAAACCATATCAATATCGGTCCATACGTTTTTTTTAAGTCTCTACTGGTGATATGGTTGGTCACCAATTTTAAAACTTTACAATTTTAATTTTACTTCTTTTTTAATATTTTCTTTATTTTTTCTATTTTTTCTTTTGAGGCTTTATTTTCTTTTCTTACCTGTTGTTCTCATGCATTACATATTATCTGTTTAGCACCGTTTGACCATGTCGTGCCGCGCGCTCGTTTGATCAAATGGTAACAATATTGGGATCTATTGTCTAACACGCATTAGCCACACATTATTGGTCCATTCGTTTAGGAGCTACGACGACACAGACAGACAAACAGCTACACAGACAAACACGTCAAACTTAAAACACTACTCTATTTTCGTCGGGGCAATAAAATAGGAGATTTACGCGTTTAAAAAACAATCTTACTCTTTAATTCGGTTAGACTCGACGATTCCGCTCAATTTCGGCGTTTGCCCGACACTGTGCCACTGTTAAAAACTTATTTTACACCGCTAACCAATTAGATAAGACCCATTTTATTCTACACGAGCATCCCTCTGCGGTTCTGATTTAGTTAAAAGGGAGGGAAGGGGGAGGCCCTGGTTCGTTGGTTTCTGTTTTAAGTAACCGCATCACGTAGTAACGTTTCCTTGATCTCACGTGCTCACGAAATTGGTCGGAGGTAGTGACGTGAAGGTTCGGAAATGGAAACTTGTAGCTCTAGATCGGATTTGTGTCCGATATTGCTGAATATGTTAACGAATTTAGGTACCTACAGTTGGATGTTTATAAGATGAGGATAAGGGATGGATATATACCTACTTTTTAATGAATTACCATCCGAGTTCGAAAATAAGATAAATTAAAAAAAAATCATGGAAACTTTAAGATTGGCCATGTTTAGTCCAGGTTTTTAAATGGGCAATAAATTATCGCCCAGTAGGCGCTGGCATACAAACTAATTTCAGTGTAATTTTGTTGTATAACAAAAATCATCCATTAATGTATTTTCAATAGTCACTCGAACTGGTTGTGTCCTTTCCATCCGATCTCTTTATATCATTCGTACACATAGCATGGCAGTCATAGCATCAAACCCATCAGCATATGACACTGAAATTCAGTCAATCAGCTTCTTTACATCCATAAAAAATTACAAATGTGAAAGTAACTCTCGCTGTCTTTCTGTTACGTTTTCATTTCCAAGATGCTGTACCGATTAAAACAGAATTTGGCAATGAACGTTGGAGTCACGCCCAAAACAATAAATAAATATTATTACAAGAAAGTATAATTTTGTAAATGATTCCCTATAGATACATTTCAGCCATACTCGAAAAGGGTAATTAAGTTGTAAGCGCAATAATAATCATAAAGTTCTTCCGTCTCTTGCAATAAATAACTGAAATTGAAGTTTTACTTTTATTACTTATTACATTTAACTGTCTTGACTTGTCTTGTCTTGGCAAGATTTAGATCTGAATTCATCATATTGATAGAAGAAACACAAAGTTTGCTTTGTTTCAAAATGTGCCTGACAGACTTCAGCATCTTCCCCTGACAATGGCTTGCAAGTTTAAAATTAGCCAAGCTGCTAGACTACTAATATAATTAAGAATGAATTTGTAAAGTACTGATTATTGAAGTTAGAATCCGATACGACTTCATTCGTTTTCAGTTTTGCAAAAGTAAAATAATACCTATTCTGTCTTATCCTGGCGATCTGATCTCACCTGTAACGCCTTCCACGTTATCTTTTAGCTCTTAGGATGCTTTGTCTCTTTTCTGCTGGCGCAGTAGAAACAACGTCTATGTCTCTCTTCTGCTGTCTCCTTTTCTGTGTCCTAAGTATAGATGCTGTTTCTACGTAGCATCTCTTTTCTTTAGGGGTTGCATGTCCGCAACTCCTGATAGGAATACGCTTACTACAGCCATGGAGCTGAAGAAGCCCTGTGGACTTATCGCCTAAATGCATTGTTTTTAAAATTGCTACGTTTTTTGACGCCATATTGTAATTTTTGTAAATTGCCTTTTTCACGTACTTTAGGGACAAAAACAATTTTGAATGTAGTGAATGTTTGCGATATTGCTTTCGTAGATGTTTTAAATTACAGTTGCTCTAATTCTGGAGAACACACGCTAAATTTTAATTTAAGTTCAGAACATCTCTTTTACACAATCTTAATACAAAAAGGATGGCTAATTTGACACTTAGAAACGTGCGTTCAATTTTCGACCCTAATGAACGTGATAAAATGCAGTGTTTAGTGTTTAGTCTAAATTTGTCCGTGGTTTCTTTAAAATCTATTAAAATTAATTTGACAGCTCTAAACAAAGTCTTACTATCTTTTTCCTATGACACATTGCAAGAAAGAAATATACTATACTTAAATTTAGATTTAGAGTGTATCTTCAGACTTAGGCCCATTATGCTGTGTTCACACACAACATTTGTAACTTTCTTTGTCGTGTTTCTTGGTGTTTGCCGACAAGTGTGTTTCCTCCTTCCTAAAACAGGGGCTTCTTCAAAAGAAGCGTGAAAAGGCTCCTTAAAGGCCGCCAAGGTGGTGGCGGCTGGAACAGTCTGTTGATGCTACACTAGCTGTCTTCGCATATATACTCTACTCACCTCTTCTTGTCAGGTAGTGTTGAGGTATTTGCCGTGCTTCATATATTTTCAAATAAAGATTATCAGCATCAGCATCATCATTATAATTATTATTATCATTATCACTGTCATTATTATAATCATTATCACTATCATTAATAAAATCATTATCACTATAATTATTAAAAATTATCTTTCATTTTCCATCGTTTAATGTCGCATCACTAGCGACGGAAGTGTTGGGAGCTGTAGGTGCGATAGTAGACAGTGGCGTGCTAAATTCGAATGTCTGTCGTTCTGTTTTTATTGGCAGTAGCTAAAAGCTGCTTAGGAAGCCATTTTACAGAGCGAAATAAAAATTAACCACAGCTGTTTGTAGCTAAAAGGAGACACAAGAGACCCATTTACTGATAATTAGAGGTTATTTTGCAATAGTCCGATAGCTAGCTCTTTACAAGTCGTTGCCAAAAAGCAACATATTTTTAGTGTTGTGTTTTTGCTTGCAGACATATCGAAGATATTTCTGCTTTTCGTATTTATAGCCATGTGGCGACTCAATTTAGCCTCTACTTTGTACCTCGTTTTTAACTTATTCCTTCTCTGATGGTTTCTATTGCATTCGTTTAAATAATTTGTATTTTGTTTTTATGAAAATATTGTAACTTTTCTATTCTACTCGTATTTGTAAAAAGAAGCCTTTGTTTCCATCTTTCAATCCACTTATAATACTTGGTTAGTATCCTACAGCGTTAATTTTGGAGACATAAACTAAGTAGCGGTATTTGACAGGAATTTTCAGGATGACAACTCAAGTAGATTGTCAAGTTGGTTGTCAAGTTTATGTAAAAAGAAAGGTCTTTGACTACTACGTCGCGTCATTTTAAATATTAGTAATTAAATATTCTTAGAAGTATAATAGCAGGAACAGAAAAAAAATGAAAGAGGTAAGTACACTTAACTTTTGAAACTCAAGTTTCATAATTCGAAATGGAACTCACTTCGTCTCTATCTGACTTTATTAACAAAACTGAGACTGCCTTAGTTTTAAGCCAGTTCTAATTTTAAACCATGTTTTTAAAAGGCGGTTTAAGAGTCGGCATTTTCGTCTATATGCCACCTATTTATTTCATCACGCGCACCTGTGTTCCCTCCTTCCTATAACATGGGTTCCTTCAAAAGAAGCGTCAAAATGCACCTTTTGGGCCGGCAAGGAGACGGCTAGAGCAGTGTCTAAACTGCAGTAGCTGTCTTAGCGTATGGACTCTTCTTACCGTTTTACATCAGGTGGTATTGAGTCATTTGTCGTGCTTTGTATAAATAAACAACTTAACACCTCCAGCTGAAATATTTAGACTGCCGATTGCCAATTTTAAATAACAAAACAAAGGTCAATGTCAGTTTAATTATGCAAATTTTTCTGAAACTCAAAGAGGAAGAGCGACATGGCCAGGCCTTTTGAAATTTTTCGAAAACCTCTTCTTTCATCCAGAATATTCTATCAGATAAATCAACAAAGACTCACAGGACACGCGTCAATGCATTCGCCGTATTTCATAAAACGACGTCCTCCATCACGACCAAGCTGGTTTAAGGGGAAATAATCTGCATTTTTCAACGCTATCCCGCAGGCTACGTCCCAATCCGTCGGATGGGGGGAGAATACATACATCAGCTTGTTATTTCAGAGCTGGCATTTAAAAATGCTAGTTGTATTGAAAAGATATTCGTTATAAGAGGCGACGATGAAATTCTAGAAACGTGGAAAATAAAATTTCGAGACGCAATCAACGAAGACTCTATGGCTGTAAATAACTATCAGGTAGTCTGTTCGTTATTTACTGCCATCTTTTTAACCGACTTCAAAAAAAGGAGGAGGTTATCAATTCGTCTGTATGTTTTTTTTTTAATTATTATTATTTTTTATGTTTGTTACCTCAGAACTTTTGACTGGGTGAACCGATATTGATGATTCTTTTTTTGTTTGATGCGGAATAGTTCCCGTTTGGTCAAATAAAAAATTTTTGGAAATCCATTGGGTAGTTTGGTTTTTAAATCAAAAAACTGGAAAAATTAAGTCGTCTACATATGCGCAGTTGCGGATATTTGCTTTCCTATGAATTTTTAGTGAAATGATACGATAGTAGAAAACAATATAAGCTCACGGTCACCCATCTAGCTTTGACCTTCAAAAGTTATCACTAAAAATTGTGAAAATAAAATTAAACAAA
Organism: Nymphula nitidulata; assembly: GCA_947347705.1. Classification (NCBI taxonomy): domain Eukaryota; kingdom Metazoa; phylum Arthropoda; class Insecta; order Lepidoptera; family Crambidae; genus Nymphula; species Nymphula nitidulata. Next base: position 18,681,223 of record OX374634.1, on the reverse strand, counting down.
TAATAAAACCGACTCCAAAAAACTGAAAAAGATAAAATAATTAAATTTTAGTAAGTAGGCACTCATCCCCTAGGATCATATTTTTGGAGTTGGTGCTAAGTTGTTTCCAGAAACTATAGATAGTGAAGCACCGACTCCAAAAATATGTTCCTAGGGGATGAGGGCCTACTTACTAAAATTTAATTATTTTATCCTTTTCAGTTTTTTGGAGTCGGTTTTTTTTTTTTTCACAAAAATTGTGAAAAAAAAATTAAACAAAAAATAAAACCGCTGTCTATAATGACAAGAACTTTTCATGTTTTGATATTTAATTCCTAGGCGTTTAGCAGTTGGTTTTTAGCATCACCCTCCAGCAACATATTTTTAATGCACATATCCTCTGTCATTCTATCAACGCATGTATTAACGTAAAGAGCGAGAAGAAGAGGTAAAAGAAAAGTTTTTTATTATAAGTATAGTTATTACCGGTCGTTTTAAATATACACGTAAATTATTTTTTAAATAAAAGTAAAACCGAATTGAAATCACTGAAAAGGAAGAAATAATTAAATTTGAGTACGTTATTATCTATATCATAGAAATGTATTTTTTGGAGTTGGTGCTTTACTTTCTATTGTTTCTGGAAACAGCTTAGCACCAACTTCTAAGAATATATTTTTATGAAATAGTACCAAGGTACTTACAGAAATTTAATTATTTTTTCCTTTTAAGTGTTTTAAAGTCGGTCTAATTTTTATATTTATTTTTATATTTTTAGTGATTTTCGTGCCTATAAAATTTGAGGTTTGCCCTCGATTTCCCTGGGATCCCATCATCAGATCCTGACTTGGTGAAAATTGGACCACCTCAGGAGTATACTCTATTGAATATAAAAAGAATTTTGGAAATCGGTTCACAATTGACAGAGAAATCTGTGATCATAAAAAAAATACAAACAGTGGAACATAAAACCTCTTCCTTTTTTGAAGTCGGCTAAATAGGAGTCATATTATATTTTTATAAAAATCGACGTTACCATTACCATTACTGAAGAAATAGCTCTGGCAATGCGCAATCTCTTAGCGGTGATGTGATAGATCCGTTAGAAGAAGGGAAAATTTTCCTTTCCGCTGATAGTGTGGTTGTAATATATTTTGTCCTTGTAAGCCTCTGGCGATCATTTCTCATGCTAGTTTTTTGGAGCCTGATTTAACATTGCAGTTTCATATACTTAGATAAGTTAATCAACGTATGTTATCCAGTTAAATAGCCTGCGAGCGTTTTTTAGCGTACAAAGAAATACGTACTAAAATTTAGTATAACATTTTCGGGGGAAAACTGCCTTAAACCTGATAGAGTAGGGTGTTTTATGAAATATTGCCAGCGATCGGCCAGCCCGATTTTATCTATACTATCAATGGATGGACTCGCGTTTTTCCAGAAGAGAGTTATTGCCCGGATTCTATCTTCCTACGAATAGTTCGGCGTGAAACACTAAAAAATATCGTTAAATTTTGGGTGCTGTTTGAGTGATGTGCTAGACAGTTTGTTGGTTGCTTTTATTTACTGAAAAATACTGAATGTTTTGGTGGCGTACGATTTCGGTGGCGTAGTGGTTTTCAATTACGAAAACAAAGCAACTTTCGCCATGGTCGATCCCGGGATGGGTCAATCAAATTTGTTATCTTGAGCTCCTCTTGCTTGAACCGCTTCAACCCACCAAGCCGCATTGGTCCATCGTGGTGGTGTTATGGCCCAAGTTTCTCATGTGTTTCTCACATGTAGGAAGGTCTGTGCCCAGCAGTGGGACGTATATATAGGTTGGTGATGATGATGATGGTGACTGGATGTTGGGATATTACTCTTGTGAAAATTTGGGAGCACGCTTAGCATCCACTGCTTCAGAGACTAGCTCATGCAGAAAATATTCTTACTGTATTTCCTGCTTTATTTATCATAAAATATGGTCTTCTGTGTAAGATTTTAAAGTGTCTGGATTAAAACGCTGCAAATCCTTCATAGGAAAGAAGGTATGAAGGTGGAATGAATGTGTTAATAACAAGGGTCTTCATTTAATAAGCAAGTGGGCCCATTATGCCACAGAGGTACTCCACAAAATACAACTCTCCCAAACACAATTTTGAACATGATGTAAAGGCCAGGGATCATAGAGTTGTTATATCAGAATGATGCCCTAGTTAGAGGAACCAACCAAGAGGAATTGGCTCTGCTTCTCTAAAGATAAATTTAGACTAATGACAGCTATATCCATGACACAGGGGAAGTATGAGCACGGGAGCCCATGATATTTAATAGCCCCATACTTAGATAAGGTATAAAAATCTATTTCACAAGTCCAGCGTAAAATACTGCTCGTAGGTGGAAAAATAGTAGAGTACACTCAGTTTTATGGGTGTAACATTATCGGCGTCAGAATGTTGTCATATTGAAATTATCGGATTATAAATCAGATAATTCTCGAATTCTTATGGAATCGATTACAAAGGTGTCCGAAAATTACAGTATTAATAATAATAGTATGAGGGACAGTTAAATTAGTATAGATTCGATGATGATTTTAAGTATGAGTAACCGTCACGTAATTGTAACAATTGCAAATAAAGAAAGAAAACGATGAAAAAATTACATGCTCCAAGCGGGAAACGAACCCGCGTCTCCTGATGTCCGGCCAGTAACTCTCTTATAACCTAACTTTTGATGTTTATGTTTGGTTGTAATTATATCTTTTTTATTAACATTATAATGGCCATGATTCGAGCGAGACGACAATCTTTTTTAAAAATTGTAGTTTAGCAAATAGTATAACCGCCTGTGTGGTCTAGTGGTTGAGACCACCTGCCTTAGACAGATCTAGAGGTCCGGGATTTGATTTCCGTGGGGGCAGAAATTTTCTGCTCGGTTTGGTTAGTGCTAGGGCTTTTCTAAGTCCGCCTGGCTAGCTACCACCACCTTACCTAGGTCTGTCGCCATAGCAATAATGTTAACGGCATTGTTGTGTTCCGGCAGTTAGAGGTAAGATAGCCAGTTCCTCTGTGGTTGAGGAATCCGGGTGTAACTCGCTTCCATCGTCGGCCTCATCTTCACTTACCATCAGGTGAGATGAAGGTCAAGAGTTACCCCGTTAAGAAAAAAAAAGTAATTTTGAAAGATTAAAAGCTTTTTCTCTGGTCCATTCTTTATTCATGTGTCATGGCTGCTATTGGGCATGTCACGTAAAGTTTAAACTCTTCAATTATTACTTCACCAACTTCCTCACATAGGTACATAGAAAAGTAATTTAAGGAAAATCCCTTAAATACCAAAGTAGAATGTTTACCGTCATAATAATAGAAAATCAATAAACCCGTTATTAACTGACAATGTGCGTCTTTAATATTCGACGATTAAAAACTCTTTGATGCGACACAGCGCCGAGCTGTTTTTGATTAATTCAGACTAAGTTGGGATTCGTGTTGGAAAGCTTAGGTAATTAGAACTTATTTTAACCCCCGATGAAAAAAGAAAGGCGTTGTAACTTTGACGTGTCTGTCGGTGTGTCTGTGCGTCTGTCTGTGGCATCGTAGCTCCTAAGTGAATGGACCGATTTTGGTTCGATTTCTTGGTTTGAAAGTTGATGTGACTAGGATGGTTTTTTTTTTTGTTAAAGCACGACAATTGACTCAACACCACCTGTGAAGCGGTAAGAGTCCATATGCGAAGACAGCTAGTGCAGTTTAGACACTGCTCTAGCCGCCTCTACCTTGCCGGCCCAAGAGATGCTTTTTCACGCCTCTTTTGAAGGAACCCATGTTATAGGAAGGAGGGAACACATGTGCTGGCAAAGAATTCCAAGTTCTGGAAGTACGACAAAGAAACGAGGTACTAAATTTCTTTGTGCGTGATGTTGAGGTGGAGACGGTAAATTGATGACTCCGAAGACCAGCACGCGTGGTCCTGAGTAGGAAAGGAGAAGGTGGGATAAGGTCTTAGCTATAATTTATGAAGATATGTTCAGGCGTTTGATGACTATCAGCTCATTTTCTACAGAATAAAAGGGTTTTACTAATTTTCACAGATCCTAATGATTTTAAATTTGGTGTTCTGTCTCTTCGGTGATATTTACATGACATACTAACCTTGAGCTGATCCTATACCATCAAAAATTCTGCAGGATCCTTAATTCTTCAGAAAATTACAGCAGATATTGCGTGTTTAGGCTCATAAGAATAGTCTCAATGAGATAGTGTTAGGCAGATGATTAATGAGGTTCGGAGGTTACTTAAAATTTTCAATTTTCATTATTTTGCTATATTTGCCGTCCGCTAAAATGAGGGCAAGCACCTCCTCAACACAGAAGATCGCCAAATAAGACTACTTCCAACCACCTCTGTGGTCTAGTGGTTGACACCCCAGCTCAAATCTAGAGGTCCGGGGTTCGATTCCCGTGGAGGCAGAAATTTCCCGCTCGGTTTGGTTGGTGGTAGGGCTTTGCTAAGACTGCCTGGCTAGCTACCACCATCTTATCTAAGTCCGCCGCCATAACAATAATGGTAACGCCTGACGGTAAGTAATGGAAGAGAGCTACACCCGAATTCTCCAATCACAGAGGAACTAGCGATCTCACCTCCAACTGCCGAAATATAACAATGTAGTTAACGGCCTTGTTGTATAGATGCACCATGGTTGGCCACAGGCCCTCCTACAAGGGAGAAACACATGAGGAAGACATTGTTAACATGAATGTCGTTCAATCTTCGTGTACTCATTGTTTTTGTCAACTTAATAATATAATAACCAAATTCTAAGCCAGTACGAGGAGCTCGGTGGCGTAGTGGTTTAAGCGCTCTGGTTTCAATTACGAAAACAAAGCAACTTTCACCATGTTCGGTCCCGGGATGGGTCAATAAAATTTATGAACTCGAGCTGCTCCTCCGTGCTTCGGAAGGCACGTTAAGCCGTTGGTCCCGGTTGTTACTGCAATCGCTTTAGGCCACCGACCCGCATTGGGCCAGGGTGGTGAGCCCAAGATCCTCAAGTGTCTCTCCTATAGGAAGGCCTGTAAAGGGCTGATGACGATAAGCCAGTTCTAAGAGTTACTTTCGCATTTTTGTCACAAGTATGGATTCTGCCGAATAAATTCTCTTGCACTGTTTCTTTCCTGTATGTTTATTTGCCAAAATACCACGGTATTTAAAGCAGTTACCGAAATCAACTTATCATCGATTTAATCGGGTCCATTAAGAGTGTTAGTGCCGTAACAGGAGGTCGGCCGTTAGCCGTGGCGCGATAGATTAATTGAATTACTCGAACGCGTCCGTTAATGCGATTAAATTTGCGATGAGCGGATTGGATTGCGACTCGCCGGCATGATGACAACACGTACTGATGGCAACATATTTGATGAAACACTTCGGAGTGATTAACCACGTAAATGAGAGAATAAACATTTGGCTTTTCACGCTAGAAACAAACTGCTTAGTGTATTTTTAATGTTATTATAACTAAATTGTAAATAATAAATAACGTTTCAAGTTGACTTATACTCCGTCTGCCACGAAAGCTAGTCGATTCAAGCTCCATTGGTCACAAAATCATCACATATGTGTACGCTTATACTAGGGAATTGTGTAACTAGGAATTCTTTGCCAGCACATGTGTTCCCTCCTTCTTAAACATGGGTTCCTTCAAAAGAGGCGTGAAAAAGCACCTTTTGAGCCGGCAAGGTGGAGGCGGCTAGAGCAGTGTCTGAACTGCACTAGCTGTCTTCGCATGTGGACTCTTCTTACCGCTTCACATTAGGTGGAGTTGAGTCATTTGTCATGCTTTGTAATAAAAAAAAGTATTCGATATTATTTTAAAACCTATTTATTGTACTCACATTTCAAGCAAATAAAGTTTTTATCATTATTATTCTACCTTTTTTCTATCCATACTAATATTATAAATGCGATAGTTTGTCTGTCTGTTATCTCTTCATGCTTAAACCGCTAAACCGATTTAGATAAAATTTGGTATGGAGTCTGTTTAAGACCTTGCGAAGGACATGGAATACTTTTTGTAGCGATGACCGATATCAAGCGGGCGGCTACTAGTAAAAACATAATCCATTTGTAGATTGTTTTCTTCACCGGTTTCATTTTAATTTTAATAAAAATTAAACGTACGCGAATGATCAAACATACTTCCAAATCACGTAGACAACATTTTTTGGCTGACCCATCCGTGACTAGCCTTTGAGAAAGAAGCACTGTTCTCGCTATCAAAGCCTCAGCGCTTAAACCACGCTAGCTCCTCAGCTACTACTAAAGTTCATAAAGTTATTTACTGTTTAATTGACAAGCACAAACTGCGTCGCAAGAGATCGATTCCGTGTCGTCGCCGGCAGTCCACCTCCAGCACTCTATTATTAAACGCCATTATTAAAAATATGTTGTTCCCTCACGCAAAATAACTAGCAGTTAGGCTTGTGTTGGTGTGTGAGCTATAACAAAGCTAAGACACAACTTTGTTATCTTATGCTGTTTTTCTGTAATATGAAATTCTGTGAACTGATTTTAATTGTGTGAGTGTATTACATGAACGTGTTTCATTTACGATATAATTTTAATTGTAGTTTTATTTTTAAGCTTTCTAGTGATGGCTGAAAATTAGTGTTTTGCTGTTTTATTTATTTTTAATGTCTTTTTTTGTAATTGTCATAATATGTGTATTAAAATAAAATAAACAGTCTATCTATGCTTGCTGGCTCAATGCAGGTTGATAAAATCGGTTATATTTACGACACGCAAAGCATTACATTACGATTTTAATCACGTGCTGTTGGTTTTTACACCGTTAACCATTAAAGAACGGTCAACTTTCTATATCGTGTGGGTGGCAGCGAAAGCAGCACTCTAAAATAACATGTTCAGTAAAACTACCAACTTAGTCATAGCTCACCTATGTAACCTAAGCATTTCCACTGGTATATTCCCATCTATTTTTAAAAAAGCCGTGGTTATTCCTGTCTATAAGGGTGGTGAAGAGGGTGTGGTGTCGAACTATCGGCCTATTTCCTTACTCAGCACAATTAGTAAAATCATCGAAAAGGTGGTTAATATTCGACTAACTAACTTTTTAGAAACTAAAAAACTGTTGGCAGATAATCAGCATGGATTCCGCTCTGGGAGAAGTACTGAGGATGCAGTGGCTAGCCTCTCTGAGACAATAACCAAATCACTAGACAACGGCGAAAGATGCCTAGCTATTTTTTTAGACCTCAAAAAAGCTTTCGACACCGTATCCATTCCACTACTATTGTCTAAACTGGAAGACCTTGGAATTCGTGGTGTTCCGCTTGACTGGTTTCGAGATAACTTAACAAATAGAAGTCAAGCTGTCAAAGTCTCTGATACATTGAGCTCTAGTTCACCCATTACATACGGCATACCACAGGGTAGTACACTGGGTCCGACCTTATTTCTTGTCTATGTAAACAATCTTTGCAAACTTAAGATTGACAACGGTAGTACGATCGCATTTGCTGACGACACCGCACTTGTTTTTAAAGGCAAATCATGGCCCCAAGTGCATAAATTGGCTGAAAGTGGTCTTATAAAGGTCATGAGATGGCTTGACGAGAACCTTCTAACCATCAATGTTCCTAAAACAAAATACATTTGTTTCAGAATATCGAGTGCTACTAAACCACCTTATCCTTTTAACCTAAAAGCGCATTCTAATGAATGTGATATAGATTCCAGTTGTGATTGTCCTATCATAGCTCAGACAGATAACCACAAATACCTAGTTATCACCATGGACAAAAACATGAATTGGAAATCACAAATTACAGCACTTAGTTTTTAGTGCGGAAATTATTACATATTTTTAAAAACCTTCGTGATTCTGCAGACCCTACTCTTGTCATAAAAAATTACCTTGCTCTTTGTCAATCTCTCCTACCGTATTGCATACCTGTATGGGGTGGAGCTGCCACAACCCACCTCTTAGAGCTTGAAAGAGCACAAAGAGCAGTGATTAAAGTAATGCTTCATAAGCCTAGGAAATATCCTACCGAAAGCCTTTACAAAGAGGCAAATTTGCTTACAGTTCGGCAATTATTTATCTTGAACGCTATTCTCCGTTACCACAAAACAGTTGACTTTTCGCAACTACCCCAACAAAAAAGAAGAGTTCGACCCAACGTCCCTAATACAAACTCAATCTTTGCGCGACGCCAAACCTTTTATTCAGGGCCTTACCTCTATAGATATTTTAATGATATATGCCAAATTTATAAAATGAATAAGACTTCCTTAAAGTCAATCATCATCATCATCACCAGCCTATATACGTCCCACTGCTGGGCACAGGCCTTCCTACATGGAAGAAACACATGAGGAGTTTGGGCCATAACACCACCACGCTGGCCCAATGCGGGTTGGTGGGTTAAAGCGGTTGTAGTAACAACCGGGACCAACGGCTTAACGTGCCTTCCGAAGCACGGAGGAACTCGAGATTATAAATTTTGGTTGACCCATGCCAGGGTCGACCATGGCGAAAGTTGCTTTGTTTTCGTATTCGAAACCAGAGCGCTCAAACCAATACGCCACCGAGCTCTCTTAAAGTCAATGCTTAAAACTAATCTAAGATCCCTTAATTATGAAAAAACTGAAAAACTACTGCGAAGCTTTAAATAAAACATGTCTAGCTACTCTGTACACGCATTCAACACACAGACACACACACACACACGCACGCACACATACATACACATCCGCGCGCGCGCGCGCGCGCGTACACAAAAATTAATAATAATAATGTAAAAATGCTTTATAAAACCGAGTGTCAAACTGCTACCATTTGTGACTTGTACCATACACCAAATTAACAATTATATATGAATGATTGTGGGTATGTGCAAACATTGTTTCTTACACTATTATTATATTGAAGCGGAGATGCAAATTATTGTATGGTTACCCTCACTAGTAATTGTGATTGGATTTTGACTTTGTTTACATCAATGCTAACTTGTAACATTTGTCTTTGGGGTGGAGGGTTAATAACTTGAGTCACAGGAATCTTCCTAGTTCAGGTATTAACCCGCCACAAGCATGAATATTGTATGCATTTTAAATTACTGAACATATTATTGTTGAAACATGTCTATTGTGTTTGTGGTGAGAAATAAAATATTATTATTATTATTATTACACGCTTCTCTGTTAAATTCCGTTTGAAGCAAATATTTTCTGCTCGGATTGGTTGTTGATACGATTTTCTAAGTCCGCCTGGCTAGTTACCACCATCATACCTGGGTCTCCGTCATAAAAATGATTTTAACAGCATTGTTGTGTTCCAGCAGTTGCAGGTAAGGTAGCCAGTTCCTCTATGTTTGAAGAATCCAGGTGTAGCTCGCTTCCATCGTCGGTTTTATCTTAAATTACTATCAGGTGAGATAAAGCCTAAAATTGCTTATATGAATGTAAAAAAAATTAAGATTAATATTGTTGTTAACATGCACTAACAAAATATGGAGCTTGTAATAATTAAGGACTGAAATATATTTATTACTATCATTAATATTATTCCAATCTGTGAATATACCAAGATCTTCTTTTATTTGGTGGTCTGTTGTTTTTGTTAAGCCGTGTGAGATTCCCGGGAGCACATGACAATTAAAAACCCATTCCCTCTTATTATAAATTGCGGACTAAAGCTAGTCCTGGTCTAAAAATAATGCTGTCACCGACTTTCTTTTAACAAATATAAGTGACAGCATCAGATTTAGACCAGGACTAACTTAAGTCCGCGTTTTATAATAAGGAGGATTGTGTCAAACACTTCAAATTATTTATTATTTTGTTTTTTAAATTAACTACTTCAATTCTATTACTCAGCATTTAAAATTCTCAATTGAAAGATTGTTGGGTTTTTGTATACCCTAGCGACAATTTCAACCCTTTACCAGTGCTCTTTAGTTTTTCTATGCTATGTTAGTTTATTTACTGTTATTAATGCATTGCGCCTATAAGCCCAAAATGACGTGTCTCTTTTAAACCATTGTTCCGTAGAGATAACCTAAATAACTGAATTAATTTAGAGATTATCATTAGACACGTTATAATAGCCGTTCGTTTAGATGCATTCTAATAGCGTCGCCGTAGGCAACAAGCGATAGTTTACAAGTTTCCCTTCAAACTATAAAGATTTCTGAAGAAATCACAAAATAAATAAAAATATAGCTTCGCGTAGCTTCCACTGTAGTCTCGCCTCAAATATAATTTGTTGTTTCTTCTATACCGGTGCGAGCGCGTAATGGTAATTGTGGTGCGGAAGCAAAACACGGCTTGCTCGTATAGCACTGACATACTTCAGGGAAGGGCGAGGGGTCAACAAACCAAATTATCTTACGCTTTTACTGGATTACCCGGCTCGGGGCGGGAGTGGGGAATAACCTCAATGCTTTTTGGGTTGCAAATTTAGGACTGTAAAAAAGATACTTGGAACAATAACAGTAACTTCTGTAGTGTAACTGGTTGAGACTATATAACTCAGATCTGGAGGTCGGCGGGTCAAACCGCGGGGCAATAATTTTCTGCTGGGTTTCGTTGATGGTTGGCCTTTGTTAAGCCTGCATAGCTATGTACCACCATCTTAATTAAGTCTGTCGCCATAACAAAAGTGTTTACAGCATTTTTACGGCCCAGCAGTTGGAAGTAAGATAGCCAGTTCCTCTTGAGGAATTCGGGAGCTCGTTTCCATCTCCAGCCTTCTCGTCACTTACCATCAGGTGAGATGAAGGCCAAGAGCTATAATAATTTAAAAAATACATAAACTAGAAAATGGAATGGCAGGAACCAAACCTGCAACCTTTCACAATCTGGATGACTGCTCTAACCATTTGAGCAACCAACTTATTATCCTAATGCTCAAAATAAAATTGAGAATACGATCTGTCAATTTTGACTTTATATAAGTAACGATTAAAAGTAAGCAACAGTACCCCTAGCACGAACATTTTTAAAGTTCGAATCGTAATCGTAGACAAAAGCTAACGTAACTTTACTAGGTGGTAGACCCGTATGTAGGGTCGCCTGGGTAGGTACCACCGCCTTTCTTATTTCAGCCGTGAAATAGTTCGCTGTGTTTCGGATTGAAGGGAAAGGTAGCCAGTGTAATTACTGGGCATGGACGGCATTTCATCTGAGGCCCCAGGATGAAAACGCACCTGCAATATCAAGTGATTTTTCCTTGCTATTGCAGGTGTCCATAGGGGGGCGGTTACCGCTTACCATCAGGTGGGCCGCCAGCTTGTTTGTCATGTAATAGTATAAAAAAAAACTACTTACGGTACAGTACCCCTAGCGCGAACATTTTTAAATTTCGAATCGTTATCGTAAACAAAAGCTAACGTTACTACTCGATACGATGGTGATTCGAAATTTAAAAGGGTTCGTGCTTCGGGTACTTATATCTTCCACTCAAATATCGATAGCGCCCGTCTAGGATAGCACCTCTTATAGACGATCACTACCTCTTGATGTTGTGTTCGTAAGGTCGCTGGAGCTCACTGAGGAAATGTTATGTTGTGAGAAAGGGTCCTTTGCTATACAGGGTGGCGCCGTCAATACGACAATAAATTAAAACACGGGCTATATTAGTTCATAGAAATGGTATGCCACTTTCAAAAACATCTTAATCATTTAATTTCATGAAATTTGTACGAAATAATATAACATGAACTGCATTTTTTCATAAAAATGTCATGAAATTATCAAATGAATAAAATGTTGTTGAAAGTGGCAAAACAATTATAAGAAGTACTTTATAGCCCGAGTTTTAATTTATTTTCTACTGACGGAACCACGCTGTATAGCGTAGGTATAGGACGGATCCAAAGGTGCTACGAGCATTTATAGACTAAAAACAAAAACCTTTAAAGTAAGCAGTCCAATTACGACGGTAGTCAAAATCAATGCCTATTACGGAGGTATTTTTATTCTCGTGTTTTATTCTCGGTTGGTTATCTATACAAAAATTAAACATGAAAATAAATTTACTTCCGTAATAGGCGTCGAATTTGACTACCGCCGTATTAGGACTGTTTACGTTAATATCCAAGGTAATTTTTTTTGCCCTTCATCGCACCTGCTGGTAAGTGACGATAAGGCCGAAATGGAAGCGAGCCACACCCCGACTCCTCTATCACGGAGAAACTTGAACTGGCTAACTTACCAGCTGTTCACGTATAGGTATAGTTTATAGTTCTTATACTAGATGGCACTACATGTTCCTGAAACACGATGTTCAGGTTTACATATCTTTTTATATGTATATTACTATGTTTAGTTCCGTAAGATGTTACTAGATGGCATTAAGCACTGTTACATCACGCTATTAAGTTTTGTGAAGATATTATATATGTACACCTGATATTTTGCTAATAAGCGATCCACAATAACATTGTAAGAGTTCTGTAAGTTCAATACACTTGTAGTTCCAGTACTGACTTTCATTTAATGAGCTATCGAAGTAGTGTTGGGTAGGACACCGTTTGATGAAGCGTATTGTGTATTTGTGTGGCTCGGTAACAATAAAATGTAATGCCTCGCTCGCGTTCGTCTCTCTCAGTCTCAGTTCTTTCGGTGAGTGAGTGAGTGAGTAAACGCGAATACCGCGACATAAAATGTGAAGTAGTACATTTTAAAATTGTGAGCCACTCTTACAATGTGACGTCATGTCCCGTACAAATGTAATGCCTCTTGTAAGTCCTACTCAACACTATATCGAAGTCGGTAGTGACCTAAACAAACACCAGCTGCCAAGACACAACAATGCTGTTAGCATTATTGTTATGGTGGCAGACTTAGGTAAGATGGTGGTAGTGGAGGTGGAGTTAATAAAACACCAACCAAACCGAGCAGACAATTCTGAGGACGGGGGCCCAGTCACGAAGCCATATAGGCGATTTAAACAGATTTCAGAGTATTCTTAATTTACATTTTAATATTGTTATAAATGTTTGAAAACTTATTTACTTATAAAAATATCTAAAACTAAAAAAAAAAATCCCGAGCAGTCGCCCGGATTGTGAAAGGTCGCGGGCTCGATCCCCGCCTCAGGACGTGAAATTTTTTCTAGTTTAGATATTTTTAGTAAATTATTTTTGAAACATTTATAATAAACTTAAAATGAAAATTAAGAATATTTGAAAGCAATGCCCCAACTTAACCGAATCTTAGGTATTTGTAAAATACTCGTTTCGGATGTTGAAATAGAACATTTCGACATTGTAGCGTAGACGTTAGCTTATAACGCAAATACAGATAGACTAGAAGAATTTCGCAGGGTTATCCCAAGGTCCCCCTGGGTAGCTCAGATGGTTAGAGCAGTCGCCCGGATTGTGAAAGGTCCCCGCCTCAGGACGTGAAAATTTTTATAGTTTAGATATTTTTATAAGTAGAGTTCAGAGTGTCATGTACGCTTCGTTGTCTACTGTACTGTACAGCAATTGTTAATTTTGTTGGAACACACGTGCTAAGAAAGTATTCATCGAACAAATTGATGTGCTTATAATTGATACGTGTACTTGTCTTCAATTATATTTCTTAATTATACACCCTCAATGTTTCGGAAATGATCAAAATTATTGTTGACGGTAGTTAATTAGTTAGGGACAGGATTAAAGGTCATTTTTGTTTAATTAGTTTATAATTGTTTGACGCGGAAATGTGTTCGATGGCCAGGCAAAGAGCAACTCAATTCTAAATGTCGATAACCGCTACTTTGCTTTTGGCTTCACTTCGCAAGTCACTTCCATTTCATCTGTCAAAATGTATGAAAAATACTATGTGTTAATTGACTTTTTTTATAACCCTAACTGGGTAACTCTTGGTGTCGGGGACAGCAAGGGAAAAGGCGGATTTGAGGAGGAAAAGCTATATTAATAACTTATAAAAACATAAGACAGAGGACGTTAAGCAGAAGTGACAAGAATAGAGTTAGGAGTAAAGACATAGACAATATAATACGCTACAATACGGCGGAGGTCTGTCCTTGACATTTGGCCTTCATCTCACCTGATGTTAAGTGAAGATAAGGCCGACGATGGAAGCCAGTTACACCCGGATTCCTCAACCACAGAGGAACTGGCTATCTCACCTCGAACTGCAGGAACACAACAATGCTGTTAACATTATTGTTTAGCAATAACATTAGTTTTTGAATCGGTATTGTCTCGTCAGTCGTTGGTGTTTCTGGAACTATTCTGGAACTTTCGTCTCCTCATAGAGCGTGACGACAGCATTGTATGGGACACATGACATTACAACGATATCATGACGTCATTTTCATTTTTCCGTCAATGTTTCGATAGTTTATTCAAGAAGTTTGATGCAACCCTCATTTTGATCTTTAAAGTCATCGTATCGAGCAACGAATGACGATACGTTGACGATTGACGACACGAAAATTTCAAATATTCGTGCTCGGGGTACTAAATAACTTAAACAATCCTAATTAGGCGGTGGTCTAAATCAACGCCTATTACGGAGGTATTTTTACTTTTGTGTTTTTTTCTTGTTTGATTATAAAAAAATCCACGGACTTTACTTTTTTAGAATTTTTTTATGGCGTGGACTACAGTTCGGTTCGTTTTCTATTACAGCCAGTTCGTTCTCATTTACATTACCGATCGATTCATATCATAGACATACGATGCTTGCCGATTTTTTTAAAAATATTGTTGGTGCTGGAATTTTCAGGTATTATACCCGATAAATTCCGTGCAACAAAATTATTGTGGCCGTGGATGAACTACCGTAAATGTAAATATGCAACAGCAGTGTTTGTAGACACATAAAGGGATAAAAACAAAAAAATAAATATAGGTACCTATTTTATTATTAATACAATTTACAAGTCTCTAGACGTACATTTATAAGACTCTTGTTCCGTACGTTTTTGATGTTTATACATTTTTTTTTATTACTACCTATAAGGTTAAGTTTATTGTCTTTTTAATTCCGTGTTTGATTCTTGTTTGAATAACCAATTAAAAATAAGACACGAAGACAAAAGTACCTCCGTAATAGGACTGTATACGTTAGTATGAATACTTCGCGGCTATGGTTCATTTGTACCACGTTTCCTTAAAATAGACCAGCGTATAATTTATTGCGCTCCCTCCCAATTTGTGAACTGGTCGGGTCAAACCAATTACAGATTTACATAAATATGTCAGATTCCATGCCCTCATTAGTCCCGCTCATTATTGAACCAGACGCGACATTAATGACTCGAGATACAGTACAGTCTACAGCAGACTATCTGATAAAATTCTTCTTCTTCATCTCTGTTGTGAACGTCGACTTTCTGGACGTCGACTTTCTGGTGATAACTCGTGAATTTTTTTCCTGCTGAGATACAGAGAAATTTCTGCGAGAAATAAGACAGCAATAGCACACGCGCATCCAAACGTTGATTCGGCCAAGAATGATAGGCATAAAGATACGACAAACTGAGCGCATAGAAAAGAGACAAAATAGCGATCATGTGTGAAAATGCACAATTTTGTTATAAAAAAATCATATCATCATCATACCAGCCTATGATGTCCACTGCTGAACAAAGGCCTCCCCCATCGCTCTCCAAATAACATAAATAAATAACAGGTTCTGCGCAGCCTGCATCCAACGGCTCCCCGCGTCCCTGACCAGGTCGTCCGTCCATCTAGTGGGAGGCCGTCCTACTTTGCGCTTTCCGGTACGCGGTCGCCACTCCAGAACCTTAACGCCACACCGGCCGTCCGTTCTGCGTGCTATGTGCCCTGCCCACTGCCACTTCAATTTGCTAATCCTAAGAGCTATGTCAGTGACTTTGGTTCTCTTACGGCTGACCTCATTTCTGATTCTATCTCGCAGAGAAACATCTAACATAGCTTGTTCCATAGCTCGTTATGCGACTGCGAACTTGCACAGAAGGCCCTTAGTGAGCGACCACGTTTCACAGCCGTATGTCATCACTATTATATATTAAAAAATAATTATGAAGAATTTTCACCATGGTTGCTTTCCGATGGGTCAATCCAAAATTTGCAATCTCTCGCTTTTTCGCACATTTTCCACCAACCCTGAATGGGCCAGCGTGAAGGTATCCCAATACTCCTAACGTATTTGTCTCAAAAGGATTGTGTCCCTGTAGTGGGACGCTTAAATAGGTTGTTGATGAATTGACAGATATATTGATAAATTCACTGTAGACTGTACCACAAGATTTACTGTTCAATACGCGCGTAAATCAATCGTCGGAGTGCGTTTGCGCCGAGCGCACAATTTAGCAAATACACTGTCAATAGACCATGACTTGAAAATTCCTTACATAACTTACATAGAGCAGGAAAATCTTCTATTTAAATTCAAATGGTAAACAAACAAATAAAAAAAACGACTTATAAATATTTACTTTCAATTTAACACTCACAGCTATTTATTTACCCACCTCAAATTAAGCATCAATGAAAGCTTTTGCTATAATAAGAATACTTGTATCCTTAATATAGTAAACCGATGCACAGGGCTCAACTCACGAATTATTTAAGTAATATCCCACTATTATGAAATCAGAATATTCTGATGTAAACTCATTTAGGGTACACGCACACCCAGACAATTCGATCGCTTCCCAGTAAAAACCAGTAATTGGTAGTTTACGGATATTTGACGATAATCTGACGGGCGGGGCTGCCATAATTGTGACGTACCTATTTATTATTTACGGCTAAGCTATTTGTTGTTGATGGAGCTCGGTGGCGTAGTGGCTTGTGCGTTCTGGATCCGATGAAAAAAACAAAGCCACTTTCACCATGGTCGACCTCGGGATGGGAAGGGACGTTAAGCCGTTAGTTCCGGTTGTCATTGCAACCGCTTTAATCCACCAAGCCATAAGTGGGCCAGCGTGGTGGTGTTATGACCCAAACTCGTCATGAGTTTCTTCCTGTGCCAGTGCCCAGCAGTGGGGCGTATATAGGCTGGTGATGATGATGATGACTAAGTAAATTTACTTCATTTCACTCACTGGCTTGACTTGCTTATGCATGGTAAGTCCGGTTAGAATCGGTTAGATCCTTTACTATATTTTTGACTTGACTGTTACTATGGGAAGTCGTGCGATGCGGCCAAGTTTGATATTGGGCGACTTTGTCCAAAGCCTATAACGGAGGTATGCAGAGTTGTGACAATACGACATTAAATAAAAATATGGACTTAATTAGTTCCAAAAAAAGTTTTTAAATTGGTACATCTTATTGATTTGGTAAATTCATAACATTTCAATGAAATATTGCAGCCAATGTTCTAACTACGCAATTACTTAGGAGCTTGGTGGCGTAGAGAGGAGCTTAACGTCTGAAATGATAAAAGTGAATAATGATAATGAAATAAGTATTGTATACTGTATGCCTATCGGTGGGACATAGAGAGCTTACTAATACCTATGTGAACGATATACTTGTACCTATGTGCACGGAATAAATGATTATGAGCTCGGTGGCGTAGTGGGAGAAGCTTGGTATTGCCACGGCTTGAGCGCTCTGGTTTAGATTACGAAAACAAAACAACTTTCGCCATGGTCGATCCCGGGATGGGTAAATCAAATTTTGCTATCTCGAGCTCCTCCGTGCTTCGTAACGCACATTAAACCATTGGCTCTGGTTGTTACTGCAACCGCTTGAACTCACCACGGTGGTTGGTGTTACGGCCCAAACTCCTCATGTATTTCTCCCACGTAGGAAGGGCTGTGCCCAGCAGTGGGACATATATAGGCTTATGATGATGATGAATGTTTTAATTTAATGTCATATTTTCGTCACCAAACTCCATAAGTATTATTTTCTACTCACATTTCAAATTTCGCCATTTTTCAGAAAATTAGAACGGTTTGTATTGGAACAAAATTTGCAAGAATATAAAAATGCTGTGGAAACTCATTGTAAGAGAGGTAGTGCACTGCCAGGACTGGAACACTACAAAAAAAGGTAGTAATATTTAGTTACGATCTTCTTTAAGGTTCTACATCTTCAGCACTCAAAATCAATATTAGAATTTTGAGTGCTGACGATGTAACCTTAAGATAAGATAAGATAAGATATTATTTATTTGCAAGAATACGGTATTACAAATGATGTTACAAATAAAATAAGTCACACGTACTCCACTTAATTAAGCATGCAAATATAATTCCTAAGTAAGAATGTCAAATTAATTAATTTCATTACTTCTCTATATCAATATTATTATAAATTACATTATTTCATTATTATCATTAGAACATGCAAAAATTTAATTCAAATATTCAATAATTATTTTATTCTTATCTGTTATAATTTTTAGTACCATAATAAATTAAATTCAATTCAATCGTTCAAATATTCATGTACACTGTAATATAACTTTTGTCTCAACCATTGAGTTACTGTTTTCTTAAACATTTTTTGAGATACCTCATGCATACAACTAGGCAGTTTATTGTATATAGCAATTGCCATAAAATAAGCATTTCTCTTAAAAATACCAAGTTTGCATCTGGGTATGTACAATTTGAGTGGATATCTAGTTGTCCTAGCACTGACGTCTTTGTTTAGCTTAAAATAACAGGGATACCTTTTAACGAAAATACAAACTTCTCTTATGTATATACACGGCAGAGGTAATATATTTAATTTTTTTAATAATGGCTTACAGCTCTCAAATGGCCATGTTCCACAAATTGCCCTAATGCATTTCTTTTGAATTTTGAATGCCCTATCAAAAAAAACAGAGTTACCCCATATCAGTATTCCATAAGTAAGAACTGAGGAAACATAGCCATGATATGCGCTAAGAGATGCTTCTTTAGATATTGTTTGTCGCAGTCGTCTTAGAGCGTACACAAATCTATCCAACTTAAAACACATCACATCAATATGTTCCTGCCAGCTGCAGTGCTTGTCAAAAATTACGCCTAAAAACTTTGTATATTTAATTTCATATATTTCGTCATTATCACACCGTATACTTAGCGGTAGGGTCCTAGTGTGGTATGACTGGAATTGTATTATCTTCGTTTTGCTCGTATTAACTTTAAGATTATTACTGCAAAGCCAATGTGTAACATTTCTAAGTGCATTATTAATATCGTCTTGATAAGTTAATTTATTTACACATTTAACAATTATAGTTGTATCATCTGCATAAAGTATACTTTGATGTGGTATACATTTGGGTAAATCATTAATGTATAACAAAAACAGGAGTGGTCCCAGAATACTCCCATGTGGGACACCACATTCATTTGTTTCATACTGCGATTCACTTGTTATTCTATTTTCATTCACTATTATTGTTATCCGTGTACATTGTTTTCTTTCGCTTAGATAGCTCTCAATCCATTTAAAGAGAGAGATTTATTAGAGAAGATTGTAGCTAAATATTACTACTTTGATTTTTTTATGCAACTAGATGACAAACAAGCTGACGGCCCACCTAATGGCAAGTGGTTACCGCCCCCTATAGACACCTGCAATGACAATGGAAAATTACTTGATATTGCAGGTGCGTTGTCATCCTGAGGCTTATGATGAAATGCCGTCCATGCCCAGTAATTACACTGGCTACCTTTCCCTTCAATCCGAAACACAGCGGACTGTTTCACGGCTGAAATAAGAAAGGCGACGGTACCTACCCAGACGACCCTACATACGGGCTCAACTCCTAGTAAAACCTTGCTTTGTAGTGTTCTGTTCCTGGCAGTGAGTAAGTTCTCCTGAGCTCATTAAGAGAGCGTTGTGTACGGTGCAGGAGATGTCGTCGTCACCCATCCATTCGACATACCGATTTCTTTTAATATTACAGGGTAGACAACTCTTGAGTAGTGTCCATGGTGCTACGATCGTCTACAGGCTATGTTAGGTATACAATGAGATCGGCGCGCAGACTTTAAACGCGAGTAAGCTGGGGGGGGGGGGGGAAGCAGTGGTCCTTGCTACAGACCCTTTCATCCCCTTCTCCTCCCCCCCTATAAAAACACGTTAGTTGTTCGCAACAGACTGACTTTATTTCATAAGAAGTTTTACAAATTACAAACTAGATGGAGTTAGTAGTCACCATAATTTTGATAAAGAATCTTGACACCCCCACTTATCAAAATAAACTACATATGTACTATAGGTAGAATACCTAGCAAATTCATAAACTTGTAATGTTTTATGTAACCTAGACCTTTAGTAAATATGTCAGCAGGCATTTCCTCACTAGGAATATATTCAATTTTAACAAATTTATACTTTACAACATCTCGAACATAATGACAACGTACATCTATATGTTTTGACCTATTATGACTCTGATTACTTAAAGCTAACTTTAATGCACTTTGGTTATCGCAATACAAGTCAATTACATAAAGTGTATCAGTAATTTCATGTATTAAATTTCTTAAGTAGACAGCTTCTCTAGAAGCTTCTGACAAAGCAGTGTATTCCGCCTCTGTGCTAGATAATGACACTGTTTTCTGCTTTCTACTTTGCCAAGAAATAGCTGATCCTGACAGCAGGAAACAGAAACCGGTATAGGATTTCCTATCTAAGGCGTCACTTGCCCAGTCACTGTCTACAAATCCTTGTAGATCGTTATTATTATTACAATATTTTAAACAATAATTTTTAGTACACTGCAAATATCTCAACACACGTTTTGCATAATTCCAATGTATATGACTGTAACAATTATTAAACTGGCTAAGATAACTTACAGAGTAAGCAATGTCTGGTCTCGTTAACACAGCCAAGTACATCAAACTTCCAATTAATTTTTGGTAAGGTACATTAGGTAAACATTTATCAGTTGCCTTATCTAAATTTAATTTAGGTTCAATTGGAGTACATTGTGTTTTACAATCTGACATTTGGAATTTAGAAACTAACTGTTCTATATATTGTTGTTGATCTATAGTAATCACATTTTTATTTTTATCTAAATTAATTCTCATGCCTAGATATTGTCTTACAGGCCCTAGGTCCTTCAACTTAAATTCTGAACCTAATACATTTTTTAAAAGATTAGTTTCATTATCACTGTTTGAAAAAATTAGAAAATCGTCGACATATAGTGCCACTACTATTTTAGTTTTACCCTTAATTTTTGTAAACAAACATGGTTCATATTGACTATTTTTAAAATCTAATTTACTTAAAACCTCCTTAACTCTCTCATACCATGCTAGGGAAGATTGCTTTAATCCATAAATGGCTTTTTTTAATTTTAACACCTTTCCCCCACTTTTGTTTACAAAGCCTTCAGGTAATGACATATATATGTTTTCTTTTAGATATCCATTCAGAAAAGCAGTACTTACATCTAAATGGGTAATACTCATTCTCATCTTTACAGAAAGAGCAAATAACAATCTTAGGGTAGAATGTCGCACTACTGGTGAAAAGGTATCTGTATAGTCAACACCAGGTTTCTGCGAGAAACCTTTTGCCACAAGCCGAGCTCGAAACCGCACATTATTATCAATATCAATTTTTTTATTAAGCACCCACCTGCACTTCACTATTGTCACATCACCTGGATTATCTACAAGCTCCCACGCCTCACTCTCCTCAAATGACTGCAGCTCCTCAGCCATGGCCTGCTTCCACTGGCCCCTCTCTGGCCCCTCAAGAGCCTCTGAGAGTAAAATCTCTTCTGATGCTGGAACAGTACTGGAAACACACATGTTACTAAAACCATACCTCTCAGGTTTCTTCCTCGCTCGCTTGCTGCATACCTCTGTCATTTGTTCAGGTGTGTTTGTTGAGTGGACTACACATTCTGAGGCATCTTGTGAATGTTCAATTAAAGTTTCATTGCCATCAACATATAGAGAAGAATCTGAAGAGTAGTCAAAAGGATCCTCAGTTTCTGGAATATTCTTAAACAATTCCCCCACTGAATTAATATTCTCTTCCACCTGACTGTCTTCCGTAGTCTCTTCATTGGAAATCCAGATGGCGGATACTTCGGTTTCCTTGACATCTGTTTCATCCTCCATCACTACCACATCTCTGCTGGTAATAATAGTATTCTCAGTAGGATTATACAAACGATAACCTTTCACATCCTCACCATATCCAGTTAAAATGTGTTGTGTAGCTTTCTTGTCCCATTTTGAACGCTTTTGTTTAGGAACATGCACCATTACTTTGCTGCCAAACAAACGTAGGTGACTCAAGTCTGGTTTTGATCCATACCATAATTCATATGGAGTCTTATCCAATCCTGATGCAATAGACCTGTTTTTCAAATATACAGCCGTATTGGCTGCTTCGGCCCAAAATTTTTTTTTTAACTTTGCATCATATAATAAGCATTTAGCTTTCTCCACCACTGTACGGTTAGCTCTTTCACAAAGTCCATTTTGTTCTGGCGTATAATAATTTGACTTTTGATGTATTATACCAGCATATTTCAGGTAATTCTTAAAATCCTTATTGCAATATTCTAGGCCATTGTCTGTCCTCAATATCTTAATTTTCTTACTTAATTGATTTTCAACAACTGATTTAAACTCTTTAAATCTGTTGAAAGCTTCACTCTTTTGCTTCAGAAAATATATGAATGTCATTCGACTATAGTCATCAATAAATAGCAGGAAATATCGAGCGCCATTTAAGGAACTTGTTTCCATCGGGCCACAAATGTCACTGTGAATCCTGTGTAGCGTTTCAGTACTTCGCTCACCCACATGAGAAAAGGGTAATCTCATTTGTTTGCCCTCACAGCACGTGATACATTGGGACTTTGTTATGTCAAAATTACTTTCATAAAATAAACCATCCACAATACCATTTCTCATTTTTTGCATATCTTGACTGTTTATGTGTGCTAGTCTTCTGTGCCATAACTTTCCACTAGTAGAAGTCAATAAACAACTATGTGATTGTAACCTTAATTTATAAACACCATCTGACAAATCCGCAAGTGCAACCAAATCATTGTTCTGGTTTCTAATGTAACAGTGGTTTTCTTCAAATATCACATTATTTCCATTTTTGATAAGTTCACTTACAGATAATAGGTTAGTTGTTAAACTAGGCACACATAGCACATTTTTAACTGTTATGTGATAATTTAATTCCGACACAATGTCTACATCTCCGGAACAAATAACTGGTACTTTTGATTCATTGGCAACAATTATTTCTGGTAAACACGGTGTTATATTCATGTTATTTACCCAAGCTTTATTCGCCGTCATATGTGCACTTGCACCTGAGTCCACGTACCATTCATTCTTGTTATACTTTCCATTCAGGAAAACAACATTAAAAACACATTTATTTATATTTTTCTTTAACATTGGGCACTGATTTCGATAATGTCCATCCTCTTTACACCTGTAACATGTTATTGTTTTTGTTGGCGTATTAGCTGTCCTTGTCATTTTGTTTGCCGTTGACGGACCACCATATTTCTTTGGTTTAGTGTTGTCAGAGGAATATTTATTTTTCGCTGCAAATGCTATGCCGCTACTTTCAAAATCACTGGCTATCTCCATGTCAAGTAATTTCGACTTTATGACATCAGCTGTTATCGAAATACCCGAATGTTCAATTGCCATTATCATTGGAGAATAACGATCGGACAAACCTGCTAATAGCAATGACCCCACCCATTCATCTGTTATTGTAAAACCCGTGCCATTTAATCGTTGAGCCGTTTCGATCATTTGTGTGACATAATTAGCCATTGAGTCACAATTTTCGAGTCTTATGGATATCAAATGTCGAAGCAACGTTATTTTTCTTGAGAAACCAGAGTCATCAAACATGGTTTTTAATTTATTCCATAATTCTGCCGAACTCTTGGTGTTCCTGATATGCACGTACAAAACTGGATCGATCGTTAATATTAACTTTGCCTTCGTTTTTGCGTCATCTACTGGTTTTACTTCAAAATCGGCCGTTGGTCTGATGTATTTGTCCATACCCTCCAGCACCAATAAATTTTCTGCCGCAAAACTCCACTCATCATAGTTCTCCCTGCCTTTTAACTTTGGCACACTAGCAATGTAGTTTGTCGTCATGTTTCCGCGAAACAACGCACACAATTTATCTATTTTACACTAAAATAACTGATAAATCGAACGAAAAGCCCATAACCTATAAAAACACGTTAGTTGTTCGCAACAGACTGACTTTATTTCATAAGAAGTTTTACAAATTACAAACTAGATGGAGTTAGTAGTCACCATAATTTTGATAAAGAATCTTGACACCCCCAACGAAACTTTGAGTAGGGACCGGACCGCGGTCAAACCGCCTTGACGACACAACGGTGAAATGTCCACGGGCCATCCCGTTATGTCGTCAAAAAGTGGTTTAGAAGGTGCGTCGCTGAGGAGTTTGGTGGGTGAGAGCCCCCCCCCCCCTTCTCCCCCCGGGAGTTGGGAGGTCGGCTGGTAGAGCTTCTGCTCAGCGTCAAAAAAAAAAAAAAAGGTATACAATGAGATAATGCGAGATTTTGTAGAATATCTTCCCTATTCCGGCATGCCAAATAGTTTACAGGGTGATAGAGGGACGCTCTCGAAAACGAAAGCAGGTGGCTGTGTTGGCTGCAAAATAAATTTGAAATTACGAAAAAAAATCAGCTATTTCATTGATACAGGCGGTGTAGATATTACGTTTTGTATGAAACAGCTGATTTTTTTTTTGAGATTTGAAAATTATTTTTTAGCTTGTCGTGTTTTGGGTGACCAGCACTGCCAACTGCATTCATTTTCGAGAGCGTCGCCCTAACACCCTGTATATGGAAATATAGCAATCCTATATCAAGTGAAACTAATAAAGATAATCTTCGTTTCTCAAAAAGCGGCCACAATGGAGCAGTCGAACATTCCAGACGCAACACAGACGAAATAAGAGCAAACACACTCGTACGTAGACCACTCCATCCAGAGGAACTTCTACAATGAAGACGGCACGATAGTTGAGCAACTCGATTGCGATCTACACTCGACACTCTGACTGTACACTGTAGGACAGAGAAACTGGCAATATTGCCATTAAAAGTTAAACAGTTCCAAACTGAGAAATGGTTAATGATATAAGAATTGAGAATTTCAAATTGTGCACGACTGACTGCGGTAGTATCACCAATTTACAGAAGGTCACTGTCGCAAATGGGGTATCTAGACTTTGCGAATTAAGAATTGCCGGGAACTTAATCTGCTTCGCCTTTATAAATTTCTTGAATCAAACACTATCGTAGATACATATATCATTAATCTGTGCAAACACTTACCTAGTTGAAAATAGCCTTGCTAATGAATCTGAGTAGCTTACGACAATTAACTTTCGTATTACCCAATTCACCATACATTTTACTCTTTTGTTCATATTACCATAATGTTGCTATTGAATCTGAGTAGGTACGACAATTTACTTTCGTACTACCCAATTCACCATACATTTTACTATTTTGTTATATTACCATCTCTCTAAGCGATGATAATTATGGCGGGACCATACGGCCCATAAATGGCCTCCAAACCACCCCTACAGCCATTCCCTATCCACCGGTTACAGTCAACAATCATTATCTCTTGACAAAATCTTATAAGGACTCACCAAATCTTTGATGCTAGCCTTCATGTTATCAAGAATATTTAATTAACTCACATTTTGGCGGTCATTACCTCTCAATGACCTCCACAGATAGTACCAATCTCTAACTTTTTTTACATCCTGCCAACATAATGGCACTGACTACACGTCATTTCAAGTCGTTCCAAATCGCGTTCGCAACAGTCACAGCTGAAACAAAAACAGCAGCTATAAACTTCTTTTTTTCTGTTCATCGTTTACTCCCTCGCAAACGTGCCCACGGAAGAAAAGTGTCGTGGCGTATTATACGCCCGACACATGTTAACATAAGGCTTTATCTAGATTTTATTCAGGTAGGCAGCACGTGAGTAGTGCCTAAGGTGCTACGAGCCTATTTAGGTTACGTAACCGCTTACCAGGCGGATTGTACACTGGTTTGTCACCATTGTCAAAGAATATATTTTTACACTAACGCGAACCCTTGTCGATGAAAAAAGCATGCTGAGTTGGGGTATCCTGCTCAGTGACACAATATATTATATTAAACTCAGTTATTATGTGATTAAACTTATCATACTTTTTTGTTTTTTATGTATTGCGGAATTACTTGTATGGTCTATTCAATTTATATTCTTTTAATTCTTAATAAACAAAAAAAATTAACTTTGTAGTGTTATATTCCTGCGATAACTTTCGTCATAATTAAAAAAAGGATGGTGACTACAAGCGTTATTGACGGTTAAAAAATATTTTTTAACAAAAATTAAACCGACTTCAAAACACTAAAAAGAAAAAAAGTCCTTTTTAGTTTTTAGTTTTTTTAGTTTTGAAGTCGGTTTAATTTTTGTTAAAAAATATTTTTTTACATTTTTAAGTGATTTCCTAAGGTAAAAGCAAGATGGGTGACCGTCAGCACTATCAACTTGTCTGTGTCTTAGTCTGGGTTGAAACACATAGTGAAATAATTACCTTCTAGCTCCTAACCGTTAAGGAGCTGTTTCTTCCATCGTCAGCTCATTAACATGAGATACGTGAGATACCTGCCAATAAAATTTGAGGGTTACTCTCGATTTCCCAAGAGATTCCATCATCAGGTCCTGACTTGGTGACAATGGGACCACCTCTAGAGTATACTCTACCGAATAAAAAAAGAATTTTGAAAATCGGTTCACAATTGACAGAGAAATCGGTGAACATATATATATTACATACAAAACTATAAAAAAAATTATAACCTCCTTCTTTTTTGAAGTCGGTTAAAAACGCATTTTAATGTTTTTGATTCGTTTAAACGCCTACTTTTATTACAAATAAAGAAAGAAAATGATGAAAAAATATATTGCTCCAGGTGGGATTCGAACCCGCGTCTCCTGATCGCCGGTCGTAGTGGTAATCAGGAGTTAAAAACGCGTTTGCGTGAGTAGTGCCCAAGATGCTATGAGCATCTATAAACTACACCAAGTCGCCAACCCCTTACCGTGGATGTGGGCTATAGGTACGCTTGTTTGTCACAATCTAAACTTTTTTGTTCTGCTTCTAGTGCACCGTTAAATGTCCCGCACTACAATACTTGAAACAATTCGACGCCGCGGTGACGTGCGAGTTGCACTATTGCAAGACTGCTCGCCATCTTCTGAACTACATCACTTTGCTCGCAACCGGCAATTATCAATTTATCAGGTTGCCTTTGTAGTACACACTGTAGGGAATTTTCACTGGTCTGTTTTTGAAGGTAGATAATAAACGTTGCAGTCGATGGGTTCTGTTTCGACCTTTTATGGTTGAATAAACCTGAATAGGTTTAAGCAACCAATCGTTGGTGGTTATTGTAGCCTGTTTATGTTTGTATTATGAAGTTTTTAATAATACTATAAAAATATTCTTCTTCACAAGACAAATAAAATCATATCGCCGGCACCTTCTTTTAGATATAATAATAATTTTGTGTCAGAAGACCACGCTCTTTCTTGGCCTTAAATAAACATTCATATTAGGGAAAACTATATAAATCTACTAGGTGTTTGTGTGTTTCATGTGCTTTTAATATAATACTTGAATTATTTTCACTTCACCATAGCTTGTGTGATTGATATTAAATGAAGGAAAATCTAATATTATATTATATTGAAACATTACATGTGGCGTTTTCCCTTTGCACAAAAAGTGGCTTGCTCATCATGACATATTCATTGAAAGGGATTAAAAAAATGAGTATGGGTGAAGGTAGCCCAAAGTGCAACGCACCTGCAATATCAAGTGATTTTCCCTTGTTATTGCATGTTTCTATAGGCGGCGGCTCCTACATCCGTCAGCTTGTTTGTTATCTATTAGTTTAAAAAAAGTGGGAACCCAGCTAAAACGAGTAAGTCTCTGTATGTCCATATTAATCGGTAGTGAGAATGGGTGAATAGTACGAAAATTTAATAGGTCAGGCCAGCTATTCATTGCTACACTCATAATCCTCACTATCCCTTGATATGGATTTACCTAGACGCGCATTCGCTTTAAGCGGTTTACTCGTTTTGGGCTCCCTTACCTACGTTTTTCGGCTGAAATGATGGTGATGATGATGAAAGATGATGATGATGAAAGATGATGATGATGAAAGATGATGATGATGAAAGATGATGATGATGAAACCAATTATGAAAGTATCCAGAAGTATTAGCATCCAGAATTAGAATTCAGTTCTAAGAATTACAGCAACTTCATCTTGTCTTGTATACTCTGTAAAGCTGATTCCTAGTCAGCGTTTTCGGATAGCTAAGTACATAATACAAGACAATAAATCTACGTAAGGAAAATTATTATCTGATAAACTTACTAGAATACCTTGTGCTCAGTAAGCACTTTATACTTGCATAAACAAGTGCAAAAGCAAGGAGTGGAGTCAGCTTTACAAAACCGTTCTTACGAATAATTTTCTAAGTTTTCCTAGGAATTAAAAGCAGAACTTAGACGCTCAAAGTTCAAGTTATTGGTAACTTCATAAATTTTCTAGTTCTTTTCCACCTTTATTTGTATTCCAGGAAACTATCTTAGATTTCCGTGGGGATAAACAGAAATAAATATAACTTAACTTTATTACAGATTTGCAGAAATTTGTTTTGCTGAGTCAGCGCGAAATATCTTTACAATTTCATGGTTCGTTTGTGGAGACTCATTTATTTCAGCGTGGATAACATTAGTATTAAGATAAGATGGACGTATCTTATCATAATGGTCTGGTGGTTTCATATTTTAAGGAATTTTGGTAAATAAATGAAAGTACCTAATGTTCGAATTAACTTTGGCATGTATTTGCACATTTACAGTGTCAATGACAAACCATAAATTTTAGGAGCCCATAATAACGTCTCAGGTCACACCATGGAACCAGTTATCTAAACTAACTTTACCTTTAAATGACAATACATCTGATACACCTTTTGGCTAATTTGTGGAGTCACGTAATATTTCCGGCGCCAACGACAATCAAAAACCAATTTGTTAATCGGATTGCGAATTATAAATGGATATATTTTTTAAAATTCTTAGTGGGGTATGAATGAATGAATGAATGAATGAAATTTTATTCGCATAATTCTGTGTTTACATTTCAGATGGTGACACATTATATTTATAGTTTCATCAGTATTATACCTTTATTTTTGTAGGCATGCAAATATTAACTGTCGCAGGTACACGATACTTAATTAAATATTAAAAATAAATGTCAAGATATATTGCATAAATTAATTGTTAGTAGAAATTACTTATAAAAAAAATGTCATTTATATTGCAACATAATTAATTATATATAGACAATTTGTATGTGTTTCCTTATATTCTAAATATTCCTTAATAGAATAGAAATTCTTGTCTTGAAGCCATCGTAACAAACTGTTTTTAAATTTATTGTTATTCAAAGGTAAGCTCATAATATTAGAAGGTAGTTTATTATATAGTTTGATAGCCATAAAGTAAAAATTTGATTTAAATAATGCTAAGTTACATTTAGGGATAATTATTTTAGTTTGGTAGGTCTTGGCCTTCATCTTACTTGATGGTTACTTATAGTACTACGTTACGATATGACTGGATATGGAAGCGACCTACACCCAGATCCCTAAACCACAGAAGAACTGGCTATCTTACCTCCAACTGCGGGAACACAACAATGCCGTTAACATTATTGTTATGGCGGCAGACTTAGGTATGATGGTAGTAGCTAGCCAGGCCGAGTAGAAAATTTCTGCCCCTACTGGAATTGAACCCTGGACCCCTAGATCAGAGGAAGGTTGCCTCAAACACTAGATCACAGAGGCGGTTGAAAGTATTGAATAATATTTGAATATAAATGGATAAATCAAATAAAATGGCTATTAGAAACTTTGTGTACCTATGTGTACAACGGCCACAAACCAAATCATTGTTGTAGAATAAAAGAAAAGATACATTGAATTGATTTATTAATAAGATTATAATATTAGTAACATTCTTGTGTACTCATATAAAAAAAGTGGTAAAACTTAATAGCGCGATGCAAAAATACTTAGCGCCAGCTCTGAATACAATTTAGTACTAACTATTTTTTAATATAATAGGTTTGATGACATTCTTACTTAATAATAATAGTGCATTTTTTTTTTTTTTTTACACTCACACCTATTATCTAGCCCAAAGTAAGCATCATTAAGTGTTTGTAGTATGGATACTAGATAACGGATAAATAATGATAATAATATGTATATAAATATTAGAAATATACTAAATAAACATATAAACATCCATGACTCGTAAACAAATGCTCGCACTCATCATACAAACATTTGATCCTACCGGGATTCGAACCCGGGACCTCTTGACCGAGTAGCCTGGGGTACAGACCACTCGGCCAGCCGGTCGTCGAGTTTTGGCTCAAACATTATGTCATTTAAAATTGAGGACAATCAATAAGACCA
This sequence comes from Nymphula nitidulata, assembly GCA_947347705.1. NCBI lineage: Eukaryota > Metazoa > Arthropoda > Insecta > Lepidoptera > Crambidae > Nymphula > Nymphula nitidulata. The sequence goes on along the minus strand of OX374634.1, from coordinate 18,650,692 downwards.
ATACTGCATTAGGGTACAGTGTCTACCAGTACTGTTGGAATTACCTATAGAGCTTTAGTGCTGGTTATAGATGGTCTAAATTATAGATTACCACTGCATGTTACGCCTGAAAATGTAAGATTAAGTGAGGATGTAAGGGATATGATTTTTTTTTGCGTTGTATCGTAATGATTAAGGAATGCATGAAGAAAACAATGTACTGGTGGAAATCACTGCCGGAATCTTGGAGAGAGGCCAATGTGCAACCGGTCCCCAAAAAGGGAGACCGATCAGACCCAGCTAACTACCGCCCGATAGCTGTCACCTCAGTTCTTTGCAAGGTCATGGAACGGATCTTAGACCACCAGCTGATCCGATACCTAGAAGATCACTCATTAATTAATGATCGACAGTACGGGTTTCGGCCGAACCGGTCAACGGGTGATCTTCTAGCGTACTTAATGCATGTCTGGGGTGAAGCTATTGACAAACGTGGTGAGTCACTGGCAGTTAGCCTTGACATTGCCAAAGCGTTCGATCGGGTCTCGCACAAGGCTCTTCTCTCCAAGCTCCCGGCATACGGTCTGCCCGCTCAGCTCTGCAACTGGATTGCCGGCTCCCTGCATGAGCGAAGAATCCGTGTCCTCGCAGATGGATGCGCTTCGCGGTTTATGTCAGTGAATGCTGGTGTACCACAAGGCTCTGTTCTATCCCCCACACTCTTTCTTCTTCATATCAATGACATGATTCCGTTAGGAAACATTCATTGCTATGCAGATGACAGTACAGTGCATGGGGGATATTACGGTCGCCCAGGGGCTGGGCGCGCTGAAACCGAGAGGGAGAGAGAGAATCTTACCATTGAGCTCGACAGGGTGTTGAACCTCGTATCTGAATGGGGGACTAACAATCTTGTTGAGTTCAATGCTAAGAAAACACAGGTGTGCGCGTTTACAGCCAAAATGTCGCCGTTCTGTCCCCTTCCGTCTCTTCAGGGCACGACTCTTTCGGCACTGGGCTCCCTCAACTTGCTAGGTATGGAGATCTGTTGCGATCTGAATTCCAGGAACTACATCGAAACCGTGATAAAAACAGCCTCACGGAAGCTCGGTGTCCTGAACAAGGTGCGTCGATTTTTCACGCCTGACCAATTATGCCTGCTGTATAAAACTCAGGTCCGGTCTTGCGTGGAATATTGCTCGCACTTGTGGGATGGCTCCGCCAAGTACCTACTCGATGCCCTGGACAGATTGCAGCGTCGTGCTGTCCGTATCGTTGGCGATGTAGAGGTCACCAACCACCTTGAGCCTCTGCAATTGCGTCGAGACATTGCGTCGCTTAGCGCCTTCTATCGACTTTATCACGGAGAGTGTTCTGAAGAGCTATTTGACCTTATCCCACCTACCCCCTTCCTACTCAGGAGCACGCGTGCCGGTCTCCGGAGTCATCAATTCACTGTCTCCACCTCAACATCACGTACAAAGAAATTTAGTAGCTCTTTTCTTTGTCGAACTTCCAGAACTTGGAATTTTTTTGCCAGCACATGTGTTCCCTCCTTCCTATAACATGGGTTCCTTCAAAAGAGGCGTGAAAAAGCACCTTTCGGGCTGGCAAGGTGGAGGCAGCTAGAGCAGTGTCTGAACTGCACTAGCTGTCTTCGCATATGGACTCTTCTTACCGCTTCACATCAGGTGGTGTTGAGTCATTTGTCATGCTTTGTATAAAAAAAAAAAACAATATACATTTATATAAAAATACGTAAAATTTCACTGCTAATATTTAAATTAGAAATTGAAATATAGCCTGAATCTTTCTAAAACAACTTTTCAAATGAAAAATGTATTGCGGGCCTTTACTGTGACGCCGTAGCTTATATTGGATCTCCTTGTCTAGCACCCAATGATAAATAGTTGTAAGTCTGGCACTTACTAATATTTTTATAAAAATCTTTCAGTTATGTTAATTGCTACTGGTATTAATTCGTATAGTCCGTTGAAATAGGTGATACTTTTCCTCATATGATTGAGACCTTTATACGCGTGGTGCTGTCAATACAAAAATAAATTAAGAATATGGGTTATATTAATTCATAGAAATGGTTTCCCACTTTCAAAAACATCTTATTCATTTGATAATTTCATGACATTTGTATGAAATAATATAACATTGGCTGCATTATTTCATGGAAATATCATGAATTTATCAAATGGATAAGAATGATAAGATGTATTTGAAAGTGGGAAACCATTTCTATGAACTAATATGTAATATGTACGTATTACCTTTTCATTCACAATGAAGCACTAACTGTTTAACTACTCCGTTTATAAGCCTAACCCATCTATATATTTCAAGGTTTGTCCAGAATTAATGCATCAGTCATTAAGTGTAATGAATATAGATGTAATGTCAACGGTAAATGAGTATTTTCGTCTTATGGGATGGGCACTATAATGGGCAATTTCGGATAATCACCTACATGGACTGATGGTACACCCGCTGGTGGTGTTAGTTCTGCTAGTTCTTCTTTTGGAGACACAATCATTTTATTTAACCTGTCAAACCACACATTACAGACACAATTGGTTTCTTACGCTGCTTCTAATTTAATGTAGAGAGGTGAAAAGAAATCTTTGATATTTGCCTTTATCTGTGGCATATGGTCCCATACATTAAATAAGAGGGACAAATTTTTACAAGTTTTCCTTCAGACTTTAGTATTTTTTTTACTTACTTTTTAATTTTACTGCTAATAACTGTTAGAAATAAATATACATATAAGCAATTGCAGTGCAACTCAAATTGTATATAATACAATGATTATTTTTTCCTAAGCTATTTTACCCTACTGTAATTAAAAGCAAAGTATTTGCAAAGTTTCATTTACATCGTAGAAAGAAAAAAAATCTTAGTCAAAATAGAAAATATATCATAATTAAGAGTTTAAAAGTCGTCATTAATTTTTGATTTTATTTGTCATACATTGACACTAAATAGAATCAAAGAGGAAGCGTTATTTTGACAGTACATGTGACAATTAGGGCTCCATGCTCCCAACAAGGCCCTACGACCCTAAAATCTTATCACATTGCTACACTAGGGTTGTGAAAGGTCACGCTAGAACATAGTTTCTTTTTCTAGTTTAGATATTTTTTCGGAGTATATCTTAAACATTTCTTATTAAAAATAAAAAAATTAACTAAGATCATCGTTTCCACTACCTCACAAGGTAATGTCATTTGCTGCTGCTGCTGAATGAGGGTGTTTCCCCAATCAGGAGCTTTAAATTTGAATGGAATTTATCACTTCCATCTAGTTTCTTGTTTATGAATCTCGTCCAAGTCTGTATTGTACCGAACCAATTTTTTTTTATATTTATACAATCACACCTATTATCTAGCCCAAAGTTAGCATCATTAAGAGCTTGTGTAATGGATAACGGAGAAATAATGATAATAATATATATATAAATATTAGAAATATACTAAATAAACATATAAACATCCATGACTCGTAAACAAATGCTCGTACTCATCATACAAACATTTGGTCATAAATAAACAAATGCCCTGCCTCTCCCAAAATTTTATGCACGTCTGAATCCTTTATGTACAGCAGGTGTACGCTGATAGCAGAGTAGTGGCGTAGATCACTATAATAAACCGACTGACATAATTATTTGGTGCTTAATAGAGCGTCACACTTTAAGGTACTGCTCTTGTCCGCAGCTAATAACGAAAGTGTCTGATACTATTATTAAGGAAAAAAGGATTAACTCTTTTATTATTATTACTTATATTATCTTTATTATTATTGAGGAGCTCGGTGGCGTAGAGGTTTGAGCGCTCTGGTTTCGATCACGAAAACAAAGCAACTTTCGCCATGGTTGGTCCCGGGATGGGTCAATCAAATTTATAATCTCGAGCTCCTCCATGCTTCGGAAGGCACGTTAAGCCGTTGGTCCCGGTTGTCACTGCAACCGTTTTAACCCACCAACCCGCATTGTGCCAGCGTGGTGGTGTTACGGCCCAATCTCCTCATGTGTTTCTCCCATGTAGGAAGGCCTGTGCCCAGCAGTGGGACGTTTATAGGCTGATGATGATGATTATTATTAGTATCTATATTTCTCAGCTTACAGCTTGTTTATGCGGCTCATGCCATAATTACAGTCTTATACAGTGACGTCTGAAAATCAAATCGAAAAGATCTGGTTATCATCGCTTGACACCTCCACCCACTCTCTGAGGGGAGTGGGGAGGTGTGTGTGGTGCTCACACCCCCTAAACCCCTCACCGATGCACCACCTTGCACCGGCTAGCCTAGTTGACATTGCAACCGCTTGTCGGCAGGGAAGTGTGGCCCGTAAAAAGGTCCCGTCATAAGTGGAGGGTAGAGCCCTCAATCCCACTATGTTATTTAAAGTCGGAGTCTATGTTTTTTAAAGTCGGAGTGCCGGTGCATTGACATTCCGACTGGGCTGTGCCTATAGACACCTGCATTAACAAGGAAAAATCACTTGGTGTTGCAGGTGCGTTGTAATCCTTAGGCCTAAGACGAGGCCTTCCATGCCCAGTTTGTACACTGGGTTCCTAATCCGAAACAACAGCGAACTGTTACGCGGCCGAAATAGGAAAGGCGGTGGTAGCTACCCTGACCAATACGTCCCACTGCTGGGCACAGGCCTTCCTACATGGGAAAAACACATGAGGAGCTTGGGCCATAACACCACCACGCTGGCGCAATGTGGGTTGGTGGGTTAAAGCGGTGGCAGTAGAAACCGGGATCTACCGCTTAACGTGCCTTCCGAAGCACGGAGGAACACGAGATAATAAATTTGATTGACCCATCCCGGGACCGATCATGGCGAAAGTCGAGCTCCTCATGACGACCTATAGACAAAGCTTTTTAAAATATGTATAGAGACTATGGACTCTATTTGAATCTTTATTTTGATTTTAACATTATTATAAATGTTTGAAAAATTACTTAGTAATTAAAATATAATACAACTAGAAAAATTTCACGTCATGAGGCAGGAAACCTCAGGACGTGAATTTTTTCTAGTTTTATTATACTCTATTTGAATACTAATAAGGTATATTTTACATATTTATAAAGCCTTAAAAGTCTAAAATCTCTGTAGATGTCTACCGAGTGCAGCAGCAGTGCTGCAGTCCACCAAGTAATTTTGATGTGCTTATATCGAATGTGTTGTGTCGTGATAAACTGTTTCATTTTCGTCTATTCCCATGAACTTTCGGGATATTCTATTTATATTCCACTCTTATTGTTACTTGTTAGTAATAAATACCATCGCCGTAACATTCTATCGGTGCGGCATAAAGCTGAGTAGCACCCACTTTTTTTTATTTACTTTTACTGAGTGCTTTATGTTTTGGTAATAAGGTTACAAATATAACAATAACAATATTTTTGTCTTTATTAGTTACGTTAAATGTTAGAAAAATAATTACTTTAACTATTTCTAAGTACCTATTTTTTATTGTTTTAGTGATCTGAAGTCAGTTTTTATTGTTCATTGTTTTTAGGGTTCTGTAACCAAAGGGTAAATCGGGACCCTATTACTAAGACTTCGCTGTCCGTCCGTCCGTTTGTCACTACGCTGTATCTCATGAACCGTGATAGTTAGATAGTTGAAATTTTCACAGATGATGTACTATTTCTGTTGCCGCTATATCAACAAATACTAATAAACAGAATATTATAAATATTTGAGGGGGCTCCCATATAACAAACGCGATTTTTTTGCTTGTTTTTCCTCGACATTGATAACGGCAACAGGTAGACGCTTGTTTATAGATAATGGTTCGGTTAATAATGGTTTTTTTAACAATATCTTCGGAAATTCAGAAAATATCTCTGCAACCGTCTTCACCTACATGTAGAGTCAAAGCTTCAGATGCTTTTCATCCAGAAAGCCCTGTCACTGTAGTAGCAATATGTAAGCATATTTTAAAACCTGTGATGATTATTTCAGTTAAGATAAGATAACCTATTTACATAAAATTACAGTTCATAAAGAATACATTACAGCAGTATAATAGCAAAACACATGCAGAAATATTTTTCTACATTACAAATAGAATGCAAATCATGAAAACGAATAATTAAAACTAATGATTAGCCTAGCGTAAAATGTTAAAAAGGTGTTATAAATTTTATTTAATGGAATGTCAATGTTATCTCCGAAGCAATAAATAGTGTGTGTGACACTATTTATTTCAAAAATATGAAATTTCGAGACCCCAACAATATAATAAGAGACATAAGTATGTAATAAAATACTACATATTTATAAATTATGCAGTCAGGCTCGGTAGTTTTAAAATTAAACCACAATGGCGTATATTATATCTCCAGTGTGAGTGGATTACTTCTAAAACACATCCTTAAAATACCACGATTTACTTTTAAAACTTTCTAGATGTTCAGATTTCAGATGGTTTACTAGTACGTGACATATGTACTGTTGAATAAAACTTCACAGATAACCAACTGTTTAGGGAGCTCAATTTAATCAGGCTACGCGGACGCGCTTTGGGTAGAATGGTAGTCATCGTGGTAGGTATATACCTATATAGTTGAAATTGATTTGAGTTGTTATAATTCTATACCTAACGGTCACTAAGTTAAAAGTATGTTTTATAACACCGAGCACTTATTCTGCAAATAATCGTTGATTTGATTTAAAGTACCTACACATGTTCAATTGATTACATTCATTAAAGAACTCAGTATTGTTATAATCGGTTTGTCGCCGACAGTACATTCTAGTGTTTCCGACATATAGCACTATGCCAGTATAAACAGGCGACGCCGCGGGCTAAAGCTAGCCATAAATCAGGCTCCGGAAGGCCACGTCACAGTAAATATTAGCTTACGCAGTAACACAACTATATAATGTGCACTTCCTTGAAATATCGCTCTAACAGAAAACGGAACGAAATGTAATTATGCTCCCTTAAGGTCGGGTGCCTTGGAGACTAATCGACAGCGGGACACCGCCTCCAGAAGTGATGCCTGTCGATTAGAAATTCATAGTAATCCTTCCAGAGCCAAATGCGTCCCTTAAGGCTTGAGGGCTCACCAAGGTTCTTGCCTCCTTAACACCCCGATTACGCTGTGAAAGCATTCTACGATCAATAGCAAAAGTCGATCGGAAAAATATGTAATTATGTTTCTACTGTTAATGATACATGATGCTACATGTCACCGTGCATAAGCTTGCGACGGCTTACGAGAGTAGAAAATGATGGCCCTCTGGTGAAGTATCTAGTGCCCCTGTCTACAAAATCAGGGGTACTTGGGGCATATGTTTGTATGACGAATACGAACATTAGATCACAAATCACAAATTGTATGTTTGTTAAGTATAATATCATATCATAGATTTTATGATAATTTGATACTTTTTTCTAATATTTATCTAGTATCTCTATCACAAATGAAGTAGTTTATAAATCTATGATGCTTAAATTGAGCACAATATTAATAGGTGTCAGTACAAAAATATTAGCATTACCATTCATACGCGCGCTGTTTAACACGTGAAGCGATATAAATTGGTTCAAGCAAACGACTTTAATGTTCCTTCCCTTCTATAACACGGGCTTATTCAAAGGGGGCGTGAAAAGGCGGTGTGATTCAAGAATTATCAACACAGCAACGTCTTAGTATAAAGCCTTTTATTTTTAAGCCACCTGATGGTAAGCGTTTACCCTTTTTTTTTTTTTTAACGGGGAGAAATCCGTTTACAGACCTACCCGCCGCTGGCTAAGCGGCGGGCGTGTGTGGGGGCTTCCAGCGCTATCAGCACTGGAAATACCCACTAAAACTCCCCGGTAACTCCACTGCCCTTCGCGGGGGTAGCCTGTGCTCTGTCAAAGCAATTTCACCAGCCCACCCCCAGGCAACCCGACCTTACGGCCAGGTTTCGCGCCGATGGGGATTACCCAGAGTAGCACCTTGCACACTACTCACTCGTATTCTACCCTTTAAAAATGAAGAGAAAGCTACGTTGTCAGTATTAAAGGAGACAAGTCTTTATGCTCCCGACTTTCCCAACGCTTGAGGAACACTACAAAGTAGTGCTCTGTAGCTGTGTCTCCTGTATAGTGGCGGTGCTAGTGAAGGTATATTATTATTGAATACAAAAACATTTAAACACTTTTTCTAACTAAAAAAATGTCCTTACGTCACTGGTTGAAAATGAAATAGTTGAGCTACTGCGATTATTGTTTACACTGTGGCACGGTACGCACGCCTACAGACAGAGCGCCTGAATATTTTATATGCGGACGAGATTTACAGGAAAACACAGTTTGTGAACTGTAACGCATATTGTGCGAATCGCTGGCGTGTAGTGAGGGGTTTACGACTGAGCGGTGGTTTTGTTTTGGGGAATAGTGTGTTATTCAATCCAATGTACAGTCAGCAGCTAAATTATGTAAATGTAAACGTATTGTAGTGAATAGAATATTTCGACATTGTAGGGTGGACGTTAGCTCATAAACGCAAATACAGATAGACTAGAAGAATTTCACAGGGATATCCCAAGTCCTGGGTGGCTCAGTGGTCACAGCAGTCGCCCGGATTGCGAAAGGTCGCGGGTTCGATTCCTGCCTGAGGACGTGAAAATTTTTCTAGTTTTATTATATTTTAATTACTAAGTATTGTAGTGAGTTTTTAATCTATATCCCGAGATTACATACTGTCGACAATTTGTGAACAGCAACAAATCATTTGAAAATAATAACATTTATTCAATGGGCCTTTCTAATCGTCAAAAATTATATATGCATGTGTATCACTGTGTTTCTCAGTCTGTCTGTCTGCCATATGTAAATTTACACCAGTTCCAAAAGTTGAACTACTGAGAAGACTCAAGTTGTCAGTCTTTTCAAAAATTAAGCTACAATGGTTGTATGTACTTGATCATCACCACCCTATAGGTATATGTATATCCCACTGATGGGCACAGGCCTTTCTTTATGGGAGAAACACATGAGGAGTTTGGGCCATAAGACCACCACGTAGGCAAAATACGGGTTGGTAGGTTAAATCGGTTGCAGAACAACGAGGACTAATGGCTTGACGTGCCTCCCGAAGTACGGAGGAACTCGAGGTTACAATTTTCGATTGACCCATCCCGGATCGACCATGGCGAAAGTTGCTTCGGTTTCGATCGAAACAAGAGCGCTCAAACGACTACGCTAGTGGTGTGATACTTGAGAATTACATTTGAGGACTCATATTCGTTGCCTTCGAATTGTTTAAATGCGAAATAATAATTAAACGGATTTTATTTAAAATATATTTCGCGTCCCTCACTCATACGATAAATGAAAAAGATAAACTATGTTTTCAGAGCTTAAACTCGACTGTCACTATAGATCAAACATTCCAGCAATAATTTTAAGATGGAAAGCACAATTGCTTTGAAAATAATAATGTTTTCACTTTTATCATCATCAAGTCTTTACAAGTCCCACTGCTGCGCACAGGCCTTCCTACACTAGAAATACATGAGGAGCGTTGGACCATACCACCACCATACTGGCCCAATGCGGGTTGGTAGGTTGCAGTTACCACCGGAACCTTCGGCTTAATGTGTACTATGAAGCACGGAGGAGCTCAAGATTACATTGATTGGCACAAGCTTAATCCACTATGCCGAAAACCAAAGCCCTTCCTTCCTTACGTATTCATAGTTTATTCAAAAGTGTCTGTTGGACCTCAGAGACCGTTTTTGTATACTTTTTAATTTGTATTCTTGTTCTTTTGATAATACGTTTTTATTGTGTTTTTTCACTGTTACATTGGTTGCATTCGTTATGTTTGCCTACTCGACTATTATTGTTATTGTGATTTCATTTATAAATATATTTATTACCATCCAGTTTGGCTGCTTTCAATCATCTAAAACTTTTTTTCAGTGTCCCTTAATTTTCAGTAAAACTGCAGTAAGTACTTAGTGGAAATTGAAAGTATCATGCTGCAAAGCGTCGATGGTCATTAATTAAAAAACTCCGAATCTTTTAAATACAAAAAAAAACTCGCTTGAAAATGATTAATTTTCTAGTAGCGGAACCTACCCCGGGGTCAAAATAAACCTAGTGAAACCTTTACTAATTAATTAAACACGGTAGAGTGAACAAAAGGAAAAACGAAAAATTTTTTGATGATAGGTAAGGTTAAATATTTAGCTTGTAACGAAATCCTATTGTTTATTTTAAATTATTAACAGGGTAGTTCTTAGCCTTCATCCTCACCGAAGACAGTTAGTGCAGTTTAGACACTGCTCTAGCCGCCTCCACCTTGCCGGCTCAAAAGGTGCTTTTTCACGCCTCTTTTGAAGGGACCCATGTTATAGAAAGGAAAGAACAATTTTATTATGTGCCGGCAAAGAATTCCAAGTTCTGAATGTACGAAAAAGAATCGAGGCACTACAATTCTTTGGCGTCAGGGTCACAACGCACCTGAAATACCAAGTGATTTTTCCTTTTTATTGCAGGTGTCTATAGGCTATTACCACCAGTTGGGCCGTCAAATTGTTTGTCATCTAGTTGTACATAAAAAGAAACCACTTTAAACCGGAATGATTTTGTTTATAAGCTTGAACTTACCAATGATACGAACATTCTACCTAACAATCACCCAACAGTAAACTCTTCAGTGCTAGACAATCTACCTAGGCCGATCTATTTGATGGTTTCAAATTTTCATCCATCAAATAAATAAAATTGACATTTCGTCAGTGTAATCTAAAATCATTCTCAAAATAACTGTTCCGAATGCCTTTGTCCAAAAACATGATTAAAATCATTTCTCAAAATCGCGGAATTATTAAATTTCACGCAAATCCTTATCAATCACGTAAATATAAACAATCGAAAATGTAACAATAGAAAGATGTCTCGATATCGAAATAATCTTGTTTCGAGTAAACAAGCTTTCATATTGTTTTCTTTAATAAAGATTTCAAATTAAATCATCGCACAGATGAACGACACAAGACAAGCAGAAGAGAATCTTCAGTGTAATAATATTTCTGAGCCTACGGCGTGTACTCATGACAGCGTATCGTCCGTGCCACTTTAAGCTCTATTCGGTTCTGATAGGAGCGGTTTGGCGAAGCAAATGTCACACCTATTTGGTAGTCGATTGTATCCAAAAGGGGCGGAAGCGATATTAATTGGCACCGGGTTTGTTGGGCTAACGGGTGGAAACATACAGCTAGTATTTTGATAGAAAACGTAGCAGAATTCCAATCCTGGGCTTGCGTTGGAACACTTGCGTGTGTTATGTGCCAAATAAACGTATTTTCTTTCTTTCTTTCTTTCTTATTAATTCAAAGACATTTACTTTTTGTTATCGTTATTATATGACATTTTCCCCCTTCCTACTCAGAAGCACGCGTGCCGGTCTTCGGAGTCATCAATTCACTGTCTCCACCTCAACATCACGTACAAAGAAATTTAGTAGCTCTTTTCTTTGTCGTACTTCCAAAACTTGGAATTCTTTGCCAGCACATGTGTTCCCTCCTTCATATCCCTATAATATGGGTTCCTTCAAAAGAGGCGTGAAAAAGCACCTTTCGGGCTGGCAAGGTGGAGGCGGCTAGAGCAGTGTCTGAATTGCACTAGCTGTCTTCGCATATGGACTCTTCTTACTGCTTCACATCAGGTGGTGTTGAGTCATTTGTCGTGGTTTGTATAAAAAAACATTTGAGACCAATAGTAGCAGTCAAGTTTTCGGTTCAATATCATCATCATCATATCAGCCGAGAGACAGCTACTGCTGGAAATAGGCCTCCCTTAAGGATCTTCTGCGCTGCCCACATCCATCCGCCTCCCGCGACCCTTACCAGATCGTCGGTGCACCTTGTGGGGGGCCTACTAAAGCTGTGTCTCCCAGTACGCGGGCGTGACTCGAGGACCTTTCCAGTTCAACGGCCATCAGTCCTCCTTGCAATGTGGTCTGCCCACTGCCACATAAGGCTCGCAATAATTTCGGCTATGTCAGCGACCTTAGTTCTCCAGCGGATCTCATCATTTCTGATTCGACCATGCAGAAAAACCCCGAGCATAGCTCTGGGTAACTTTCAGCCTTCTTATAAGGCCCATTGTAAGCGGCCACGTCTCAGTTCCGTAAGTCATCACTGGCAACACACACACAAATTAAAGATTTTCGTTTTGAGAAACTGCGGTAGTTGGACCAAGAATATGCAATAATTTAAATTCAGGATTCTGGGACACCTGGTATATTTCAAAGATCGACTGATGTGCAATGTATAATAAATAGTATCCTCTCATATTTTCGTTAGCACTACCATTTACCAGCCTTCTTCTGAAGAAACTTGCTGTAAAGTAATCGAAACGTTTGGTGTTAAATAAAAATAAAACATGAAATTAAACACGAAAATGGTTTTATCTCCAACTAGTGGCTCGTAGCTCCGTCAACGTGGATATTGCATCACGCCAACACCAACCTATGTCTTTTGTTACGACGTCATCAATCTTGATGCCAAATTACATCTAAATTGGTTCAGCGATTTAAGCGTAACGGTAACAGACCGACAGATATGGGGAGGCAGACAGAGCTACTTACATCTATAACATGAGTATTAAGAAACTTTGTAACAGTTTGACAATAAATATGTTCTATTCTATTCTATTCTATGGATCACATTTTAATGGTTTTGATGCTAAACGGCTACTTAACTGTAACAATTACAAATAAAGAAAGAAAACGATGAAAAAATATGTATGCTCCAGGCGGGAATCGAACCCACGTCTCCTGATTTCCGGCCAGAAATGGCCGTGATAAGTTCTGGCCGTGATAATATCTGGCCGGAAATTAGGAGACGCGGGTTCGATTCCCGCCTGAAGCATATATTTTTCCATCGTTTTCTATCTTTATTTGTAATTGTTTCAATGAGTAATGTATACAATGAGTGAGATCACAATAATTATTTTCATTATTCAAAATTAAGAATGTCTCCGTCAAAAATACATACCCGCATGTTTCCAAAACAGGGAAACAGACAACTCGAGCGCAGAAATGTTTGGAAAAGGCCGCCGCGGGCGAAATTGTTTTCGTTCACTGAACTGCGTGCATTTTTAACTGCCTGCCGAGTTTTCGACTGCGATTTATGTCATGGCAATCTTGACTTTTGCTTTTTAAGTTGAAGCACGAAGATGGAGACAAAAAAGATAAGTCATACAGCCACCAAAAAGTATGATTGTAAATAACACTTAGATTTTCACTTAGACCTTTCGAATGTAACTGTTTTTATTGTTTATAAACAATTTATATCAATAAACACTAAAAAGGCAGGAACGAATTAGATTTGAGGATAAAGGTGCGATGTATATTTCTCCCTGGAATACATTCATATATAAACTATATCTTTGTGCCAAATTTCATCCAAACGATCAGCAGTTTTTGGGTAATCGATCCGAATCTATGTAGTAAGTAGGTACTTATTATTTGGAGTTTGATGCTTCATTTTCTATTGTTTCTGAAAGCGGCGTAACACCGACTTCATAAAATTTCTTTACATTAGCTATGTAGGTCTTTAAATGTCTATAAAGGTAGATATTTTCTGCCTTTTTGGAGTATGTAAAGTCGAAATTGGACGCAATTGTAAGCTATATATTTCCAAAATCAAAGCTAGGTCACTGATAGAATTATATTATTTCCACATTTGTATCTGTCTCCGGTTGAAACACAGTTATTATCATAATTATATTATTTTGATTAGCCTTTAGTGGAATAATGTCTTAATTTAACTATTTGAGAACATCCGTTCTCCTACTCCAAGATTGTCGTCACATTCAGACGAAATTTTTTACGGGACCAATCTGGTAGTATATTATTAGACATACAAAAAATCGAAAGAGATAAGGCACTTTATGGGCCGGCACTAGCTGTCTTCGCATATGGACTCTCCTTACCGCTTCACATCAGGTGGTGTTGAGGCTTTGTATAATAAATATCAAAATAGATTTACTTATATTCGTGTAGCATAAAAAATCAAGCCCCGAGCGTCGACTCAACAATTGTGTCTTTTTCACACATCACAATGTTATGTTTTACAGAACCAAATAAAGTACACCTTTTTGCGTACAAAATAGCTATCGGACATTTTATTATTAGTAGAAAAACGTTACAATCAATAAAAATGTGAAGCGGAAAAATAAAAGTAAAAAAAACTTTTGCTTTACATTTAACTTGCTCACCTGCAATATTGGAGGTGATTGGATTACAACTGTTAGTATTGCAATCAAGTGATTTTAGACCATGTAGCGTTGGTATAGGAACTTGGTGTCTACGTTCCGAATGTTCAGCTATTCAGCGGTAAAACAATAGGCGGGGCTCAGTTCTGAAATTGGAAAGTTTCGACAATGATTTATTAAAGTCCTTTTTTTAAACAAAGCATTGAATAGCGGTTTTTGAACGGTAGTTCGTAATATGAAATAGTTCGGTTTGATTTAAAAAATGTATTTATTTATGGCCCGCAATGTTTTCATTGTGATGATTGTATTGAAGGGTGTAGATCGACAGCTGGTAGGAAGGATATATAGAGAGTTTATTTATTATTCTAATTACTGCTGACATCCCAAAAACAGTAGTCAGTAAAGAAACAAAGAGCAGATAGCAATAATACAAAAATGGCACATAAAATTGAAACAAAAAATAAGAAAAATCCTACTAATATTATAAACGCGAAAATTTTGTATGGATGTCTGGATGTATACATGGACGTATGTTTGTTACTCTTTCACCCAAAAACTACTAAATGGATTACGAGATGGAGGATAACGAGAACACAGATTAATTTATCAGAATAAATTTATAGCACAATTCCAAGTCCTGGGTAGTTCAATGGTCAGAGCAGCTTTCGTACAAACTTTGGTACCTTATTTCACTCCGATGAGGTTGAATTTCGAAAAATTCTTTCTAAGCGAGGCTATACAATACATAAGAAGACCACTGTCCAAATTTTGTTTTTCTAGATTCAGTTTTGGCCGGGCGTTGAAGAGTTAATTACCCGTTATAAAGCTTACATATGGTGGAAACGTAGCTCCTATGGCTTGGCCTAACAATTATTTGTAAAATGCATAAGTAGGTTTGCATTTTACACCATTTTGATAGTGTTGTGTTTGCTTTGGCGAGCGTCATTACGCTACAATACTCGTTTTCTATCAAACGTACTGGCTTTATTATGAAAAAGAAAGTTGTAAGTGTAAGTAAATCTTTTCCACTTTCCACTACTGATCGTGTAGCACTATTCGATTAATAAAATCCTTCTTTGTCCCTCTAACTTAAGATTGGTTTTCCAGTTCCTCATCAAGTTATGCTACAAAATAAAGACAGTATCGAAGAGGAAGTCGGAAGCGTCCGAGGGTGCTACAACTTTGTTCTTTGCCAACTCCAGTTCGTTAAAAATTATAACTTGTTTCTTTCTTCTCAAGACTTTGGGTCACTGTTTTTCTGTAAGTCAGTAGCTATCAATTCATGTCTCATATCTATGGAAGTGATGGATTTTTATGTTACTTAACTTTGTAGTCATTGTCTTCTGCAGTTTAATACATATTTAAGTAAGTGTCAATTCAGTTGTCAGTCTCTGAAATCAAAATTATCTCGATTCGTGTCGTACTTCCAGAACTTGGAATTCTTTGCCAGCACATGTGTTCCCCCTTATAACATGGGTTCCTTCAAAAGACTCGTGAAAAAGCAGCTTTTGGGCCGGCAAGAAGGCGGCTAGAGCAGTGTATGGGCTCTTCTGACTGCTTCACATCAGGTGGTGTTGGGCCATCTGTCGTGCTTTGTATAAAAAAAAAACTGAAGAGCTCGGTAGCGTAGTGATTTGATCCTGGATTGATCCAATCAATTTTCTTTCACCATGGTATCAACAAGCATCTAGCGTGTTTGATACCAGTTTACAATTTGATAGATTGTAAATTAATAATTAAATTTGGAATGATTAGTTGCTGGTGCAAATTTTCCGGCAGTTAATAATCTCGCGATATAGATCACAATATACGTGATATATACGTACTTACATTAAGTATTAAAGGAGATGATTCATATTCATATGCGTTCTTCTTCTTGGGATTATTTGGCTGTCTAGCCTCAAGTCTAAAGCTTTATGTAGTCCTTCGGAAATGTAGCATTTGAATTTCTTCTTTTGGGTGTAATTTCGAACAAATTTCTTTGTTTTCTTTGCTGCCAAAGCCGAAGAAGAAGTCGAAGCTTCTTGACAGTCGTCTAACTGTAATAGTTTCATTTTTACGAAGTCAGTAGTAATCAGGTAAAAATAGGGTCGTTTCTAGCTTCTAATGCCAGTTTTAAAGGTTGATATTTCTCTGTCTCTAAAAATCTTCTGAATCCGTGAAAAATACTTATAATTTGTTTAAATGCATAATTTGTTTGTACAAAAGTTGAAATTTTTGGTCGATTTCACCATTATTCACTATGGCAATATGGCGGGCGGTATAGAAGTCAACTAAACGTCACCAAAGTGACCTACGCGCCATGATGAATATTTGGCTGTGTTGCAGTTTTTCTACAAAAAATCTTGTTTTGTACTCGCAACAAAGCAAATAAAAAGAAAATTGACAATTTAACACTGTTCTGATTATTTTAACCTATTTTTAAAACATCTGCTATGCCTGATTGCGATTGACATTTGTTTTACAAACTCAGCCTCTGATCAATTCAGGGCCGTAATGACAAACGCCGAATAATTCCACACCGTTTAACATAATGGTACCTATCTCTAAAATCTTTAATCATCTCACCCCTGTACTTAATCAATGTCTTACACGATTACCCACTTACCAGTTGACGTCACCAAAGTAAAATTGGGCGTTTCAATTAGACATGTGACGTCACTCATCCGTGACGCAATTGGGAGGTTAATAATCAGACGTCAGGGAAGACTGGAGTGCCGAAGGGTTGGTTAATGCGTAGTTTTCATTGAACATCAATCGATTATAAGTTGAATAATTCATTCAGGCGACACGTATGCAGTAACATTGCGTCAGTAAGACTTAATTTTTGCACATAAACATATGTACCTTTTTGCATTGTAAGAATTTCATAACTACTTCTTCTTCTGCTTCTTTATTTAATTGCCTCTCGTTATTACGAATTTTGCCAATGCCAAGTAAAATTAATCTGCAAATAACTTGCGGCAACGTTGTACGGTGATTGGGCAAGACGAATTCGTTTTCCGAAGAAAACGTGGACGCTGGCCTGATAAAACAAAAATTTTAAACAAAAATTAAAACCGACTTCAAAAAACTGAAAAGGATGAAATAATTAAATTTAAGTAGGTATTCATCCCCTAAAACATATTTTTGGAGTCGGTGCTTTACTTTCTATTGTTTTTGAAAACCACTTAGCACCAACTGCAAAAATAGGTTTTAGGGGATGAATACCTACTTAAATTTAATTAGTTCATCCTTTTCAGTTATTCCGCATCGAACAAAAAAAGAATCACGTAAATCGGATCAGTAATCTCGGCGTAATCGGTGTACATACATAGAAAGAAAAAAAAACACCGGCCGAATTGAGAACCTCCTCGTTTTTGAAGTCGGCTAAAAATGGATGCTGTCAGATGGCTGTGGATGCGCACAAACTGTCGATTTCACAGTCAGCCGACAACAACAAACTTTATACTTTCTTTTGAAAAATAAATTGGTTACTTTGATAACGAACATTGTGAAACAAGAAATATATCAATTACTAGTCATATTGCCTAACAGAATGATATATATTTTTATACAACTAGATGACAAACAAGCTGACGGCCCACCTGGTGGCAAGCGGTTACCGCCGCCTATAGAAACCTGCAATAACAAGAAAATCACTTGATATTGCAGGTGCGTTGCCATCCTGAGGCCTAAGATGAAATGCCGTCCATGCACAGTATTACACTTACTATAAATTATAATTAAAAAAAAACATTATTTTCTTTTTAGTGACCCGAGGTTTGATATATTTTTCGCGATTAGTTTATTTTCTGCGTAGTATTGTCTTACATTTTTGCGAGCACTACACATTTGAAATAAAACCAATTTACCGGATTTAACTCGCGTTTAATTAGATGTTACATTATTATTATTACACCCGACGTTTCGATTACTTTACAGCGATCGTGGTCACGGGAAGACTGAAGATGTCAGTTGTCTTCGATAAGTTTTAAGTTAACTACCGTCACTTTAAGTTATATTCTGAGCGGTCCGAATTGTGCATACGGAGCTCACGGTGTCAGTTTTTTGGGCAGTGTGAGGACGGGGTTGGGACTTTATTATTCGCATGATGGGATCCCAAGCAGATGGAAGAGAAGATGGTTGGAGTGTACCACCAGCTAAAAGTAATCGAAACGTCGGGTGAATAATAATAATGTAACATCTAATTAAACGCGAGTTAAATCTGGTAAATTGGTTTTACTTAAAATATTTTCTTCGTTTTTTTTATTTTTTTAAATGCAATATACGAGGGTGGTCCGATAAGTACTTAGCCTACAAAAGAAAAACGAAAATTTTGGAAAAGTGGCGATTTATTTCTCAACATAGTCTCCTTTTAGCTCGATACACTTGACCCAGCGATGCTCCAACTTCTTTAACCCGTCTGAAAAATACGTTTTCTCGAGGTCTGCAAAGTAGGCCTCCGTGGCGGCGATGACCTCCTCATTCGACTCAAATTTCTGCCCGGCGAGTGACTTTTTCAAGTTTGGAAACAAAAAGAAGTCGCACGGGGCCAAATCTGGAGAATACGGTGGATGGGGCAGCAGTTCGTAGCCCAATTCGACCAATTTGGCTGTGGCAAGGGCGGAGGTGTGAGCCGGTGCGTTGTCATGGTGGAAGAGCACTTTTTTCTTCGCCAAATGGGGCCGTTTTTTCTGCAATTCGGCATCGAATCGGCCCAATAATTCGGCACAGTACAGTCCTGTGACCGTTTTGCCTTTCTCCAGGTAGTCGATGTAGATCACACCTTGTGAATCCCAGAAAACGGTGGCCATCACCTTTCCGGCCGATAGGACAGTCTTCGCCTTCTTCGGAGCACGTTCGCCGGGTGAAGTCCACTGTTTCGACTGTTCCTTGGTCTCTGGTGTGTACCAGTGGATCCATGTTTCGTCGACGGTCACGAAACGACGCAGAAACTCCTTCGGATTGCGCTTAAAGAGCGTCAAACACTGCTCTGAAGTGGTCTCACGGTTGCGCTTGTTGTCCGGAGTGAGCAAACGCGGCACCCATCGCGCCGACAGCTTTCTCATGCCCAAAATTTCATGCAGGATATGACCCACGCGGTCTTTTGAGATGCCTACTGTCTCAGCTATCTCGCGCACCTTCAATCGGCGGTCTGCCAATACGAGATCGTGGATTTTTGTCATGTTATCCTCCGTGGTAGCCGTTTTCGGGGCACCTGGGCGTGGCTCATCAAAAACCGACGTGCGACCACGTTGAAACTTGTTAAACCAATTTTTGACGGTCGCCATCGAAGGAGAAGAGTCACCGTACACAGCATCCAAGCGCTCTTAAGCGTAGATACATTGTAATTGGACGAACAGATATAAAGTAAACTTAAATAAGTTTTCTGGAATTTTTTCTTGATAAATTGACAAAGATGGGCATCAGTCCCCCTACACAATTCACCCTACTCTATTTCTCGCGTACAAAGCGTTCTGCTTTAAGCAATTATGTACCCCTGTCACAATTACGTCAAAGAGACCCTAAATGAATGTATATTGATGTGTTTCTAGGCGAAACAATTAGTTTTTACTATACCTAAAGAGGTTATTACATTTGGCTAAATTTAGTTGAGGAGCTCGATGGCGTATTGGTTTTAGCGCTCTGGTTTCAATACGAAAAACAAAGCAACTTTCGCTATGGTCGATCCGGGATGGGTCAATCAAAGTTTGTTATCTCGAGCTCCTCTGTCCTTCGGAAGGCACGTTAAGCCGTTGGTCCCGGTTGTTACTGCAACCGCTTTAACCCACCAACCCGCATTGGGCCAGCGTGGTGGTGCTATGGCACTAACTCCTCATGTGTTTCTCCCATGTAGGAAGGCCTGTGCCCAGCAGTGGGACGTATATAGGCTGGTGATGATGATGATGATTACTTTATGAGTTATATACTTGTTATTTATGAACTAAAAAGATACCCTTACAGTTAATTGCATAAAAAAAATTGTTGGTTGCATTTTCCGAACGGCTATCGATTCTTTGACAGAAAAATGGAAATGACATCACGCCCGTTGTAATTTCATGTTTCTTATACAAATGCTAGTGTCACACTCACGTCACATCCGATTATGAGATGAAGAGACAAATTAGAAAAAAAAACAAAAAATTGTTCGTAAATAACAATACGAAAATGTTTGTGGTAGGGATACTCGTTAGTCAGCTGGGTGTTTGTGTAATTGGTAGGTTCAGAGTTATTTCTATAACCAAAATGATTTCGGGTTTAACCCGTCAATCTACCAATCACATATAAAGTCTTCTTACGAATCACACAAAACCTCTTTGTATTAAACAATCTGCCTGGGCGTCCAGTTAGCTGGTTAATTTAACCAGATGGTTAGAACACCTTATTGATAGCAAGTTAGAGGCAGTTATATACATATTTTCAAGGTTTGAGTCGTGTACCTTTTCTTAACCGTACTATATAAAGTGAACCCATTGACTAATTCGCTTACAGCTAAATAGTTAAACGTAACATAAATTTTAAGTCCTTAAATTTTAGGGAGTGCTCTAACTGACGATTGCTAAAACAAAATGACGTAAGGTCGCCAAAGCTCATCCAGTACATAGTTATGTTAGGACCTACATTTTTGCAAGGCAAGCAATGCGTGGGTATTGCCCAAGATACTACAAGCGTCCATAGGCTACGATAACCACTGACCATCAAGTGAGCTGCATGTTTGCTTGCAACCCTTGTTGTTCCAATAAATAATAGATCATTTTAATTACCAGGGATAACTCCACAAATTTTAATGAGACCCTCTATTATTTCCGTTTTAACTATGAAGCCATGACCGAAAACAATGTGTTACGTCACAATACTAATCCCAAAGAGCTCAAACATTTGGATGATATTTTCAGACGCTTACAATTACCGTTGACATGAACTTTATATCTAAAAGGATAAAGTTTTAAATCCGACGCTCGCACTGCTTATGTCAAATTGTCAAGTTTGCGGGACATTTGTGACCAATTTCCTGAACTTCTGCTTTGCGGTCCAAATCTCCTTGAGACTTACATGTTAAGGTTCAAATATGTGCAGCTAAGTTTTTAGTTCTTGTTTCAGTGATGGATTGTCGTGAATACGCAACAGTTTTAACTTTTAGACAAGTATGTATGAGCGTAATGTGTCCATAAATTAATAGTGCGGAATGACATAATGAGGTGTTTCATGTTTTGTTATAATTGGACATTAGCGTAAGGGGTACGGATTCTAGGTCTATTTAAGTCAATGACTTAATTGACTAAAAATAAAATTTACTTTTACTATCCTGTCTTCCCTGGGAAGGGTGGGCTATCGGAGTTTTATCAGTCGAAGTAGATATGTCCAGGACCAGTGAAGCTGCAGTCCGGTTTCCCTCTGAGTGTAACTTTATGGAAGCGGCAAGACACGCCCTTCCCCAGGGAAGATAGGATAGGATAGACAGGGTAGGGAAGACAGTGTGAAGCTTGCAACCACAAAAGCCCCTGCCGTGTACCCTCTGATTCGCACGGCTGACATGACATGATCTCATCTTTCGGGTGGGGCTGTTAAAGAGCTCTTTGGCTCGTAATGGTTGATGCTCTAGTACACCTGAGGGGCTACAATGAAAGGATTTATCAGAAACTTGGAAGACGAATGAAGATTAGTAAAATTGGTAAAAAACATGAAGCTACTATTAAGTTGGTTTTGATTCTTTTTTTACTCGTTTGTACGGGTCATCTGGGTGGGTACCATCATCATCATCATCATTCCAGCCTATGATGTCCACTGCTGAACAAAGGCCTCCCCCATCGATTTCCAAATGGAACGGTTCTGAGCAGCCTGCATCCAATCGCCCCCAATGACCCTGACCAGTTCGTCTGTCCATCTAGTGGGAGGCCGTGTTACTCTGCACTTTTTGGTACGTGGTTGCCATTCTAGAACTTTAAAGTCCCACCGGCCGTTTGTTCTGCGTGCCATGTGCCCTGCCCACTCCCACTTCAATCCGCTAATTCTAGAGCTATGTCAGCGACTTTGGTTCTCTTATGGATATCCTCATTTCTAAATCAATCTCGCAAAGAAACACCTAACGTAGTTCACTTCACAGCTCAATGTTTGATAGTGAACTTGCACAGAAGGCTTTTAGTAAGCGACCACGTTTCACATCCGTATGTCATCACCAAAGACTGATGGTGGGTACGAACTTCTTTCGTATTTTTGCCGTAAAGCAGTTCGCAGTGTTTTAGATTGCAAGGAAAGTCGCAAAAGGTTTTTTATACGAAAAGCCGGTGGCCAACAAGCGTATGGTGGTATACGGCTACCGTTGCCTATACGTATGCATCTTGCGCACTACCTTCATAACATATCTTTACACACTTTTTGTCTAGACATTTTTCTAATAGTTGAATATATTTATTGTTTAAAAATAATACGTATTAACCGACTTCAAAAAGGAGGAAGTTATCAATTCGCTTAGTATGTTTTATACGTATGTACATCGATAACGCCGAGATTTATGATTATCCTATTTTTTTTTGTTCGCAGCGGAATAGTTGCTATTTTGGTCCCATGCAAATTTATTTAAAATCGATTGGGTAGTTTGGTTTTAAAATAAAATAACTGGAATAATTAAATCATTTAAGTATGGGAAATTGCTCAGTTGTTTCCAGAAGCAATAGAAAGTGAAGCACTGACTGAAAAAATATGTTCCTAGGGAATAAGTACCTACTTAAATTTAATTATTTTATCCTTTTTAGTGTTTTGAAGTTGGTTATTATTATTGTTTTAAAAAAATACAATAATATCCATCTTACAGAAAATAATGGCCGAATTCTTCCTTGGAGAGCTTCTTTAAGAAGCCTAAACGCCACATTGAATTCCATTACATATTTAAACGCGGATTGTAACCAGAATGCATCGCAACAAACACCTTCAGTAGTTAATCAATATCAAATGAGTCATATGAATTTTTCTCTTTTTAACACAAAGACTGACCTGATTCCGCAGCGGTGAGTCAGCGGACAATTTCACTGCAAGTTATATCCAAATTATGGCATCAGCTATTGGATTAGTCACACGGACTAACAGTGTTGCGTAAACAACTATAGCTATCGATAATCGGACTATCGTGTCGATAGACAGCGACAGCTTGGAATATCAACGCTGGATAACTATGCATAAGAACACATCTTCAACGATCTTCGGTAAGGCAGAGGTAGCTACCTCAGTTGGGCGCTTATTTAGCTGCAGTCTTTGGTAAGGTGGAGGTGACTACCTCGGTCGGGCGCTTATTTAGCTGCGATCTTCGGTAAGGCGAAGGTGGCTATCTCAGTCGGGAGCTTATTTAGCTTCGATATTCGGTAAAGCGGAGATGGTTACCTCAGTCGGGCGCTTATTTAGCTTCGATCTTCGGTAAAGCGGAGGTAGTTTTCTCCTTCGTGCGCTTATTGAGCTACGATCTTCATAAAGGCGAAGGTGGCTATCTCAGTCGGGCGTTTATTTAGCTTTGATATTCGGTAAAGCGGAGGTGGCTACCACAGTCGGGCGCTTATTTAGCTACGGTCTTCGGTAAGGCGGAGGTAGCCACCTCCTAAAGTGGCACAAACCACTATTGCCCTACCTTTTACAAAGCATGGAAAATGACTCCACACCGCCTGATGAGAAGCGGTAAGAAGATTCTATTATGAAGACAGCTAGTGCAGTATCAACTCACTGTTCTTCTAGCCGCCTCCACCTTGGCGACCTATAAGCTGCTTAAAGCTTCTTTTGTAGGAACCCATGTTATAGGAAGGAGGAAACACATAGTATATGACCTGGCAAAGAATTCTAAGTTATGGTAGTAGGCACTACAAAGAAACTAGTTAAGTACTAAAACTTGTTAGTGATTTGAGCCATAAATTCTTCTAAAGCTATATCCACATCAACAGCCTATGTATACACGTCCCACAGCTGGGCACATGCTTTGCTACATGGGAGAAACTAATGAGGAATTTTGGGAAATTACACCATCACGCTGGCACAATGCAGGTTGGTGGGTAAAGGCGGTTGTAGGAACATCCGGGATCAGCGGCAGATCGTGCCTTCCGAAGCACGGAGGAGCTCAAGAATACAAATTTTTGACTGACCCATCTGGAATTAACCATGGCGAAAGTTGTTTAGTTTTCGGAATTTTCAAAATTTCGGAATTGAAACCACATTGCTTAAACCACTGCGACAGCGAGCTTCACTAAACAAAACAAAATTATTGCCTTGGAATTCCTCCACGCGTATAGAGTCAATCCAATGTTTGTTTACGAGACATCTGGCATCTATGGATTATGCCACAGATGTTTCTTTGAAGAGTCACACAATTTTTGGTCTCGGAGAATTGGCTCAATGACGTCTCATGCTTGATATACATCTTCAAATAACAGCACACGGTATTGTTACGTGTCCTCATCTGCACCACCAGATACTCTTCTGTATTCCCATACTGAGAAGTTGATGACCAAGCAAGAACCTATTTGTGATTCCATCCCACAGAACCTACCTAAAATTCGTAGTAAATTGTACGCCGAAAATCCAAAGTACCTACTGCAGACACGCAATAATTAATATTGCATGTGGATTTTGGATAAAATAACGCCAAAATGTAAGCAGTTCCTAAACGACCAAGAGGGTCGACTTAACTACATATTTTTTTCGATAATTTCGTTCGTCTTTTGTTTTTTACTAAGCTTTTTTTTTCTCTTTTTGTACTACTGCTATCGATTGAACTACAATAATTTTGCTTTCTAATGTTTTTTTGTAATTAATTTTTCAATAACACTGAGTTTCGATGGACAAATGTTTTATTTCTCTCTACGGCTCATCACACAAGTTCTTTCAGCTCACCTGACGGTAAGTGACGATAAGGCCGAAGATGGAAGCGAACTACCTGGAATCTCCAGTCTCCTCAGAGGAACTGACTATAGCTCCAACTACCGTACCAACAGATGCTGTTAACATGATTTTTGTAGCGGCAGACTTGAGTAAGATAGTGGTAGCTAGCCAGGCGGACATAGAAAAAGTTCTACTACCAACAATCGATACGATAGCGATTCGAAATTTTAAAGTGTTCGTGCTAGAGGTACGGGACCCATTGTACTTAAATCCTTGTTCAAATGTTATCCAAAATAAAGTTCACAGGCAATACAATATTCACCCCTATTTCTTCCATCACGGTATCCATTAATTCGCTGTCACCTGTACACGCTTTACTATTAATCCATCTAAAAGCCGCGGTCAATTAAAACTGCACTTTAAAGAATCATTAACAGTTGACGCCTCTAGGTGTGGTCCTAATAAACACGGTATAATCTTTAATTACTTTGAAAACGATACACAAACAGAGCATTCATTAACATAATAAATGATCTTGCGCAACCTTTTGTCTGAAACCTGGTTATTAGTTACAATGATGAATGGATAGGTGTGTTCGCTATAAGAATTTTAGCTAGACAATCGACGTGTTAAATGTCACGTGTTGTAAAATGGTGGAGTAATCAGTGAAATAGAGAACGAAAGAAGAAAATAACTTAATGTATTTCCTTTCTTCGGACCTGATGATTTTTTTTTTATACAACTAGATGACAAACAAGCTGACGGCCCATCTGGTGGTAAGCGGTTACCACCCCCTATAGACACCTGCAATAACAAGGAAAATCACTTGATATTGCAGGTGCGTTGTCATCCTGAGGCCTAAGATGAAATGCCGTCCATGCCCAGTAATTAAATAATTTAAATAATTTTGTAATTCTATTTAATTTGATTGGATATGAATTTATTTTAATTTTGATTTAATTTAATTTGATTTAGTTTGATTTTATTTGATTTTATTTAATTTTATTTGATTTAATTTAATTTATCTTTATTTTATTTGATTTGATTTGTTTTAATTTAATTTATTGATTATATTACTAACATATTTTTAAGTTCTCATTGTTACTAACAAAAGGTGGATCATTGTTATCTGAAATAAATGAATTATTATTATTATAATTACACTGGCTACCTTTCCCTTCAATCCGAAACACAGCGAACTGTTTCACGGCTGAAATAAGAAAGGCGGTGGTACCTACCCAGGCGACCCTACAGACGGGTCTACCACCTAGTAAATATGATGATGTAAAATTAATCAATCAATATGTAATTACATGAATCAATAAATTGTTCTATATTCAAACTATTTCATAATAAATTATCATTACAATTAATTAACTATAATCCAATTGAATTTATAGTAATATCATCAATAAAAATATATATTTATAATAGCATTTACTAGTCATGAATTGTTATCAATGTCATAAAAGTATATTGTTATTATATTCATTCATTATTTTATTTTATGTCATGTCTTATTATATATTATACTTAAAAAACAAAATTACTATTATATATACTTCATTGTTATATACTTCAAAATTAAAAAATAATAAAAAGTAATCCCTTACTAAACCAAACCGGTATACTCATTATGGTGCTGAGATATAAAGAGGTCTGAAAACCAACAAATAATTCATTCCAAAACCAAAGTGTACGCAGGAGGAAATGTCTGAAACCTTTCGTCACCAATTTCGTTCTGAGGTGCGAGGATGAATTCTTTGATGGTGTATATTTGTGCGAAATTAGAAACAGGATGTGGGCTTTCAATAAAATACTCTTAAGTAGGCAAAATCTATTCTTACACTTTAGGGTTCAATACTCGACAATCGCGAAATTGTCGACAATTTGAATCGCCTCAAAAAGTCTAACCTGATATCTAGATAGAACCTAAGTCGCGACTTTACATTAACAATCTTATTGAAAATCGTCCATATGCTACGGTTATTGCTTATCATCAGGTGGGCGGTATGCTAGATTGTCACCTTGATGGTATTAAAAAAAAAACTGCCCCGAAGAGATGAACCTTCACGCTCTAAGCTTACACACAATCTTCAATTTGTTCTCTTTATAATCATTGATCAATCATTCATCAAATATATTTTATTTATATTTCATAAAATTTTAAGAAGTGCCTATCAAGTGTAACAGTTGCACTACGAAAGCCGCCTCTATTACGAGCACAGTAAGGGCGGTCTCAAGGTCAAACAAGGTTACGCTTGATGTGCTGTCAACTGTACTTATGATGGCGTCAAAATGCGCCCCATCCCGACATCGACCATGGCGACAGTTGCTTAGCTTCCGCAATCTAAGCCAGAGTCCAGAGTGGTTTGACCACTACGCCACCAAGCTCCCCGAGATTACTCATTTTGATTGACCCATCCCGGGATCAAAACGAAAGCGCTCAAACCATTACGTCACCTAGCTTTAAATCATCGCGAAAAAATGGTACCAATAGCTTTCAAGTCAGTTACTACTTGAGATCTATATTTAGAACTTTCGACAATTTTTTTTACAACGCCATTGCGATTGTTGCCTTGTAACGCAGAAGTTGATGGGCAATAAACTTCAGATGAAGACCAATATTGAAGTAACGTAATTAAGTAATTAGGGGCAGTGTCGATAGATATAACTAATTAATTATTTCCATGATTCTCGTCGTAAGGATACTTGTAGTTGAAATTAACAGCACTAATTAAGTGCAACTGTAGTAGTTGCGCAATGACTATTTCAGTGGCGTATCGACGCACTATTGGTCGACATCTGGCGCCGAAATTAGACGCTCTTCTAATTTCCATAAGAGAACATCGACATGTTCTTAATGTACACTATCGATTTCTGCCTTTACAATCTATGATTCTTCTCCTTCTAATGTAAAACCCGCAATGGATGCTGACGTATGCAAATAAAACTTCAATCTAATAGTCCTAACGGGGCAACGATCACACGTGCTCACAGTTTAGGTGGCAGCAGATGTAATTAATGCATCTTATCCTAATGTAACAGAGTTTGTTATTGCTTGATAGGTTTCTAATTAGTCCAACAACGAACCCTTTTATTACAAGCTGGGCTGTTGCGTCATTACAACAGTAATGTCTTCAGATCGTTCGGTTTTTATGGTTCTCTGATTGCGTGATAATTATCGAGTGTAATGGCCGACGAATTTGCTTGCTACTGGTTGGACAAGGTTTATTTATAGGCTTGTGAGATGCGTTTTATATTTTACTAGCTTCTGGTCGCGGCTCTGCTCGCGTGGAACAGTTTTTACAATCCATTGTTCACCGTTAAGTGAACCATTCTAAATATTAGTGCTATTTTCGACATCAGATGCGTAGTTTCGAAGATTACCTACTACATCCAAACTTTAGCTCTTTTTAATTTCATGAGAATCAGTTGCTTTTTTATGTGATGAGATATTATTATGATTTTACTATGTATAATTTTATGCTACCAAATTTCTAAAACAAAAGTCTGACCTACCCAATAAGGCAATACGCAGTTATTTGAAGGGCTTGTCATATACCTACTCTGTGCATATAGAAAGATTACTTGCTTTCAATACAAAACTGTGGCTATAGTGTATTTAGCTTTTTCTTTGCAAAGACACAATATTTTGTTTTATTTATAAGTTGAAAAACCTTCAGCATTAAATAATGTGCTATCTCCGTTTCTTTTTGCCTCGCGCTAAATGGACGGCTTCCCACTAGATGGACAGACGACTTAGTCAGAGTCGCGGGGAACCGTTGGATGCAGGCAGAGCTAAACCGTTCCACTTGGAAGTCAATGGGGGAGGCCTTTGGTTTAGCAGTGGACATGAACTTACTCTGTGAACATTCATATACTTGACACAATAGGTCATAGTAATTTATTCATCTTTCTTATTATGAATTTATTCCCGCGGGCTGATAAGGGACGAAAGGGTTAACGTTATCAGTGGCCATACTAAGCTCCCCAATCATTGCGAGTACCGTCAGCAAATTTTGTATTTGAAGAATTTAATATTTTCTGAAGTCCTTTGTAGCTTAGTGGTAAAAACTTTCACACAGATTGTAAAAAACATTCGCGTACCACTCCAGAAATGCATTTTTTTTCTAGTTCAGACATTTTGATAAATATCTTTGCAACATTTAAAGTCCGTTTGGACAACTGCCCAAGACTATATTCTCCATAGAACAAGAGTGAAGCCACAACATTAAGGTCAGTCCGTCAACTCGTAATCACTCACAAAGTTTGGAGGCCTCTGGATAATCTACCAATAAAGATTGCCGATTTGTACACCAAAAGGCTATTACGAGGTCTGCGGGGCAACTTTCGTATGACGCTAATAACACGCTAAGCTGTTTTTATGTTGTTTTTCCTGGGGTGAGTTATATCTATATTTATGCGAGATGGAAGTTTGTTGTTTCACTCTGTTGTTGTTAGATCTAGGTAATTAACGTTGATCATTGTGGTGTATTGTCTAAATTGAAACTAAAGTTTAGTATATTCTTTTGTTTTAAATCTAAAAGTTTATCATTCTAGGCGCATTTTAAGTTCTTATTAATTATAATGTAGAAGTAACCTTACAGCAGTCTGACAGATAGAAATATACACTAACAGAAATATGTCGAATATTTCTGTTAGTGTATATTTCTGTCATCGAGCTTGACGACAGAGAAGACGACGAGCCACCATTTGGCCACGTATTCACTAATCTCTATATCGATCTCTTCGATTTGTATGTTTGTCTTTATTTTAGAGATACGATATAAAGTTCAATCGATATCGATATGCTCAAATAGATAGCACACAGAGTTGCAAACCATACTTCAGAAGATATAACTTGCTGACGCTCCCCTGAATTTACATTTTCGACTTATGTACATTCGTGTACAAAAATATCAATCAATTTAAAAAAGTTCATGAAACGCACATTAACACCCGCCACAAAATCAGACTGTTTCATCCCCTTTCTAGAATAAATATGCTAAATAAGAGCCCCTACTACATGGCAGTTAAACAATTTAATCAATTACCAAACAATATTAAAAATCAAAAGAAATTATCTGTATTCATATTAAAATTGATTTTTTTTTAATTCAAAATTGTTACTATTCTATAGACGAGTATTTAAATAATGTGCCAAAAATAAAAAGTGAATAATTTATATAAACAAAACTTGACCACGATTCTATGTATGATCTGCAATTAGTTTTAATAGACAAATTTTATAGTATAGGTACTTATCTTATTCAATTTAATTTTCAATATTTTTAATGCAATCCAATATTTTTTTGTAAACCATAATAAATTTAATTAATATTTATTTTAATTATTTTAATGACTGAATAATACTGTTATTTAAAAGCAACTGATTTTTTTAATTTGACTTGAATTTTCTAATGTTAAAATAATGCCCTCTGATATTTGCTATACTTGAAAAGAGTAATTAAGTTGTAAGCACTTTATGTTCTATCTCTAAGACCAATATTATTAAACACTTAATTTGCAAATAAATAAATTGAAATATTTTTCGCTTCGCTTTTTTCATGTTTGAATATTAATTTTGTCGTTGTCAAACAAACGCCAAAAGGTATGACAGCGCTGCCACGTCCACGAATTGAAGGCTGCTGACTTAAGAGAGGCATTGTAAAAAAAAACCCTCTGATACCAATCAACTTAAACTTATTTTACTTGATAATGACATAGGTTTTTACATATCGGACATTTTGCAATCTAAATCTGCAAGAGATCTAATACCTAATTTGCTAGTTTAAGCCGTAGCTTATTTATCATCATCATCATCATATTATCAGCCTATGATGTCCACTGCTGAACAAAGGCCTTCCCTATCGATTTCCAAATAGAACGGTTCTGCGCAGCCTGCATCCAACGGCTCCAAGCGATCCTGACCAGGTCGTCTGTCCATCTAGTGGGAGGCCGTCCTACTTTGTGCTTTCCAGTACGTGGTCGCCATTTTAGAACTTTAACGCCGCACCGGCCGTCTGCTCTGCGTGCTATGTGCCCTGCCCTCATTTCTGATTCTATCTCGCAGAGAAACAGCTAACGTAGCTCGTTCCGAAGCTCGCTGTGCAACTGCGAATTTGAACAGAAGGCCCTTAGTAGCTCAGTGTAGCTTATTAGCGCACCGAATATCTATTATCAGAATAATTGTAACTCGAACGATTTCCGAGTCTCGGGCCGATAAAAGAAGAAAGAGATGCAATGATACTAAATTTAGATTAGTCAATAAACAGCAGAATCATCCCAATCTTTTTCTATCGCAGCAATAATTTGGTTTTCCTGATTAGACAATCATATCATAGCGTATACTTCATCCTAATCAAAATATAATGCACATACGAGTACATAAGTCACATTGTCATATACTCTAGGTACATTGTGTTTATTGCAGACACACGTAAACTAAATCCGGTCATAACAATCAATATCCTGTACATAACTATCACCTTGACAAATGGCCGCTGCTTCCTCCTCGATGGATAGGGCGTAAACATCGATATGTTTATCGATATCGATAATAATAAAAAATAAAATTTTTAAATTAAATATTTTATTTGCACAAAGCGTGCCTGTGATGAAACAAAAAATACTTTTAAACTTTCAGTCACACTAAGAAAAAAAAATATTCTGCCATATTACCGGAATTTCTTTAACCTGTCAAGCCACATATTATTCTGGACACAATTAATCGGTTTAATAGTCATAATACCTGCGATGGTATTATGCAACTTGTCTGATTTAAATTAGGATTTAATAAGCACTGTCTATTGAAGGAAATAAAACATTTGAATTTGAATTTTCACTATATTAGCGACCCACCTTTACGCTCTGGGAGCAATATTGGGTTCATTTAGTAACAATAAAGATCCTTGTAGGCTTATAATATTTTTCAAAACACCGAAATACTATTTATTACACACATCATGAAAACTAAGTGGTATTGACTAGGTGGTAGGCCCGTATATAGGGTCGTCTGGGTAGGTACCACCGCCTTTATTATTTCAACCGTGAAACATTTCGCTGTTTCGGATGAAGGGAAAGGTAGCCAGTGTACTTGCTGGGCATGGACGGCATTTCATCTTAGGCGTCAGAATGACAACGCACCTGCAATATCAAGTGATTTTTCCTTGTTATTGCAGGTGTCTATAGGCGGCGGTAACCACTTACCATGAGGTGGGCCGTTAGCTTGTTTGTCATCTAGTTGTATACAAAAAAAAATACGAGACATTTATTATGTTTTATTTATTAACAATTGTTATTCATTATTTTGTTGTTTCCTGGCGTTTATTTGCTGTGTCATGGTCCAATCTATTAACTCGAAATTACGTATGATGGTTAAATAAAAAAGTGATGATATGATAGAGTATTACTTATCTTAGGATAGAGAGAATGTATGACTATATTTGTGATTAGATATAAAGTGATATCATCGAAATTCTAATGTAATCCTAAAATAAAAATGAGCTCAATTAATTACCTCTATTCTAAAGTCCGAAATAGGTATTCTAAATAATTTGATTAAATAAATTGTATCATTCAAAAAAAATGAGCAAGAAAGAGAATAAAACAATTTTCGCTATATGGTCAATCCCAGGATGGATCAATATAAATTTTAGTCTTTAGAAGGCACGTTAAGCCATTGATAACGTAACTTCTTTAACCCACCAACCCACGTTGGACCAGCGTGGTGGTGTTATGGCTCAAACTCCTCATGTGCTTCTCCATGTTAGAAAGCCTGTGCTCTTTAGTGCGACGTCTGGCTGATAGGTTGGTGATGTGATAATGCAATTCGAAAAAATATAAAATATATTATTTTATCGATAACTTTTCTCCATCTCTACGCTAACACCCTCGCTTTGGAGATTTCCCTCCCTAAGTAGATGCCCTTACCTATGGCGAGAGGACAATAACTCAGGCGACGAGTTTCAGAAAAACAAAGGTGCTCCCTAACAGATAACAATGGTACAATCTCTGATAATGTACCATCGACAACTGGACTTAATGGTGGGGAATCGCTTCCATTAATCCACCAAATTGAACAGTTGAAACTATCAATGATAAATTCCAATCAATCGGATGAGTCACACTAGACGTTTGGCTTCTGAATCGGATTTAGAAAATTTTTCCTCAGGTGGAAATGGGATCTATTTTCTACAATTCTTAAAATAATAATATAGGGAAAAGTGAGGTAATTCCAAACGTGGGGTGACTCCGAGATCATGCTCTCTCCCTCTTAGTCAGCAGAAAGAGATTATCAACTATCAGGCTTCGATTAATTTTACTTCACTCTCCCCTAAAGATGACAATTCAAGCGTTGCTTCATCTATAGACGAGTTTTATTACTATCAAATTTGCTTATTAAATGCCTTTTGATTTACTTATGGGTATGTTATTGATCAGGCAGGCGTCCAACAAGGTGGACTGACTATATGGTGAAGGTCGCAGGTAGTTACTGGATGACTGTAGCGCAGCAGAGATCGTCGTGGATGTCCACGACGTGGATGTCGTGGATGGCCTCCCCTAATGGTGACATTAGGAGAGGCCTTTGACCAGCAGTGGACGTTTTTAACTTAAATGATGATGATGATATTATTGATCAGTACTTAGTCCGATGAAATATTGATTACAACAAGTAAAGTTTGATATTTTGACCAAGGTACTCGTATATATATTCGTTGAAATAATACAGTCATAATTATTAAATCGGCCAACAAAGAAGGTAACGGGCTATCACCCAACATAACTTACAGATTAGATGGGATTATCACCTTTGTACTAAACTTATCGACAATTTGTGAAAAACAGATAATAAGTAACATTAAAAAAATATGTTATAGTCATTATATAATTGTTTTAGGGTTTCGTACCCAAAGGGTAAAACAATTGGTTCTCCCTATCTATTACAAGACTCCGCTGTCCATCCGTCCGTCTGTCACCAGGCTGTATATCATGAAACGTGATCGTTAGACAGCTGAAATTTTCACAGATGATGTATTTCTGTTGCCGCTATAACAACAAATACTTATAAACAGAATAAAATAAATATAAAGGGGGCTGCCATACAACAAACGTGATTTTTTTTGCTTGTTTTTGCTCGATATCGATAACGGCAACAGCCCGCCTAGCATGACCACCGAAACGCGATATGATAAAGCTATTTATCGCTTCGAACTGTCAAAAATCATTGGATATCTAGATCTTGTTCTGTTTACAAGGCAAAAAAGATACTGACAACCTGGCTATTATCACTGGATTATACCTCCACGGAAGATCTCCTACGTTGATGACTAGTGTCTAATATACAAGTAATTTAATGTTTTATATCATTTATATAATAGTTTTTATAGTAAGGGTTTCAATTATTTTTTATTTATTTAATTTAATATTATCCGATGCAGTAAATTAAACTATGTATATGGTTCGCCAAGATACAGGCTTAGCCTAGTTTGGGGACCTCTGTCTAAATATAATATTACTGCATTTTGTGACCGCACTGTTACTTTTTGTTTGTAATGTATGTTCGTATGTTTAAAGTGTTACTACTGTGAAAATAAATTATTATTAATTAAATTATTATTAATTATATAACCGCTATTTTGAAATTTTATCGAAACTGTGAACAGTATATATACAATACAAGTTCGCAGTTTCGATAAAATTTCAAGATGGCGGTTATATCCAATGATTTTTGACAATTCGGAGCGATAAATAGCTTTGTCATATCGTATCATATCGCGTTTCGGTGGTCATGCTAGGCGGGCAGGTTGCAAACGTTGTTGTTGTCTACGCTTGTTTATAGATAACTGTACGGAACCCTTCGTGCGCCGACTCGCACTTGGCCGGTTATTTTATAATAGATGAATTTTGTCTATTCCATCTACCAATAAAATCCAACGCGGATTTATTCTAAATTACCGCGGTGGATTTGAATGGCAGTAGGTTAAGCTCTGATAGTTATATAAAAACAAATAGAAATAAGATAGCACGAGAAAATCCAATATATAATTGCACTGTCTTTTCAAAATAAGTAAGTATACTTTACACTATAATACACATTATGGCTCAACTTTCTCCCAAGCATCCTTCAAAAATAATTTCAATCTTTCGATGCCATGTGCGTTCGCTGTCTGGTACCAATCGAATTGCTGCATCGTTCCAAACCACTCCATCAGCTTTGGGAATTCGTCAAATGCTATTAAAAGTTGAAACGATGAGAGTGTCGCCACCAAAGAAATATCTGCCAGCGTTACGCGATCTGTCGCCATAAATTTATTATTTTCTAAGTATGTTTCTAGAAATCCGTATATCTCCTTTACTTCTTCCAGTTGCGTGTCAGTTGGGATGGGCTTGTGATCTATTAACAATGTCCCAATCACATCACGAAATTTCGGGAAGATTTTGTAAGAGTTCAGATACATTCGCTGGTCAATAGTTGCTCGGATCTCGAAGTCGCTGGGGTACAGCATGGACTTTTTATCTGCACCATACTTGGAGACTAAGTAAGTATTGATTGCGTGGCTTTCAGCCAGCTGAAAATTGCCGTCTTCGATGAACGGGATGGTATGGACGGGATTCTTTGCGATGAATTCTGGCTCACGATTCGGTCCAAACGGACTCAGTTCAACCGTCTCCACATTAAGGCCGATTATTTCTATGACCATCTTCACGGCCCTGGCCGGCGGACTGCCGTCGATTTTGTAAAGAACGACCGGCATTTTTCTGTGGTCGAACTATCACTGGTGTTATCGCTGGACGCTATGCCGAATTTTAAGATCTGTACACTTTATCGCTATATAAACTATCGCGATAAAGATTGGAGTGAAGTATTTATCAGTTAAACTATTGTTTCAAATTGATTTCGCTGTAGCGTTGTATTATGGCATCATTGACTAAGCCATGTGCCTATGGACTTTCATTTAAAATTTTACGATTGACGGTTCTGTAGCAAAACAAGGATTTTTTATAATTTGTTTCATTTAGAAACTAGTAAAGCTTTCGGTGCAGGTATAGATTACCAACATTTATAATATTATCCGAGAAAAAATAAAATTAAAAGCCACTTCTCTACGAAAAGCCCCAATAAATGGCCTTACTTCGATCATTATGTTAAAGGACTAATATTTTTATGAATCATTTCCTAAAATATTTATATGCCCCGACGAAGTCCGTTGTTCCTTTGGGAGTTCTTGTGAATGATAATGTCATTATTCTAAAACATTAAACATTGGAAAGATTTTGGAAAAGGACTACTCAAATGAGTGACGTTTGATGATATAAAAATAAAAAAAAACAGGAATAAACATGAAATAAAATGACAGTTATACTTCTAACCAAATTTTATTCATCATAAAGCATCCATGAGGCATTGTTTCACCATCAACGTATATATTTTCACGTGAAAATAAAAATCTATTTTATATAAAACTTACTTCTAAAAGGTTGATCACTTCAATAATAACCGGTTCGAATAATCTTCGCAGTAGTATTAATAAATCTAAATTACATAGTAAGAGATAGTAGACATCGATGTAACCTATCATATTCTTGATTAGTTGATCCACGAGTGGCTAGATTCAATGTAATTTTAAAAGGAATTGGTAGAGTTAGCTACTATTTAAGTATTTTAACCTTTTGTTCCTTACCAGCTTACCAGCGTTTCCCCTACGAATGAAAACGAATTTTAATTGGTGTTTGTACTTCATTATAATTGTTAAAATAATTAACGCCCCTTTGACACACATTTGCACATTGTAGTTAATCGAAAGACTTATCAATAGTCACAAGCTTAGATTAGATATTAGCAACGTTCGAATTAACTTATCAGTATGCTTAACTCTGATAGTAACAAGAAAACAAATTATATAACACGAGAAAATCCATCAAAGCATTGCACAGTCTTTTCTCAATAAATAAGAGCATTTACACTCACATACTACACATTTATGGGTCAACCTTCTCCCAAGCATCTGTTAAGAGAGCTTTCAATTTTTCGACGCCAGGTGCATTTGCTGTCTGATACCAATCGAATTGCTGCATCGTTTCAAACCACTCCATCAGCTTAGGGAATTCGTCAAATGCTACTAGAATTTGAAACGATGACAGCGTAGCCACCAAAGCAATGTCTGCCAACGTCACATGATCTGTCGCCATAAATTTATTCTTCTCTAGGTATATTTCAAGAAATCCATACATCTCCTTTACCTCTTCCAATTGCTGCTCCGTTGGTACTGGCTTGCGATCTGTTATCAATCTCACAAGCAGTTCACGGAATTTCGGGAAGAATTTGTAAGCGTCTAAATACATTCGCTGGTCTATCGTCGCTCGGACCTCGAAGTCGCTGGGGTATAGCATGGACTTTTTGTCAGCGCCATATTTGGAAACTAGGTAAGTATTGATTGCGTGGCTATCACTTAACTGGAAATTTCCGTCTTCTATGAACGGGATAGTGTGAACAGGGTTCTTCGCGACGAATTCTGGTGCACGGTTTGGGCCAAATGGACTCACTTCTACCGTCTCCACACGAAGGCCGATTATTTCTAAGACCATCTTCACGGCCCTGGCCGGTGGGCTGCCATCAATTTTATAAAGAACGACGGGCATTTTGCTGCGGTTGGACTATCACTGGCGTAATCAATGGACGTAAAGCCGACTTTTAAGCCGACTGATAAGGTCTGGACGCTTTATCGCGATTGTTCGATCGGTTCGTAGTTATTATCTATAAAACATTTTGTTTCATATTGATACCGCTGCGGTATATTATTATATCATCATCGTATCGTATCAAATTAGAGCCTAGAAATTCGGTGCGATATAAAATTAAAATCTGGTTTGTAAATCTCTTTGAAAATCCTAATCGAATGCGATTTCAGAAGAATCAACAAAAATATACAATATAACATACCGATGCAGTTCCTCTGTCGTTGAGATATTCGAATGTAATAGTTTGCTACAATCTTCGGCCTTATTATTTAGAATTAAAATAACATACTATACGTATCTAGGCTAAAATTACGAAATCATATCGCTTACGAAAAGTAGCCGCATATTTGTTCTATTTCTGTAAAGGGCTTAAAGCCGTTATTCCTTTTTGTAATATGGTAAATGACAATGACTATACATGCGCAAAAATGTCGGTCACAGGTTCGCGTCCCGCCTCAGGAATTGTCTTTTGACTGGTTAACACGTATTTTTCGTTAAAATAAATTTTAATTAAATATTTAAGCGCAAGCCTGGCGTAAGCCTGTATCCGGGTATCAGGTACGATACCTAGTAAAATATCACCATATTTATAGTAAAGTGAATAATCACGCAACGCACCTGCAATATCAAGTGATTTTTCAAGGACCACCTAAGGAGGGCGGTTACCGCCGCCTATATAGGCGGCGGTAACCGCTTACTGGTGTAAGCGGTTACCGGTGGGCCGTCAGCTTGTTTGTCATCTAGTTGTATATAAAAAAAAAATCACAATGAAAAAGTAAAATTCACCAAGTTCAAAAAATTGAGACCTTGTAAAACCACTGGAATCGTATTGTTTTCTGTATCTTTTAATCTAATCTTATCGAAAGATACGTTTAGTACTTATTGTAGCTATATCATTTTATGATTTAACATAAGTAGTAATAGCGTTTATCTTTTGTTAGCCTAAAATATATAATGATTCGTATCTGTTTCTCTCTCTTACGTTGCTGAGGAAATTCACTGTATTGGCTCGTCTAGAAAATCCGTCTCGTCGACTTTTGCTATCTGTCCATTATCTGGTAGAAATTATTGTGATATGGAGATAGCCTCGTTCCCTTTATTAGTCTGTTTTATTGGTGATCTCACAGTCTTGCCATTGATGCCAACTATGATCAGTCTCTCCAGACTTTCGTTACTTTTTACTATCAATGCCTTCAACAGTCCACTGCTGGACAGAAGCAATAAACGTCGTATGATACCCCAAAGCGGGATACTATAAAATCTTGCCGGCCTACCCAAAATGAATCATATTTCCATCGAAATTGAAATTCAAATCTCAGTTCGTCATCATCACCATCCACAATTCCCTATTCTCTAAGGAGTTCCACGACAATCGATCCAGCACGATCTTCACCAGATCGTCAGTCCGCCTTGTTGGAGGCTTACCAATGCTGCGTCTTCTTCTTCTCATCTCTCATAAATAGGCAAAAATACTGAAGTCCTTTGTAGCCCAACAATCCGCATTGGGGCAGCGTGGTGGTATTATAGTAGGAGGTCCTGTGCCCAACACCTGGCCAATTCTTTCTTTACTTATTTGACTGAAATACGATCAATGAAAACTTATATCATGTAAGTAAAGTGAAAAGGATTATAAGTATAATAAAGTTTACTTTGAGTTTCATAATAGGCTTGATTCAAAGCCATTCACGAAAACCGGCCAACTATATTATTATGGACGAAAACCCAACATCCAATATAAATTTGCGAGCCAAAACACTTCCACACAGAAAGGTCCATTTCTAATTATATTTGTAGTAGATTTATCTCGGCAGCCCCGTTTGTCAATGTTCTCAGTTAAATTAATTAAGGGAGCGCCACGGGTTCGACTCCCGTGAATTTGAGTGGTCATTTGGGATCGAGCAATTAGGGTAAAATATCGGTCAGCGATTGAATGAAGATTATTTATGTGATTTTTTTGGGATATTTGCGATCGGTGAGTCATGAGCGTTCAATTAATGTTTGGTTTGATGCTGGATTTAGGTATATATGTAACGAAAATGTACTAACATACATAGTACACCACAATCGAAGCTACAAAGAATCATTGATGAGTTAAAATTACTTTCTAAGCACATTGAGACGCGTTACTCTTAATTGATGCATCTAATAATACCAAGATACCTGATTCTAATATTTTTTGATAGTTTTTGAAAGTTTCATTTCATATGTAGATTCTAACGCCAGTACTACCAGGGAAAATAAATATCCAGGAAAAAACTATCGTAAAATTTTTAAATGAAGCGAAAAATCTAGTAACAAATATGGTAATTTCGGTTCTTCTACAATATACATTTATCCAGAGAATTATTTTAACAATATTGCAACACAAACAACCTTCATCATGTCTTGCATGTGGATTTGATTTTAAATCTGGTCCAGCAAACGCAGCTCAAATTCAATGAACTCAATTTTCCACTCAGGATTTTAATCGGAATCCATAAAGAGTAAAGTTAAGTCGAAATAGACCGGGAAACGTTGCATCGAATATTACTTTTAGGTAGTATAATAAAATGTTAGCCTGCACCAAATCCGTAGCTGGCGGAATGGACAAAAAGGCAATTCCCATCAATGAAAGTATAATCTATGTATGATATATACCAAGATAAAATCACGAGTGTTATCTGAATAAAGTCGTTTCCATTCAAACGCTCAGTGAAAACTGCGGGTGTTCGTTTTTCGCCGGACTTTTGGTGTGGAGCAAACGATAGACGAAAAGCGTTTCCGTGTTGCGAATTTCAAAATAAACCAATATTACAAAAACAAATTTTCCGGTTTTCAATCACAATATAAAGTAGTGAGTTCTGGTGTACCTCAAGGTTCTCATCTCGGTTCCTTATTGTTTAATTTATATATCAACGACGTCAGCAATATTATGCAGAACTCAAATACTTTACTTTACGCTGACGACACAAAAAAAAATGTTTATAGCCTTGAAGATTGTGAATTATTGCAGTATGATCTCAAAATATTTGAAAAATATTGCGATGAAAACAAAATGTTTTTAAATTTAGATAAATGCCATATTATTAGTTATAGTAGAAAATAAACACAATAACGCACGATTACTATCTCTGTGGTAAAATTCTATCCAGGGTTACACAGATTCATGACTTGGGTGTTATTATGGATTCTAATCTTACATTTATTCCTCATATTGACAGTATTATTGATAAAGCTTTTAAGCAATTGGGTTTTATTTTCAGGATGGGAAAGCCATTCAAGCATGCCTTGACTTATAAAATTCTATATAATAGTTTTGTGCGTAGCCATTTTGAGTTTGCTTGTACTGTATGGCATCCTTACTTTAGATCTCATATTGATAGAATTGAAGATATTCAAAAAAGGTTTCTTATGTCTCTTGATTATAGAACTGGCAATTTATATGTTGACTGTGTGACCTCTGCGAAACGACAAAATATGATTTCTTTGGAACAACGACGTCATAACCTTGATGTCATAATGTTATTTTACTAGGTGGTAGACCCGTATGTAGGGTCGTCTGGGTAGGTACCACCGCCTTTCTTATTTCAGCCGTGAAACAGTTCGCTGTGTTTCGGATTGAAGGGAAAGGTAGCCAGTGCAATTACTGGGCATGGACGGCATTTCATCTTAGGCCCCAGGATTACAACGCACCTGCAATATCAAGTGACTTTTCCTTGTTATTGCAGGTGTCTGTAGGCGGCGGTAACCGCTTACCATCAGGTGGGCCGTCAGCTTGTTTGTCATCCAGATGTATAAAAAAAAAAAAAAAAAATTAAAATGGTAAATGGTCTCGTTGATGCACCCGCATTATTGCACAACATATTGTTTCGAGTACCTCGTAGATGTGAACGATTTTGTAAGGAGAAGGATTTGTTTTTTGTATTAAAAAGCAGGACCTGTTATGTTCAAAATAGCTACATAAGAAGAGTATGTAAATTATATTACAAAAATTTGTTCGATGTAGATTTATTTCAAGGTTGTAACTACTTTGGCTTCCTTTAAGACTAACCTGGTAAATTCATCAAAGTAAATTAAATGGAAGGATAGTCTGGCATCTGTCTTCGGATGTTAGTAATCCTACGTCTAAGAAATAAAATAGAAACTGGATGAATACCTACTTATAAGAAAAAAAATGATTTACATTTAAATCATAAGTATAGGAAACTATAGGTCTAAAACTTAATAATATATTTGTAAGACTGTTTGTTTCGATAAATAAAATAAATAAATAAATTACAGCGTTTTATGTCTACGAAAACAGTCCTCATCATTATTTATTG
Source organism: Nymphula nitidulata (assembly GCA_947347705.1). Taxonomy (NCBI): domain Eukaryota; kingdom Metazoa; phylum Arthropoda; class Insecta; order Lepidoptera; family Crambidae; genus Nymphula; species Nymphula nitidulata. The sequence continues at coordinate 18,608,568 of OX374634.1, read as the reverse complement.
CGCGAACATAACTTATGGTCGACTTCTATACCGGACAGTGTGTAGAGCACATTTACATAGGGATTAAAATAAAAAACCGGAGCACCACTTTTTTAATTGAAGAAAGCATGGCAAATGACTCAAAACCATCTGATGTGAAGCGGTAAGAAGAGTCTATTTGTGGAGATAGCTAGTGCAACTTGACTGTGTTCTGTTCTAGCCGCCTCCTTGCCGGCCCATAATGTGTCTTTTCACGCCTCTTTTGAAGGAACCCAAGTCATAGGAAGGAGGGAACACATGAGCTGGCAAAGAATTCCGGAAGTTCGACACAGAAACGAGTTACTTACTACAAGTTTCTTTATCATTTTAACACCGTATAATAAGAATAACGTCTTGAAACAAAAATATTGAGTAAACATACTTGACTCGTGACTTCGGGACAGAATCTCCATCATTAGTGGAGTGCCGCTTACGTCTGACTATAGCCCTTAGATTCCCACCCAGATTGGTAAGATGTTACGTCAAGTCAAATGAATATATGCTTTGAGCGCCCTGGTTTTGATTACGGTTAGATTTAAGTTCCCTCTATTGATGTCTTAAATGCACTTCGTGTTGCCTGCATTCCTCCGTGTCTTATACATTTATGGGTTGGCTGGAAGAGATCTCTTATAGAGATAATGAGATAATATGTTACCCACATGCATTGGATTTTTGTAGTTTTAAAGTACAATGACGAAAACACACCAATTTTCTCCATCGAGCTCTACCATACTGTTAGTCACAGCTACTTCAACTGTATTTTTCTTCCAATCTGCATTGGACCAGGGTGTTGTTAGCCTCAGATGGCCTTTACGCGCCGGTGTTTAAAGAGGCCAGAAACTTGGTAAGTTCTGAGGCTTGCATGAGGACTCACCAAGTTTCTCGCCTCGAAGCGAATCGCCTCTGGAGGATTTCTAATCGATAAGCACCACTTCCTGGGGAGGGTTCCCGCTATAGTTTAAGAGTGTCCAGGGCACTCAAGCCATAATGTACATCGTGATGAAACTCCCCATGTGTAGGATATGTTTAGGCTGTTAATAATGAAGGGGGCCATCAATTGAAAGCTTAGTTTAAGGAAATAACTCGCAACGTTTTTTATTATCTTGGACCATACCACCAGCTCGGACCATTAAGGTATATATACATTCAAATGTGGGTTTCGATAAAGCAGTTAGGGTTCGTTTACGTTTATAGAATGGCTGCACGGCGACTGTTGCCAGAAATAAAAGACATGCGTTATTGTCAACCGAATATCAGGAAATTGTTCAGTTAATCCAATTTGAGTAAAGCTACAAAACAGGTTGTCTCCATGCTTTGTAGAGATGAAGGGGAGAATTAATATTTTTAGATTTTCATACAAAAAAATAAGAATTTGGGAATTTTACTGGACAAAATATTTTTTCAAGTTTCAAAGCTGTTTCTTTTTATTTTATTTAAATGCAATACAAATGTACCCAACTATACCCGCGCGTATGTCGTTTATTGTGCCAAAAGGTTGCTTGTGTCATTTCTCGGGATGTGTGGATGTGTGTGATCTTTATGCCAAATTTTATCAAGTCGAGTCAGCTGTTTAGGCGTGAAAATATAACAGACTAACAGACATTTATAATATTAGGATTTATTACAAATCTTTGCCTGTAGATTTTTTTTTCATACAACTAGATGACAAAAAATCTGACGGCCCACCTCGTGGTATTTACCACGTCAGATTGTTTCAACCACTTGGTTACCGTCGCCTATAGACAATAACAAGGAAAACATCTCTTGGCATTGCAAGTGCGTTGTCATCCTATGGCCTAAGATGAAATGCCTTCCATGCCCAGTAATTACACTGGCTACCTTTTCCTTCAATCCGGAACACAGCGAACTGTTCCACGGCTGAAATAAGACCACGCCGGCCCGCCGGGATCAACGCCTTGCCTTCCGAAGCACGGAGGAGGGAGAGTGAGCTCATCAACTTCACAAATAAATGAATCTTAATTTAGGCTATGTAAGTAAGGTTATTATTATTATTATTATTATAAAATTCGTGTTGACATGTCGTTGTTACTTACGTTATTACCCTTGCATCAAGAAAACCGGGCAAGTGTGTTTCGGGCCACGCGCAATGTAGGGTCCCGTAGAGTTGCCCGTCCCCATCGCGGACTTGTAGTAGACTTGATGCTTGATATCTACTATAAAAATATTAATTTAGACCACGGTTACACAGCTAATAATTAATAAGCATTTAAAAGTTTTTTTAAATGGACTTCTTTACCGGTGTCATCATTAATGTATACCTATGCCAAAATACAACTTTTTACTACAATCTATCTAGTTGTAAAAAAAACTAAGAGTTTCTGAGATGAGCCAAGGACAGACAGACATGGCGCTATTGACAACCGGTCAAGTGGTTTGTACCCAAGTGGTTTCTATACAGGCTACTTTGTCAGGGGTCGCGAATTCGGTTCCCGGTAGTGGCAAATGTTTGTTTTCGAGTCATCAGTCAAAAAAAATACATACAGTGGAACATTTAACCTTCTTCTTTTTTGAAGTCGGTTAAAAAACCGGCTCTTAATACTCCTAGTAGAAACTACGCGCAACGCTACTTGTCAATAGTGTTACTGATAGAACCATGGACAAGAAAAAATGCCCGTGGTACTACCAGTTGAACTACAGGTAATGCTACTTGCCCATGATCCTACTGATAGGACCACGGACATAAATAATTGCCAGTGGTACTACCAGTAGGACTACGTAGTAGGACCACGGGCAAAGGGGGAAATGTCATGGTCGCCCGGAGTGAAATTATCAAACAAATAAGATGTACAGTACGCGCCACGAGTCATGAAATTGCGCAGAAGGCGATAAATAGGTGTCAGCTGAGGTAGGGTGTGAGGGGCGGGTTTAGGATCGCCTTAGGTACCAGTGATAACACAAGTGTCACGTAATTTCAATAATCTGACAATACCAATTTATAATTTATTTGTTTACAACGACAATTTTGTGTGTTAATTTCAATAATAAGTAAATAGTGTTGTAAGTGTACAAGTACATAGTGATATTTAGTTTTGATTTAGTGGGTATATTTAAACTTAGTGTTTTTGAATAAAGTGTTGTGTTTAGGTTGTATACAGGGGGTGTCACTACGACAGTAAATTAAAACATGGGCTATATTAGTTTACAGAAATGGTTTGCCAACTTCAAAAACATCTTATTCAATTGATCATAATTCAAAATAAAGGTTTTATATGGAAAACCTTTTTTATTTATTGTTATAATAATTTCCATCCTACACACAGAGAATTTATTATTAATATCATTTAAGCAAATGGTTACGTTTTGTAAGAGCGACGGCCCGAGTTCTTCAAACGGCAAAATATTTTTCTTCTTTAGGCCAATCTAGTCGAAATTCAAATTTTCGCAGTCGAGCCGGTTCTGTATCTGCATCGCATTCCAAATTTCCTATGCTAGATGTTGAAGATCTGAAGTGGGCAGAACGGAATATCTTTTTGCGCTCCCAGTTACAATATTTCAAGGAAGAGTACTCCGCCTTGTTGAATGGAAGGCCATTACACAAACGCAGCAAGCTGCATAAAGTTACCATTTATATTGACGAGGATGGGCTGATGCGCCTCAAGGGTCGGATTTATGCAGTCGAAAATGTGGACATGGACAAAGACCCCGTTATCCTTCATGGCAAAGACTACACGGCGAAGTTATTGATCGGCTTTTACCATCAAAGGGCTGCACATTGCGGAAGCGAAGCTGTGATAAATAGCATACGCCAACGTTTTCACATGTTCGGAGTGCGATGCGCAGTCAAATCAATCTTACAGAAATGCCTTGAATGTCAGTTAAAGAAGTCAACGCCCGATTGCCCAACAACCGGGGATCTACCACCGGAGCGTTTAGCACACCATATACGTCCGTTTACGCATGTCGGATTAGACTATTTTGGACCTGTAACAGTCTCCGTCGGAAGAAGGGCAGAAAAACGCTACGTAGCACTCTTCACTTGCTTGTCAGTCCGCGCGGTGCATCTAGAAATAGTAGGTAGTCTAAGCACTGATTCGGCAATTATGGCTTTGAGGCGGTTTATAGCCAGAAGAGGAAGCCCAGTCACCATCTTTTCGGACAATGGAACTGCCTTTGTCGGTGCGAACCGCGAGCTCAGGAAACTCTACGTCGAACCTGTTCAGGAGTTCGTGACAAATCAGTTTATCAGATGGAAATTTATTCCTCCGGCCGCGCCATTCATGGGTGGATGTTGGGAGCGCTTAATACGGAGTGTAAAGACAGCTTTATCTTCTACCTTAAAACAGCGATCGCCTAATGAAGAAGTGCTGCATACATTTTTACTAGAGGTAGAAGGCATTATAAATTCTCGGCCTTTGACGCATGTAGATACAGACCCGGACTCCGATCAGGCAATTACGCCCTTTCATTTCATACTTGGCACGTCGTCAACATACTCGCCCCTTGCCCAAGTAGATGACTCAGATCTGGTCCGGCGGATTTATTGGCGGAAAGGCTTACGCTTGGCGGACCATTTTTGGTCCCGTTGGGTTAGAGAGTACCTTCCTTCACTCATTCCCAGAACCGCGACGAGTCCAACATCAAACATAAACGTCGGTGAAATTGTACTCATTGCCGACGGTAACCTCCCAAGAGGTGTGTGGCCACGGGGTCGCGTCACGCGAATAATACCTGGCTCAGATGGGATAGTGCGAATTGCCGAAGTTATTACGTCTCATGGGGTCTTGCGACGACCCATTAGAAAATTGGTTCGTCTTACCGCTGTGAACACACCTCCATGAAAGTCTACTATGGGTTTACTGTGTGCAGGCACACCAGGGGCGAGGATGTTGTCGATACACTGGCCGTTTATTGTATTTTTTAATATTTAAATTGTGACATATTTCATATTGTTTTTATTGACACTTGCCTTGTTTTATCAGTCTTATTAAAATAATTGAAGAGAAATCATCTTTTTATTTCTCCAACATTATAAAAATGTTGGAGAAATAAAAAGTTGCCACACACCTCTTGGGAGGTTACCGTCGGCAATGAGTACAATTTCACCGACGTTTATGTTTGATGTTGGACTCGTCGCGGTTCTGGGAATGAGTGAAGGAAGGTACTCTCTAACCCAACGGGACCAAAAATGGTCCGCCAAGCGTAAGCCTTTCCGCCAATAAATCCGCCGGACCAGATCTGAGTCATCTACTTGGGCAAGGGGCGAGTATGTTGACGACGTGCCAAGTATGAAATGAAAGGGCGTAATTGCCTGATCGGAGTCCGGGTCTGTATCTACATGCGTCAAAGGCCGAGAATTTATAATGCCTTCTACCTCTAGTAAAAATGTATGCAGCACTTCTTCATTAGGCGATCGCTGTTTTAAGGTAGAAGATAAAGCTGTCTTTACACTCCGTATTAAGCGCTCCCAACATCCACCCATGAATGGCGCGGCCGGAGGAATAAATTTCCATCTGATAAACTGATTTGTCACGAACTCCTGAACAGGTTCGACGTAGAGTTTCCTGAGCTCGCGGTTCGCACCGACAAAGGCAGTTCCATTGTCCGAAAAGATGGTGACTGGGCTTCCTCTTCTGGCTATAAACCGCCTCAAAGCCATAATTGCCGAATCAGTGCTTAGACTACCTACTATTTCTAGATGCACCGCGCGGACTGACAAGCAAGTGAAGAGTGCTACGTAGCGTTTTTCTGCCCTTCTTCCGACGGAGACTGTTACAGGTCCAAAATAGTCTAATCCGACATGCGTAAACGGACGTATATGGTGTGCTAAACGCTCCGGTGGTAGATCCCCGGTTGTTGGGCAATCGGGCGTTGACTTCTTTAACTGACATTCAAGGCATTTCTGTAAGATTGATTTGACTGCGCATCGCACTCCGAACATGTGAAAACGTTGGCGTATGCTATTTATCACAGCTTCGCTTCCGCAATGTGCAGCCCTTTGATGGTAAAAGCCGATCAATAACTTCGCCGTGTAGTCTTTGCCATGAAGGATAACGGGGTCTTTGTCCATGTCCACATTTTCGACTGCATAAATCCGACCCTTGAGGCGCATCAGCCCATCCTCGTCAATATAAATGGTAACTTTATGCAGCTTGCTGCGTTTGTGTAATGGCCTTCCATTCAACAAGGCGGAGTACTCTTCCTTGAAATATTGTAACTGGGAGCGCAAAAAGATATTCCGTTCTGCCCACTTCAGATCTTCAACATCTAGCATAGGAAATTTGGAATGCGATGCAGATACAGAACCGGCTCGACTGCGAAAATTTGAATTTCGACTAGATTGGCCTAAAGAAGAAAAATATTTTGCCGTTTGAAGAACTCGGGCCGTCGCTCTTACAAAACGTAACCATTTGCTAAAGCGAGTAGGTTCCGGAACCTGTGGTTCTGGAATGGACTTTATGATATTCAAAGCTAAAACATGAGAGCAAGGTGAAACAGTGGTCTGTTTCATCTCACTTACACCCAGTGATGGGGGAGCTGACGATGGTTCGAGGGGCCACTGAGATTCAGGTTTTAACAAAAATAAAGGACCAGTGAACCATCTTGATGAAAAATCAAAGTTTAACGGTATTCGCGTTGCGTCATCGGCGATGTTCAAAGATGTCGGAACATAACGCCACTCATTTACCTTACTAAGCTCCAAAATTTCACCTACACGATGTGCGACGAACGTTTTAAGTGAAGTGACGTTCGTGCGTAACCACTTCATGACAGTGAGGCTGTCTGACCAACAGAAAAGTTGAACTGGTTTTCGCTTATGAGCATCAACTATGAAAGAAGAGAATCGAGCTGCCATTAGGGCTGCCTGTAATTCTAGCCTAGGGATAGAGACAGGTTTCAGTGGTGATACCCTGGCTTTACCCCCGATTAGGCTCAGTGCGACCGTTCCATCTAAAAGTTCATACCTCCAAAAAGCTACGCAGGCATATGCTAGCTGACTGGCGTCCGCAAAAACATGCAATTGAAGCGAGTGAACAATGTTATTGCAATAATAGTGTCGCGGTACCGACCCCCCGAATAAATTAGACAGACGGTTATACCAGTTTTGCCATTTCTTGACGATGGCGGGAGGTAGCTCTTGGTCCCACTCAATTTTAAGTCTCCATATATCTTGAAATATTATCCGCCCTTCAATAACAATTGGAGTCAGGAGTCCAAGAGGGTCATAAATGCTCATGAGATGTGATAAAGTTATACGCTTTGTTAATTTAGGGATTGAAAGGTCGAAAGTCTTGATGGGAAAGCAAAAGGTGTCGTCAGTGATGTTCCAGGCCACTCCGAGAACACGTACCGTCGGTGAAGAGGAATCGGAAAAGCATAGTTCGCGAGGAAGTGAATTGAGGGCCTCTTTGCAATTCGAGGTCCAGGCTCTCATTTCGAGGCATGCTTGAGCGTGAATGTGAACGATATCCGAAGCTAGCTTAGCCGCTTCCTCCACAGAGTCAAGGCTGCCGAGATAATCATCCATGTAATGATCGTTAACGATTGCTTCGGCAGCAGCTGGATACGCTTGCGCATGCTCGTAAGCGTTGCGGTTTTTAAGGTGTTGAGCGGTAAATGGGCTGGAAGTAGCACCGAACATCATTGACGACATTCGATAACTGCGCAAAGGTTGATCTGGACAGTCACGCCACAAAAATCTTTGTGCGTCACGATCCTCTTTCCTGATCTTAGTTTGGGGAAACATTTCCCTTATATCCGCGCTAAGGGCTATCTTACCCTCACGAAATCTCATAAGGATAGCTAATAAATTTTGGAAAAGATCTGGACCAGGTAAGAGCATCGAATTAAGACTAACGTTAGAGACTGTCGCGGCGGCGTCATGAACGACTCTCAGTTTCTTTTTTTGTGGATGTACCACACCAAAATGAGGTAAATACCAAACGATAGTTGCATTAGGATCCGGTTCATTATCACAAGGTTCCGCGTATCCCTTTGATAACATCGCGTGAATGTTGTCGCGATATGCTGCGGCGTATATCGGATCCTTAAACATTTTCCTCTCTAGAGAAATAAAACGCGAACGTGCTAATTCATAGCTATTGGGTACATCAGACACATTAGCTTGCCATAAAAGACCGGTTTCAAACCTACCGTCGGGCATCCGCCTGGTTGTAAGATCTATAATTTCTAGGGCCCGTTTATCATTGTCAGATAAATAATCTTTTTTAGAAATTCCTAAAGAGTCAATATGAAAATATTCCTGAAGCTGTTTTTCTAGAGAATTTACTTCGTTAAGACAATGATGAACGTTAACGAACTCTAAAGGTGACGACTGAGACCGAAACGAAGCGAAAAGAACCCATCCAAGTGAGGTCAACGTTGCCGCCAGTTGCGATCGCTTACCTCGTCTGACAGCATGCGGTACGGTCAGATGCCAATTGTCAATCCCTATGAGAAGCATGGGCTTGGCCTCATCATAGCTCAATTTATCAACTAAGTCCGTTAAATGATTATAAGATTCTAGATCGGCAGATTTTACAGTTTGACTTGAAAGAGACAAATTTGGTATAGATCGAACGTTTTCTAGCTTATAAGACTGGGAGCTGTTATGTCCTTTTATATCTAAAGATACGAAGGTGGCAAGCGACTCATTAGTCATACCGTTTACCCCGTTCACCCTAAGAAGCGACTGTTTCCCTGTAGCACCGATTGCTTTTGAAATCGAGGCGTCAACTAAAGTAATGGTGGAACCATCATCAAGAAGTGCGAATGTATTAACTGTACATTTGGGTCCTGATATACTAATAGGAACTACTTTTAATAACGGGCGTCGCGGAGATGGTTGGGTATAATTGTGTGTAATCACCGCACGCTCTGCATTGGATACATCGGAGTAGGGAGTAGTGTCAAGTGGTACCAACTCATCTGTATCGTTATTGATATGACCTACATTTGCTCGTGTAACGTCCCTATGCAACAATGTGTGATGAGATCCTTTACTCTGACAATTAAGGACAGTGCAAAAAAATTTCTTACAATTTCGATAAAAATGATTGCCTTTAATTAAACATTTGTGGCAAGTCTTTTTTTCATTCACCCATTGCCATCTCTCCTCTAAAGTAATCGATTTAAAAGCTCCACACTCTGTAATAACATGACCTTTAATATTACAAAATGAGCAAACCTTATTTGTTATTTTCGGTGAAGTCATAGATTCATTTGAAGTAACATGACATCTAACGGGCTTGGCGTCTCTAAGTAAAATGTCACGTTTGACAGGCTCGAAAATAAAATCATATTTTGATTTTAAATTTGCTTCATTTATGAGGAACTCCGACAAAAGTTCCAGCCGAAATTTTTTCACAGGATCCCGTTCCTTCGTAAAAGCGAAATCCGCCCAACGAAACCGCAGTGAGTTAGTGAACTTTCCAATAATTTCATTGGACAGTTCTGGGGAAGCTAAATACTCGGATACGTTGAGAAACCGCACAACTTCTACACAATGCCTCACCCTACAAGCGAAATGATTTATTTCTTTAGCAGACTCGAGATTAGAAATTTTAGGTAATATTCTGATGATGGCTAACTCTGCTAAGATTATGAGTTCCGGTCTAGCAAACTGAATTTCGAGGGCTCTAACTATCTCAAGTGGGTCGCAGGCCGTAGCTAAAAGTACAGCTACGGCGTCACGAGCAGGCCCACGTAAAGAGGCACCAATCCTTGCTAAGTTCTCTACCGCCGAATACGAGGCACTAGTAGACTCGTACATTCGTTTGAATAAAAGCCTGTCTGTCGGTTTCCCGTCAAAAATAGGTAACGTTACACTGACCTTTGGACTTTGGACACGACGAGCAGCTGCCGCAGCGATGTCGGCGACCGCTTCAGCTAATTGTAATGTGTCAGATTTAAAAGTAGCATTAAATTTATTAGTCTCAGGCAAACAATAATTTTTGCTAGTGTGGTGAGTACCTAAGCTTTGTGCTTGTAAATATGTATCCTCTTCGGCTGAAGCGGTCACGCAGCAGTTCCGTTGTACCCCGATGGTTCCAGGGAACTTAGCGGGTGCGGTGACATTGAATGTGTCACCCATAGGCGCATGCGTGCACACGGGAGCCCTAAAGTGAGAGGAATTATTAAAAGGTATATTCTTTATATGATCAGCATGAGGTAAAGCAGATGTGCAGGTAAGTGAGGTGGGATTAGGGAGTTCATGTAACTGATTTGAATTTTGAAAAGGTGATGCTATCTGTACATTAGTCTCTTGCCGTATTGGAGGTGAGGTGACGTCCTTAGGCGGCGCAGCTATCGGGCCCGTAGGTGCTATATGTGGCACAGGCGTTAGGATAGGGGCGCGCGACGTCTCTATAGTCACTTGAGACGGCATAGAGGAAGAAATTGGATATACAGTACCATCAAATCTGTTGTCAAACCAATTAGATGTTGAAGATCTGAAGTGGGCAGAACGGAATATCTTTTTGCGCTCCCAGTTACAATATTTCAAGGAAGAGTACTCCGCCTTGTTGAATGGAAGGCCATTACACAAACGCAGCAAGCTGCATAAAGTTACCATTTATATTGACGAGGATGGGCTGATGCGCCTCAAGGGTCGGATTTATGCAGTCGAAAATGTGGACATGGACAAAGACCCCGTTATCCTTCATGGCAAAGACTACACGGCGAAGTTATTGATCGGCTTTTACCATCAAAGGGCTGCACATTGCGGAAGCGAAGCTGTGATAAATAGCATACGCCAACGTTTTCACATGTTCGGAGTGCGATGCGCAGTCAAATCAATCTTACAGAAATGCCTTGAATGTCAGTTAAAGAAGTCAACGCCCGATTGCCCAACAACCGGGGATCTACCACCGGAGCGTTTAGCACACCATATACGTCCGTTTACGCATGTCGGATTAGACTATTTTGGACCTGTAACAGTCTCCGTCGGAAGAAGGGCAGAAAAACGCTACGTAGCACTCTTCACTTGCTTGTCAGTCCGCGCGGTGCATCTAGAAATAGTAGGTAGTCTAAGCACTGATTCGGCAATTATGGCTTTGAGGCGGTTTATAGCCAGAAGAGGAAGCCCAGTCACCATCTTTTCGGACAATGGAACTGCCTTTGTCGGTGCGAACCGCGAGCTCAGGAAACTCTACGTCGAACCTGTTCAGGAGTTCGTGACAAATCAGTTTATCAGATGGAAATTTATTCCTCCGGCCGCGCCATTCATGGGTGGATGTTGGGAGCGCTTAATACGGAGTGTAAAGACAGCTTTATCTTCTACCTTAAAACAGCGATCGCCTAATGAAGAAGTGCTGCATACATTTTTACTAGAGGTAGAAGGCATTATAAATTCTCGGCCTTTGACGCATGTAGATACAGACCCGGACTCCGATCAGGCAATTACGCCCTTTCATTTCATACTTGGCACGTCGTCAACATACTCGCCCCTTGCCCAAGTAGATGACTCAGATCTGGTCCGGCGGATTTATTGGCGGAAAGGCTTACGCTTGGCGGACCATTTTTGGTCCCGTTGGGTTAGAGAGTACCTTCCTTCACTCATTCCCAGAACCGCGACGAGTCCAACATCAAACATAAACGTCGGTGAAATTGTACTCATTGCCGACGGTAACCTCCCAAGAGGTGTGTGGCCACGGGGTCGCGTCACGCGAATAATACCTGGCTCAGATGGGATAGTGCGAATTGCCGAAGTTATTACGTCTCATGGGGTCTTGCGACGACCCATTAGAAAATTGGTTCGTCTTACCGCTGTGAACACACCTCCATGAAAGTCTACTATGGGTTTACTGTGTGCAGGCACACCAGGGGCGAGGATGTTGTCGATACACTGGCCGTTTATTGTATTTTTTAATATTTAAATTGTGACATATTTCATATTGTTTTTATTGACACTTGCCTTGTTTTATCAGTCTTATTAAAATAATTGAAGAGAAATCAACTTTTTATTTCTCCAACAGTCGTCACCACCCTGTATATTATATAATATATAGGCAGTTCTTTGTCCTAATCCCGTGGTGTAAACGCAATCCAGTGACTGAGTTGCAAACCAATTCTACTTCTGCAATATACTACATCATAATGGGTATTGTTGAATGTTACTGTAAGTAACTATGTCTATCTATCTGTTACTTTTTAACCGATTTAGATGAAATTTGGTATGGCGACAGTTTTAGAGCCTGGGAAGGACGTCAACGCTTCTAGGAACATTATATTTTCCATTATTATTTTAATGTGCCATGAAGAAATGAAGCTAAGTCTACAAATCATCATCATCATCATCATCATCATCACCAGTCTATTATACGTGCTACTGCTAGGCCTTTTAACATAAGGATCTTCGGCCATAACACCTCCACGCTGGCCCAATGTGAATTGGTGGTTTAAAGCGGCTGTAGTTATAACCGGGACAACAGCTAATCGTGCCTTCCGAACCACTGAGGAGCTCGAGATTACTCCTTATTATATTATATATTATTAATATATTATAAATTATGATTGACCCATCCCGGGATCGACCATGGCGAAAGTTGCTTTGTTTTCGTAATCGAAACCAGAGCGCTCAGACTCCGACACCGATCTCCTCATATGTCTCTAAGGATTGTATCTACAGAACCCTAAAACCAAAGGCCTCTTACATCGCGGCATGAGTATTTTCCTATCAACCAATATTACTCCCCTCACAAAGGCAGAATTCGCTAAACAATGTAACGAGCGGAGCTTTTTAACGACAATTTTATTGATATCCCTTTGAGTATTTCTGAGGACATTTTTATTGGCATTCGTGTTGCGAAGGTTAAGGGAATAATCTCATTTATCGAGTGGCTGAGATGAAACTAATTCAAAATATTACATTGTTTATTTCAAATAGAATTCATTGGACCAGAATTTCGTAGGTATATATTTATATATTATATGCAGTTGTTAATATACAGGGCGGTGCCGTCAATACGACAGTAAATTAAAACATGGGCTATGTTAGTGGATAGCCCATGTTTTAATTTATTGTCGCATTATTAATAATGCAGCCAATGTTATATTATTTCATACAAATGTCATGAAATTTTCAAAAGAATAAGATGTTTTTTAAAGTGGCAGACCATTTCTATCCACTAACATAGCACATGTTTTAATTTATTGTCGTATTGACGGCACCACTCTGTATAATCATTAAAAATTCCCTGACCTTGCTTCACATTAGCGACCACAAAACATAATACTTTCAGCTTGGTTGCTTCATTATATTGACACGCAACTTTTTGACAAACTCCAGCCCAATTTCAGCGCAAGTTACATAATACCGTGGAAATGTTGCCAATTACAAAAAGAAGAGCGAAATCAACAAAGTTGCTAGCGTGTGGCACAGGACCGCTTCTATGAAGTTGACAATTTAATTTCGTCAAACGTCTTGACAGGCCCCGGGGTCTCAACAAAACAGCCGTGATTACTGGAAACTTCGTTAATACCTACAGTCGCCTCGAAATATTGCGATAAAATATCGTCAGCATCTAAAGTTCTTATTTTCTCTTCTCTGTGATAAATATACATCATAATTACAAGTGCCTACAACAATTTAATTGATTGTATTTTGTAACACTATAAAACTTTTTAAAGATGTCAAAATATTATATTGTTTGTTTATTAGTAAAAAGCTAAGATTAAAAGGCGGAAAAAGATTGCTTTACTTCGTAGGTTGATAGAAATTTTTCAATTTGCACATATATTTAGGTATATAAAATTTATTTAAACTGTTCGTTTGTTGAAGACCATTGGAGTTGGAATACCGGAGTATCATAAGCAGTAATTAGGAAATAGTTAATTTGGGAGATCTTCAAAATGGTTCTTTATATCGAATAAAATGAAGTAAATACCACAATAATAAGTTTTCTTGGGTGTTATTTTGTCCGGAATTATTACACTAACAAATCCAACATGCAGAATAATCTTATTTATTTCATTTATTACTGGTAAGATGTGAAAATACTTGACATTAACAATCTAATATAAAGCACAATCACTGCTGTAACCACTCAGCAATGGACGATTTGAGAGAAACCAATGAATTTCTGAAAATTTTCCTGGTTTTCGTTTTAACCATATTAAAAGTTTAATAATGAAGAAACCATTAAATTCTCAGTCACAAATTGAAAGTACTTACCGTAGTATTTAGACGTTTGTGACATAATTATCTCTAACGGCCTGGCCACGAGGACCGGCGGCGGTGGCGGCGTCTCGGCAACCACTGCGCGGTCACGACGACGCGCTGCGAGGCCGACATCCAGACAGCGCGCAGTGGTTGCACAGACGCTAGACGCAGGACGCAGGACGCGCGTGCCGTGAGTTCGTGGCCAGGCCGTAAGTCCAGCTGTTTCTAATACAAGCGCTTTGCTATTGACAAACGATATTTGCATGACATAATTCACATCAATAGTAAAACAAACATGAAGCTGCTTTTACAGAATGTGACAGGAGGTAAGACAGTGGTCACACGTTATATCAAAATATCGAAGAATATTATGTATCCCGTAAATGTATATTTTTTGCCGACTGTACATTCTCAAGGGCCCAGTTACTTTTAGAAATCAGAACAAATTCGCTAACAAGTGGAAATTTTTGCAGACATTTAAAGGAAATATTAAAAATTTACTTCTATTCAATATTTCTGGCGGTAGCAGATAACAGCGGTACTATTCAAATCAAATCAAAATGTTTATTGCAAGCAACATTGGTGTATAATTGGTGTATATTTTGAATATTTTGTACAAAAAATATAATGAATTCAAATTTGATTTAGGTTTTGGAATAATATTAGAAATTCACTTCTATTTGACTTCATAATTAAAGGTGTTTTTAAAAAAATATTGAGAGAATTTAATATTAGCAGCGCTATTCTGAAAGTTTGCATGTATTTTGTGAATATAGCTGCCATATTTTCTCAGAAGCACGCGTGCCGGTCACCGGACTCATAAATTTACTGTCTTCGCCTCAAGATCACGCACAATGAAATTAAGTAAAGTGTTTCTTTGTCGTACTTCCAAAATATTTCTCAAACAGTACCTACATGCTAGATGCTAGTATGCTAGATGGACAGACGACCTGGTCAGGGTCGCGGGGAGCCGTTGGATGCAGGCTGCGCAGAACCGTTTTATTTGGAGATCGATGGGGGAGGCCTTTGTTCAGCAGTGGACATCATAGGCTAGAATGATGATGATGATGATGATGATCTACATGTGTTCCCTCCTTCGTATAACACGGGTTCCTTCAAAAGAGGCGTGGAAAGGCACTGTATGCGGCAAGGTGGAGGCAGCAAGGACAGCGTATTCAAGCTGCTCTAGCCTCTCCATGTTTTGTATAAAAAATGCAAATTAGCAAACTTGACACCTATTACGCTAAGAGAACTGGTCATGTGTAAGCCTCAGTAAGAACCAAGGGGAAGATAATGACAGAAACAATATATATTACAATCGTGATCTAAAAATGTTTACCAACTTAAGGTTCATTGCATATCCATTGCATGTACAAATCTGTGTCTGTGACAGTTAATGGTATAATTTGATTATAATGAAAGCCAAGAGCTAACCTGTTAGATTTTTTTTTGAAATCAGCTGCGATCTTCAGGTAGCGCTGTTTTTCCACTCAGACGCACAAATCTTTAAGTTGTAAGATCCGATAAATAAACAGAAATTATATTTATAACGCCTACATATTCCATTCTCCATTTATAGGCGCAGTGCGATCCCAAGAACCCCATAACCCGCGGATGGTTAAACTAATTACAATACAGGTGGGCTGCAACATCAGAGCACGCGGGAGCATACGCCCTAACTTGTGCCACTAACTTGGGATTGCTTCAAGTTTTGGGACATCTTCAAGATGGGAGAGACGAGCGACTCGACGCGCATATTTTGGTGGGACATTTGTTTTAACTGGATCAAGGATAGCCTCTCTTGCGGGTTCCTGGTTTCTTATTTCTTTCAGAACAGTTTGTTAAGATGTAGGGTAAGGTGGGGTAACCACCCCACTTTCAATTGGCCACGTTCGGAGTTACCACGCGTTCGTAATTACGACTCTAAACGCGGCAAATTATAGCATCAAAAAAAATGGATCTATCATGCTATAACTTGCTCAATGCCTGACATTAGACATGGGTCTCCCCTCGCAGCTAGCAGAATGATGTACACGGTATCTTTAAGATAAAGTCTCGTTTGACACTACCATACTCTTCTAAATATAAAAGAATCCAGTGTTGTTATGAGACAACATCTTAGTTTTGTCATCCATCAGCTTCTTTGATATTCCTTTGGCATGCAAAACTACACTGCAAAGGGACTAAAAGTTCAATATTATAAAAGACGGATGGCACATAAACATACTACCCGCCCGATGGTAACAACTACAGCCTTTCATCATCATCATCCTTTCACCAGAAAGACGTCCATGCCTGGACAAAAAAGGACATCATAGGCTGATCTGATGATATGAACAATCAAGAAGAACCGTGATGTTGACAGCAAAGGAACGTGACTTGTTAGGCACTTTTGATGTTTAAACTAATTACTTCCCGCCTCAGCTCCTCGCCCGCACCGTCAATTAAGCCAACATATTATTTAAGCTAATAGGAAAATTGTTGAACTAATAACGCAGGCGGAACACGTCTCGAGACGCGGTTGTAATTAAACTCGACAATGACATGCCCGATGTCTCCGGGAGGATACGATTCAAGTTGTTTGGATCCCTAAGAATGTTCTGCGGAGATTTACTGGAGGAAAGACTTGGGGAAACTTTAAATCAGTAGTTATGTCGTATATGCTGGATTCTAGATTTCAGCACTTCATTGGATCTTTTAATAAGAACATAAGAAATATTTTTATTAGTAGGTTCATGCTGCACTACATTTCGGAGTCGGTCACTCATTAAGCAATATCATGAGTCAATGGGTCATGGTTCCACAGAAGATGGGTGCGTTATTCAAGGAGAACAAACGGACTAATAGGAGCTCGGTAGCGTAATGGTGTGAGCGCTGTGGTTTCGATTACAAAAACAAAGCAACTTTTACCATGGTCGATTTCGGGATTAGTCAATCAAAAATTGTAAGCTGCTCCTTGCTTCGGTAAGCATGCTAAGCCGTTGGTCTCGGTTGTTACTGCCCCGCTTAAGCCCGTTAACCCGCCAATGGCCAGCGTGGTGGTGCTATGGTCCAAGCTCCTCGTGTTTCTCCAATGTTGCAAGGACTGTGCCCAGCAGTGACAAATTTTTGTCAGAATGTCAGACAAATGCCCCTGCCCCCCAATTCTTCTATTTATTTTGATCTGTAACGCATCAAAAACGCTTTAGTTATAACGTTTTTTGTATTCGAAATGCTTCAGTTTGGTATTCTACTAACAATAACGAAGGCAAACCGTTCGGTTCAATCATTGTTTAGTATTCTGCAAAATATTTGACATTTGTGGCGGCCGAAACCCATCGATACTTTTTTGGTTGAACTGTCAAAACTTAACAACTGTCAACATACTAAGCTAAACTCTATTTGTTTCTTGTAAATTTGGTATCGAATATTTAGCCGAAGTTGATCCAATCGTTAGCAATACGTTAGTTATAAATACATTTTTGTATTTCAAATGCATTAGTAAAGATACCGAACCGCTGCCGATCCGTTTAGGGAAATGAATAGCAGAATTGACCCACTGGTCTCAACACACATTGCTTCTATGATGAACTTTCAGCATAGAGTCGTCAGTATCGAGGAATAAACACAATACTTTAATATTTATTCTTCGAATACGCTAGAAGCTATTACATACGAGTTTGAATATTTATTACACAAATATCATACAACACCATTCATTATAACATATCTAATATCTCGAGCACACAAATAAGGATTCTCTTGCAATTTGTCTCAGTCCGTATTCCACCGAGCAGACAGCTTAAAAGCTGCATGTCATACGATACTCTGTTTTAGCTCTGCATATTTAACGTATAAGACCAGACGTTTAAATAAATTTAACAGTAACACGGCTGTGTACGGAGAGTAATTGCCTAGCATTCTGGTGACTTTTTAGTTTTGTCGAGTTATATGACATACAATATCAATTCGTGAAAAATGACATTCAATAATCAATCTCTTCTGCCAGAGATGTTATAAATATTCTCAGCAAGTAATGAAATATCATTTATTTATGTATGTAATTTTCGATTTTATAACAACATTCAGATTCAAGCAGCAGCGCCCTTCTTGAAAGTGAATGTTGTTAAGAAAAGTGATTTTATATAATTTTACTAGTTGTATGTTTTTGCTATATAGTCTTGTTATTGAAGCTAGTCTAATTAAGCTTTTCAACATTAAGACTGTAGTCAGTAGAAATTTAATTTAATTAATTCAAATAAAAATAATCAATTTTCAGAAAATATCGGAACTGGAAAAATAAATTATCCTGCAGCAGGAACCAACCGAGTTTCACTGACCACAGAACTACCGATAATCTGGGATAATCTTATGCAGTTCTTCTAGTCTATAAATAAGGATTTTTTAAAATTGGTAATTTGCTACCACGTTGCCTATCCTTTATTGCCCCCGTGGTCCGCCCGCGTTCTTCACGTAGGGGTACAACGAGATTTTTTTAAAGTTGGATTACCAGAATGTCCATAAGATTACATCACTAGCATGATGTAGCACGAAATAATACATATATATTACTAAGTAATTTTTAAAACATTTATAATAGTGTTAAAATAAAAAATTAAGAATATTTGATAGAATATAAACGCAAATACAGATAGACTAGAAGAATTTCACAGGGATATCCCAAGTCCTGGGTGGCTCAGTGGTCAGAGCAGTCGCCCGGATTGCGAAAGGTCGCGGGTTCGATTCCTGCCTCACGACGTGAAATTTTTCTAGTTTCATTATATTTTAATTACTACGAAATAATAAATTGGGTGTTACAAAAATAGTAAGTACCGTTTATCCATTTGATAATTAGTACCTAAATTCTAGTCTGAGGTACCAGGTTACCATAATTATGTAATTACGTGTTTCGTATACTATTTATTTATAATCCAAATGCGGATATAAATAAATAATCTTTTATAATGAATAACTTCTGAAACATTTAAGGAAGCCTGGTATTTTAGATTGAAGCACTCTAATGCAGGTGTTTTTTACATTGGATATATTCTAATGCAGCAACCCCTATTAGTATTTTGACGTGTTGGTTGGTTTTATGTTAAGGGGGATACCCCTTAATATAAAA
This sequence comes from Nymphula nitidulata, assembly GCA_947347705.1. Classification (NCBI taxonomy): domain Eukaryota; kingdom Metazoa; phylum Arthropoda; class Insecta; order Lepidoptera; family Crambidae; genus Nymphula; species Nymphula nitidulata. Next base: position 18,589,327 of record OX374634.1, on the reverse strand, counting down.
CGCGGACGAAAGTTAGTACCGGTCTAAAACTGATGCTGTCACTTATATTTGTTAAAAGAAAGACAATGACGGCATCAGTTTTAAATCTATATACTAACTTTATTCCGCTTTTATAATAAGAGGGATTGCCTTTTAATGCTTATTCATTATTGTTTTTAAAGGAAAAACTGCAACATAGCCAAATATTCATCTTGTCGCTTACGTCAATTTCGTTATGTTTAGTTGACTTCTATGTCGCCATATAAGATATTAGTGGAATGGACGAATCATTTGTACCAGTGAACAATACAAGAAAAATAATTATTAGTATTTTTCCCGGGTTCATCTGATTTTTCCTGATTTTTACAGATACACCTGACCGGATACAAAATATCTCGTTTAGTAAGAGTCATAATTTTTTGTCTAGTTTAGAGCTGCGAGTAAAGTCATCCGTCCTTTTTTTTTATTGGATTGCAAAAAATATGGTTTTGTCAGGAACCATTAAAACATTAAGTTAATAGTCGCTATTCCAATAAAAGTACTTCAGGAAATACCACTAAATTGCCAAATACTAAACGTATAGACACTCTGAGTGTCTATACGTAGACACTCTGAGTGTCTATACACTCTGAGTGTCTATACACTCTGAGTGTCTATACTGTAGGAAACGTAACTAACTAAATTGCCAAAATAATAAACCAAATAGAAACATGAAACCGAGCACGTTGTGGTGCACGTTGCATTTATAATAGTCGATTTATTCATACAAACTTTAGTCTGCATATCGCAGGGAGGTTGCCTGGGGCCGGTATTCTGATATACCCTCGTTAATTAACGAATGAAGGCTTAGCTATAATAATAATATTCATACACTCACACCTATTATCTAGTTCAAATTAAGCATCCTAAAGAGCTTGTGCTTTTGATACTGGATAACGGAGTAATATTGATGATAAATCCCTGTATAAGTGAGTAATTGAGGGGATCGATAGCGTAGTGGTTTGAGCGCTCTGAGTTCGATTACGAAAACAAAGCAACTTTTGCAAGGTCGATCCCGTAATGGGTCAACCAAAATTGGTCCCGATTGTACTGCAACCGCTGTAACCCACTAATCCACTTTGGCCCAGCGTGGTGGTGTTACGGCCCAAACTCCTCATGTGCTTCTCCCATGTAGGAAGGCCTGTTCCCAGCAGTTGGACATATGTAGGCTGGTGAAGATGATGATGATGAAATGAAAAAGTAACTCTGTCTGTTTGTAATTCTGCAAGGTTTTCACTCCTACACGATAACTGACATTCACGTAGACGGAGCTGCGGGAGGCCGTTTCGTTTTGGAGAGCGTCCTCATGCTCTCGTACAAGAAAGCAGGTGGCAGTGTTGGTGGTCATCAACAGGATTTGTTAAAAAATAAAGATAAAATCGCGAAAATAAACATGCAGGCTTAGACTGAGGAGCCACTTTTAGTAGCTTTAAAAAATGTGTGGCCGCGATTTTGTAGTGGGCTACTTCAAAATTAAATGAATATGAAGGTGACTCCTCAATAAACATTTGAATTAAGGTGCCTCCTCAAAACTAGGAAAATTACGGATGAATATTTATCAAAATTTTGTATGACTTTGTACTCTTAATTATTGATTTTAACATTACTATAAATGTTTGAAAAATTACTTAGTAATTAAAATAGAATAAAACTAGAAAAATTTCACGTCCTGAGGCAGGAATCGAACCCACGACCTTTCTTTCTTTTTGACTTTGTACTATTCGAGATTAATAAGTACACAGTATCTCAGCTCAGCAGGGCTGAAACTAAAAAGCTACAATACTCGTATGTGGCTCCTGAGACTAAACTTTGACGCGCACATTTTTTCAAGAAAAGAAATGTTCAATTAATATGTAATTAACCTATTGTAGGAATACCAAAGACGGGCAGTATGCTTATCAAGTTAATTTAGGTTTTACAATCGTGAGAAAAAATATGACTGATCTGATCTGAGAATAGCACCCGTCGGATATTTAACGTGTGTACACTCCACGAAAGTGCAAAGAAGAGGCACTGTCGTTAGCGCGTGCCCCGAGGCACAGTCTGACAATGGCCTAAGACAAACTACCCTACCGTACAGACACCAAGCATTATTCTCTTGACACCTATACATCGCGCTCTCTTTAAGTGATCCGAGAAGGTTAACACTAGCAAATCCAGCGAGGTATATTGTACAAGGCGATTACACATTTCCATGTTATTGCAAAAGACAGATCCTTATACTGGATGAGTGAACAATTTTTGTAAGTGGCCGGGGAAAAGTGGACTTTCTTATTTTTATTTCTCGTAGCAAACGTCTTTACAGGTGCATGCGAGGGTTTCAAATAAAATGAATTTTTGTACATTGTCTTTGTAGTTCTGCTTGGAAATGTTGGATATAATAGTGCCACTGCATTGTTCACTGTTTCTCGTGTAAGTATCTTGTCTTGTACCTTGGTTGCCTTGGTTTTTTCTTTATGATTCCATTAGTAGTTTTGACAAGCTTTATGATCCTAGTATATTACATGGACGATTTTGTAACATGTAACAATGAATTTTCACAATTTCTGTTCTATTCCTCCAAATTTAAACTCATAAGACAAGTAGATTTAGATTATGATTTTATTCGCTTGAGATTCGATTGAGCTTTTCGACCTTAACTCACCTTTTCCCTTTCTGCTCAGGAGCACGCATGCCGGTCTTCGGAGTCATCAATTCACTGTTGCCACCTCAATATCACGTAAAAAGAAATTTAGTGCCTCGTTTTTTGTCGTACTTCCAGACCTTGCCAATTGCTTGGAATTCTCTGCCAGCACAAGTGTGTTCCCTCCGACCGATAACATGGATCCTTTAAGAGAGGCTTGATAGGGTCAATTGCCGTGCTTCGTATAAAAAAAATCAGATTCTTTTCATTAGTTTTTTAGCGCTAGTCACTTATTGGCTTACGATTCTCTCTAAACTGGGAATATCTAGTTTTCCCACATTAATTTTTCAGCTTACAACTCAATTCAATGAATCCATATCTAGTTAAGATTGCGAACATTAGAGCACTAAGAGAAAGAAACAATAATAAGTTAAAATTTGGTTAACATCTCACCCCTTGTTCGAACATGAACAGGCTCAAAGCACGTCTATAGGAGTTCAGTCACGCGTATCAGCATGTCCGTATGACGGACAAAATGGCTTGTTATGGATTAGAGAAGCGAAATAGTTTATCGATTTCAAGGATACAAAATTTTATTTTGGAAAATCACGTTGTTATAATAATCAAGTTATAATAATAATAATCACGCTGATTCCTTCTAAACAAGCATCATCATCAGCTTGTGCTGTGGGACAAAATGAAAAAACCATAATATCTTCTTCCATCTATCTTTTGAGACCACCTATCTCAGATCTAGAGGTCCGGGCTTCGATTCCCATGGGGCAGAATTTTTCTGCTCGGTTTGGTTGGTGGTAGGGCTATTCTATGTCCGCCTGGCTAGCTACCACCATCTTACCTAAGTCTGCCGCCATAACAATAATGTACGCATTGTTGTGTTCCGCCGTAGTTGGAGGTAAGGTAGCCAGTTCCCCTGTGGTTGAGGAATCCGGGTGTAACTCGCTTCCATCGTCGGCCTTATCTTCACTTAACATCAGGTGAGATGAAGGCCAAGAGTTACCGCGTTAAGGGTAAAAAAAAACTACTTAAATTGGTGTGAATAGTGAGCCACCGCCTTTCTTATTTCAGCCGTGAAACAGTTCGCTGTGTTTCGGATTGAAGGGAAAGGTAGCCAGTGAAATTACTGGGCATAGACGGTATTTCATCTTAGGTCTCAGGATGACAGCGCACCTGCAATATCAAGTGCTTTTCCTTGTTATTGCAGGTGTCTATAGGCGGCGGTAACCGCTTACCACCAGGTGGGCCGTCAGCTTGTTTGTCATCTAGTTGTATATATAAAAAAAAGCATTTGACGGCATTCCGTTAGATTCGGAGCAGCGGGACTCCTACTTTGTCAACATAACATTTTCTCTTGATATTTACAGGTTAGGCATTTGGTAATGCGCGAGTAGTGCCCAACGTGCTACGAGCGTCTATTGGCTATGGTAACCACGTACCGTGAGGAGTTCCGTTTTTTGCCACATAATTGTAAAAAAAAACAGGCAAATCTGTTCCAAATTGTGGTAAAAATAAATAAGAAATAGTGAGCCTTTGCCGGCAGTCGGGCACAGAGATATACCTACTTATTATAATGTTGATTTTTGAGTTTTTTGCAAAAGCAAATTGTAAAGTATAATTATCAAAAATAATCACTGCAAAACATAATACTGATAAGCTGTAAAATGCAATGTTGCCGATACGTAATTTATCTAAGTAATTTATTGATATTATCTTTATGATTATCAGTTTTTAACATTTAGGGTTTTTTGTTGCTATCTAATATTTTGAATGATCTATGAAATTATGTTTAATTACCCACTCACATCACACATCCGGATAAATTTTAAGAATTGTTAGTAAAAATAAATTCGATCTGTAAAGTGCCCCCAATATGTCAGGCTTAATTAATATATTAGATAGTAAAATGAAAAGACGTTTATTTGTTAACAATTTTAGTATTTGGTCATAGTTTTAGGCAATTACAATTATACAAGATACAGCGAGAATCTGTAACCAAAAGGGTGGCCAGCTTAACGTGATTATAAATAAGAGCCTTAACGGTTGATTCTCTGCTGGGCCCATGCGATTGGTTGATGAGAAACTAAAACTGTAAGTTTAAAAAATGTTCAAGAATTTACGTGACAAACAATTTACGAATATCTACGATTAACGAAAGAGGTTTTAACTTTTAAGTGTGTTTAATTAAAACCTCTTTTTGGTTAATTGTATCGCGCGTGTGTGTGTGTGTGTCGAAGAATGAGGGATAAAAAACAGTGCATACCAGGTTAAAGAGGGTTTTGACAGAATAGTTTTAGAAAATATTTGTTTAAATGCACCTTCAATTGGAGTTTTTCTGAGAAAAATATTATATTTACTTCAACGATAGATATCGATATAAGCAAACTAAACGTCACTATTCCGAATCAGTTACGGTCTTCAAAGCCCATTGTGTTTTAGTTATACAGCTTCGCGTTCACCGGGAGATTCTTTGACGCCCACATCAGAGCATAGAAACTGAAGGGGTATAGAGTAAAGGCAACGAACAAGCCATAATGCCAAATGCATTATAGTGATTTGATTTTATTCCGTTCATCCATAATTTGTTAGAAACATAGTTCGACATTTTGTTATAAGGGTGACATACGCGCATGCAGCTCATCCTAAGTTAGTAGTCGTTGAACTACCCAAGCCACAGAATCCTAAGCTTTATTGTATAAGTAATAATAAGACTATATTACTTATACAATAAAGCTGAGGATTCTGTGGCTTGGGTATTTTAACGCGCGGGTATTTTGGATATTTTAAATATATACTGTAACATAGCAATAGGTATAGCGAGTCATTCCTTTTAACACCTAAACGTCTCAAAGTTTACCATTCTATCAAAAACTTTAGTTTTGTAACCAAGCAGAACTTAAAAACAATAATAAAAATATTTCCACAAAACAGTGCAAGAAAGTGTCGATAGATGGCGTTAGTGGTGTCATAAACGCAACAGTCCGGAATTGAAGCTTCTTTCTCTCTACATTTTATTTTTTGTTATAAAGTTATAACAAACTGATCTTTTTGAAATTTCCAACATAAAAAAATAGTAGGACATTTTAAATAATTAAAGCGCGTATGGCAATTGCGACTATCGATTTTTATTTTATTGTTTACATTTTTAGTTTTAGACGCTGTTCAGAGATGGCGCTACAAGTGTTTATTTAATTTACAGGAATCCGTGAAAAATACTAATAATTCGTTTTCATGCAGTTTGCTTGCACAAAAGTTGTCGTCGATTTCACCATTATTCACTATGGCAATATGGCGGGCGACATAGAAGTCAAATAAACGTCACCAAAGTGACATACGCGCCATGATGAATATTTGGCTGTTTTGCAGTTTTTCTATAAAAAAAATCTTGTATTGTACCACGCAAGAAAGCAAACGAAAAGAAAATGGATAACTGAACACTGTTCTGTATATTTTTTTTAACCTATTTTTCAGTATAGTGTACATTGACCTGGCCGGGTCTCCATACATTTTTTAAACATCTCTTTTGTAGCAAAAAATTAAAACAATTCTAGGACAAACACATTTCGACCAATAAAATATGTTTTTTTGAAATTGGATTTGTCTAGATTATCATACATTTTTCATACTGAAAAACTACAATTTTAAAAAGTTCATATAGGTACTACGTTTCTATTTATATAAACAATGCACAAAATCAATAACGGATGGGGTCCTTCAAAATAACATTTAAGCCACTTTGGTCTTAGAATCACGAATGATAAAAATTTTTCTTTGATTACTGCTGATGCCTACTTTCCTTTTTATTATCCAATACACTCATGGGTTGAGTGATGGTTTTGAAGATATCGCTTTTCCAACTAATTCCCTCTACTTAGCTAAATTTAACCCGTCAAGCATTATATTCCAGACACAATTGATTTTTTAAATTTTCATAGACCTCCAGAGGTTTTACGCCGCTTAACAGATTAATAATATTTATAAAATATGTTGCTATTGTAGTAAAGTGTATTTATTTATGTAAGTGTTTTAAAAGACACGTTTGAGAAACTCGACACAAAAAAATTAATGGAATGCTAAATTTAATTTCGTAATATTCAAACGCATTACAAAGACCATTAAAATTTAATCATCTTTACAATACTCGACCGGAATCTTTAGAAAACATTCACTAATGCCGTCAAGTAAAAGAGCGAGCCTCAATTAACAATTGCGCGAAGAAATCAAAGTGAAGACGATTGTGTAAAAATCAAAGAATTAATATCCTCAACGGAAAATAAAATCGCGATGGACGAGGGGAGGGTAAAAGCCTACCCGAGGCAAGTGGCAATCCAGCTAAAATTATTTCCGAAAGAATATTACGTGGCGAGGCCAGAGAAAAGGCGTTAGGCGTTTAAGAAAGAAAAAATAATTTTTTATAGCTTCAATCTTTTTACCAAAAATAATAATAATAATACACTCACAACTATTATCTAGCCCAAAGTAAGCATCATTAAAAGCTTATGTTATGGATTCTAGATAACGGAGAAATAATGATACTTTAATATGTATAAAATATTAGAAATATACTTAATAAATATGTAAACATCCATGACTCGTGAACAAATGCTCGTACTCATCATACAAACATTTGCTCCCACCGGGATTCGAACCCGAGGCCCCTGACCGGGTAGCCTGTATGGCAAAGGGGCACAGACCACTCGGCCAGCCGGTCGTCAAAAAATAGTGCTGATAATCTTCGAATCGGGTGATCACGCATAGTAAAGAACAACCCCGAGTGAAGTAACTTTCTATTAAAATAATCGTTTTATTAGAAAGTTAGACCAAACTAACTGTTTCCAAAACATTTGTCATAATAGAAAGTTAAACCAAAGTAACTGTTTGTAAACATTAATGTATTTACTAGGTGGTAGATCCATATGTAGGGTCGCCTGGCTAGGTACCACCACCTTTCTTATTTCAGTCGTGAAACAGTTCGCTGTGTTTCGGATTGAAGGGAATGGTAGCCAGTGAAATTACTGGGCATGGACGGCATCTCATCTTAGGCCTCAGGATGACAGCGCACCTGCAATATCAAATCCTTTTCCTTGTTATTGCAGGTGTCTATAGGCGGCGGTAACCGCTTACCACCAGGTGGGCCGTCAGCTTGTTTGCCATCTAGTTGTATATAAAAAAAAAAGTTGCAAAACATTTCTATAGTCCTTGTTATAATTTATTTATTATTGTCACCACTCTGTATAATGTACTTGTTTTGTAGTTGCTTAAGTGGTTAAGTAATCAATTAATATTAAAACATTCTGGAAACCTATACAAAAAAGGCAAACGTTAATAAAATGTTAACGTATTTTTTTATAAAATTTAAAATAAAAGTCATCACCATATTCGTCGATGTTCTAGAAATATTCTTTTAACATTATTCTAGTTTTTTACCCAGCTGTTTTTGTGGCCACAACAGACAAGATTTTTGCATTATTTAAACACACTCATAGATTTTTTCGCTAATTGACCGTCGTTGTTGTTAACGTTTATTGAATAAATAAACATAAAAGAAATCCCGTAAGCACTCCAGTCATTCTACTAAATACCCACTCAGATCATTCATGTACAAAAAATGAGATTTCTTTTCGTAAAAAACTCTCGGCAATTGAGAAGAGGGACTGAAGTCTTTAAAGCCGTATGAAATCTACAATAAGAATATAATTAGTAGCCGTTAGCCGACTTGCTTGGCAACAGTATGTCAAGATTTACGAGTGTCAGTCGAACGAAACTGGAGCTAGACATAAAGTCTGTTTAGACTGAACTGGCTACCTATTTCAGTGCAATATTGATTTTAATTGTAAAACACTGTTTAATTATTGTTATTTTCTTAATGCCTATATCACCTACCATTCTTTTGTACACACGAAAGCACATCAAGTGTAACATTTGCGCTACGAAAGCCGCCTCTATTACGACTGTAGTAAGGACGGTCTCAAGGTCAAACTGTTTCGCTTGATGGGCTGTCGACTGTACCTACTGTTTTATGGCATTGTCAATTGTTTACTAAATTATGACAAATATATAAGGAGTCCCAACTGTTACATGACCACCAATATGCTTATGAATACTTACTTAAAAAAATGACAAATGCTTAATTAAATCAATCACATTTGATCAAACATTCACCTCTAGAGTACAAACTCGGAACCCATAATGTTGTAGACAATTGAAATATAATATAATGAATCCTTTATGAAAGTACACAAATGTATTTTGTAATAACATATACACTTCTATAGGTGTTTTATTATGGATCTCTTCAATGCCAGCCTCTGTTGAAAGGACCAAACGTCAAAATCAGCTGTTCAGCAACAGATGTAATACTCACCGTTAAAATACTACGGCAACAACAGATCTCTCATTCATACATATTTTTTAATTGCAGTCAGCTGACATACCAGTTTCACGAAATTTGTGAATGCCATTCGAAACGGGAAGGAGGTTTAGTGATGCAAATAAGTGTAAAGTATCGATGAAAATGTCGATATTTGAAGATTATATCAACTCGACTTTGATGTGACTGAAATGTTTTGTATGATTAATACACTAAGAGTTTTCAGACGAGTGAGACCGGTAGTCTCAGTGGCTTGATAACCTTTTTTTTAGTTTAAATAAACTAAAAAAAAGAACATGCATGCATTGTCATTGCGTAACTAGAATCACTCGCAGTTTAAATATAAAACATATTGCTAAAATCGGAATTCTAGGAGAGAAAAGAAAAACACCTCATTGGACGTGATAAATTATGTCTCATATTTTCGCGACTACTACACATTTGAAATAAAACCACTTTAAATACCTTACAGATACATTGTTATTTTATACCCGACGTTTCTATTATACGTCGGGTATAAAAAAATACAACACCTAATTAAACGCGGGTTGAATCCGTCATAGTGGTTTTATTTTAGACGTGATAAATTTAAAACTAAACGTAATACATATTCTATTGTTAAAGATACGCTCGTGGGCTGTTAACATATGTTAAACAATCTATGTTGCCTTCTTGTGTTTAACGATAAAGTCTTAGATAGATAGGGAAACAATAGAATATATAATAATTATAATACACTCACACCATTACGTACATTCATACACTCACACCTATTATCTAGCTCAAAGTAGGCATCATTAAGAGCTTGTGTTATGAATACTAGACAACGAAGAAATAACGATGATAATACGGATATAAATATTAGAAATAAACAAAATAAACATATAAACATCCGTAACTCGTGAACAATTACTCGTACTCATCATAGAAACATTTGCTCCCACCGGGATTCGAACCCGGGTCCCCCGACGAAGTAGCCTATATAGCAAGGGGCACAGACCACTCAACCAGCCGGTTGTCAATATAAGAAAGAAAGAAAAGAAAAAGAGAGAGAAGTATTATAATTTTCAACGAACATTTTATCGATACATTTTGTCGATCCTTACGCTCTCGTCTAGCGTATATACACGCATGGTAGATAGGGGAGACGCGGCCCTGTCGACGCATGACTGACTTTTGTGAAGAATCCCAAAGGTGTAACGCTATAGTGGGTACAATTTGAATGGCCAATGTAAATAGAAATGGTCAATAAATTTTTGGATCCATTGTGGTGGAGCCATAAAATATCTAATTTATTGTCACTATAAAACTGTGTTGAGGAGCTCGGTGGCGCATTGGTTTGAGCGCTCTGGTTTCGAATACGAAAACAAAGCAACTTTCGCCATGGTCGAACCTGGGATGGGTCAACCAAAATTTATAATCTCGAGTTCCTCCGTGCTTCGGAAGGCACGTTAAGCCGTTGGTCCCGGTTGTTACTAAAACCGCTTTAACCCACCAACCCGCATTGGGCCAGCGTGGTGGTGTTATGGCCCAAACTCCTCATGTGTTTCTTCCATGCAGGAAGGCCTGTGCCCAGCAGTGGGACGTATATAGGCTGGTGATGATGATAAAACTGTATTTTTGGAGCTATGGCTCGTATTATTCCTTGTTTTGTAATGTAAGTATATTAATCGCCAATTTTAATATGCAGTGGCGTGAATATTTCTATTAAAGTAATTATCAATCGCCAATGTTATTTAAATAAAACAATTTAAGGTTAAGAATATTTACATACCTTCCCTGCAAGTGATAAAAGGTTTGATATATGTTTAGTAATTATGTATTCAGTTCTGTCTCCAGCATATCCAAAGCAATCTCCTTTCGTTCTCGATACATTTTGATAATAATATTTCACTATGAAAAGTCGCTACCGCCCCGTCCTACTCTACGCACGCGGCGCACTTGACCACACCTGGCCCAGGTGACTCCAAGTCAGCTGTTCTGCGCGTCTTATAAGTTTCACTCGATTGACAAAATGATCAAGGAGTTTTTAACTTTGATAAGGTAATTTCTTTCCACTGGACGGTAGACACGCCAGCAAACCCAGCTAAACACTTACGTATTTATGAACACCTTAATCCGTTGTAATAAGAGTCATTTACCAACGCACGTGCTACGCTAGATGTACGGCCGTCTGTTCATTTAAATTAATTTATACCTACTTCTCATTTCAATAGTGTAAGCAATATCAAGTCAATACGAGTATCATTAGAAGAACTTACTCAAACCACTACGTCACTGAGCTCCTCCTCTTTTAAATTACGTAGCTAACACGTGTTACTGTTTTTTTTTTAAATTGAAATTCCTTTAATTTTTCAATCCGCGTAAGAATTCCCGGGATTCTAATAAGTTAAAAACCAAATGTGCCTGAAATATTTAGTGTTGGTCTGACAAGAAAACAATTTAAAAAATCAGATCAAAAATATATGGGTGCCCGTCAGCATTCAAGACTATAGCTTAACTGTATGTTGATTTCCGTTCTCCATATCCGAAGAAGTTCATCAGCTAACTACTAAACTATAGGTGATTTTCCACCAGAGGGGCGAGACGAGACGTGACAAGACGAGAATTGAAATATGTATGGCAAATTTTTAATCCTCTCCTAGCGCATCTTTGGTCAAAACAGAGTGGATTGACGAGAATATGCGAGGCAATTAAATAATTAAAGTATCTTATCGCCTCGTCTCGTCTCGCCACTATGGTGTAAAATCGCTATCGCGAGGTGGAAAAGGGTCAGTGCAATTTCAATTCTCTTCTCGCCTCGTCTCGTTTCGCCCCTCTGGTGGAAAATCACCTTAAAACGGGACCACTTCAGGAGTATCTGGAGTAAACAAAAAAAAATCTTGAATTAGGTCACAATTGACCAAAACATCAGTGAAGAAATGTAAGAAAACATAGAACCTAGATAGAGCATTAAACATCTTATTTTTGATGACGACGATAAAAAATAGCGTCAATTAGTAGACAAAAATAGACAATCAATAACTCATGTTATATAGTAACTACTACCAATTAACATGTAATTGGAAATAAAAAATTGAAAATAAATATTCTAAATTAAAATGCGTCCGTTTAAGTCAGCGTAAAACATTTAACAATGGCCAGCGTTTATTATTTTAAACGCCATTAAGTTTCTAGGATGACGTTAATGTCTTTTTTATTCGTAAAAACCATATAGTATGGCTATATATTAAGTGCTTACTTGTAATTGACCTATTTTATGACTGGCAGCATTGAGTTTCGATTTTGTTCTATAATTCGAATTTTAAATTTTACACAGATTATAATCTGAGAGGCTGTTCGGGATTTTTGATTTGGGATTCTAATTCGATGATGAGGTGTCGGTACCTGTACATCATCTATTAATGTCCTACTTAGACGTATTAATAAGTGGACTGTAAATTTTCAGGTAATAATTTACTTCTAACTTCCTTTCCATTTACTTTTAATTTTTTAGTATAAGAACAAGAAAATAGACAATACTGTAGGTATAGAAAACCCACGTTACGGTGTAGTAACCCCATGAAAACATTAATTTTATACAAAGCTAAAAACTCAACTTCAAAACACAAAAGGCTAACTTTTAGCGCGATACTATAAACTTTATCCAATATATTAATACTACTTAAATGAGATTCATTTAAATGCATTTTCGTTGTAGTTAATAATTGTTCTGGCACACGACACATCCAATGCCCTATCATAATAACAGCCGTTATTTCTTATTTATGTAATTCACAAGAACTTATAAGTTTAATTACACAACATTAAAAATATACTAAATAAACATAATACTTATATAAACGTCTATGACTAGTGGACAAATTGCTCGTACTCATCATACAAACTTTTGTGGAGCAAATGTGATTCAAACCCGGGACCCTTAACCTAGCAGCCTGTATAGAAAGGGACACAGATCACTCGGTCAGCCGGTCTTCTTTAGCCCACACTGACGGGGCTTGCGCGACCGCTTGTTTATTATTGTAATTATGTTAATCTAATATTTATTATCCATAAAATAAGACAGAAGAATACACGCAGGACTACACATCAGACGATTACCTTTTTAACCTCATTTAAATACTCATCCGTATTTTTTCCCGATCATAATTTTTTGCGTTCAGGCAAACCGGTTTCTGGATACAGGGTGATGTTATTTAGCTCATGCGTTAAGTTATCAGTTATCACACATCAAGTGACGCAGATGTGTTACCAGACATAAATTGCGTTTGCAGATATTCTTACTCGTCGATTGAGAGTTTCGTTTGTAGGGCGAGTTCCGTATAAATTTTATTAGTAATGTCTTTCGACTATAATGATTGTCATGATCAGCCTATAACGTCCACTAATTAAAAAAAAGCCTCTGCAATCGATTTCCAAGCGGAACAGTTCTGCGCTGATGATGTTGCTGTTAACCTGTTGCCTCATCACCACCTCATCACCATCACTAGTCTATATACGTTCAACTGCTGGGCACAGGCCTTCCTACATGGAAGGGACACACGAGACACCTCTTGCTTAAGCCAAGAGTAAAACTTGGTGTCCCTGTACTAATCTGATCCAATAATGATGACTTCATATTCCTGGCCGAGTGGTCTGACGACCGCCTGGCCGAGTGGTCTGTACCCCAGGCTACTCAGTCAAGAGGTCCCGGGTTCGAATCCCGGTAGGAACAAATGTTTGTATGATGAGTACGAACATTTGTTTACGAGTCATGGATGTTTATATGTTTATTTAGTATATTTCTAATATTTATATACATATTATTATCATTATTTCTCCGTTATCTAGTATCCATAACACAAGCTCATAATGATGCTTACTTTGGGCTAGATAATAGGTGTGAGTGTATAAATATTATTATTATTATATTGTAACGGTGTTATGAATGATCAGATCATCAGTGATAAAAACACAATCGTGGGTGATCGTGATTATCACTGCACTGCTTATTATCTCGATTATTCTTTCTATTACTATCTTTAATCTTCAGTCCTTAAAAGAGCCTGTCTCCCATAACTCAGGGCCACCAAATTTGGGAGCAGTTCAATACATTTATAATACCAAACTTTTGTAATAAAACACTTATTATTATTATGGGACAACTGATTCTATTATTGCTTTTTTGAATTAAAAAAAACAAACATACCTACGTACCTACTGTTTCTTTATCAAAACAATAGAGCTTTAAATAAACTAAAACAGATTTTCGCTAAAAAAGATTCACAATTACTTACTTAAAAAAGAAGTAAATAAACTTATCTTTATAATATTCTTAATTTTTGATTTTAACATTATTATAAATGTTTGAAAAATTACTTAGTAATTAAAATAGAATAAAACTAGAAAAATTTCACGTCCTGAGGCAGGAATTATCTTTATAACATTAACCTCTCCCCGGTAACTCCAATGTCCTTCGCGGGGGTAGCCTGGGCTCTGCCAAAGCAATTTCACCAGTCCACCCCCAGGCAACCTGACCTTGTGGCCAGGTTTTGCGCCGATGGAGATTACCCAGAGTCACTTGGGTAATCCCAGACGTGGCGGCTTGTGCAATGCGTGCATGGGGGCCAACCACGCACGCGGCCGCGCTTAGGGCGCAGGAAGACGGGCAGTCACCGCCCGTCTCCTCACACCCACCCGTCTACGCCGGATAGGGGCGGCTAAAGCATCCTTATAACATTAACCTAATATTTACAAACCTTAAAACGTGATATTATAAAAAAACTTACACATAATAAACACCACCTAAATCTTGCGAAACAGAAAATGTACCGTTATGGTTGGTAAAGCATTACCTCGCTGAATTGCGAAGCTTAATCTTTGTGCGAAATGTATACTAGCCTTATTGTCACTTAAAGTTTCACGTAGACGACCTGCAATGTCCCTAAATAGTCGGTGAGCTCCTGGACCCCAAGGTCCTAAAGTCTCCTTTGAAAACCCCAAATGGCTCAAATATGTAGTCCTCAGATACAGCAGCATATTATTATTATCATTTTTATGACACCTGACTTTGAACACGTCGACAACATTTTTCATAAATTCAGACTAATTTTAGATAAGATATTAGGCAGTCTAAGCATGAGAAATGACTAACACTACCTAATGAGAAGCGTGAAGAAGAGTCCATAATCGAAGACAGCTAGAGCAGGTTGAACATACTGCTCTGAACCGCCTCATAAGGTGCCTTTTCACGCCTCTCTTAAAGGATCCATGTTATAGGAGGGAGGGAACACATGCTAGTAATGAATTCCAAGTTTGGGAAGTACGACAATGACACGAGCTGCTAAATTTGTTGGTGCTTGATGTTGTGGAGACTATGATCTAACCGATTTTTATGTCAAATTAGGAAAAATGTTGCAAACTTCTGAACCATTGCTTACATAATTTGTGCTTTCTTATGGCCATAAATATAGAGTTCTTTATGCAGATTACAATTCAAAAAAGCAGAGATCTCCAACCTGTACTCGCGCGTCGTATACAAATCCCGCAGCGTTTTAAATTTTAAACTTAAAAATATTTTATTTAAATTAACAACTTCCAGTTGCAGGGTTATGTCGCGGTGAGTTTTATTGCATTAATATTTATGACTCACTTTTGAGTTTATTTTAAATTTCAGCAGCTGGAAATAGTATTTTAATACTAAGGAAACATGGACTCGGGAGTGTTTTAAAGAAAAAGTTACGATTTATGATGAACTAGTGGCTGGTTGTGGCTTCGTCTGCGTGGATATCGGTTAATGCGCCAATAGATAGATATTTATCCTTTATCAGGACGTGATGTATTTCCATGTTTTTCATTTCAATCGGTTTAGCGGCTTTTCAATAAAAACGTAACACATAGACAGACTTACTCAGACATTTTTTTTATACTACTAGATGACAAACAAGCTGACGGCCCACCTGATGGTAAGCGGTTACCGCCGCCTATAGACACCTGCAATAACAAGGAAAACTCACTTGATATTGCAGGTGCGTTGTCATCCTGGGGCCTAAGATGAAATGCCGTCCATGCCCAGTAATTACACTGGCTACCTTTCCCTTCAATCCGAAACACAGCGAACTGTTTCACGGCTGAAATAAGAAAGGCAGTGGTACCTACCCAGACGACCCTACATACGGGCCTACTAAAATATTTAAATCAAGGTATCGTCGCCTGTCGTCGTATGTCGCCTGATGGTAAGCGGTAGCGATGTAGATAAGTAATAATTGCCTGCTCCTATTTACACCTTTGAGAATAATGAACCCTAAAAACTGCTGTTGAATAAATTCAATCACAAAAAAGTTCTAAAATAACTAAATTTAAGTTCTTTTCTAATTTATGGTTTCTTTGAGTTAAAGTTGAGTGCTTCTTTCAATATGTTATAGGTAAAAAATATATTAATTTACCTATATCTTATAAACAATAAGGTTGCTAATATTAAAAATGATAACTTTTTTAAATTTCGTAAGAAGTTTACAACTCATAAAGAAAAATTGCAAAACAAATAGTATGTTTAAGATCAATAGTTTCAGAGATACGGTGCCATGTTTGATGCGTGACGGCGCATCGTCTAAAAACGCTCCATATCTACGGAACAGATGACATAGATTACTACAAAATGTATTTTTATATTGATAAAATTAATAAGAACTAACATGTACGTTTTTCTTCAAAGTTGTCAAAATAATAGTTGATTTATTTCATGTGAGGAATCTAATACCATTAACATTATTGATAAAAATTTGAGAGGAAAATTTGCCAATTTTGAAAAAAAATCTAAGCCGTAGAATTTCGAAAATATTCGACAACGTTTAAGTTTGAGTTGTTTTAATGGGTAAAAACAGCTTACATTTCCAGAATTGTGAAAAATAGCGCCTTAATCAAACGTAGGCAAAATCCCTATTCCGATATTTCCTGACCCGCCAAGAATTAGATTCCAGATACAATTGATTTTTCAAATCATAGCCCTCCGGTGGGATATCGCCGCTTAAGGGGTTAGTATAGTTTTTCATATGGTGGCAATCAAGCATGCGGTCCACCTGATAGTAATCGTTTTCTATAGCTTAAAGAGGCATGCATCCAGTCACAGTCTAGAAGAAGCCTTATTAACAGCTTAGAGGAGTCAAGTCCTCCTTTTCCCAACACCTGCCACAGGAATATGACACCACAAATAACTTTACTTTACTTTCTTTACTTTCTGAGATCTTCTATAGGCTTCCCAGTCGGGCATGTTAATATTAGAGTTGATATTACTACTATGCCCACCTCTCTTAAATTTACACATTGATCCCTAACGGATTAGTAATACAGCATAATCTAAACAGTAGCTATCTATTACTTGTTCTAACATCTGCTGAAGCCGGGTTCGACTCCCGGCGGCAAATTGTTCGCATAAAACTGGCACATGGCGTCACAGCTGCCCGTTCAACAATAAACATTTTTATTTCACTTTCTATGCGCTTTCGCGAGCGTTTAACCTTATAGTCATGCAAAAACCACTCTTATC
Source organism: Nymphula nitidulata (assembly GCA_947347705.1). Taxonomy (NCBI): domain Eukaryota; kingdom Metazoa; phylum Arthropoda; class Insecta; order Lepidoptera; family Crambidae; genus Nymphula; species Nymphula nitidulata. The sequence goes on along the minus strand of OX374634.1, from coordinate 18,571,777 downwards.
ACCACAGCATAAAGTATATCTGAATTTACGAGCGCCGTGTTTGATGTGTTATAGTTATTTCGACCAAATAGGTTTATAAAACTTTTCAAATTAACGCTAAATGATTTTGGCGACTTTATTAATTTTAAAAAGAGTTTATTATCAATTGAAACTCCTTTAATAGGCGTAGTTTGCATGTTTATTTCCAAACTGACATTTCAAATGCGAGTTGTATATGAAAAGGTTTTCTAAATGCAAATAAGGCTGTGATAAATTAGCACAGTTTTTATGAAACGCTCACAATTAGTTAAGAGTTATGGTGAATTTACTTTCTGTAAATTCTTGTCTATTTGTCAAGCTTCTATTTTTAATAGGGTAGGTAGTAAGTTTTTCTTAATGATTACGATTGCTATAAGTTTTGAAATAAGTTCGTTATTCATATTATTTAAATCACACTTTATTTTCTTGTACTGCAGGTTGCCTGGAAGAGATTGCTGCTTAGCAATAAGGCCGCCTATTGTACTGTGCTGTATCTAAATTTGTTCTGTAATATGTTTTGTTAAGTGTGTAATAACGAATATTTATATTGTATTGTAAGTTTGAGAATAGATCAGATTTATTTAGTTATTTTTAAAAATAAATTATAATTATTAATAAGATAACAAACATCTAAATATATTATGTTAGTGTTTCGCCAAAACAGTTCGCGGCTTCCACGCCTTTTCGGGGATCCTTACTTCAAAATCAATATAGTGATCCTTATACGATATTTTCTTTTCTATAGTCAAGGAGTCTATAATCAGTCGAATTTAAAGTAATAAGTAGGATCTACGCCTTCAGCTAAATAATTAGGGGTCTAATTTAATTTAAAGTTAAAAACTCAACAAAAATAGTTATTTGTTTGTTTTGAGCGCAGCGAGTTTAAAAAAAATACAGTCGAATTGATAACTTCCTCTTTTTTTTAAGTCGGTTAAAAGGTCGCCTCTATTACGAACGACACAAGGGCGATCTCAAAGTTAAATGGTTCAGGCGCATCAAAAGTCTATTAAAAATCATATTTTTGATGTCCTACTTTTTAAAAAGGTAGTAGGCCCTTGTGTAGTATAGTGGTCTGGGTATGTACCTCGAATGTAAGTACCTCACCTGGGTGTGTAGCTTCCAACTTCAGCCTTATCATCACTTATCATCAGTTGATATGAAGACAAAGAACTACTCCGTTAAGAATAATAAAACACCCATTTTTGTTAAGTTTGATACGGAACCAGGATTGAGCGTGTGTAGATCGCTTTTAACTTTTTTTCCTTTCTGCCATTCGCAGGCTCGCCCTGCTTACGAGCGAAATGTCCTCATGTTTTTTTTGAGTGACGTGTTGTTTTGCCTTTCTGTTTGTGAATTTCGTTCTGAACTCAAATATTTACTTTGAGAAATATCTCTTGCTGTTGATATATTAAAAAATTGTTTGCCGTTTTCGACGTCTGCGCGGTTTGACTAAGTCAACATTGTTTGTTATGTTGGCATACCTGATGTGTTTTGTCTTTTTGATAGATTTTTTTATTTGCATCATATTATTATATTAATCGACTTCGAAAAAGGAGAAGCAACTCAATTCGAGTATTTTTAATTAGTATTTTTTTGTGTTCGTATGAGTATGTAAGTACTACCTTGATCCCAAGTTTTTGTCAGGAGCTGATGAAAATTTTACGAGAAAGAGAACGCAATTTCTTAATAAAAAACAGTTTTTTACACAACTAGATGACCAACAAGGTGGTATGCGGTTACCGTCGCCTATAGACACCTGCAATAACAAGGAACCATCACTTGATATTGCAGGTGCGTTGTCATCCTAAGGCTTAAGATAAAATGCTTTCCATGCCCAGTAATTACACTGGCTACCTTTACCTTTAATCCGAAACACAGCGAACAGTTTCACGGCTGAAATAAGAAAGGCGGTGGTACCTACCCAGGCGACCCTACATATGGGCCTACTAGTCCGGTACCGCTAGGTTTTGAGGTTCCAAAAATATTAAAGTTTATGATTTTTTGCATACAGTTAGTATACTATTTCACCAACCCAAATCATGATTTTGTGTCATTTTTGATGGTTGCTAAGGTCACAATTTAGGTATTTGTCTTTTTATGCATTATTTCGTTGAAAAGAAAATTAGAGTTGAAAATTTAACTTCCATGATGATAAGAAAGTCATTACTGATATACATAAGCTTTTTGTGCCATCTCACTCCATGGGAATACTGGATTTACCCAAATACCTTACCTATCGCTGTAATAGCTATAGAAAAATATTAAAGTTGTTGAAATAAGTGTTAACGGTCCTCTAACACTAGTATCTATTGTTCAAATCATTTTGTGTCATATTCATCCATGGTATTCGGAGCTATATTTTTTTTCCTATTTAACCCCCTGTAATAGCCATAAAAGAAAATTCAAGTTATTAGAGTTTATGTCTTTATTAATGTTAAGGTAAAAGGAAGCTCTATGCTTAATTTGTGTCGTTTTTATCCATGGGATTTTGATTTATATTATTTTAACGTTTTTGTGCGAAGAACACTAGCGCGGCCACAGTGCGGCAAAGGAGCGCGTAGGCATCATTCACTGGCTCCGGCGACCGGCTGCCGGCCGGGAACGAGGCGCTATAATTTGTTTGTTGTTGTAAGAGTAGTAACTTGTGATAATTGCATAGAAAATGGAAACTAATATAACATGTCTTATTTGTGAGCTAATGTTGGGTGGTAAAGCTGTAAAATTAAAAGAAAGGATTTTATTAACGCATTCATTGCCTCCCGTAAATACAGGGTGTTTGGTACATGGTATAACAAGCGGGAACCTACCCATCTTAACATAGTCATATAAATTAGTATTTTTAAATTGGAAAATAAAATTCAAATTTCTTCATACAAAAAGTTCTGTCAGTAGAACGAAATGTATGGGAAATTTTAAAATTAATTTTACAATTTTGTATTTTTGATAACGCCATATTATATGACTATGTTAACATCGGTAGGTGCCCGCTTGTTATACCATGTACCAAACACCTTGTATGTATACACACATTACCATTAGCCCCATGCCGTCATGATTTGGAAGCGCGCCGCCCATCGGCGGCGGCGATACGTGTTCAAAATAATAAATTAGTTGACAAGTTAAGTAAAATTAAGAATTGTACCAACTTAAATAGAAATAATTATGATCTATATATACAAAAATTTAATTCCAAAATTGATAATCTTGAGCAGTCAATGAAAAATATGCTCAAAAATATTCAGAACCTATCACAGAAACAACTGAATTACCAGATTTTAGCTTCTAATGACATGGAGGATCTATGCAATTTTAATGCAGAGCGGTTTGAATCCTTAAATAGAAAATGTTTATTCAACCAGCATGAAAATCAACCTGCAAGTATATTATTAGGGCAACAAAATGAAGCACAGTCTTGTTCAAAAAAGTTACGCATATTTTCTGACCTTGATGAAGTTAGGGACTCTTTAAACTTGAGCAGTAATAGTAATAGTGAGTTTGTTATGTTTAGTGATGAGATAGGGAAAAACATGGGCCAGATGTTAAGCCAACAAACAGGCCAAATTGTAACAAATTTTTGTATGCCTGGTGCCACTTATTCACATATTTTAAATAGTGTTGTACGTAAAAAGTTTTCTTCTGGCACTACAATTATTCTTTTTATTGGGAGGAGAGGCAATGTAAGCATTAGTTTACTGCAAAAATACTTCAATCGGTTAACCGAAATGAATGTTAAAAAAATTATTTTATTATCTTTTCCGTACAGCAAATTATTAACACAGGGTGAAAACAACTATAGATATAAATGTAATAACAAATTGCATACTATGACTTATTATAATGATTTGATTGAAATTATTGACTCTAATATTTTTATAAGAAATTATTATTTGACTAAAGATAATTACTATCTTTCTAAATCACAAAAAAATCACATAGCATCTTCGCTTTCATATTACATTATGAACACACAGTTTAATAGAAAAATTACCTTGAATAATGGAATGTCTTTAAACTAAGTTTTCAGACAAAAGAGTCAAACTCTGGCAATTCTACCAAATATAATAATAAAGTTATAGATAGTAAATATTATTATAATAAGTCAAAAGCCATTTCCAATTATTTAAATATTGTACATCAGAACATTCAGGGTATGGCTGGCAAGGACCTTGAATTAGAACTATTTTTAAAGTATCACAATATTCACGTTTTATGCGTTACTGAACACTGGCTGAAAAAGTTTGAATTGTTTAATATCAATGATTACCAGATAACAAGTGCTTATTCTAGAAAGACTGCTATTCATGGTGGTTCACTAATTTTAGTTAGGAATAATTACAAATGTAAGGAACGCAAAGATATTGTGACCCTCTCTATAGAACGGACTATTGAGATATCATGTGTGGAATTGGAGAACAGTGTTATAGTCTGCGTTTACCGCCCGCCCACTGGTAATTTTATCCTGTTTAAATCAACAATGGAGGATGTGCTGAAAAAAATTGTTATCAAAAATAAAAATATTGTTGTATGTGGGGACTTCAATATTAATATACTTGAGAAATCTGTTTCCTCGGTTAGATTATTAACATTGTTTGCTTCATTTGATTTAATTAATCAATTTTTAGAACCAACTAGAATCACTGCTTCATCAGCGACTTGTCTTGATAATGTTTTTTGTAGTCACTCACCTATTAATAAAGCTATTCTAACAAATCTGACGTCTGATCACTTTGGTCAGATGATAACTTTTAATATAAATAAGGCTGAGATACAAAAGAAAGTTACTTATAGGCCAATAACGGCAAATCGTATTGACCGTTTCAAAAATAATGTTATTGTAAAACTTTCTGAGCTGTCATTTGAAAATAGAAATCCTGACGTTTTGTATAGTAACTTATTTGACTGTGTTCAAAATGAATTCGAAAAAACCTTCACTATCAAAACTTTTATGTCGAACACTAAATTTAACTTCAATGAGTGGGCCACTAAAGGTATTTATAAAAGTAGAAACCAACTTTATGAATTATACGAGACTAGAAAGTATAACCACGCACCCTCTTTTGTTGACTATGTGAGGAATTATTCAAAGCTATTCAAAAAAGTATGTTTTATTGCTAAATCTTTATATATAAAAGATAAAATAATCAAGTCTAATAGTAAAGTTAAAGCTACATGGGAAGTTGTAAATCGTGAAACAGGTAAATCTAAGCCACGCGATACTAAAATTAGCTTAAAAATAAATGACGTCATTTTAAATTCAGAAACAGATGTTGCCGGTGCTTTTGAAAATTATTTTACAAATATACCTATAATAACAACATCTACATTAAATTCTTCTCCAATGGAATCTGAAGAACTTTTGAAAAAATATGCACCATGTAAAACTGATCTTTGCTTTAAATTTAACTTTGTAAATCCCTCAGACATTATGAAGACTTTCACTAAGTTAAAACAAAAAAAGTCTCGTGATATATGGGACATGTCAGTGACAGTAATGAAGAACATAATAAGCAATATTGCACCTTATTTAGCTGTAATATTTAACAATTGTGTTGAGGAAGGGGTGTTTCCAGACTTAATGAAACACAGTAAAGTAATTCCTTTATTTAAATCTGGGTGCAAAAGTGACCCAACTAACTTTAGGCCTATTTCTATCTTACCTTCATTAAGTAAAATATTTGAAAAAATAATTGAAGACCAATTGCTGTCATACTTTATTAAAAATGAATTCCTCCATAGCGAACAATATGGGTTTACTAGAGGTCGTAGTACTACCGATGCTGGTGTTGCGCTCCTCAAGCATATTTTCGAAGCTTGGGAGGTGCGCCAGGATGCCATTGGTATATTTTGTGATCTTTCCAAGGCATTTGATTGTGTTGAACACGATACTCTTGTACGTAAACTGCGTCATTATGGTATTAAGGACAAAGCTTTAAAATTAATATCATCTTATTTAAGTGAAAGAATTCAAAAGATTGATATCAATGGAGTCAAATCTTCGGGGTCTTATTTGAAGATGGGAGTTCCACAGGGTTCTATTTTAGGGCCTTTTTTGTTTTTAATATATATTAATGATTTACCTTTCTATGTTAAAAACCTTTGTGATATTGTTTTGTTTGCTGATGATACCTCTCTCATATTTAAAGTTGACCGGAAAAAGAATTGTTTTGACGATGTAAACAGGGCACTTTCGAGGGTCTTAGATTGGTTTACTTTGAATAATTTACAATTGAATACTAAGAAGACCAAGTGTGTAAAATTCTCTCTACCTAATGTGAATAATGTTCAAACCTTTTTAAAAATGAATAATGAAGAGCTTGAATTAGTTAACACTACTGTATTTTTAGGCATAACGTTAGATTCTAAGCTACAGTGGTTTGGTCATATAGAAACTCTTGCAGGAAAGCTTAGCTCAGCTGCTTATGCTGTTAGAAAAATTAGAAACCTAACTGATGTTGACACAGCTCGACTGGTGTATTTCAGTTATTTTCATAGTGTCATGTCTTACGGTATTTTGCTGTGGGGTAAAGCAGCCGATATTCAAACTATCTTTGTCCTACAAAAACGTGCAATAAGATCTATTTACAAGTTAGGCTCTAGAGATTCCCTTCGTGAATTGTTTAAAGAAATAAAAATACTTACTGTACCTTCCCAATACATTTACAGCTGTATAATTTATATTTATCAGAACAAATACACTTTTGAAAAAAACAGTGGCACTCACAATATAAATACTAGAAATAAGAATAAGTTAGCTATTTTAAGTTATAGACTAAAAAAAACACGCAATTCTTTTATTGGGCAAGGTATACGCTTTTATAACAAAATTCCCGCAGCAATTACTAATTTACCACTACATAAATTTAAATTATTAGTCAAAAACACCTTGCAAACTAAAGGTTATTACACTATTAATGATTATGTGAATGACAAATTTGTGTGGAAAGAAACTGTACTCCAATTTTCACTAGATATGCCAATTTGATAATATATAATATTTAATTTATTTAATTTTATAATATGTATTGTGTTGTTGTGACTGTGCATTGTCGTACAGCCTTAAAATAAAGTTAATACTTTTGTTATTAAGTTTGTATATCGTTTCTAACTAGATATACTTTTACTATTTTTTTTTCTGTATGGCACTGCACAGCAAAATATTGAAATAATGTAACCACAACAATTGTGACTTCATATTTTGAAAAGAGTGACTACACGAGTTTGTTGCCGGAGTCTTCTCGGTAGTTCAACTTTTGGAACCGGTGTAAATTTAGACATGATAGACAGATTTACAATAAGACATTGTTAGACCATTTCTTAAATAGATATACATAATTTGTGATTTTTGACGATTCGAAAGAGCTTCTTAGGAGCCTACTTGAATAAATATATTTTTGATTTTGATTTTGATATCTCGATAAAGTACCCAGCCGCCCATGGGTGACCTTGACATTCACTATTTTTTTTATATGTTTTAAGGGCAGAGTGATTTGTTCGATTAAAGAGCGCATACTAATGTGAGTTAATTATTACAAAAAATACATTTTCATTGGTGTATTACCGTTATAGCGATGGAGTGTGAAAGTGACTTCCGCATTAATTTATAATAGTGCAAAATCGTGTCAATGTATGAAATAAATATTTTCCAAATAACATTTATATGCATGGGAAAATTTCCCCGTAAATAACAAATTATTTATATAAATTTTTCCAAAAAATCAAAATCATAATATATTCATTTTAATTTAATTAAATTATACCGTGATTTGAGTATCTCGGTAGCGATGGCTTAGTGATTTGAACGCTATAGTTTCGATTCCAAAAACAAAGCAACTTTCGCCATGCCCGAGATGGGTCAATCAAGCTCCTCCGTGCTTTGGAAGGCACGCTAAGCCGTTGTTCTCAGTCGTTACCACAACTGCTTTAACTCACCAAGCCGTTTTTTATATACAAAGCTCAGCAAATAAGTCATCACCATCTGATGTGAAGCGGTAAGCAAAGTCCATGTGCGGAGAGAGCTAGTGCAGTTTGATAACAAACTGTTCTAGCCGCCCCCACCTTGCCGGTTTTTTTAACACCTCTTTTGAAGGAACCCATGTTCTGACAAAACATGTGCTGGCAAAAAATTCCAAGTTTTTAAAGTCCGACATAGAAACGAGTAACTTTAAGTAACTTTGTGCGTGACGTTTAGGTGGAGACAGTAAATTGATGACTCCGAAGACCGACACGTGTGCTCCTGAGTAGGAAAGGGGAAGGTGGGATAAGGTTGAAAAGCTCCTCAGAACACTCTCTATGATAAAGCCGATAGAAGGCGCTTAGTGATGCAATGTCACGACGGAGTTGTAGAGGTTCTAGGCTGTTCGTGACCTCTACGTCGTCAATAATATGGACAGCACGACGCTGAAATCTGTCGAGTGCATAGAGGAGGTATTTGGCGAAGCCATCCCACAGATGCGAGCAATATTCAACGCAAGACCGGACCAGAGTTTTGTACAGCAGGCGTGAAAAATCGACGCACCTTGTTCAGGACACCTAGCTTCCGTGAGGCTGTTTTGACCACGTTTTCGATATAATTCCTCTGATTTAGATCGCAGCATATCTCCATAACGAGCAAATTGATGTAGCCCTGTGCCGAAAGAGTAGTGCCCTGAAGAGTGGGAAGAGGAAGGAACGGCGACATTTTGGCTGTAAACGCGCACACCTGTGTTTTCTTAGCATTGAACTCAACAAGATTGTTTAATCCCCATTCAGATATGAGGTTTAACACCCTGTTGAGCTCAATGGTAAGATTGATTCTCTCCCTCTCGGTTTCAATGCGCCCAGCCCCTGGGCGACCTTAACATCCACCATGCACTGTACTGTCATCCGCATAGCAATGAATGTTTCCTAATGGAAGCATATCATTGATATGAAGAACAAAGAGAGTGGGGGATAACAGAGAACAGTGAACGCTGGTGTACCACAAGGGTACACCAGCGTTCACTGACATCAATCACGAAGCGCACCCATTAACGAGGACACGGATCTCCATCATGCAGGAAGCTGGCGATCCAGTTGCAGAGCTGAGTGGGCAGACCGTATGTCGGGAGCTTGGAGGGAAGAGCCCTGTGCCAGACCCGATCAAAAGCTTTGGCAATGTCAAGGCTAACAGCCACTGACTCACCACGATTGTCAATAGCTTCACCCCAGACATGCATTAAATCCGCTAGAAGATCACCCGCTGACCGTGTCGACCGAAACCCACACTGACGATCATTATTTAATGAGTGATCTTCTAGGTATCGGACCAGCTAGTTATTTAAGATCCGTTCCTTAACCTTGCAAAGAACAGAGGTGACAGCTATTGGGCGGTAGTTAGCTGGGTCTGATCGGTCTCCCTTTTTGGGGACCGGTTGCACATTGGCCTCGCTCCACGGCACACACCCAGAAGAGAGAGAAAGGCGGTATAGCCGCGCTAAGACGGGAGACAACTTCACTACGCAGTTTTTTAGTACTATCGCTGGGATGCCATCAGGTCCACTAGCTTTTCGGACGTCGATTGACTGAAGCTCCGCACGTACATCATATTGCCTAATACGGATATCAGGCATTGTGTGGTCACAATGGGCGAGTGTTGGTGGCTGAGAATTGCTGTCATCGATTCGGGAATGAGCAGTAAAGAGTTTTACCAGGAGATCGGCTATCTCTTGCGGCTTATGAGCAAGTGTTCTGTCAGAGCATCTCAACGGGGGCAGCGAGGGTTGGCATAAGGGTGACAGCACGGCTTTGGCCAGACGCCAGTAGCTACGGCTTCCCGTAGGGTGCGTTAGTAATTCTTGGCCAACTCGTGCAACGCGTTGAGCATCCGCTCTGACGAGGGGCCTTTTGCAGAACTTAGTGGCATTGTTATAGGCTGATTTCAGTGAGTCAATATTGGGATCCCCATTGACTGGACCTGATCTAAGCACGGTATGCCGACTGTTTGTTCTCAACAGCTAACGCACACTCGCGATTGAACTAGTGGTTACGCCTGCCCTTACTGACGAGATCGGAGTGAGGGATATAGTACTCCATCCCTAACATTATCTCACCAGCTCACTCAGCAGTAGCGCTAGCATTCGGCTACGATTCACTGAAACAGCGCTGCCTCCAAGGAACAGATGCAAAGTTATCCCGCATAGCGCCCCAATCTGCCAACGCATAGTGCCAGATGCGGCGTTTGGCCACTGCAGTGCCACCCCAGCGAAAATCAGGCAGTGACCCGATGATCCCAAGGGAGCTCGAACCTCTAACCGATATCCCTCCGGGTGAGTCATCATCAGAAGGTCCAACAAAGAGGGTGCGTGACCGACAATATCTGGAATTCTGGTGGGCTGGTTAACCAGTTAAGTCAGGTCGTGCGTGAGAGCGAACGCATGGGCAGTTCTACCAGCATGGTCAGTTTTGGGGAATATAACCACGTCTCGTGGTGAGCATTGAAGTCTCCCAAAAACACCAATTCCGCGGTTGGAAACTGCTCCTGCGCAACATCTGCCACCCGCCTACGGTGTTCAAAAAGTCGAGTTGTCTCCATGTCACCGCTGTGGGATCTGTAGAGGCAAACGTAGACACGGCAATGAATGCCCAGGTCCACGTGCACCCCGAGGATGGATAAGTAAGGGTCCTCCAAGTGGCGTTCATGGCGACAGCAAAACATCCGCCCGGACAAACAAGCATACCCCGGACTTCGCTTTGAAGGACTCTTCACGAGTATAGCCGGGATAGTCCAGATACCTTGTGTCAGCCGGGCGGAGTATTTGCGTTTCCGTCAAAAAAAGCAGCGCTGGCCGAGCCGTCTCAAGATGTTGGTAGACGACATTGAGGTTAGCATGGAGCCCACGGAAGTAAGTTCGTGAGCCCGACCTCAAACAGCGTGGCTGTAGTGGGGATGTGCACCGCTGTACGACCATACACATTTACTTGTCGCTGCCATGGATGGATATAGGCAGTCAAATCGTGAGGCCTGTTTTGCCAGGTAACAGCCGACAGTATAGAAGCGCTGACCCGCCAGACGGAAGGGCCCCCGAACCTTCCCGGGTATGGCCGCTGGAACCCCACCATCCGGTCACCAACCGGCACGACGGACCATCCCGAAATTATGCGAGGCATAATGGGGCAGCCTCATGATCTGGTTAGGATAGCTTGGGCCCCTGTACTGTGCCACGGGCGGCCAGCGGAACAGCCGTTTCTTCAGGTCTCCCTGGCCGGCGGGTCAACGCAGTCCACCTGGCTTTAGTTAGACGGAAGCCATCATTGACCGCATCCATCGCGGCATCGTCTCCCCAAGCTCTGGTTGTACGCCCACTGATCCCGGAATGTGCTTTGCGTACGGTGGTTACTAACGAGGGTTTTCACACCCTACCACCAGTGGAGCAGTTGATAGCTCAGAGATCCCTTAGTCGCCTCTTACGACACCCACGGGAAGAAATAGGGCGCCGCACGGTACAATTTTTTAAATAAGATTATAAAGATAAAATTGTTTCATTAATACTAAGTATGTCTATTAATAAGTTTACTATCTCTAGAATTGTTCAATCAGCTTCAGAGAGAAATGGGATGTCCATATTTTGAGCACTAGTCTTTGCCTCCCGCAAAAAAAAGATATAAAAAGGTTATACAACGTGGTGCCGTCAATACGACAATAAATTAAATCATGGGCTATATTAGTTTATAGAAATTGTTTGCCACTTTCAAAAACATCGTATTCATTTGATAACTTTATGACATTTCTATGAAGTAATGCAGCCAATCTTATATTATTTCATACAAATGTTATGAATTTATCAAATGAGTAAGATGTTTTTGAAAGTGGCAAATCATTTCTATAAACTATAATATAGCCCATGTTTTAATTTATTGTCGCATTGACCGTACCATCCTGTATAAAATTATTATTGTATAATTTCTCTCACAACACGCGGTAGCCGCACTTGTTTTATTTATAAAATAAAGTATGCTCTTAAATTTATCATTATGTAGGGCTTTAAAACAGATATGAAATTATTTCGGATTATCCGATCCAACCATTAATAATGTGCAAATGTTTATACATAAAAAATATACCTACATATAATACGAAATTGTTATGTTCTGTACACTATACCTATACTGTCACAAGGATTGAAATACTAATATGTACACACGACAGAACATCAAGTGTAACAGTTGCAATACGAAAACCACCTGTATTACGAACGCAGTAAGGGCAAGCTCAAGGTCATGCTGTTACGCTTGATGTGCTGTCGACTGTACAAAACAACAGCAGGTCAGGTAACCGTAATATGAGAAAAAAAATCCAATCAATTTTCCACCTAAACGAAATCGAATTAAAGTACAAAAACGTTTAGCTCAATTCGGGCGTTTGTGTTAACGTGACCTTCGGTTAACTGTTCCTACTTGCTACTCTTTGCAAACGTGTGTAAATGCTCCGTGCGGTACACAACGCGCGAGCGAACTAATATTTATGTAGGAAATGAAATATCTTTTTTATGTATATCATGAATTAAAGTGACACAAATTTTTATAGCAGATATTTTATGCTTTTATGATATTAAATGTGCAAACTCTAATAACTTTAATATTTTTTTACAGTCGCTATGGCTTGGAAAAGCTAAATTATTAAATATCTTAATAACCCATGGCTTAATTTGGCACAAAATCATGTCAGGGTCATATTTAGGTGCCCTGAGTTAGGTTGTATTTGTTTTATCAACTATAATATTTTTTTGACACTTTTAACATATATTGGGCCCCCTGTCAATTTGCACTGGACGAAAACGACACACATTTAGTTTGCACACAGCCTAGGCTATTTTACACTCAATATTAGTATAATTTGACACATTAAATTATTTTTGGCAGTTTTATTTATATTTTAACATTTAAGTCACAAAATATTGAGTTACTGAAAATGCAATAGCAAGATTTGACACAAAAATTAAATATAAGCTTTTTAGGTAGAACTGTATCCCCTTGCAAAAATTCAGAAACTTTAGAATTTTTGTAACTTAGCACCTCAAAATCGCCTAGCCGTACCGGACTATACCACCTAGTGAAGTTAAATGGCAAGTAGAACGATAGTTAAAAAAAAATTTTGAAAATCGGTTCACAATTGACAGGGAAACCGGTGAATATACATCATCATCACAGGCACAGACCTTTATACATGGGCGAAACACATGAGGAGCTTGGGACATAATTAACACAACCACGCTGGCCCAATGCGGGTTGGTGGGTTAAAGCGGCTGCAGGAACAACCGGGACCAACGACTTAACGTGCCTTTCGAAGCACGGAGGAACTCGAGATTATTTTGATTGGCCTATTCCGGGAATGGGATTTTTCTTCTTCTTCTCTTCTCTTATTATTATCATGAAATTTGGCGTGGCACTTGTAATTAAAATTGTGTATGTACTAACTACTATGGATCCAATTGTGGTCTGAAATACAGATTTATTATTATTATTATTATTAGTAGTTTAAGATCCGTGGAACGACATAGGTCACTTTTTAGCCATAACTGCGAGCAGAGCCGCAGGTGGACACTAAAGTACATTTTAATATTGAAATTTTATCAACACACCAATGTAATTACTGTAATAACAACTTTCCACAGTTAAATATAAGGATTCCGCGCACGCGCCGAGACAGTCCTTGGCGAAGCTTTCACTTAATCGCTATCGTCGGGTTATTAATAAGCGATTTTAGCCTTGAAATTGCTGGTTTAACGGTCCCACATTAATTAGCAGTTTGGTATTTTTATACTTAAATAGTTGGTAGATATTATATTAATTGTGATCTTGGAGAGATTATGAATGGTTCCGTAAAAGTTTTACTTATTTTATTATAGTTTTAGGAGCACAGATCACTTATATTCTACGGGTAGAGAATTTTCTGACTTTATTAATTGGAGTGTGGTCCTAAAAAAATAGTTCTAGTCTGTATGTACCTACTTAAGGTCGTTGCACGTAGTAAAGTCATGAATAGAATTTTGCAGTACTATCGGAAGTATTTTTATTCAGGTCTCTTGCAAAATCGGCAAATCACTCAACGTCACCTGATGTGAAGCGGTAAGAAGAATCCCTATGCGAAGACAGCTAGTGCAGCTGGAACTCATGGTCTAACTGCCTCCACCTTGCCGGCCCAAAAGGAGAATTTTCACAGCTCTTTATAAGGACCCCATGTTATAGCAAGGAGGGAACAGATCTGCTGGGTAAGAATTCGAAGTTTTAGAAGTACGACAAAGACAGTTGGGGCTCTTCAAAAAGGACATGAAAAGGTTTTTACTGGGTCAGCAGCGGGCTAGTGATACCCCTGGTGTTGGAAGCGTCCATAGGCTACGGTAACCATTTACCATCAGGTGGTCCTTATGCTTGATTGCCACATCAATGGTTTTAAAAATGAGTTATTAAATTTCGGTGTGCGTAAAAAGTGTCTATGCGGCCGCGTGAACATATACATCAATAATAAAATACAATGCATCGCGTTTGGAATAAGTCTCCTTAGCAGAGAGTGGAGGAACACGGGGTAACTTCGAACGAGACCGTGCACATCATGATAGAAAGAGATAGTTGATAATTTCCTTCCGCTGGCTGAGAGAGAGAGACATATTATATGTTTAATGAACTGAGCATGTCCTCTATATGTTTTCTATTATGACATCGCAACTTTATGAACAAGCCGTTACTAAACGATTTTTTTTTTAGAATTCAGTTATAAATGCCATCTATCCTAAAATTACGCAAGCTTCGTAGTAAATATGACACTTTAAACGCTAGATGGCGTTAAGTTTTGTCCGTTATTATCACCCAAAAAAAAAATTGCTGTGCTAAAAGCAATACCGTGTCTTTAATGTTTTACAAAAAAACGCTTATTCTAGACATCACTTCAATCCACTTTCAATATGAGGACAACTACCAAATCGATAAAAAGCTATCAGCTGTGCCATAAACATGGCACAACCTATTATGTACTAGGACTGAATTAAGAAAATTCAATGATTTTTATAAACATTTTCTCTGTCGTAAAATTTGATATTTTCGTTTAGTAACGGTTTGACTTCAAAGGTACGATATACACAGTTTCGTTCGGAGTTACCCCACGTCCCTAATTACCCACTCTAACATAATTGAGCAATGTGTTGCTCTCATACTTGTTAAATAATTAAATACAATTATTAACGAAGAGTTAAGCTGGTTTGTTAACTTGCAATTAGTCCTTCATTAACAGCTTGTTAAGTATTATTGTCGTGTTTAATTAAGTTGTTATATTTAAACTTTAAGTGTTAGGTAATTAAGTTGTTATATTAATTAAAAATAGGTGTACCCTTAAGGTTTAAGACCGAGACAGAGAGGGATAGAAGTATGAATTTGCAGCGCGAGGAAAAAAGAGAACAATAGACTATAAAAATCCAAATGTTTTTTTTTAAAGACATAGTTATGTGTGTGCACCTATGATCCAAAACAACGTGGACTGTACTTTATGAGAATTAAAACTTAGAATTGAAAAAACATAACGTATTATTAATTTTATTCTTACATGATCATAAATGTGCGAAAATATATTTACATATAAAAATATCTAAATCCCCCGGCTCAGGAGGTAATTTTTTTCTAGTTCAGATGTTTTTAAAATAAATAATAATATGATAACGCGTAATATGATGAAAATATTTACAGAAACTTATACGATACACCGCACTGACAACCAACCAAAAACAAACCATGATGGATAGAAAAGTCAACACTGATTCCAAAATTATATTTACCAAACCTACGTCAATTTGGTATACAGGGTGGTGCCGTTAATACTACAATAAATTGAAACAAGGACTATATTAGTTCATAGAAATGGTTTGCCACTTTCAAAAACATCTTATTTAAGTCCTATCATTTTTATGAAATAATATATCATTGGCTGCATTATTTCATAGAAATGTCATGAAATTATCAGATAAATAAGATGTTTTTGAAAGTGGCAAACCTTTTCTATGAGAACCAATATCATCCATGTTTCAATTTATTGTCGTATTGACGGCACCACCCTGTATGACCGCTCAATCATATTGTAGGAATCGGGATGCCTTGGCCACCGTTTTCTCTCCAGGATTTCACCTCAGCCCCGGATGAAGAGAAAACCGCTCGGGTAATGGTCCCTGGTGGTTTCTGTCACCGCCCGAAATGTCGGATACCTGAGGTGTGGTCTAGCTAGTCGAGCACGCCATGTGGAACGAGCAAGCGACGCTCCGAGCCAGCAGTCTGGTATCTTCTGCGATCAGTTCTAGGGGTACCGGGGTCATCTGTGATTGGATCTGGTGGTGTTCGTTGCTGGTGGCTACACTTGCGCCTGCGAGCCATCAATACAGATGCTGTCTGTGGAGTTGCTGTGCAGCTGCAGTGGGAGGCCACCACCGGGAAACCGGGTCTTGCAATGGCTCGGTTATTGTCATTTAGGGAAGCTGTCAAAATTAGTTAGCTATTACGTCAACAAAGCGGTCCTAGAGGAAGGCATGGACTAGGGTATTTGCTAGAGAAATCGCCATAAAACGACCAACTGGACATCGAACGTAAAATAAAACACACAAGGCATAGTTGCCTTGCTTACTCGATCGTATGGTACGAAACCCTTGGTCCTTATGAATGAACACTTATTTTAAAAAGTGTATCATTATCATATGGTACAAGAATTCCCCCAAAATGATTAAGCGCCGAGATAACTTAATTTTAAGGTCTATTAACCCCAAAGGTCATATTTCGGAGGTCACCGACCTGTGCGTATACGCAAGCTTGTCGACGCGTGTTATCAACGGTGCAATATTTTTTTGCTGTGTAATAATGAACAGCCATTCAAATTTGAGCTTTAATTTGTGAATTTAAGAACGTTGAAGACAATTTTCAACTGTATGAAGATGATGGTTTTCGTGCACAGTGAGATGTGTTGATTTGATTGTTTTTATTCAGAACACTGAGTATGTTTAATTGTGTATAATGCTAGGAAATAGTGTGTCCAAATTGTTGTTTTTTCGTTCTGTTGCTAAGCGTTTCGGACCAGTTCACGTATTATTTGGTGACCGTTACTTGTTAATTGTTCGTATGTAAATTGAAAACCTTCAGTTTTATAGTTTGATTGTGAAAGATTACTGTAGCCCATGGGCGATTTTGATCCAAGAGTCTTACATCTGTCCATGTAAAATAAAATAACCATGTGGTCGGCACCACAGACTAGACCAGACTAGAATAGAACTTCCCCATCTCCTCATGTGGGTGTCGTAAGAACTAACTGAGGTATAATCTTCCCTGATGACGGACCGGCATTGTCTGGGCTCACCAACCCGCCCGCCAAACATGGTAATAATGGCTAAATCCCTTCATGTATAGTAGGACATGGAATTTTCTGGATTTAGTAGCGTTCACGGTAACTGTGAGGCAGGGGGTGCTAAGAATCACCGGCAGCGATTACGCTACCAACAACAACGACTGGCCTGGCAACATTGAGCACGCGCACATTGAGGACTGACGAAAATATAACAGAGCTGGAAGAAGCAATAAATAAGTTACTCTGGGATATTATAGGATTGTCTAAAGTCAGAACACAGAGGAAGGACACCATAATCCTCAAATCCGACGTCATGCTCTATCGCCGGGAGGGAGACCATCTTTCCCAAGGTGGTGTTGGGCTCCTCTTTCGCAAGTCCCTCGTGAATTTATAGCGCGCAACTGGGTAAACCCATAAAGCTCGCAGCCAAATGACCTAACGTACCTCCAATCAAATACAGCATTAGATTCGGCTCAAAAAGTGAATTTTTCAAAAGGCGTGTGACTAATCCTTTCTTAATTTTTTTCTGATTTGACTTTAGGAGTGGTGATACTATTTGTCAAGTATGTTATTGGAAATGTAAAGCAATATATTTTTACTTCTCCAGTATTCCTGTAAAAAGTGTAGTATTGTCGTCATAACAAGCCAGTTTTTAACCGACTTCAAAAAAGAAGGAGGTTGTATGTTCTACTGTATGTATTTTTTTGTTTGTATATTCACTGATTTCTCTGTCAATTGTGAACTGATAATCGAAATTCTTTTGTTATTCGATAGAGTATGCTGAGGTGGTCCCTTCGTCACTAAGTCAGGACCTGATGATGAGATCTCAGGGAAATCAAGGTCAAACCTCAAATATTACATGTACGTATTACAGGTTTTATTTTTCTGAAGTCATTCAAGTATTAACTTCTGTTAGTCATCATTTCATGTTGATGAACTGGTGATGGAAGGTGAAAAAACTCCTTAACGGTTAGGAGTTGGGAGATAATTCCTTGAATATTATAGGTACGTATAGATCAGTAGTTGTATTCTATCAGGCTATTTGGGTGAACTGATGATGGAAGGTAACACGGAGCTATAATACTTTATCAGTAGTAGGATACGATAATATGAAACAATATTATGTATTTCAACCAGAAGAGACAGACAAATCAATAATGCGGTGACCTGTCTAGCTTTGACCTAAGAAAATCGCTGAAAGGTGAAAAAAAATTAAACAAAAATAAAACCGACTTTAAAACCCTAAAAAGGCAAAAATAATTAAATTTAAATACCTGGTACTTATCTCCTGAAAATGTATATTTTGGAGTCGGTACTAAGCTGTTTACAGAAACAATAGAAAGTGAAGCACTGACTCCAGGAAATACATTTTTATGAGATAAGTACCTATTTACTTAAATTTAATTACCTATTTCTCGTTTTTAGTGTTTTGAAGGCGGTTTTATTTTTATTATGCGGCGGTTATATTTGATTTTATTTTATTTTTGAACTGCACTAGCTGTCTTCGCATATGGACTCTTCTTACCGCTTCACATCAGGTGGTGTTGAGTCATTTGTCGTGCTTTGTATAAAAAAAAAAAAAAAAAAAAAAATAATTTTTTAATATTTTTTTTTAGAAAACTCAATGAGATTCCATTTATATAATCAAGAGTTCTATGTGTTCTGTAAATAAAACAATTCCTATTGTCATATATACATAAACCTAAGGACATTGATAAGTATCATTGATAGATTCTTAGTTCCAAGGTTTTTATTCAATTTTCCACTTTAATTATATTACTAATTACATTACCAAATGATATTGCAGCTCTCAATATTGCCTAACCACCTTGGTTAGTCTAACTAATGGTATTGGTCTACAACATTCTACTAATCTTCGGGACGAACTACATTCATAGAATCGGAAACATGACAAATTAATTAATTAGCAACCAGTGGACACTCAGAAGTTAGTTTGTCGTTATATTCATCGGTAGCACCAATTAGTTCAGATTTCACGTATTTACATTCAAAGAGGGCAGTAACATGTCCATCTTATTCATCATTCGGTCTTTTGGCGTGGTTTTCTTCAGCTACTATCTTGGGAAAGTCACCAGAAATAATAGAGTAATGTGATTTAGACATCGTTCTGTTGAGTAAGAGCTGCACTAGTTCTCTTGAGTTCAGATATTCTAAATTTTGCAAGTTTCAGCGTGTATTTAATGATTGGCTTGTAAACCATTATAATATGATATTCATACACTCCACGAATTGTCTAATAGATACAAATTTTCATAGTTGGAGATATACAATCAGCAACATGGTCCAAGAATAAAAATCTGACACAAGGATTCAGAATGAAATATCAACAAAGTGATTGCAAGACGTGCTTTCTGTGAACAAACGGAGACATAGCATAAATAAGTATCTAAATCTAAATTAAAAAATGATTCACACCATTCTAAAGTAATTCATCTAGTTCTGACACGTGAGGATGAACTCCCTGCCATCGATGAGGAGTGTGATGATGATGACAATGAAAGAGGTCATGTGCATTATCTCAGATAAACAATTGCTTTGTCAGCAAAGAGGACAATTTTAATGACTACACGTCGCTCAGAACTTTAAAAAGTGGTGTTATTGTTAGTGAAGGTGTTCCACCAGTCGTACCTTCAAATCTAATTCAGAAATACCGTTATGCCTTCATTCAAAATTAATATCGCTATAACTATTTTAAGTATATCGCCGTACTCATTTCCATCAAAAGAAACATCGTAATTGCGACATCAACATCATAGATCACGCACGTGGCATGAAACGACTGTATTACCCTTCCTATTTAAATATTCTATTCATAATAGACACGCAGAGATTGATGTGTCACATTATAATATGTAGCGCAATAATTTTTCGAGTGTCCGAATGAGAAATCGGCTGTGCACATCTTTAGACATATTTAAATAAAGTTTAGTATCGCTTATGTGGTTTCCAGATTATCTTTGTAATTTTCAGTGCGTACACTTCTAGTGAGATGTTAGATATTAAAATTCGTGTCTTATTGGGAAGACATAAGGATGATAATTGTGTTAAGTGTTAAATCGTTGTACGTATACAGAGGTGACGAGGTAAGAAAATATTCGGTTTAGAACGTAGATGTCGAGTGATAGCGCATGACGAAATATTAGGGCTAGCACATGAAGAATATCGAAATGAAAATATACCTAATACACCGCAATACCATAGGTTATACGATAATACTGGTGCGGTGCTATTCGCTAGCTGCAATATTATTAATATTTTATTATTGTTAAGCAAACATCGAACCTAAAAGCATCATTTAGTTTTTTAATAATACAGGCTTGGTTCGCAGTTCGAGGGTTGATAGGACATTTTGACATTAATCACATGATTTATAAAATGTCTCTACAAAAAATACCGAATTACCGATCACTCTACGTCAGCGTCTAAAGTAACCAAAGCCAAAACGTCAGAAATATCTTGATAAATCTAATAAAATTTGCTTGAATTATTCTTATATACCAATTGAGAGAAAGAGAAAACAATATTTATTTTGAGCCCTTTCATTTACATCACCTTTTTAAAATTGGTTCTAGGCCTTAAACAAAGATTACTTAATATATTTCTAATCAATTGCATGTTAGTAACATAAGTTTTTTCTTACACACTATGTCAACACAAGATTCAGATAAAAATATATTCATATATTCATAAATACAGTTGCAATACAATAAACATTTTAAAACTATATTACATTTAATTTAAAAGTAATTTTATTATCCAAAAAATTAAAACGGACTCAAAAAAACTGAAAAGAATTAAATAATTAAATTATAGTAGGTACTCATCCCATAGGAACATATTTTTGGAGTCGGTGCTTCACTATCTATGGTTTCTGGAAACAACTTAGCACCAACTCCAAAAATATGTTCCTAGGGGATGAGTGCCTACTAAAATTTAATAATTTTATCCTTTTCAGTTTTTTAGAGTCGTTTTTAATTCTTGTTTATTTATTTTTTACAATTTTTAGTAATAACTTTTGAAGGTCAAAGCTAGATGGGCGACCGCGAGCTTATATTGTTTTCTACTATCGTATCATTTCACTAAAAATTCATAGGAAAGCAAAAATCCGCAATAGGGTAGTTGACAACTTTTTTTTTATTTTATAAATAAGAAGTTTATAACTCATAAAGAAATATTGCAAAAGAAATAGCATGTCTAAGATCAATAGTTTCACAGATATAGTGGTATGTTTGTAGTGTTGCGGCGCATCGCCCAAAAACGCTCCATAGAAAATCTACGGAACAGGTGACGTCACATGTTCCCATATTACTAAGAAATGTATGGGCATACTGACAAAATTGATAATAACTATGTATTAAGTAGGTTTTTATTGATAGTTGTCATAATAATAGTTGTTTTAATTGATGTCAGCAAGCTAATTTATCATTAATATTTTTGATAAATTTTGACAAAACAAAATCACCATTTTTTAATTTTCAAAACAGTACAACTTCAACAATATTCCATATATTTTAAGTTTGAATTGTTTTTATAGGTAGCAGTAGCGTATATTTTCCGAATTTGTGAAAAATATCTCCAAATTCAAACTTAGGCAACATCCCAATTTCCAGTTTTTTTGAATTTAAAAAACAAACTACCCAATAGATTTTCTAAACATTTTACGGGAACCTAATGGGAAATATTCCGCATCGAAAAAAAAGAATCAATATCGGTTTACCCAGTCAAAAGTTCTAAGGTAACATACATAAAAAAAACATACAGACGAATTGATAACCTCTTCCTTTTTTTGAAGTCGGTTAAAAAGGCGTAAATTTACTGGACTAGTTGAAGAGGCAGCCCTAACTACGCGTATATTTTTCACCGCTGCGCACGAGTTGCGATGACGCATCCATGAGTCACCGCGGTTAACTTTACTATTGTAAATTTACGAGGTGCAAACTAACCGAGTGTGTGTCACCTGCTTTTTATTTTTAATCGTCCACCATTTTCTGATGTGGAACTTATTTTTATTAGGCGTGTGTTATATACGCCTAAATAATGTTGATTAACTTAGTTACACTTGAATCTCTATCTAGGTAACTATGAAATTGCTTAAAAGCTGCTGTTCCTTACAAATGGATCATCTAAGTAAAAAACCTTCAATTATTAACCGACTTCAAAAACGAGGAGGTTCTCAATTCGGCCGGTATGTTTTTTTTTTCTATGTATGTACACCGATCCGATTTACGTGATTTTTTTTTGTTCGATGTGGAATAGCTGCCATTTGGTCCCATAAAAATTTTTTCAGAAACAGTTGGGTACTTTGGTTTTAAATTAAAAAAACTGAAATTATTAAGTCGTCTACATATGCGAAATTGCAATTTCGCATATGTAGACGATATGCGAAATGCGAATTTTTGCTTTTCCAATGACTTTTTAGTGAAACGATACGATAGTAGGAAACAATATAAGTTGACGGTCACCCATCTAGCTTCGACCGTAGAAAGTTATCACTAAAAATTGTGAAAAAAAAATTTTAAACAAAATTAAAACCGACTTCAAAAAACTGAAAAGGAATAAATAATTAAATTTAAGTACGTATTCATCCCCTAGAAACATATTTTTGGAGTTGGTGCTAAGTGGTTTCTAAAAACAATAGTAAGTGAAGCACCGTCTCCAAAAAATATGTTTCTAGAGGATGAATACCTACTTAAATTTAATTATTTTATCCTTTTCAGTTTTATGAAGTCGGTTTTAATTTTGTTTAAATTTTTTTATAATCAAGTCATTATAGAGGAAAAAAATCATATGAAAGCAAAAATTTGCATACATAAGTATACCACCTAATTATTCCCGTTATTTTAATTTGAAAAACTAAACTACCCAATCGATTTAAATATTTTTTTAAAGGAACAAATCGCAACTTTTCCGTATCGTACAAATAAAGAAATTACGTAAATCGGATCAGAAATCTCGGCCTAATCGATGTATATACATTAAAAACATACCAACTGAATTGAGAACCTCGTCGTTTTTGAAGTCGGTTAAAAATAACTAAAATTATGGAATTTTTTGGAGTCCCACCAACTCAAAAATACCTTTATAAGGTAAGTGCTGAAATTGAATTTATTTTTGTATTTTAGTGTTTTAAAGTCTTTTTTTTTAACAATTTTAAGTGACGGATTTCTAAGGTTAAAGTTATACGAGTGACAGTCAACATTAAAAATAAACTTTGATTTGTGACTTTGATCGATTATTGACACATTTTTTACTTTTATGATACAAATGTAACAAGAAAAGTAAAAGGTTTTGAATTCAAATGAACTTCACGGTATTTTTTGTGTATTTTTATTTTATTTATAAGCGATGTAAAACTTCTGTCTTGTTAGTATTCTAGTTATTACAAATGACTCATTCCCTGAGATCACTATCATTTGTATTTCGATTTCCATTAACTAGTAAAATAGACAGACAGACGAACAGATGTTACACATGATCAAAATTTGTAATATACAATTATATAATATACATTATGATCAAACCTAATGAATAAATGTAACTTGTTTTATTGCAGTAATTAAGAATAAAAACTCATTAAAGATAATGCGTTATTAATCTTTAATCATTGTTCCTGAGTAATTGTAGATGCGAATTACCTACCATATAATAAATCTACTTACTGTATTTTTTGATAAAGGGAAGATTAAGGTGACTCCGTACGCGAGGTAGCTCCGTTAGCGAAACCGTTTTATCTTCTTTGATAAATAAAAACGAATGTTTGTAGGTTTGTCCTCTACGCGTTTACAAACCAGTAGTTGCCGCCCCCGGCTCCAAACGCGTGGATGTCGGTTGTCGGACCAAAACAAGTGTCGTTTTTCCTTCCCGGGTTTCAAACTATCTCCATACAAAATTTCATTTTCTAAAAGGATGAAATTCGGGATAAAAACTATTGAATCGGTTAAGCGGATTGAGCGTGAAGAGGTAACAGTCAGACAGACTTGCGCATTTATAATACATATTAGTATAGTAGGTATGAATTCATTCGAATGTGATGAATCGTTGGTAAGCTGTTCTCTCCTTACTTACACCCGCGAAGATCCGTAAAGAAGAATCCGATCGGTCCTGCGCTGCCCGCATCCATCGGCTTCCCGCGATCCTCACCAGATCGTCGGTCCACCTTGTGGGGGGCCTACCACCGCTGCGTCTCCCGGTACGTGGCCGCCACTTGAAGACCTTTCCGCCCCAACGCCTGTCAGTCCTCTTTGCAATGTGGCCTGCCCACTGCCACTTGAGGCTCGCAATTAGTCATGATCTTAGTTCTTCTGCGGATCTCATCATCTTGATTTTCAAAATTAATGTATACAAGAATATAAACCAATGTAAATCGTATAGATATAACTACGACCCGCCACGCCTAATCGAAGCACGAGAAAATCGAATATTTAAACGGTACTCAAATTTTAAGTTCCACTTGAATATAATTTTTGATGATTCGAAAGTGTTTTCTGGTGGTGACCTATTCGAATGAAGATAGTTTCATTTCATATAACCAGCCTATATACGTCCCGGGACCAACGACTTAACATGCCTTCCAAAGCACGGAGGAGCTCGAAATTAAGTATAAATTTTGATTGACTCATCCCGGGATCGACCACAGCGACCATAGCATCTTCTAGCGTACTTAATGCATGTCTGGGGTGAAGCTATTGACAAACGTGGTGAGTCAGTGGCAGTTAGCCTTGACATTGCCAAAGCGTTCGATCGGGTCTGGCACAGGGCTCTTCTCTCCAAGCTCCCGGCATACGGTCTGCCCGCTCAGCTCTGTAACTGGATTGCCGGCTTCCTGCATGAGCGAAGAATCCGTGTCCTCGCAGATGGATACGCTTCGCGGTTCATGTCAGTGAATGCTGGTGTACCACAAGGCTCTGTTCTATCCCCCACACTCTTTCTTCTTCATATCAATGACATGATTCCGTTAGGAAGCATTCATTGCTATGCAGATGACAGTACAGTGCATGGGGGATATTACGGTCGCCCAGGGGCTGGGCGCGCTGAAACCGAGAGGGAGCGAGAGAATCTTACCATTGAGCTCGACAGGGTGTTGAACCTCGTATCAGAATGGGGATCTAACAATCTTGTTGAGTTCAATGCTAAGAAAACACAGGTCTGCGCGTTTACGGCTAAAGTGTCGCCGTTCCTTCCCCTTCCGTCTCTTCAGGGCACGACTCTTTCGGCACAGGGCTCCCTAAATTTGCTAGGCATGGAGATATGTTGCGATCTGAATTCCAGGAACTACATCGAAACCGTGATCAAAACAGCCTCACGGAAGCTCGGTGTCCTGAACAAGGTGCGTCGATTAGGAACTACATCGAAACCGTGATCAAAACAGCCTCACGGAAGCTCGGTGTCCTGAACAAGGTGCGTCGATTTCTCAGGTCCGGTCTTGCGTGGAATATTGCTCGCACTTGTGGGATGGCTCCGCCAAGTACCTTCTCGATGCCCTGGACAGATTGCAGCGTCGTGCTGTCCGTATCATTGGCGATGTAGAGGTCACCAACAACCTTGAGCCTCTGCAATTGCGTCGAGACATTGCGTCGCTTAGCGCCTTCTATCGGCTATATCACGGAGAGTGTTCTGAGGAGCTATTTGACCTCATCCCACCTTCCCCCTTCCTACTCAGGAGCACGCGTGCCGGTCTTCGGAGTCATCAATTCACTGTCTCCACCTCAACATCACGCACAAAGAAATTTAGTAGCTCTTTTCTTTGTCGAACTTCCAGAACTTGGAATTCTTTGCCAGCACATGTGTTCCCTCCTTCCTATAACATGGGTTCCTTCAAAAGAGGCGTGAAAAAGCACCTTTCGGGCCGGCAAGGTGGAGGCGGCTAGAGCAGTGTCTGAACTGCACTAGCTGTCTTCGCATATGGACTCTTCTTACTGCTTTACATCAGGTGGTGTTGAGTCATTTGTCGTGCTTTGTATAAAAAAAATAAAAAAAAATAGCGAAAGTTACTTTGGTTTCGTAATCGAAACCAGAGAGCTCAAACCTCTATGTCACCGAGCTCCTCATGCCATCGAGATTTAGAGACATGTACATTAAATAGATAGTATTTTTTTTCTCAAAATCAAATTTTCAGTTACACTTAAATAAGCAGTGCTCAGTTAGCCATTAATAAGATTTATCTTTGATAAGACTGAAAATATCTAAGAGACTTTTAAACGAGGTCACCCAAAATCGGCCCAAATCATGTAACAAGGTACCTACATTTTGTACAAGAAAATATCTTAGAGCCATGCCAGCAGCCATGTCTTCAGTATTTCTTTATTACTTATTTTATTGTATTAAAATGTTGGCGTAACACATTTCAATGCTTCTTGGGAGTATTTGACACGAAATATATGGTGACAGACACTTTATGTGCTACTTGATGAGGTGGATAACCACAAAAAAGTTTTCATCGTATTTTACACCATAATCACTTTTATTCTAATAATCTTTTAGTTGCACGTCAACACAAACACTTAAATAATAAAACTACGCCGCTTTTATGACTCAATGTTCGTTCCAACACAATTTTTGGTTATAGTAATAAAAATTTTCACTGACGCCACAATAACCCGCCAAACACTAACGATTTAGTTAAACAATAGGTTAAAGATAATTATTTCCTAATATTTATATGTACTTGCTATAAAATCCTACCATTTAGGCAAAGGTATTCATTTCATTCAGCCGTGTCTGTGTGTGATGTTTTTATGTTAATTTTATACATGCATTATTTTTTGGTTTGTTTTTGTTTGTACTGTGATGTTTTTGTTGTTTTTTGTCATTAAGGCGATCTATCGAAACGTGGTTTCGGCCAAGACCGATAGGGATAGAGATATGGCTGACTCAGCGGGAGGAAAAAAGACAAAACAGCGATCGCTCTTGAAAAGTAAACGAAATACACAAATTATTTTATTAAAAAATAACCTTATGGAATACAAAAAAACGCTTCTACACGATTCTGAATATTAATGATAACTACTATTAAAAGTAATTTCCTATTGAATACAAATTATCGTTCACCAATAATCTTAAGTTTTCTTGTTTATAAGAGGTCTTTTCGGAAATAAAATGTATTGAGCCAAATTCCTTTAATCGTGTTTTCGTTCTACTCGTATCTAGACAAGTAACGTATATTTGATTTTTAGATTCGTAAGGTCTTTTAGCAACGTATAACATTACTTATAAAAGTGCGTTTTTTTTCGTCAAATAATTTTATATAGTGTATCATTAACCGTAGGTCCTGCGAAGACCAGCGCCACAGTGACATTTGTCGCTGTGACATTATACTGAGGCAGTGACCTAGTTGGCCCCTATTTATTTATTTATTTTGTTTGTTTATTTTATTGATTGGCCAATAAATGCTTTCTTTCTTTCTTTCTATAATACCCTGAGTAATATACCACTTATACATTTTCTTTCTGTAAAAAGAGCTAAAAAAAATTATTAAATAAACACGTGTAGTATCATTAAAACAACTAACTGATATAGTCCTAGGAAGAACGCCTTATGTCATATGTCCACATACTTATCTCGTTTGTTTTAAGCGTTTATTATTCCAGAACTTTCATTTTTAAATTTAATGTTAATTTCTTTGTGTTATAGTATTTTAAACACATAGATTTAAACCATTAGTTTACACTTTTAAGTATTTGCTTTTTTTTTTTTCGTTCATAATGTAACAAAAGGACATTATTTTCGGAATCCTTGAATTTTTCTCTACGTTTTGGTATATATCTACCTCAGGTGCATGAAAATGGGTTGAAATGTTTGAGCTATTAGTGACCTTCTTTAAAGTGTATGAGTATTCACTTATTGATCTGAAATAAAGTTAACAATATTAATAATATTGCATTGTATTAGTACCTTTTATTTAACCTACTTAGTCGTGCAAATTCAAATTAAATTACTAATAGTTATAAAAATAACCATTCGTAAGTACTTTATCAAGACAGTTCATCGCTAAGTATATAGAGTAACACCTTTATTTTAATGACGGATTAGTTTTTAATTTCTAAAAAAACTCTAGCATTAGTGAAGTTATTGATATTCAATATTCTTATAGCAGCTTATCGGTAATCAATAGCTTATTTACTGCTGTGCCTTGTACTTGATGTGCTGATAATTTCTCACCTGCTGAGAAGCCTATACAGGGTGGTGCCGTCAATACGACAATAAATTAAAACATGGGCTATATTAGTTCATAGAAATGGTTTGCTACTTTCAAAAACTTCGTATTCGTTTGATAATTTTATATTTCTATGGAATGATATGACATTGGGCTGCATTACTTCATAGAAATGTTCCAAAATTATTAAATGAATAAGATGTATTTGAAAGTTATAAAACATTGCTATGAACTAATATGGTCCATGTTTCAATTTATTATTGTTACCATCCTGTATAGTGTAAGTTTTCCACTAACATTTTAATTTATGAAGAACCTACTGACAATACACAAATATGGATTATATAGAAAAAAAACAAGACGTGAATTTTTTAGATGGTTTATTATGTAAGTAAATATTTTTTCACACATTTTTAACAATGTTAAAATAACATTAAGAATAGAGATTATAATATTTTTATTTAGCACTGTTCAACTAATAACACTAATTAATCCAGAATAATAAAAAAAAACTATACTATCTCACTAATCAAGCCTGGCTAATTAGTAATCTTTAATTTCAAGATTCTGCCCAAGACTGTAAATTCAAATTGCATTTTTTTATAAACAAAAACAGTCATAGTTTTTCATTGTTTTTAATGACAAAATTGAAACTTAAGTTTAAAATTATAATTAGGTTTGACATAACCAATGTGACATAAGCGCTATGTTGAATATTTGGCTAACTTTCATGGTTATTAACATTTGAATAAGAATTATATTTTTAATATTTACCATGTTACTACACTGGTAGACTCTACTCTATCCTAGCCGTGATCTTGGCGCATGCAACTGAGCCGAACCATCGGGGACTCGTTACAAACAAATTACATAATAAATATCCCTAATATAATTATGATTCAAATATTTGGCTGTGTTGGTGTTGCAGATTTTTTCTTTAAAATATCTTGTTTTGAACAATGAAAAATAAAATAGTCTATAAAAAACTATTCTGCGCATTTTCCCTTATTTTTTTGATATAGTGTACATAGACCGGCAGGTCTATAAGGGGGCATCCTTATTCGATAAAAATGACCACTGCTGATGCCTACCACCTTTTAGAGAAGACAGCACATCAAGTGAAACAATTGCACTACGAAAGGCGCGTCTATTACGAACGCAGGAAGGGCGGTCACAAGGTCAAACTGTTACCCTTGATGTGCAGTAGGCTGTACATTACTCTTTCATGCTACAATGAAACGAAATATATCGTTGTGAATCTTAAAGAAGATGTTCATGTCCGGCCAGATATCACTATCTCAGAAAATCAGGAAAATCTCTTGAATCTGAGAATACTAATTATTCGTTTTCGTGTATAGTTAATATACTTTTACAGATTCAAAACTATTCGTCGGTTTTACCATTATTTAATATGGCAATATGTCGGGCGACGTAGAAATCAACTAAACGTCACTAAAGTGACAGGCGCCATGTTGAATATTTGGCTATGTTGCAGTTTTTCTACAAAAATTCTTATTTTGTACCACGAAACAAAGCAAAAAAAAGGAAATGGACAATTAAAAGCTCTGCATCTTTCTGCCAATTTTTTAGTACTTATAGAATACATATAGTCCTGGCCAGGTCTCTATACATGTTTGGAACAGTCCCTTTACGTAACAACACTCAGGATCCATCATCACTAGTCATTTGAGTTAGCAAATAAGGGGGCTGGAAGGGACTCCACACATTTATTGACATCTTTAAGTAATGTTATAGTATTCGATCTGATCTTAACCGTCAATCATCAGATTCCAGATACGATTATTTTTCAATTGTCATAGACCTCCAGAGGAATACCGCCGCTTGACACAGTAAAAATGCACGTAGTACACGCACGCGTGTGCGTAGTTAATGCACGTTGTATCACTAAGTAATTTTTCAAACATTTATAAATAATGTTAAATTCAAAAATTAAGAATACAGTCCAAATGGTTAAAATAAAGCATCGATTATCTGTACCCCTAGCATGAACATTATAAAAGGAAGATGACAATTCTTGCCCCAACCCAAGTTTAGTCCAACAAAACAATATTTCCAATAATGCCTCATAAATAGAAAGATTATTTTTGGAAATAGTTTGAGTTAATATAAAGCTAAGATTTTGTTGACAACATAAATAAAATCTTCAAAAATCTTTCATTCCGGAAATGTAATATTTTGTCAATGAAAACCATTGACCGGAGCGTTTTGTTTCATAAAAAACAAATACTTTTTTATGTTTTGAAAACCATAAAAGGTATTTTAATATATTTATCATTATTTTTTCATATTATTATTATTATTTTATTACAATAAAGATGAGTAATAATTAAATATAGTTAATTGGATTGAACAAGTTTATTACCTAAAAAGAAAATAACAAAACGCACTTTGACAGATGACAAACATTGCTATTGTTGATTGTTATTACAATTCAGTTTTCTTTTACGTATATCTCATAAATCGCATCTTTAAACAAAAATGTACTGGTATGTAAAGATACTTTGTCTTAATAATATCTAATTGCGCCCTAAATTACTTTTGGACGTGTCAAAATGGCACAACAGACAAAAACAGTACTTACACAATAATAATAAAGGTCATTATTGTTGAATATTGTATCATAATAACTTTATGCCTTCAGTACGTAAGCGGATATTGCCTAGTCCGGGCAACCACCGATTTCCGCAACCAATAATTCTGATATCGATTCGTCTGTGCGTTTGTTTTCGGACGTGGCCGGGAATATGGCAGGATTGACGGCTTTTTCGACGGTTAATGAGAATTTCGAAATCATAGAGTCATGTTGTGTTAACGTGTCAGTAATTATCAGGCAGACTCATTTATACTATCGCAATACCTTTATATAATGTATATTTTAAAGCAAGCTTGATATTGAAAACGAACAAACTGTACTTACCCCTACTAGCACGAAAACATTTTTAAATTTCAAATTGTAATCGTACAATCGTAAATTTGAATTTGAATTTTTTTTTAAATTTTCGTATCGTTCACCTACTCTAAAAATTTCACACAAAAGCCGGACAAAAGCAAACGTAACTACTACATATACACGCACAAGCAAGTCCGGCTAAGCTTTAAAGCTGTCAGTGGATTTGCGAAAAACAGTATTATATGTAGTGGAGTAAGAGCAATTTTCAGCTTTTCACACTATACAAAAATCGCAAGTAATTAGATACTTTTCTATTAGGTTTTTCGAAAAATTGTGAGATAACGTTTTGGATTAGCCTGACTTGCTTAAGCATTTGAAGTCTTGTTAGTATCATATTCAATTTCAATATCTTCGACCTGAAAATTTGTATGAGAAGCTGTGCGGCGTAAATACTCTTATGGAGGCCATACACGCTAGGGTCTGCATTATGGTTATAACCTTACAAGCATAACTGACGGGCATAACCGAGTTTCATAGAACACATAAACGTTAGGGCTTGCCTAGGATACACGCCATCATGGAAACCTTAGCGTGTATGACCTCCAAGAAGCTTAGTTACTAATTTTCCGTATGCTGCCGATCTTTTGTCTCTGTCGTGATAGTCCTTGCACTTTACGCGCCACAGATAGGGTTCGGATTTGTAGATTTTTTTTTATACAACTAGATGATAAACAAGCTGACGACCCACCTGGTAGTAAGCGGTTGCGCCGCCTATAGACACCTGCAAGAACCAGGAGAATCACTCGATATTGCTGGTGCGTTGTCATCGTGAGGCCTAAGATTGATGCCGCCCAATAATTACCTTCAATCCGAAACACAGCGAACTGTTTCACGGCTGAAATAAGAAAGACGGTGGTACCTACCCAGGCGACCCTACATATGGGTCTACCACCTAGTAGATTTATATGACATCTTCCAATGTAGTGTTGCGCTTGCGACTCGCCAGTTTGAACTACGAATCGATAGCGCGCGGCGCACCATCATATACACATGAAACTGAGAACTAGTGCATGTAAACAAGCGCGAGCGCCACACATCCTCGGTTATGCTCGTGCGCAAGCATAGCCGAGAGGCAAAAGTTATATTTTGATATTTGTATGGTTGCATGTAGTACACGCTTGAATATCTGTACATTGTTATAGCATACACGCTAGCGTGTACAGCCACCATTATATAGGTAGTAAGTATTTACATTCTTTAATAACAACATTAACATTCACTGCAAACTGTAGTTTCAGGGAACTGAAGACTTAGTTTTTAGTTTCGTTTGAAAATTAATTTACTCAGTAGAAAAACCCCCAGCTACTGAACTATAGATTGAACGTAAGTTGCTGATGGGGAATATCATCGGAAAATATCAACACAGGAAGCCCTTCAATTACTTTAAAAATTAAAGTCGATGGATGAAATTCTAGCAACTATACAGGGTGGTGCCATCAATACGACAATGAATTGAAACATGGGCTGTATTAGATCAAAGAAATGGTGTGCCATTTTCAAAAACATCTTATTGATTTGATGATTTCATGACATTTGTATGAAATAATATAACATTTTCTGCATTATTTCATAGATTATCATATTAATAAGTTTAAATTAATGAAATGTCAAGAAATTATAAAACTAATAAGATGTTTTTGGAAGTGGCAAACCATTTCTACGAACTAATATAGCCCATGTTTTCATTTACTGTCGTATTGACGGCACCATCCTGTATAATCAAAATAGTTTTAACGAGAAAAAAACTCAAGCCTAAAGACGTCTAGATGTCAGCGAGTAATTTTCATTTTCTAGAAAAAGTAATATTCAACGTTACATTCAGTTTTCTAAGTAGACGCAATACCTACTTACCTAATTGAATTTAGATTCAGGTACAGGACCGGATATTAGATTGGCCGTATGAAATTCTGTTTGTAAGTGTTTTTTTACCAGGTACAGTTGCCGGCGTATCATAAGTAACTGTAGCAAAGCAAACTGTACTTTCAATAGAGCTTAACCACATATTAGATAATGCTGAACTAATGGGCTGAAAAATAATATTGTTACGGCGGTGTAAGTACCTAGAGTGGGGCCTTGCGCAACTTTGAAGTAAATTTTCGAGGACCTTAACAGTAGGCAACGTCACTAAGTCAGCAATTTCAGGAGTCAACTAATCCGATGCCACCATTTCCACCCATTTTCAGGACCCTTTATATATGACGTCCAAACCTATGTAAAATGTCACAAGAGTGAGTGAGATAGATCTAATGCTAGACAAGGACAAAATAAGAACGTTCTGGAAACAGACAAAGAAAGTTTGAGAAAGTAGTTAAGCATCATCATCATCATCATCATTCCAGCCTATGATGTCCACTGCTGAACAAAGGCCTCCCCCATCGATCTCCAAATAAAACGGTTCTGCGCAGCCTGCATCCAACGGCTCCCCGCGACCCTGACCAGGTCGTCTGTCCATCTAGTGGGGGGCCGTCCTAATTTGCGCTTTCCGGTACGTGGTCGCCACTCCAGAACCTTAACGCCCCACCGGCCGTCCGTTCTGCGTGCTATGTGCCCTGCCCACTGCCACTTATGCACACTATGGGCCTGCCACTATGAGAGCATGTATTTCCATTAATGGAATATTCTAGCATTCTCGATTAAACGAAGTAATATTGTGGAAGCTTCGAGAACTATCTAGTGGTATACGACGCCTATTAAAGCACTTGTGTCGCGGCACAGGAATCAGAAGTGTTCCAGTGCGATAGGTGATTAATTAGGGAGTGTTAAGTGACGTGTTAGTTTCAGTAACGTTTTTAGGGACATTTTAGTTTGGCGTTAATTGATGTTTGTTTTTAATAAGCGTGATCTGAGAATTAAAGATATTTTATATGAAGTAGAGCTTTCTTTTAAAAATGCTAAATGGGGCCGATGAATATATGCATACACATAATTATCTATGAGTACTTATAAACTAATTAAAATAAATTTACGGGGCAGCGTATATAACTATATATAACTATATATAACTTTTTCTTACTTAACAGATAGATACTGATAACTTTTTTGATTTCGTATATAAGAACTCACAAATAAATATTGCAACAGAAATATTATGTTAAAAATTTGGTGGGTTAAATCGGTTGCAGCAACAACCGGGACCAAAGGAGGAGTTCGAGATAACCAACTTTAATTGACCCATCCCATGATCGACCGTGGCGAAAGTTGCTTTGTTTTTCGTATTGAAACCAGAGCGCTCAAACCAATACGCCACTGAGCTCCTCACACGCACAAACAATATGTAGACACTTTATTGTGATAGCGACCTCTTCTAAACACCCTTTTGAAGGACAGAATAAGCAACCATTTCACAAAAAGCAATTAATAAAATATCGCACGTTACCATCAATAAACGCTTTTCATTAGACCGCGCTTTGACTTATTGTGGGTTGTGAAATTTTTGGTTCTGTTCTCAATATTTCATTTTTAATTGCCCTATATTTTAGGGCCACAAAGGGCCTGTATGGTTGGAAGACAATAAGTCTCAGACAATTGAAGATTTAGATGAGTTCGCCCTACTACCCGGAGCGGAAGGAAAATTTGTTTTGAGATATTTCAGTAAAAATTTTGATTAGTGCAATGTTTTTTGTACACAAAGGTAGCAAACGAGGGTAAGGCCCGCCTGAATGTAGCGGCTGCCATAGCCTGTAGAAGCTCATAGAACCTTGAGCACTACTCATTAACAGGCTGTATACGTCCCACTGCTGGGCACAGCCCTTCCTACATTAGCTTGGCATATTGAGGAGAGGTTTAAGATCTAGATGCTAAATGCAAAAATGTAATTTGACAAAACACGCCTGCAGTGTGATTCAATATCAGAAATATTCGACGTCGAGCTTGACGTCTGACAAAACGACTAGCCGCCATTGATTTTGACTTTTGAGCACAAAAACGGTGCGTATAAGCGTATTAACCTCTACGTCGATCTCTTTGCTGTGTATATTATCCGTTGTTTTGGATATATGACTTGAAGTACAATCGACATTTTTCGATTTCGTTTTGACAATGACTTCATTCAATATTTGATTGACTTTTACATTAAGATATAAAAAATAAATAGTTCCAGCTCACGCTGTGCTCATTGTCGGAATGCTAGTGTCATCAAGCGTTGTCAAATGGTTGTCAAACAAACGCCAAAAGGTATGACAGCCACGAATTCAAGGCTGCTGAGTTTAGAGAATCGCAAAGCTAATTTGAGGGCCTAGACAAGATGCCATTTGACAATCTCTATCGCTATCACTAAATAGAAAAAGAATGGGATTTGACGACCTAAAGACAATCGAGGACTAATGTCAAATCTCATACATTTCCCGCTTAACAATAGCAATTATTTAAACGCATCTTGTATAGGTCCTTTGTATTTGTAATGTAACTATTTATAGCATATTATGGCTCACTGTGCTTTGCACGCAGAATGGACGGTCGGTGGGGCGTTTGAGTTCTCTAATGGCGACCACGTACCGGAAAGCGCAAAGTAGGACGGCCTCCCACTGGATGGCCAGACGACCTAGTCAGGGTCGCGGGGAGCCGTTGTAAATTTTCATTTTTTAATTACTATTATTATTTTTAATTATTATTATTTTAAAAACTTTAATACATTATAATGTTGCAGTGCCTGAAAAGGGCAGCTAAGTTGTAAGCACAATGTATCTTATAAGACCTATGTAATACACTTAGTTCGCAATAAATAATTTGATTGATTGATTGATTGATATGCAGGCTGCGCAGACCGTTTTATTTGGAAAGCGATGGGGAGGCCTTGGTTTAGCAGTGGACATCGTATGCTGGTAGGATGATGATGATGACCAGCAAAAAAAAGAGAGAGCGTTAATTTGACAGCTTAGGAGACGAGACCCATTGTTCCTGACGTAACGTTTCCTTGGTGAGTTTGGTTGTGTCGTGTTATTAGGCTGCGAATGTTCTGCTGGGTGAGAAAGATACCCATTTTTTTTATGTGAAGCGGTAAGAAGAGTCCATATGCGAAGACAGCTAGCACAGCTTGAAACACTGTTCTAGCTGCCTCCACCTTGCCGGCCTATAAGGTGTCTCTTTTGAAGGAACCCATGTTACAGGAAGTAGTGAACACATGTGCTGGCAAAGAATTCTAAGTGTTGGAAATCCGACAAAGGAACGAGTTACTAAACTTCTTTGTGTGTGATGTTGAGGTGGTGGCAGTGAATTGAAGACTCCCAAGACCGGCACGCGTGCTCCTGAGTAGGAAGGGGAAGTTGGGATAAGGTCGAAAAGCTCTTCAGAGCACTGCCCGTGATATACCCAATAGAATCCATGATGATTGTCAGGCACTGATCTTGGGATTTTTATCCTTTTTATGCATAATAAACGACCTCGTTCCCGCTTTCGTAATCACGCCGCTCTACGATACGTGAAAGCTGATATACGTGACTGCTTATTGATACTGCCTAAAGAGCTTTATTACCAATACTTCAACCAACTTAAAGAATATATGTAAGTAAACCACTGACATTTTTATATGAGTGATGACCAGGAAGAGCTCGGTGGTAAAGTGGTTTGATCGCTCTGGTTTCGATTACGAAAACAAAGCAACTTTCGCCCTGGTTCATCCTGGGATGGGTCAACTAAAATTTCTAATCTCAATCTCCTCCGTGCTTCGGAATCGGAAGGCACTTAACCAAGAAAGTAGAATATACTAGATTAGTGTTAAATGGAACTCTAATAAAATACATCCGTTTCCAACAGTGCTTTAATTGAGACGAAGATACCTACTTGAATAGCTATATTATTAACTTATTCTAAAACTACCTTCTACTTAAATATTATATAGGTATATAACATAGATACATATATAACAGAAAGTTACATATATAACAGAAAGGAAGCGAGTGAAAGGGATAGAAAATACAACATGACATTTGGTTTGTGATCATTTATTCTTTATTGTAACAATTACAATGACGACCGGCTGGCCGAGTGGTCTGTACCCCAGGCTACTCGGTCAAGAGGTCCCGGGTTCGAATCCCGGTAGGAACAAATGTTTGTATGATGAGTACGAGCATTTGTTTACGAGTCATGGATGTTTATATGTTTATTTAGTATATTTCTAATATTTATATACATATTATTATCATTATTTCTCCGTTATCTAGTATCCATAACACAAGCTCTTAATGATGCTTACTTTGGGCTAGGTAATAGGTGTGAAAAAAAAAAAAAAAAGAATGAAAACGATGAAAAAATTATATGCTCCAGGCGGGAATCGAACCAGCGTCTCTTTTTCAGGAGTGTCCGAGTTTTCGCTGCCATTTGATAGTGATGGTCAAGATTTTTATTGCAAATATTTTAAAGGAATCTGTCGTAGAGAATATTGCATTGTGAAATTGATGTAGTTTTATGAAACAATTATTTTTGTTGATGAGCAATACAGACCCTTAAGAATTTCACTACCGCATCGAAGTAGCATCATGAACACTGTGGTCATATTTTTGGCGCCAATATCTTCCAACTTCTGAAATGAGTACATTTTTTGTACTTGTCCGGCCACGCGATTACCACTAAGCCAACGGAGCACTAGGTATAACCTACTAATTTCTTCACTTCTTTCTACCCTTTTTGACGTTTCATAGCAACGTTTATCACACCACTCATTGAAGTCAGAAGACGCGGGTTCGATTCCCGCCTGGAGCATATAATTTTTTCATCGGTTTCTTTTTTATTTGTAATTATTACGCTCAAGTATATATGTTTATTTTTAATACAACTAGGTGACAAGATATCTGGTGGTAAGTGGCTAATTCTTGGCTTGTGGTACGAAATGAAAATCCATTGGTATTCCAGGTGCGTTGACATCTTGAGAACTAAGATTAAATGCTTTGCGTGCGCAGTAATGACACTGACTCCGTTCCCCTAAAACCAAAAAGGTAAGGTGGTGGTATACGGTTCTACCACGTAGTTGATACAATGTTAGAGCTTAGATTTAAACTTATTATGTGTGTATGTGTATATATTAATTCAGTGACTATATGTTATATTAAGAAAGCAGAGTAAACCATACAAATATTAATGGTCGACTGTAACAAAAAGCAAAGGGCTTTGACCCCATAGATCACCAAGACGATACAGGGTAACAATACCAGTGACTACCATCTCTTTATATTAGAAAAATTATGCCTTTACAAATTTTAATTCGTAATATATATTTTAGTAAGTTATTTGTTTTTATAATTGAGTAACGTAACTATATGTTATTATAAAAGGGGGGCCTTAAATGCGTCTATGGCTTTGGTTACTATAGGTAGATTTCTGTAATCATTAAAACAAAAAAAAACAAAAAAAATTGCCACGCTGCAAGCTTGGATATAAAATATCGTTAGGCCATTACCTTTTTATCGCAGGGTGTATAAAATGACATGTTTGAATTGAGCTTTCAAAAATTCTATCAATTGCAATGAACGCTTTTATTACACTCTCACACGATGCGAATACGTGTACGGCTTTGATCGAAGGTATTAAAATATGTATCCTTTATGAAAAAATACAAAATATGCAATGGCGACGGTAGCTCATGTCATATTGATGATTCGAAAAAGCTTTTGATCGAGTTGTGAATTAAAAATACTACTAAAATCATCTATTTATTTTAGTCATATTTATTTATATTTATTACAAAGTACGAGTAATCTAGACGCAATAAATATAATAATATAATATAATATAACATAATAATATTAACCGGCGACCTTTTACGGTCCGAGTGATTGCTCTCATCACCAATTTCGAAGGACTATCTTTTCCATTCTGTTTTTAGCGATATAACCATTACCTTCACAGTGTTGAAATTATATTATTTCAACACCTGAACGAGTATTTATACGAAAACCTGCGATTCAGTTAA
This sequence comes from Nymphula nitidulata, assembly GCA_947347705.1. Classification (NCBI taxonomy): domain Eukaryota; kingdom Metazoa; phylum Arthropoda; class Insecta; order Lepidoptera; family Crambidae; genus Nymphula; species Nymphula nitidulata. Next base: position 18,532,386 of record OX374634.1, on the reverse strand, counting down.
GTTAGCTTTTTTTGGAATAAAAAAACTATTTTATCAATACCATTATTATTTGTTAGACCATGCTCGTCTCCGGCCCAGTTACCCTAAAACATATTCGACCTATTTTCGCTGTAAGCCACATGTCTCCAGTTTCGGTGTGAAAGAAAAAACTTCATAATAGACGCCAGTAATATATTGTTTGGTGTTAATTTGTTTGTCCGTAAATGGTGTTCTAGTTTCATGTGAGGGAGATTATTTATGGCTGGACAGATGACCACAAATCAAGCGCAGCACTGTGGACTTCAGATCGACCTTATCCAATCGTGACAGAAGTGGTTCTTGCACTGCAACTGTTGTATTTTATGTGCTGTCAATTGTAGAATGGATGGCTATTATGATTTTCACATGTTGGAGGTTGTAGCGTTAGACATAAGTATTGCATAGTATACGAGATTGGTAAAGTTGTGATTTGATTTGAACAACTTTCCTGAAACAAAACATACATACACTAGGTGGTAGACCTGTATGTAGGGTCGTCTGGGTAGGTACCACCGCCTTTCTTATTTCAGCAGTGAAACAGTTCACTGTGTTTCGGATTGAAGGGAAAGGTAGCCAGTGCAATTACTGGGCATGGACGGCATTTCATCTTAGGCCCCAGGATGACAACGCACCTGCAATATCAAGTGACTTTTCCTTGTTATTGCAGGTGTCTATATAGGCGGCGGTAACCGCTTACCATCGGGTGGGCCGTCAGCTTGTTTGTCATCCAGTTGTATAAAAATAAAAAATAAAAAAACTTAATCAGGTAAAGGTTTGCAACACTTTATAATTAATATGGCCCAACCCGACAAAACATGTTGATGTGTTTATGTTGAGACGACAACACGTCAAGTGTAACAATTTCACTACGAAAGCCGCCTCTATCACAAACGGAATAGGGCCCTTCTCAAGGTCAAACTGTTATGCTTGTTGTGCTGTCGACTGTACCATGTTTTATGTGAATGAATAATTCATCCATACATTATGATAACGTCATAATTTTTATATTGTAGTCGCAGACGCTACTCTAGAAATTCCTAGAATAATGTTATGTCAAAGGAATGTTCTGAAAATTTATTGTGGTGAATACTTCGAAAGTACCCTAACGCTATCTGCAGAAGTAAACACTAATTTCATTTTTAACCGACTTAAAAAACGAGGAGGTTTTTAATTCGGTTGGTATGTATTTTTTTTCTATGTATGTACACCGATTACGCCGAGATTTCTGATCCGATTTACGTGATTCTTTTTTAGTTCGATGCGGAATAGCTGCCATTTGATCCCATAAAAAAATTTCCAAAATAACTTGGGTAGTTTGGTTTTTAAATAAAAAAAACTGAAATGAGGAAGTTATCTACGTATGTGAAATTGCGAATTTTTGCTTTCCTATGACTTTTTAATGGAACGATACGATAGCAGAAAACAATATAAGCTGACGGTCATCCATCTAGCTTTGACTTTAGAAAGTGATCACTAAAAATTGTAAAAAAAAATTAAGCAAAAATTAAAACCGACTTCAAAAAACTGAAAAGGATAAAATAATAGAATTTAAGTAGGTACTCTTTAAATAGAAACATATTTTTTGGAGTTGGGGCTGAGTTTTTTCCAGAAATACTTAATAGAACGTGAACCACCAACTCCAAAAAATATGTTTCTAGGTGATGAGTAGGTACCTACTTGAATTTAATTCTTTTTTCCTTTTCTGTTTTAGCTTCATTGCGACATTTTATTAAGTGGGTGTATTTTTCAAATTCATTGTTATTAAAAATATAACCTATTTGCTTGCGTGAGATAAACAAAATATTTTATGGGTTTTCAGCGAAAATGATTTACAATGCTACGGGAATGAAATTGTGTTCTTGATCGATAATGAATTCTTTGGGACTAGCACGCCACATATTATATTGTTATTAATGGGGTGAGATGACATCATTAATTTTATTTATGGGGTTAGCAAGGAAATTAACTTGTGGTGAGTTCCCGGCAAGTGTGGTACCTATAGTTATATAACTGTCACGTTCCTGACTCTGTACTTAATACCCAAGAGAGGACAAGTCCCCTTTCTGTAAGCACAAGGCTTTTTTGACGAATTGTGGCGAAATTACTCACACGTACACAACAAAAGTGTATGAGTTTGTCATGTCAATGTGACGACTTCCTTTGTTGGAATTTACTTTGCAGACGATGTGCTTCCAGCAGTATGATTCACAAACAAAGATATTCGACATCGACCTTGACGTCTGACAAAGACGACGAACTGCCATTGGTTTTGACGTTTGCGCACTGCGCTGCGTGAAAGCGTATTCAGTAATCTCTACGTCGGTCTCTTGGCTGTGTACGATTGTCTCTGTTTTGGTTATACGACATGAAGTACAATCGATATTTTTTGATTTCTTTTTTGTTGTGTTAAAATTGTATCGCAATGACTTTATTTAATATTTGATAGATTTTTTACATAAAGAAATAAAAATCAACCATCTTTTAGTTCCGGTTCACGCCGTACTCGTCGTCGGAACGCTACTGGTGTCGCCAACGGTTGTCAAACAAACGCCAAAAGGTATGACAGTACTGCCGACAGCTACGAATCCATGGCTGCTGACTTTAGAGAATCGCTTATCAGGTCTTTCTTCTATGTGGTCATTTTTGATCAGCGGACATTATGCTTTAAGAACTAAATGCCCGTAGGTAGTTTTTGCTCTGAAAACTACCTGCTCCGAATTGGAATTGTTTTGCTACCTAGTGAAAAATACTGCTTGCACTAACGCGTGCCACAAAAATTGTGTAGACAAAAAATCAAGAATTAAAATGTACATCACACTTGATTGTACAGCTTTCATTTCTTTGCCCTTCCTGTGTAAGAAGAATGAATTTAAAAAAAAAGAATTATTTATAAAAAGTGGCGACAAAGACCCGAATCCAGACAAAGCGATAATATACTGTAATACGGCCAGCGATAAGCCCCGACGTAAGACTAGCGAAACCAGAATTAAATGCTATTTATCAACGCTCATAACAATAAGTACCGTCAGCAAAGACAAGTCACTCTTACAATCTTGTACGAAATAAAAAATGATTTGTAGTTTTTCTTTTATTGTGATGCAAATTAAATTATTTCCTGTATTTCGTCTAATTTATGGAGTACAGTGATTTATTTAGGGTTATTGTGGAGTGAACATTTTCTGGTTGCATAACATTATTTTAATGTGCTGGTGGAATTATTGTACAGAACTTTTATGAGTAAGTAAGTCTAATATTAGGGATAGTTTTACGCAAAGGTTAGCCCCATTATTGGAATCACGTAATGTGAATATTTGGATGATCAAAAATCTGTTCTAATCTAGAAAAAAATGTAACCACAATTTTTAACTTAAGAATGTCTGGACCAACTACATATTTATGATCTTTGATATGTTGCATTGGTGTTGTATTTTAAGACTTCAACATAAAAAATTCTAGTTTATATTTAAGTAAACAATTCTTAAAAAAATTGCATAAGCTGATGGTACCTTTTATACTTCAGTCTGTATTGAGTCATGTATTGCAGTTGTGCAGTACGATGCAGATAACAATTATGCCCAATTTATTACCTCGTGTTACGAGATTGAGCCTACTTTTGTGGCTGATTGTACTTAATTGATGGGGCACCCCCGCTTTTAACATACTTCCACCCATGAAAAGAACCGTGAAAAGGTGAGATATAGAAAGGTGTGTGCAATTTTCGTAATTAATGAACGGGGTAAAATGTAAAAGCCTCTACAATTGAGCCTCTTCAGCCTCTACAGTTTCATCGAAGTATTACGTCATACGTCACTAAGCGTTTTCTATCAGTTGTATAATTGTCAGCACTCTGAAGAACTTTTTGACTTTTTCCCACCTTCCCATTCCTACACAGTCTTTCGAGTCATCAATTCACTGTCTACCTCAACATCACGCACAAACAAAACGTTGAGTTACTACTCAACACTTTGTCGTACTTCCAAAACCGGGAATTATTTTCCAGCAAAATGTGTTACCTCCTTCCTATAACATAGAACCCACTGTTTTAAAGCAAAAGCAGTGCAGTAATGGAGTTTTCGTACACTTGCTCAAAAAAGTGACATTCTATGCCACAAAAAGCTAACATAACAATAGTCATTTTTAATCTGTTAAAAACAGGGAAAGAAAATTGTACTGAATTTCATTCATCCTCTAGGGGGAGAATGTGATTTAAATTTGGAATACTTACCGAAATTTATACTGTTATCATTTATATTATTATCTGTGTTTACACCATTGAGTTTGTATATAAAGCATTATACATCTTTTTAAAAAAGGAATACGCATTTATTGTGCCGTTATGATTATTAAATATAATTACGAAAACCGACGAGGCCGTATGAGCTTGATGCCTTTGCTTTTCCGACAAAAAAATATTAGTCTAGGAATTTGCCGCGTTTGTAACTCTCTCTATCAATAATTGTACCAATGTTTCAAATGTTAACTTTTACTTTTTATTGTCATTATTTTTAATAAATGCTTATCTCATATTATTATTGTGTTATTTTTTTCGCAAATGGTACGAAAAGTAGAGCATTTTCCTCGGTGATAAAGCTGTCTTAGTCTTGGGTGAACTTAAATCCCTCGCTACACTCAGGACTCGTCTTAAATCCCTCGCTTCGCTCGTGATTTAAGTTTTTAACACCCTCGCTACGCTCGGGAGTAAACCTCGAGTCCTTCGTTACGCTCGCGATTTAAATCGTCACCCGCGACAGAAGACACTGCTTTATCCCCTTGGTTAATAATCTACTATTCATATACACTTTACTGCACTGTTTTACTCTGAAGCAGTAAAGTGCTGCTTTGTTCTCACTATTTAGGCTAGTTATCATTAAATTATTGCGTAGTTGGAAGAAAAATGACATAATAATTACAATTGATGCCAACAAGTACTTGTAAAGTTAACGTTGATAAAATGTTTTTTTTAACACAGTGATCCCCGCGTTCATGATATTCAAGTGAATTTCCCTTGTTATTGCAGGTGTCTATAGGCGGCGGTGACCGCTTACCATCAGGTGGGCCGTCAGCTTGTTTGTCATCTAGTTGTATATCAAAAAAAACTCATTTAAATTTATTTTACAATTTTGAATTTTGAATAACACTTATGTCATCATGCGTAGGTGCTCTCTTGTTATGCTATGTACCAAACGCCCTGTATAAACTAGAAGAATTTTACGTCCTGGGGCAGGCGGGGATTGAACCCTCGACCATTTTTTCTACGTAAATGTAAATTTTCAAAACGTTTATAGAAATGTTAAAAATAAAATAAAGAAATATCTCTTTAAGTGTCATAACTAGATCCACTACTGCTGCATCACAATGTCGAAATCTATATTTTCTAAGCAAAGTACCTTTTCTAACCAAATAAACATAAGTCACAAATCATTGCTTGTTTCATGTTTTCGTCTACAAGGGTTGAGTGCATAGTTCGCGTGAACTGAGAGCGTATTTTAAAATAAGCTGTCGTGTTTACAGTTTAGTGGGTCGCGTTGTACATATTGAAAGACTGGATTTAGAACTGTAAATATTTTTTTATAAACAAAAAAGCTAGCAAAAAAGCATACGGCTCGCCAATGGTAGGCGGAATTTTTACTTGTGGCAACTAGATTCCTTCAAGTGTTTATGTAATTGAGTTGAAACATACATTAAGTAAGTTAAGAACTTTGTGGAATAACTTACAGCTTGCACATCTACAGAGCAACAACAATATATCTACACAATTGCCTGTAGATGTTGCGAAATATTTTATAGTTTTACAATTTTTTTCGCCCTAAGCTTTATCATCCTCACCAGCCTATATACTTCCCACTGCTGAGCACAGGCCTTCCTGTACAGGAGAAACACATGAGGAGATTGGGCCATAACACCACCACGCGGGCCCAATACGGGTTGGTGGGTTAAAGCGGTTGCAGTAACAGCCGAGACCAATGGCTTATTGTGCACGACGAAGCACGGAAGTAACTCTAGATTAATAATTTTGATTGACCCATCCCAGAATCAATCATTTGATTTTTTTTCTTGTTATTGCAGAAGTGTATAGGCAGCGGTAACCACTTACCACCATGTGGGCCGTCAGCTTGTTTATCATCTAGTTGTATAAAATAACCAAATTTATAGGTCCCTGAAAGTAGAAGTATCTCTATGATATTATAACTCTTTTCCATCGGATTCAATGAAATCGATTCTTAGCGTTCCGATCTCGATTGCATTAATCTGTTGAATCGTGAAGAAAGACGCATTGTTGTGAAGTATTTAAACCTACTTTTTAATCGACTACAAAAAAAGGAGATTCTCAATAAAAATAGCCAAATTTTTCATATGTAGATCTCATCTTATGTCACATCATTACTATATTTTTCAAAAGTAACGCAAGCAAAAAAATTGTACGTAAATAAAAAAAATACAAAAATAATACTTGTCTTACAATTTGAACATGAACAAAAAATCCTATATCACATCAGTCGGCCCACGAAGGAAATTGTTTTCGCTGCATTAGAGTTTAGTTACCACTTCTTAATTACTTTGATGATTAGATAATGACGGGAATTTATTAGTGTATCGCGACTACGCTTGCAGTTAGCACAGTTTTTCACTAAAATAGCTTCTATTGCTAATAAATAAAGTATTCTTAAACTACTGACCGTTACGCATAATATGCTGAGAACTGTACACAGGCCAAGCCACGTTTATTAGGTACTCTGGAACTTCATGTAAACGTTATCAGTATAGTATATAGTCCACTGCTGAACAAATGTCTCCACCGCATCGATTTCCAAATGTAACATTTCTGCGCAGACTGCATCCATCAGCTCCCCAAAACCCTGACCATGTGGTCCATTTCATGGGAGGGAAGGCACTCTACCGTTTCCGTTACATGGTTGCTTTGGTCGGCTCAAAAATTAACTGCTCATTGCCTCGCCAATTCAACTTGCTAATCCTGTGAGGTTTGTGTCTTTAGTTCTCCTATGGGTTTAAATTTCTGGTTCTATCTTGTAGCTTGAGTGACTCTAAACTAGCCTTTTGGAGGTGTTTAGCAACGTCTCAACGCTGGGCGAATTTATTTCTAGAGGAGCTGGGACGGCTGGAGTAAGCCAGCCCCACGCCCTTTCGACGGAATAATGGCGCAAGACATGTGGATTTTCGGAGACTGCCGGTTCGAAAAAAGAAAGAAGACGAAAGAGCAACCGATTTCAGCGTTGGTCCAAGTTCTGAAAATTACCCCATTCTACCCGTTATGTTTAATATTATTTTAGTTTAGTATTACATTTTTTAGCAACTTTTTTTCTTTTTCATTGTCCAGTAAGCATAATTAAATTGTTGTGTGCACTAAAATAGGATTATTGTTCCGCTACTAGACTTACAAAGACTTAATCTTTGTATTTTATAATAAATGTCATGATAATCATCTGTAAGTGCAGTAAAATAAATAAATATATAGGTTGGTGCCGTCCATACGAGAATAAATTGACACATGGCCTATTAGTTCATAGAAATGATTTGCCACTTTCAAAAACATCTTATTCATTTGATAACTTTATGACATTTGTATAAAACAATATAAAATTGGCTGCATTATCTCATGGACATGCCATGAAATTGTCAAACTAATAAGATGTTTTGAAAGTGGCAAACTATTTCTATGAAGTAATATAGACCACGTTTTAATTTAATGTAGTATTGACGTCACCACTCTATATATGCCCTCAGTAAATATACCTGTCATGCACGACGCGGCAGCTTATTTCCTGCTCTAAGGTGGAAACGTACGGCAATGTTTGTTTTCTTACCACCCTAATTACTAAAAAATTACGTAAGCCATACGACGTGACAGACACAGTTTTTTACATAAACGTGACTTTATTTGCTGTCCGTACACAAGGTAGGCGCACATCACAAAGAATTCTTTACAAGTCATTGGTCTTAGAATGCCTCTGATACACGCCGTCTAATATATATCGCTACAGGCATCGTTAGAGGTAGATTATTTGTTTTTATTTGTATACTGCTAATTAATTATAATTATGGACGGCAGCGGAAGTAGGAAAGTGAATTAGATAGTTATGGCAGCATTGATATGGCCGGCAACAAAAACACGGTAGGGCTTAGGTGGGGTAGTAACTTGGAGTGCTAATACGGTAAGTAATGGCGCTAGAGTTTACAAGGAAGCGTAAAGTTGAAAGCAATAAGGCATATAGCCCCTGAGTTTTTAACTGTCGGTTGATGAACCGACAGTTAAAAACTTAGAAATGTGTCTTCATGATGATAGATAACATTTGTAAGTTAAGTATATCGTCTGCGATAAACTGGAGGATGTGCAAGCCTTGTTGACGGAATGTGTCAAAAACCAACGAGAGCGACAATTATTGACGAGTGAACTAAACATTAGAACATCTGATGTTGGAGTTTTCTAAACTATCCTGGCAGATCCTACATCAGAAGCATCTAAACTCGCAACATGGTATTGGTGACTCGTCAATGATTGTCAAAAATCGTAAGTAACAACCATTTGTTTAAAATTGTTACTAGATTAGGTTACGATGGGACTGACATACTTTACATTATAAGTCCCTAAATAAAAAAAATAAGTTAAGTTCAATTAAAAATGCAAAATTTAGTCATAAAAATAACTTAAAAATTAAATGCTCTGGTGTCTCATTTCTGATTGGATATTATAACTCGCACACCCGTGACGGGTTAACTGGAATAGATCTCTAATAGAGAGAAGTCCTCCCTTGCTTACTACTGTATACATTTATTCTGTTTGTTGTATTTTGAGCAATAAAGCATGAGGTGAGGTCCAGGTTTCTTTACCCGGGTATCCGATAGCACTTAAAGTACAAAGTACAGTCGACGGCACATCAAGCGTAACAGTTTGACCTTGAGACCGCCCTTACTGCGTTCGTAATAGAGGCGGCTTTCGTAGTGCAACTGTTACACGTGCTGTCGTTTGACATACTTCACACACAACTATCCAATATAGACTTTGACGACACAATACACACCCGCTATTTTTTTTACTTAAAAAGTTGTTTTAGAATGGTGAGGTGTATTCCCATTTCGAATTTAAATAGTTTGAGTATTTCAATTTCAACTTTCAATTTCAACTTTATTGCTTTTCCACAATGGTCTTAAGGTCTAAATAAAATATTTTGTCTGTACATCATGGACCCTGTCGGGCACAGCAATTAGAAGAGTATTATAGGGCTCAAACCGCTTATTTTTTTTCAAATTGGTTGGGAAGTTTGGTTTTAAACCAAAATAACAGGAATGAGTAAGTCGTCTACGTATGCGAAATTGCGGATTTTTGCTTGACTATGATTATTAGTGAAACGATACGATAGTAAGAAACAATATAAGTTGACGGTCACCCAGCTATCGAAGCTAGCTGCAGCTAGCTCTTAGAAAGTTATCACTAAAATATGTAAAAAAAAATTCAAACCGACTCATTTCCTAGAAACATATTTTTTGAAGTTGGTGCTAAGTTGTTTCCAGAAACAATAGAAAGTGAATCACCAAAAAAATATGCTCCAAATATATAATATGTTCTTTACGCATTTTTCAATGAAAGCTTTACACAAAAATTTATTTTTTCATCGATATTACTTACTTACATAAAATACACCTATAAAGTTCAGTGCACATCGTATTTTAACCTTAAAAGCTTCTAAAACGTCAGCCAATAAGCCAATACCCTAAATGTGCACAGAATAAAAAGCCCACTTCAAAATGACAAATGTCACAGAGTACCGTTTGATATTCACCGCACACTTAATGGCCGAGACGTGATAGGTGACACCGCGCATGCGCCGGCTTTCATTGCATACAACGATTAGGTACAGTACGCATTACAATCACCTGAGCTTTATGGTAACAATTACAAATAAAGAAATAAAACGATGAAAAATATATGCTCCAGACGGGAATCGATCCCGCGTCTTCTGATTTCCGTCCAGACGCGATTACCACTACACCACTGGAGCACTAGGTATAACCTGTTAATTTATTTACCGCTTTCTTTTTTTTCTAACGTTTTTATATCAATGTTTATCTCACCACCCATTGAAGTTAACACCTGTAGTGATCCGAAAGAATACTTTTACAAGTATTTTTAAACTTCTAGTTAAGGTATTTTCCGGTATTTTTGCAAAGCTTTCTTTCTTTATTTGTAATTTTAACAATAAAGTAGGTGTTTAAACGCATCAAAAACATTTAAATGTGATCACCTGAGCACTAAGAGAATTTTTATTGTAATATGTTGTAGGCTCCTACGTCATCTGGGAAGGTACTTACTTATTTCAGCTGAGAAACAGTTCGCTGTGTTTCAGATTGAAGGGAAAGGTTGCGGTGTAATTACTGGGCATGGACGGCATTTATCTTAGACCTCAGGATGACAACGCACCGGCAATACCAAGTATTTTTTCCTTGTTATTGCAGATGCCTTTAGGCGATGGTAACCACTTATCGCCAGGTGGGCCATCATCTTGTGGTATATAAAAAAAAACCAGATGTCAAGCAAGCTGAATGCACAACTGGTGGTAGTGACTATGGTGTCATACCTATAGAAGTCTGCAAGAGCAAGGAATTAGAGTGTCATCCGGAGGCCTAAGATGTAATGCCTCCCATGCCCAGAAATTACACTGGCTACCTTTTCCTTCAATTCGAAACACAGCCAACCTTTTTTTGCTACCGAAATTAGAAAGGCGGTGGTATCTACCCCGACTATTTACTGGGTGGTAGGCCATACCATATGTAGGATACATAAGGGCCTACGACACAGCAAAATCAAGTCTTAGATGACTGATTCTACAACCCAGCTAAATCAGTTATTTAATTATCAAAATATTAGGTATCGTTTTTCAATCTGTCTGTCTGTCTGTAACCTCTTCACGCTTAAGCGATTTAGATACAGTTTGGTATGAAGATAGTTTAAGACCTTGCAAAGGATATAGGATACTTTTTGGAGCGATAACCGACTCCCACGCGGGCGGATACTAGTAATTTATAGATGCAACAATATTTTTTTATAAAATTTAGTTAGTGATTCACCCCTACGCTGTTTTAGTAACTATTCAATGTTAATGCTCAGCCCTATAACCGTACCCAGGGGTACAAATGAAAAAATAAATAAATTTTACTACCTAGCAAAATCAGTTATCTAGTGATCAAAAGGTACCTTACCTGCGCAGTTTCAGAATTCAATTGCAGCACTATAATAGAATCATTACCATTTAGTTACTTTTCCAAGACTGACTCTGAAAGCTTAGACTATTCTGTTGACTGTACAATGCTTTATGCTGAAACGGTAAAGGAACTACGTTTGGCAATACTAAGATCTAAAGATTACTGTTGATTAAAAAATATATTTTCGGCAATATTAAGGAAGTTGACTCGTCATGTATTTTTCTCACGAAGAAACGCCTGTGCCAGTGGTGGGACGCGTATAGGCTATTGATGATGATAATGACTTAAAAAGTTGCTATTTAATTTACTGCCTCCACCTCAACGAAGGTATAGTGGTCACGAGAACGGGCGGCGGCGGCGACTCGGCAACCACTGCGCGGTCACGACGACTCGCTGCGAGGCAGACATCGAGACAGCGCGCAGTGATTGCCGATTCGCGAGTGGTGATGAGTTCGTGGCCAAGCCCTCTCGTTTCTTTATCGTATTTCCAAATCCTAAAATTCTTCACCAGCACATGGTGTTCTCGTTTGTCAGGGCTCGTTCAAAAGAGGCCTCGTGCGCCGGCAAGGTGGAGGCGGCCAGAACAGTGTATTTCAAGCTGCACTAACAGTCTTCGCGTATCGACTCTTCTTACCGCTTCACATCAGGTGTCAAGTTCTGTGTCATAAAAACAGCAGCCATAGCAACTGCGAACTGATTCTCTTCTTGACATTCCAAAGTGATTATCACTAAGTAAATGCTAAATCCATTGCGTGCTTTACTGTGACGCTATTCTGACATCTTCCTTTGTAACGCAGCAATGAAAATATAATTAACTGTTTAGTTTTTTTAAAAAAAATATTAATACAAAATAATACACTGAGTCAATTCAACAGTCTGCCAAACTGTATAACTGTTTGTCGGCAGTGGCTCCCGTGGATTACAAGCTGTATTAACATCAGAGGTTTACAGAATATTGAGATTACAGTGTTTGTCTTTAGATTTGGTTGTAATCTATTATATTCTATTGTATTCTAATGTATTCTATTGTATTCTATAACTATATATGCGGTGAGTGGCACGACCATGCATGACCAGAGGGATTCTAAGGACAAAGTGACATGTAGTGTTTTCTTAGAGTGCTTTTTAAATGGTTTTAATTTTAAATGGTATCACTTTGGAATATCAAGAATTGGAATTCTTAGCCAGCACATGTGTTATCCTTCCTATACATGGGTTCCTTCAAGAGAGGCGTGAATAAGCACCTTTTGGGCCAGCAAGGTGGAGGCGGCTAGATCAGTGTCTAAACTGCACTAGCTGTCTTCTCTCTGGACTCTTCTTACCGCTTCAGATTAGGTGGTGTTGGGTCGATTGCCTTGCTTTGTATAAGAAATATCGAGGGAAAAGTATCCGTATTTCATTAGGGGGAAGAGGTGGCATCATATAGGTAACTGGTCATCAAACTCTGCCAAGATATCTGCAGAAATAATTGAAGAATTAGGTGTATGTCTATTTTTTTTTATACCACTAAGGTGGCAATCAAGCATACGGCCCACTTGATGGTAAGCGGTTACCGTAGCCTATGGACGCTTGCAACACCAGGGGTATCACTTGCACGTTGCCGACCCTGTTAAAGCTTTTCAAACCCTTTTTGAAGAACCCCATGCTGTTCTCGTTCGAGAAAACCTCTGCAGGGAGGTCATTCCACAACCTGAGCGTACGCGGGAGAAAGTTTCTCTGAAACCGCACAGTACGAGACCATTTTAGTTCCAACGTGTGAGGATGAATTCCCTGTCGATGGCGAGCGGTGCGATGGTAGAAAGAGGCCGTGGGCATCATGTCAAATAATTCCTCAGAACACACTCCGTTATACAATCGGTAGAACACACATAAGGAAGCAAAATCTTTCCTTAGGCTTAAGGGTTCAATACCGCTTGTGAGCTCGGGATCGTCGACAATTCTCATAGCGCGTCTTTGAACTGCGTCAAACGGTCCAAGCTGGTATCTAGGTGCTTCCGCCCCTAGGTGGCAGCAGTATTCCATATGGGGCCTGACTTGAGACTTATACAGTAACAGTCTTTGCCCCGAAGAGAAGTACCTCCGCGCTTTATTGAGCACACCAAGTTTCTTGGATGCCAGCTTGACTTTGTCTTCTAAATGTCCGCGGAACTATACCGGCTATACCTTTGCCTGTCCTTATCATAGATGAAAGAGCCACTATGGTCAAAATAATAACCAACAAAAAAAAAATGCCTAAAAAGTTTACAACGAAAGCAGCATAGAGAAGTTCGCAGCTAAATAAAACTACCTCGTAGTGCTGTGTGTTCCTGCGTAAGGTCGCCAGAACTCATCGAGAAAACGTTATGTAATTAACAGAGGAATTTGTCTCCTTTTTATATCAAATATAATACAGATGAAATTCTATAAATATAATAAGTAGTTATTTCAACGCTCACCCGGAAGTGCTTTCTTAGTGTGTGTTTCGTCGGCGGAAACAATCAGCTAATGGGAAGGTCCCGGATTCGATTTCCGCTGAGAGCGAATTCGTCACAGATTAGTTTCGCTTTGGTAGTTCTATAAATAGCTCAGTTATTTATGTTGTAATTATTTTGTTATTATGTGGAATACTTGAGAAAGTTATACTTTGATCAACTCTGCTAGGTTTTAATATTTTTAATATTATTTATTAGTTTAAAAAAAATACTGTTGACCGTGAAATAATGTTCACAATATTTTGACCAAAGCATATTTTTTTTTGCTTTGCAGGCAAATATTAGGTTTTCAAATATGAAATTGCCGTTTTATATGAAATATTTTGAGCAAACTGGAATTACCATACTATGTTTTTTGTATTTAATTTAAAATTGGCTTTACAAATTTTTAATTTTTTTTGTGGATAATTTAAGACATTCATTGCTTCAAATAATAGCAAATAGTTACAACAAAACTAAATATTTAAATCCACTACATATTCTACAAGCTTAAATTCCCCCATTTTCAACTAATGAATTCTAACAACAATTAATAATTCAGTATACAAGCAGGATTTTACGAATGAACGAACTTAGAGTATAAACCATAACTGTGCTTCTTAGATATTATAATTATTCTAAAACAGCGGCAGGATTGGGGTGGGCTGGAGAACTCTCCTGCGAAGAGTAGTGGAGTTATCGGGGAGTTTTAAAGGGTTTTTTAAAGGTAAGGTTTTATACAGCGCCATCAGCGCTGGTCGACCCCCACACACGCCCGTCGCCTAGTCAGCGGCTGTAATCAGACTTTATAATAATAATAATAATATTTATACACTCACACCTATTATCTAGCCCAAAGTAAGCATCATTGAGCTTGTATTATCGATACTAGATAACGGAGAAATAATGATAATAATATGTATATAAATATTAGAAATATACTAAATAAACATATAAACATCCATGACTCGTAAACAAATGTTCGTACTCATCATACAAACATTTGTTCCTACCGGGATTCGAACCTGGGACTTCTTGACCGAGTAGCCTGGGGTACAGACCACTCGGCCAGGCGGTCGTCGTCGTCACTTTTACTTGAAAAAAGGGGCACATCAACGTCAAGGCGCTGGGTGACTTCCTGGAGGAGCTGGAATGGCTCGAGTAACCCAGCTCACCATCCTCCGACGTAAAACACCCGCACGACGAAGAAGAAGAAGAAGAAGGGGCACATCATCATCACCAGCCTATATACGTCCTACTGCTGGGCACAAGCCTTTCTACATGGGAGAAACACATGAGGAGTTTGGGCCATAACACCGCCACGCTGGCCCAATGCCGGTTGGTGGGTTAAAGCCGTTATAGGAACAACCGGGACCAACGGCTTAACGTGCCTTCCGAAGCACGGCGGAGCTCGAGATAACAAACTTTGATTAACCCATCCCAGGATCGACAATAGCGAAAGTTGCTTTGTTTTTCGCATCAAAACCAGAGCGCTGAAACCAATACACCACCCAGCTAAAAGGGGCCCATTAGTATCTAATTTCGAATATAGAGCATCGAAACGGGGCAACACCTTCACCTAACAGAAGATTGCAGCTAAGCAGCACTGTAGGGTTATTTTTCTGTGGTGAGTAAGGTCCCAAGAGCTCTTTGAGTTTTTTTTTTTTTGCAGAAGGAGGACATGTCTTAGCTGTTAAAACGAAGATCTTGAGTTTTACATGGGAAGCCCAAACTGCTCATGTGTTTCTCCCATGTAAGAAGGCCTGTGCCCAGCTGTGGGACGACGGCTAGTGATGTTGATGAGAAAATTAATGAGTGAGTAGTGTCCAAGATACTACGAACGTCCATTATAATAGTAACAATAATATTCATAAACTTACACCTATTCTAGCCTAAAGCTAGTGTTACGGATACTAAATGAAGACAAATATTGATAACTAGCTTTTACCCGCAGCTCCCGAGGATTAGAGTTACCGATCCAAAAAGTATTCTATGTTCGTCCCAGGTTCTCAAAATATCTGCAAACGAAATTTCATCTAAATCCGTTCTGTGGTTTAAGTGTGGAAGTGTTACAAACCAACAAACAAACCGACTCACTTTCGCATTTATAATACTACTAGCTGACCCCGAAAACGTTGTTTTGCCACAAAAAAAATGTCCAATAAAAAAAATCGATAGTAGCCGATTCTCAGACCTTCTGAATATACCTATATATAAAATTTCATGAGAATCGGTCAAGCCGTTTTTGAGGAGTATGGTAACTAAAACTGAGTCGAGAATTTTAAATAGGTATAAGATGTAGTTTAATATTATGTTTAAAATAGCCAGTCGTGAAAAACCATGAAAGTCTTATATACATTACTTATTTACTATTGATTTGCGTTGTAAATATTATTTGTTTATACTATATACTATGTTTACTAAATGTTATGTAAGGTGCACTAGCTGACTTTGCACAAAAAACATTGTTAAGGCTGCTCCTTACCGCTCCACACACATCAGCCCGCCTAGCATGACCACCGAAACGCGATATGATAAAGCCAATTATCGCTTTGAACTGCCAAAAATCATTGAATATAACCGCCATCTTCAAAATGTTCGCAGTTTCGATAAAATTTCAAGATAGCGGTTATATCCAATGATTTTTGACAATTCAAAGCGATAAATAGCTTTATCATATCGCGTTTTGGTGGTCATGCTAGGCGGGCAGGTGGTGTTGAGTTAGCATTTACCGTGCTTTGTATAAAAAAAGGAATTTGCGAAGTGTGCCTTTAACAGCAACTAAGTAGTGTATATATTTGTGTAAAATTGTTTTACCTTCCATTTCTCTTCTCAATACGTTCCTCTTCCAACCTCACTCTTCAAGTTCCTCTTCGTAGTACCGTCTTCCTTTCTTATTCCTTCTGTGCACACGCTGCCCGGCTGTGGAACTCCTTGCCTAAATATATAAGAAGGGCTCGTAGTTTGGAGTCCTTCAAAATTCAGGTTACGAAGCACTTCCTACGTCCTTAGCTCTATTATGAAATATATTAATGTATGTATGTGTTTATATGTCTTATGATTTTGTGTAATTATTTGTATTATAAAATATGTACCTATCTTTATCTCTCTATTCTTGCACCCATTCTGTTGTCATTTTAGTCTATAACTTTCACCCAAGGTTGCCTGAAAGAGATTGCTTGTTAGCTATAAGGTCGCCTTTTGTATTATTTGTTTTCTTCTTTGCTTTTTGTGTTTTTCTTTTGTCCTAATGTGCAATAAAGTATATTTGTATTGTATTGTAATGTATTGTATGTTTGACTTTTCAACAATTTCAATAATTTACTTTTCAATCATTTAAGACGTAATTAACCGATATAGCACATTATAAATATCGCGTAAATAATTCTAATTCAAATGTAACTAACCGACTTATGCGAAATGCAGGTTTATTTTTTAAATTATTTTATACACATGCGTATATTTGTTACCTATCTAAGTCTGATTTAAATGTTTTTTTTTTAGCATAATAATCTCCTTTGTGATACCTCTTACGCTGTTTTAGTACAAAGTAAATGCTTAAAAAAATATGACATACGTTTTATTAATGTTTAAAAAATAAATATTTGAAAAAGTAAATCTAATAAATTCACCAACAAAATCTTAAAGAAACTTCACGCCAAATCAATATTGTCATTGATACAATTATCTAAACCGTGGATTTCCATCTTTTTTGTACCCACACTATCCATTATACTCCTTTCAAGTCTTCCATCAATCATGCTTTAGTTCTTTCTCAGATACATGGTTTTAAGATCCTCAATCTTCCAACGGTGGAGGCAGGTAGGTTCCGAAGGGAAATCACTATGGGTTGATTCGGGCCTACGCTCTGGGTATTCCTTGTAGGGTCCAAAAAACGGCGACATAGATTAAAGTGGTAAGTATAGGTACAGAACAGACAACAATTGTATCTAGACAGTTTTTTGCCTAGGTTAATTTTTTTTATGATTATTCAAGGATAAAGTAAGAAAAAATATTTTATTTAAATAGGCCACAAAGAAGCACTATTAAATCGTCATAAAACACATTTTTATAACTATCACAAAAAATATATTAACTAACAACGTCATGGTCTCTGTCGGTCTGTCATGTCAATTTTAGATTGAGATGGTGATGCTAAATGGTAGACGCTCGGAGAACTTTGGGCTTGGGCACTACTCATGCAGTACCTTTGCTGTAAAATTAAACAGAAAAAGTTCTGTTGATAGCATAGGACACGAGTCCTTCTGCTCATAGCAAGGTAGAAAAATCTGTCTGCTCATAACAAAGGAAACACGTTCCTATGCTTATATCATAACGCTTTCTGGATGAGCTTTGGACATCTTATGGTGTGCAACTTAAAGTGACCGTAATTAACGCTGGAAAAACATACTAATTACTAAGTAGTGTTGTTAAGCTGCGATCATCCGTTAGGTGGAAGCGCTACCACCGTCGTATGCTCTATAATAATAGAATGGTAAGTAATTATTATGCTCTACCTCTGTTTGAATAATTGTTCAAATTTCTGAAAGAGCCGCTTACGTTATAATTACAAAAAAAATCACGAGAGAAAATACAGCGAAACTAAAAAAAGAACTGCGAACCTCAAGTAGCAAGGAGGACTGATCGGTTCGGGTATCCCTGGGGAGGCCTATGCCCAGTAGTGGGCGTCTCTCGGCTGAAATGATGATAAGAGAAACACAAAAATTATAGGGGTTTTAACATAAGTTTCAAAGAAACCATAACTAAGTATAAACAAGATTAAGCTAGCAAATATATTCCTTTCCAACTTTCATATTTAATTTGTAAGTTGAATTTACATTCAGACATCTAATAAATATTCACTGGTACTTTCAGCCGGTACTTATTGTAAACCCCATTAAATTACGATTAAGGCAGTAAAATTATTTACAGCAACTCATGTCACACAAGTCAAGTAAAACACCTGGGTCGGTTTATGGCGCGATGTTTATTCAACACTTTCTCGTAAAACTTAATGTAGTAAGTAATCGATTTCATTTGCAAAAAATTGATAACACAAACATTAATCTACCTTCTACTAACTAAACTTCGCTGTTTTTTTAAACTCAAACCTATGTATTATCTACTCCAAAGATAGCATCGTTTAGAGATTGTGTCTTGGATACTAGATAACGGAAAACATAATTATAATAATCTTTCCCTTATCTAGTATTCTATTAAAATATTATAAATTAACAACTTGGCCAGCTATTAGTCCACGACATGGTATAATGCCGTCGATTAGAAATCAAATCGCAAAGGACATGTTCTGAAAATGTATGGGGGCTGGTACTCAGCTGCCCCCCAAGACAAAAGTTATATGGGAAGAAAGAGTATATTTTGAAGAATATTATGAGATAAAAACTATAATTTTAAATGCCTCCATATAAATAAAAAATAACATTTTATTCTGGTCAAAAAACTGTTATCCAGAGATGTAAAATTCCATTTAAAAAAATGTGACTCATCTCAGAGTATTTCTTCGTCATAGTCTCACACATAGTATAAAACGTCAATGTCGTCTATTGTCTTGTCAAATATTTTTTTAATAACTAGGAATGGGGTTGATTTGGTTCAGCCTACGACTATTTTGCAATTATATTTTATTGTAAATGCAAGAAGAACATGGCAAATTAGTTCCTGCACTTGTTTCTGACTAATAATAATGATTTCAATTTATTTTTCACTATATTTTGTCAGAGAAACTTGGATAAGAAGCTTAGAATTCTTGCATACACTTTTTAAAGTTACTCAAAATTGCCAGGGTATTAAAATGAAAAAAGGGTATATTCAAGATCCCCTGAGCATAATCTTTCGCATAATATATAATTTATCGTGGGGGGCTTTCGAGTACCAATATCGAACATCTCCTTTAGGCATAAAAATACAGTGAAATATTTTTTATGTCTGTTATTAATCTATGCGGTCACAGCGGATGCCTACGAAGAACCAGTCAGTTTTTTGTGCGTACCCACACAGCTTCACTGCTTGTGTGCGCGATCAGCTGATCGGCCAGCTGTGAGGTATGCCGGTATGCCGGTTTACATGCGTAAACGACTGTGGCTAAATGATTTGAAGTGACGGAAGTTGGGGGAATGCGTGGTCAATGTTGGGATGATGTAAAAACGTTAATGTTCTTCAGAAAATAGGATAGAAATTTGCATAACTGTTTGTATCAGGAAGTGCTGAAGTCTATGTGAAGGTATTTGATTAGTTTTTTTTACATAATAAAAGTAATGCACAACCATGGGTCATTATTTGCGTCTTGGAGCTGTACACTCGGGTACGCATTTTGATCTCTCTAAAGTCTATAATTGCGTGCACATTTCTGTTTCGTTTACAAGATTATGTACACACCTAGACTGAATAAAGGGTCCTTCGAGCCGGGTTAAGAAATGTGGGCGATGGTGAAGAAACACTGGTGAAGGAGTAATATTTTATACTAACACGGAAATGTACTGGTAACAATTATAAAAAATTATAATATCGAGCAAAACCAAAACCGACAAGTTTTCTCCAAG
Organism: Nymphula nitidulata; assembly: GCA_947347705.1. Classification (NCBI taxonomy): domain Eukaryota; kingdom Metazoa; phylum Arthropoda; class Insecta; order Lepidoptera; family Crambidae; genus Nymphula; species Nymphula nitidulata. Next base: position 18,512,141 of record OX374634.1, on the reverse strand, counting down.
TTACAAAAGTTTACCAAAAGCAATAGACGGAAAACAGCCAGTCCTATCGCGAACAGTGGATACATATTCCATCGCTACTTGAAAAATAATGATTTAAAAGAATATTATTTTTTTATTTAAATAGTTTACAATATTATGCAGAAACCCCTTTCGCATAGTTCGCGTAATACGGGCCTGCTGTTTAATATCAAAGAAGAAAAAAAAACGCAAAACGAGTTGACTCCACGTCACACATCACTCAGGTCAATTTAAAAATCGAATGCACCTTGCCTCCCGTGGCTTTCGAAAAAGGAACGCATTGACGACGCAAAAATAAAACACGCCGTCTCTCTCCTTGACGAGGAAATGTTTATTATCCATCTCGCTTACACCACCCTACGCCTCTTGTACTTTTTTCGAAACCCTCATTACGTTACGAACAGTCAACATCCTTCGGTCACAGGCCTGTGTGTAAGCTTACGTGTTGTTTGTTGGTGTGTGTAAATTGATTTGTAGTAGTAGTCAGCTGAGATGTGAATGGTATATATTTTTGAACAGTATGTTACATTTGTGTCTTACCAACTAAAACGTATTTGAATTTTAACCACGTCGCCGGATTTAACTCGCGTTTAATTAGATGTTACATTGTTATTTTAAACACAACGTTTCAATTACTTAACAGCGACCGTAGTCTCGGGAAGACTTAAGAGAAGATGTCAGTTTTCTTTGGGTTTATAAGTTAAGTACCGTCACTTTGTGCTTTGTGTAGTGCCCGTGAAAATATTGAACAATACAATAAAACGTACCCTAATGAACAAAAGCAAAACCAATTCAAAAAGTACCTAAAAAGAGCAGCTGTTCATGTAGCTACAAAACAATCTTTTATTTTTTTCCCAACTAATTCCCCCGTGAGAGACAATATTCGCAAATGTATGTAATACTCACATAAAATTTTGATGATAATTTATTATGACATCATTTGTGACAGTAAGTGTCAACTGATTATGCTAGAAAACTCAATACAGCAACTGGCCGTATAGGCTATGGCAGCTGCTTACCGTCATACGTGATATGCTTGTTTGGCAACTTTGCTGGTAAGTACTTAAAAAAATTGTGCCAATTCTAAAGCGTGTTTTCTTACAACTTTTAAAGTCATAATTCATTTACTTATAGAAATATCTAAACTAGAAAATAGTCACGTCCTGAGGCAGGGATCGAACCCGCGACCTCGCGAATTTTTTCTAGTTTAAATATTTTTATAAGTAAATAATTTTTCAAACATTTATAATAATGTTAAAATGAAAATTAAGAATATTAATTAGAAGCAATGCCCCAACTTAACCGAATCTTAGTTATTTGTAAAAATACTCGTTTCGGATGTCCGTCTGTGTCGGATGTTCTATTTCAATATAACATTTCGACATTGTAGAGTTGACGTTAGCTTATAACGCAAATACAGATAGACTAGAAGAATTTCACAGGGTCATCCCAAGGTCCCCCTGTGTAGCTCAGATGGTTAGAGCAGTCGCCCGGATTGTGAAAGGTCGCGGGTTCGATCCTCGCCTCAGAACGTGATTTTTTTTCTACTTTAGATATTTTTATAAGTTGGAAATAATTTTTCAAACATTTATAATAATGTTAAAATGAAAATTAAGAATGTCATGATTCATACCAACAACTTCTGATTGACTATCATAATAGTAAGCTTATCTTTCACGTAAATGGTTGGTGACATTGACACTAAGTGATATTTTTTTAAAATCATTATTGTAAATAATTATATTTTGTTTTATTTTATTACTATTGCTGATGTATTTAGTTTGAATATTTAAAATCTTTGATTTATGTGAATGGTTAAGATATAGGTAATGTTATGATTAATTATATAGCTGTAATATTAAAATATAATTAATAAGCTAAATTGATATGAAAAAAAAATATAATGTTGGTATGCCTCATTAAGGGCTGAAATATGGTGATGCATATTTAAGTAACATACCAACTGTTTGACAATGAAACCTGTATTTCACAAATAAAGGACTGATTACTGACAAAAAAAATATTCAGACGTTCTGTCCACACATTGACTATGGCTCTAGTAGAGCAACACGTGCATTTCCATGTGTGCGTGCGTGCATACGGAACGGGCACAGATGATGTTGAATATTATAGAATTAGCGATAAGAACAGATAACGTGGCCTGATATTATAGACGTTGCCATGGTAACGTGTAAGGCTTGAAATTACCTATGGAAGAAAAATATGGGGAGTGAAATAGAAAGTCAATTCTGCTTACTTAGACTTAATGCCAGGATCAAAAAAAGAAGAAACATCATAGATTGCGAGCAGGAAGAAGCATGGATTGTCACTAATTTTGTGAGTGCTCAAGCAATCTGTCTGTCTTTCTGTTACCATTACGCTTCAACTACTGAGCCGTTTTAGTTGAAATCCGGTATAGAGATAGCTTGAGATTCAAGGAAGGACATAGGATACTTTTGAAAGCAATCACTGACATCCAGACGAGGTGAGCCGCGGGCGAACACTAGTATTATTTTTAATACATAGGTAAGTAATATGTCTGTCTGTCAGTTACGTTGTCACTCCCAAGTTGCTGAACCGATTCTGATGAAATTTAACATGAAGATAAAATTACATAATTGCATCTCGAGAAAAGACACAGGCTATCTTTGACGTGGCAACTGACATCCACGTAGGTAGCTTCTAGTTAGGAATAAAAGTTTGAAGCGGTGTTGCCATTTTTCTCTTGTTTTTTTATTACCAAATTTTGTTGTAATGTAACAAGTGAGGTATTTTCCATTTGAAAGGATCTCTAAGAAAAGACCTATTAACTACCTCCTATTAACACTGCTTTTTAGTTTTAATGTTGTGTTCCGCCGGTGACTAAGATCAGGAGGTAATAGAGGAATCGTGTTGAAAGAAGGCGGACTTGTCTTATATGCTGTAAAAATTACACTTCTTCTAGGCCTGACGCATGCTCTAAGTGAATTTAAACGTCAGCGAAATATGGCGGCACATTAAATTTTATTCGATTTTCATAGAAAATTATGAAACGTAAATTAATATAACTGCCACTGCCACATAAACCAGTTCCAAAAAGTTATATAACAAACGCTTGTTGTTTTAAGTTACTCAACAGATGGCGCTTCAATCATGGTCACAGCAAAAAGTTTTACATTTTTATTAAATTCACAAAAACCAATAACTATATCTTCCTATTTTGTTGTTTCGTGTGTATTTATTTTGAATTATCAATTAAAACAATGTGACTTATAAAACATAATAATAAACTAAAAAGTATTACTTATAACTAAACCTATTTATTTCAGAAACCACAAAGAAATATCTACTAAATTTGGCGGGTTTTTTTCTCTAACCACATTACACCATTTAAAAAAATACACTATCTCATTACACATGGCTTGGACAGTTTGTAACAAGAATATAAAAATATTGCAAGTATGAAAATAATGATGTTCTCAATTTGTTTATTTCTTGCTCTAACACCTTTAGTATGGCTTCTAATTTAAATAGATATTTATTTGAAAAAAAAACATAATATAACCCAGATGAAAGTGTAAGTGCTAGTTTGTTATAGATAATAAAAAACGGCGATAGTAATCATATTGCATACTTCTAAAATATCTTATTTAAGTCACTATATGGACATTTATAGCTAATTAAAGGTCTCAGTAGGTAAAACATATAACCAAATAAAATTTATTAATATTATTTCCAATCGATATGCATGAAAATCTGTTTCTTGGTCAATTTTATTTCTTGGTTCCTCGTTAAAATCAAACAAATACCAAATATTTTATCCAAAAATATGGCTCCCTATCTTGTTATCCAATTACAGTCATAAGCCTTCATGTAAAGAAACTAGTTTAACTTATAATACTTTCGTAGGAACGTAACCGTATAAAAAGCAACTCCACAAGTTGTCCTTGAAGTCATATGGGATGCGCGGGCGCAACAGCTGATGCTACCTGACACCCACTCACACAGAACACCCTAGTAGGGTTGCTACCATGCATTATATTTAGGAATAAAATAGTTATTTTTCTATTGAACTTGTCATTCTTTTGATTTTATTGTAAGCGAACAAATGGGCGCCATTTTGTTCACGTTATTTTTTAAATTCGAGAATATTGAATGAGCTTTAAATTAACCTTAATGGATTTGTAAATGTTTACAAAATTATGTGTGTAAGCATATTATAATAATTATTATCCATACAGAGTGTTGTATTGGTTAGTTGTAAACATATATAAATAAGAATGATTTTTTTAAACATGCTCATGATATTTTTTAAAAAACTACTAGATGACAAACAAGCTGACGGCCCACCTGATGATGAGCAGTTACCGCCGCCTATAGCACCTGATGATGAGCAAAAACTGCAATACCAAGGGAAAATAACTTGATATTGCAGGTGCGTTGTCAACCTGAGGCTTATGATGATATGAGTATATCCATGTCCAGTAATTACACTGGCTACCTTTCCCTTTAATCTGAAACACAGCGAACTGTTTCACGGCTGAAATAAGAATGATTATAAAAACCGAATAGTGAAGCTTTGCATGTTATTTTCTGTTACTTTTGCTTAGTACCAAAAAGGCTTTTAGATGTTAATGAATTGCTAGCATACATACACAATATTATGGCGTATTATGTAGATTCGATAAAAACTTATGATGAATTTTTCTTCTTCAAATAATTACTTATAACAATAATTAAATTTAAAAATTATAAGGTAAAATAAAGAGTTGACATCCCTAACACCCACTCACACATCTAGCGTACTACCATACAATATTATTATTACAATCGTAGTGTGCGTTGAATGCGTAAGCTCACGACTAGGTTGAGATAAAGCTAGCGGTACAATCGGCATCACATTTTAAGTAACAATAAAGTGGATTTCTGAATACCGAATGAAGAATGGTGATAATATTTTGAGTTTTTATTGCAGATCCTTTGAAAAATTATGTGTAAATATGATTGTTATTTAGTTTATTGTCCAAGTAAATAAATAAAATAATAATTATCATCATAATTTCAGTCGAGTGACGCCCACTGCTGGGCCTGGGCGTCCTCCAAGGATCTCCAAACCGATCGGTTCTGCGCTGTTCGCATCCAACAGCTTCCCCCGACCCTCACCAGATCGTCGGTCCCCCTTGTTTAGACAAATTTCAACTCAAAATCTCGCGTCTTATTTTTTATTTGTGTCTGTAGTGAATATAATAAAATAATATTTTAACTATAAACATATACCTGTACTAAAATATAATAATATTATTGCTGGCGCTGAAATTCGTATACACAATGTGGACTGTGGAATTATTCTTTAAGTGAGGAATATATTTAATTTCATATTACTATTCAGTGATATTGTTTATTTTATTAAGTTCAAAATCAACCTGTTTATTTCATTTTTACTAATTTATTATTATTTCTAGCGATTATAATTTGTTACGTTTGAGCTTATTATAAGCTGTTATCTATTCAAAGCTTTATTACTTTTAAAAAGTAGATATCTTAAAATAAACTATTGATAAAATTTACTACAGCATAAATACATTTTGACAAAGACTTATGTTTGTAGTCCAAATCCAAACGCAATCCTCAAGGGTGCCATTAGCAGAACACCATCAAAAACTGTCGAGGTCTTTAATAGGAGCGATGTTTTGTAACAAGCAGTAATATCAATCACCCTACAGGATATCGAGGCAATGGACAGATGCATTCAATTCATTGAAAGCATGATGTGACATTTTTATATCTTACGACTGTTCGAGACAGGTGTGTAACTGACCTAATTGCTTAATTAATTTATTAATAATTATTGTAAGTGAACCTTTAAATACAACAAATAAAGCATCATAATAGCTTATGATATACATACTTGATAACGGACAGTTATTCTAATTAATGCAAAGTGAGTTTGTTTGTTTGTTACGCTTTCACGTATAAGCAACTAAACTTATTTAAATTAAATTTGGTATAGAGATAGCTTAGGAACCTGGGAAGGACATAGAATAATTCTTAGAGCGATAACTGGCATCCAAGGGGGCGGAGCCGCGGGCACACGCTAGTAGATAATAATCCTTCTTCCTACTAATCCATACTATAATTTATAATTGTGAAAGTCATTTTGTTTGTTTGTTATGCTTTCATGCATAAACAACTGATTAAAATGAAATTTGGTATGAAAATAGCTTGAGTACCTGAAAAGGACATAGAATACTTTTTAGAGTGAAATTCACACGGGCTGAATAAATCTTGACGAAATTTTGTATGTACACAGATAGACTATAATTATTAACAAAACGTCTATGATACTTTTCATGCTGGCAATGTGTTCCAATGGGATAACTCCGACGTAGTCCCGGGAGGTAACTAGAAAATTTCGCGTGTATATTAACATGCGAAATGTTGGATAAATGTTTGTTACTCCATCATCCAAGAACGGATATAATAGAGCTATCTCTATGTCCATTTATATCCGTTCCTGGGTGAGGTGGTTCGAGACTGATCTATATCAGTCTCGAACCACCGAATAGCACATAAGCTGCCTTCTATCCCGGAAAACAGTACGGTTCTCGTGAGATAGAACCGACTTTCACGAGGATGAAGTCGTAGGCAAACACTAGTATTAATACATAATGTTGCTGCTAAATCCAAAGTTTTGTTACACCTGGGTTTAATCGGGCTCCCTGGGGGTGGGCTGGTGAAATTGCTTCGGTAGAGCCTAGGCCACAATCGCATAGGGCAGTGGAGTTACCGGGGAGTTATAGTGGGTATACCCAGTGTCGCTAGGCAACTAGCTCGTCGCCTAGCCAGCGACGGGTAGGTCTGTAATCAGATTTCTCCCCGACAAAAAAAAGGCTTAGCCGGACTCAACTCAAGTTTAATTTCACTACCAACTTTAGCCGTAACATGTATTATAATTTATAATAGAGTATCAAACAGAATCTTTAACTACCTTTAAAGGCCAGAAATCATTATAATTAAACATTAACATTCCTTTTAAGGTAATAACCATATCAATAAAGAAGACTTAATAGATTTGTAGACTTATATCTTACTACAATACTTAAATATTAAGCTTAATGAGGGAAATAAGTTGTTTTCAGTAATATATTTCGAGTCGATTCATGTTGAATTTGAGTTCACAATTTATGGTAACGGTTATGGTGGGATTAAATTGAATTATATGGTTAAATACCTGAGTTAAAATTTAAGGTAAAGCTTGTAACTTATTAGCCGATCCCAGCCACATTTTGAGGATTTCGTGTTTTGATTTCTATAGTCTGTTTGCGTATTATGTTAGAGGATACTGCTTTGCTTCTAAAGAAACTATTGAGTTAGTTGAATCCTCAACTATTGTAAGCCTTCCATTGTAAACTTAATATTCACGTCAGAAAATGATTGTTTCCCAAAATTCTGCAGATTCATCATCATCATCTTTAACCTATGTTAGGTGTTACTCTGCCAAATAGAATCAGAAACGAGGACATCCATAAGAGAACTAAAGCTATTGACATAGCTCATCTATAGGATTATCAAATTAAAGTGGCAGTGGGCAGGGCACATAGCAAGCAGAGCAGACGGCCGGTGGGGCGTTAAAGCTCTAGAATCGCGACCACGTACCGGAAAGCGCAAAGTAGGGAGTCCTCACACTAGATGGACAGACGACCTGCCCCCTTATTCTCAACTGTCGGATCACGGATTCGATTCGGAAAGCCACATGCCGTCTCGCTTTGACGCAGAGCGATAAAAAGTGACAGGCATAGAGTTTCCGAAATTCGAATTCTTTCCGACAGTTGAGAATAAGGGGGCTGGTCAGGGTCGCGAGGAGCCGTTGGGTGCAGGTTGCGCAGAACCGTTCCATTTGGAAATCGATGGGGGAGGCCTTTGTTCAGCAGTGGACATCATAGGCTGGTATGATGATGATGATAATCATTATTATTTACCATAGTAAACGGCTTTGTCCGGAGTTACCGCGCGTCCGTGATTATCCCATATTTAATGAGCTCTGACAACCACTCAACACAGGAACACCTAACACACAACACTTTAATGTAGTCTCATCTGGAATGAGATCTTCTGTTCTTTAGGTAATTGTTTTTTGGCGTTGGAGGCGTTTGGCGAAGGAGGCGTTGTTCTATTTTCGCCTTGAATTTATAATAATACTCTTACACTTTTTTTTAGATTATCGTTTCATATAGTGTTAGCAAAGAATGAAATTACAATTGAAATATTTTTTACAGTACCTCGAGACTCAGTAGATCACTACCTCGTACAGTTATCCTCCTGCGGTGAGTAAAGAGGGGACTTATCACGAAATCACCTTTAACTTTAACAAGGAAGGCAACTTTCCAGTAGTAGGTACCTTTGGTATTACAAATGCTTAAGGCTACGATAACCACTTACCACCAGGCACCTTTAAATAAAAAACCAGCATCTGACCGTCATGGTCTAAAATGCCCACGTGTTTCCACGTGATGCTCATGCTTACACTATTCATTTAATTTTTTCTTATCAAACAACTCGTAAACGACAGGTAAATGTTTTTTGTCGAATGGGCATGTTGAAAACAGGTCCCTGTTCCATAGACACGTGGGGCGTACAGCATTTTGAGCTTTAACACGTCGCTATAAGAGTGTTTCGATGTAAACGTAATGAGATGAATCAGACTGTTTGTATTCGACGAAACTTACTTATAGAGATCAGTCATGTTTGTGAAGGAGATGTTACACAAAGCTTACAAAGGTAACGTACTTTGTCGTATTGAAAACGTGAATTCGTTTGAGAAGAAAGTTTTTAAGTCGCACAATAAAATAATCTGGCAAAGCTGTGAAGATGACCTTTTGTAATTGTCGCTCTATTTTTGGTACTTTCGCGCCAAAGGGTAGCCTAATTCCTTTCTCATGATATGATCTATTTCCATGCTAAATTTCGTTTTCATCAGTACAGCGGTCTAAGAGCGAAGATAGAGGACGGAATTGCTTTCGCATTTGTAATCTCAGTATGCTTTAAAGTTTTCTTTATTGATCCTAACCCTCTAACATACGAATATTATACAGCTACAGTGGAGGAGCATAATAGCGTAGTGGTTTGAGCTCCAGGACACGACTCACCTGAGCCGAGGTCCGAGCCTTTAGAGGCACCCTCAGGTTTGTCGCTCCCATGGCTCGAGCGCCCTGGATACTCTAAGAGTCAACAGGACACCTCCACCAAAGGTGATGCCTGGTGATTAGAAATCTTCTAGAGGCGAATTCGCCCCTTAGAGCTTGAGGACTCCTGAGGAGGGTCCTTAATTAAAACCCTGGCCATCTGCGGCCAACAGCAATATTCCGTCAAAAAAAATACGTGGAGGCAAAAATTGCGTAAGCGAATAAAAATCAGCTGCTTCTAACAAATAAATCGTGTAGTAAGAAAGAACTGGTTTTTCATTTGCTATTACAAATGTTTTAACAAGTCATGCATAAGATGACCAGGGCTGCCATCTGCCTTAGTTGACGAGAGAATTCCCCCTTACGCCCAGTATTTCATTTATTAGAATGTGATCTAATGCCTTAAGAAGATCAGCTTATATTCCAAGAAATAGTTCACCAGAGAGGCGGTTCCTTGGAAAATACCAACGCAGCCTTACCTCTTGTAGTCTCTAGTGATTGTGAGCGATACAGGCCATTCAACCAGTTAAAGTTAATTGCCATAAGTTATATGATAACGAATTAGATTAATAGCTAGATAACTAGTGTATAACTTATTTATCTCGTAGTTGTATATCAAAATAGCAATTTACTTGAAACATTATCTTTAAATATGTAGTTCGCTGCAGACGTCGTCGAGATTATATTCGTTAATAACACGGTGTGCTTACTGGATTCTGGGGAAACTTGATTAGGAAATAACTACCTATGTTTTGTTTCATTTTCATGCAAACATTAGCAGTGATTCGTGTGTTTGTACCATGTAGGAAGGCATGTGCCACAATTGGACCTATGTAGGTTGTCAATGATGATGATGATGATGATTAGCAGTTACATCAAAGTAAGTTCTGGTCCGATGTATTCCACCTCTTATTGATGTAACGATCAAAATATCTGCACTTATTGATAACATAACTCATCATAAGAAAGACTTTAACAAATTAATAAATTATTACATACTTACTTAAAAAACAAGATTTAACCACAGAAAAGTAGTCTTTTATTGAACTCAACTCATAAAACAAGTTGAAATCAAAAAAAGGATCTCGACTTTGATATCACAATAAAACCAGCAAATCAAATCAATATACAGAGCGAACATCTATTTTACTATTTGTAAAATGACCCTCAACAACTCGAAAGTCCACAATGAAAAAAAAATCTGAAGGGTACACGCACACATGGAAGTAAACACGTCTCACGAAGATGTACAAAAAATAAACTAGAAGTACGATTTACAACTAATTGTGGAGTGTTGTTGTAGACGATAATGAACCCTGGGACTTTAACACTTTAAGATCAGATTCCAATAAAGTAAAATTCAGTGTTTATGATAAAACATCAGCTGTTTAGACTCTCGGAAAGGGCACGGAGGATGCAGACGTGTGATAATTTGAGCCAAACATTTGGTAGTAGCGTGGTTCGTGAATTGCATACTAAATTTAATTGGATCAAATATCCCTACATTCTTAGAGTATGTTTTACTTATTTATTATTTTCATAAGTTTTTTAGACTAGAAAAAACAAGTTTTGGGGCGAGATGCGATGCTTTTCGCACAAAAGAAAGTGTTTGCAGACTTGCTGTAATCGGGATCAATCCTAAACATGAAGAAGACTTTCGCTGACCCATCCCGAACCAACTATGGTATATTGAGCTCTTCAAGTTTAAAACAGATGATAAATTTTAGTTTAGTTATTATTATACGGTCCTTGATATGTTTTTTTTTTCAAATTTGTTAGTTACTCCTAGATACAAGAGTCATGTGGAGATTTATATAATCCCGTTCCATAAGATCTACTAGAAGTAAATAAACCTCTCATTCGTTAATTTACACTGCATATTACAGTTGAAGTGATTTTTTTAATGAAGAAACTTATGATTTAATATTGTTAAATACCCAATGATATTATAATAAACAAGAAGTTTTAGTTTATAATATCATTGTAAATACCTGATTAAGTTTAATTACTCAATTTAGATTTAGTAAATATTGTGTGCCCGAAATGGATAAAACTGTAGTAAGCACTATTTATATTTTAACACCATTTAATACACAGATATACAGTAAAAAAATATTCTATTCTATTCAATTATTTGTGACCTGTCTTATTTTTTTCTTCAGAGAGAAATGGACGTAGACAGAGCATTTCAACAAGTGTAATCAAAAATTTGTCTGACTGTATTTTTTATATTTGCTCACAGTATCCATGACATATCGCAGTAACTATGTTTTAAGTGCCTATTTATTTTTACAAAGACCCAATGTTACACTTAATAAGCAAATAAAAAGATATATTGAAAATGGTTTTAATTTTTCGTTTAATTAGTGAGAGAGATAAAGGACCATCAGCTTACCTAATAAGAAAAGTATATTATATAAAAAATAGTTTAATTAAATTGTAGCTTAAGTAATTCCGCGTTTGAGAATTTCTTTAAAAATAATTCAATGCTTTTCATTTTTCATTTATATGGCTACTTAGAAAACCTTGTAATGCAAAGAATGGACACGAAACTTTTCAAGGTTTTACTTTTCGTAAGCGTAACATTGCTTTCATATTATGTGATTTTTTGTTACATAAATGCAGTTAGTCAGCGAGCTATCGAACGGGCTATGTTAGGTGCTAAGAGATAGAAACAGAAATGAGGAGATCCGAAAGAGAACCTAAGTCACTAACATAGCTAATAGGATTAGCGACTCAATGTAGGAGTGGCAGCATAGCGCTTCCCATTTGGTTTATAAGATGAGCATCTTGTGAAAGTACCACCAGGCGGGCAGTAAAAGCATGCCACAAAATTGATATAAAAATTAAATTTTAAGCAAAAATAAAATTTGACTCATAACACAAAAAGACGAAAGTAATTGAGATAAAATAAAAATATCTTCATTCAATTAGGTCCCCCAAGAAGCTCTTTCGAACGGTCAAATTTAAAGTAGGTACAGACTTTTAAACTTTTTTAATATTAATGTTGGAGTCGATGCTTCTAACTAATGCTAGAACTAACGAAACAAGAATGATAAAAAAAACTCGTCCTTTTGACATTCTCCCTATTTTCTTGAAGTAGATTAAAAACCGTAGCATTTATCTTTAATCTAAATCCTCGTTGATCTCTCTCCCTCATTATTTCTTCGCTATCTAGTATCCATAACACAAGCTCTTAATTATGCTTACTTTGGGCTAGATAATAGGTGTGAGTGTATGAATATCATTATTATTATCATCTCTCGCGACCTTACGAACCACAGAGACACATCACTACAATTTGTGCTACTTGATTCAGATGTTCCTGTGAAGCACAGTGTCGCATGGTTTGATTGTTGAAAACAATAACACTTTCGCTATGGTCGTTCCTGGGATGGGTCAATCAAAAATTTGTAATCTCAAACACCTTCGTGCTCCGGAAGACCGTTAAGTCATTGGTCCTGGCGGCTACTGCATCCGGTTTAACTCACTAACCTCCATTGGGTCGCGTGGTGGCGTTATGGCCAAAACTCTTCATGTATCTCTTCTATGCAGAAGTGGGACGCATATAGGCTAGATTCTAATACTTCCAGTAAGTAGTGAAGCTAAATCTCAACTGAATAGAACACTAAATTAGAAAGCTTGATTCCAATTTTAGTTATTCCCCTAAATAGTAGGGGACTTTAGTTATTACAAAGTTTTGATTTTGAAACAAGCTCAATGGACCCAGTTTTGTATAATAGTCCTTATTGTTATAAATTTAAAGTTTGAAGTAGCAGTTTGTGTTGTAAAGGTGTCACACAGTACTTGAATAGAAACCCCGTGGACCCAAACTCGGCCTATTGTTAGGCCTTACATTGGTGTTTGTTGGGGACGTAATGTCCACGTGTTCTGTTAAGGGGCGATTTCCCTGTCGACGGCAAAATTAATACTACATATATTTTATATGCGCAATAATCGCAGTATGGACTTTTAAACCATACATTTAAATAACTGGACTTTCAAACTTCTAATCAATATTGGAGAGAGAGATACGAATATACGATGCCCAAGTTTAACAATCAAAAGGTGATTAAATTAAACGGAGACTTAACAAATAAGTTTATTTATTTATTGACAGCTTTATGTACACACACAATATAAAAAAGAAACAATTTTAAAATAATCTTTGTACAAAGGCACTGCTAAGTAAATACAGTCGTATGCTTTGCTGCCTGCTATTCAACTGTCAAAGCTTTATAATTTTTTCTTACAATAAACAACATTATGAACCTTTCAACTTATTCGGGTAAGAAACACAAGAAATAGATGAGTCACGTTAATGAATTTAAGGACATTATTTATTGGATAATAATTATTATTGGTTTGTTATCTATCTGTGATGTTTTCTTTATCAGTGTGATTTTTGAGACATAAAGCGTGCTGTTGAATTATAAATAGTAATATCAAAATGATATAATAATATTTAGTCCATGCCAAAGTGTATCTTAACTCCTTATTTTCTTACTAAAACCATGTCAAGTGGTAGATGCCTAGTGGCCAGGGTGTCTACTTTAGGCACCAGTGTTAACAAATAATGAGTTCTGAATATTCATTTACGAGTAGGTATATAACGGCCAAAATGTTGACTTTGGTAGGTATCTAAATTTTATGTATAAATGTCGCAGTTAAACAGATTATTTACTAAAACTTCGTCGTAACCAAACAGCACCTTAACTTCACGTGCGTCCGTCACGTGTTCAGTTTTGGATCAACCAGTCATTTACTCATGTCCTTAAGAGAAATGCTTTCTTGTATTGTTACCGTTATCCTTTATGCTCAAACAGGGTGTTACATTACATTCAAAATGAACAATATTATATAAGAAATAAAGGACAAAGAGTTAAAATTATGTAACACCATGCTATGCGGTTTTGTTAGAAGAAATTGTATTATTTAAAAAGTCTGTTATTTTTACCAAAAAATAGGCTTAACTCGAGTAGTGCCCGAGATGCTACGAGCGTCTATAGGCTGGTAACCGCTTACCATCAGGCCTATCGTACGCTTCTTTGCCACCACTGTCATATAAAAAAATTACCAGCTTGCCGTCAACTCAATATAAGCGAAAAGTTTCAAAACTTTCCGCCCGTTGTACCATTGAAATCGACAGTGTCACTTTCTGAAGATAGTATAGTCTATTCTTTCACCCCAAATAGAAAGGGATCTTTGCGGTTTACATAGAGATGTGCCAACTCGGAAAAAACACAACCCGATTCAACCCGAGCTGAAGTTTATGAAACTCGAATTAAACTCGACTTGAGTAACTCGAGTTATCCAGATGCAACTGAGTGAACAATTTGTTTTATTTTTACCAATATACCAAATATTAAAAAAAGGCAAATATACTTAGTTTTATTTTAACATTATTATAAATTATTCTATGTAAAAATGACAAAATTATAAAAAAAGGATTCTGTTTAAATATGTTTTGGGTGGGACAATTATAATTATAGTTAGCAGGTAAATAGAATTAGTTGTTTGTTATCATGTATTTTTGTATTAAATCGACGTATCATAAAGCATTTCTATTAATTAGCACCAAAACTAATCGAGTAACAGTCTTCACGTTACCAATGCTAATAATTATTTATTTATTATTAATTCGAGTTAGAAAGAATTAAACTCGAGTCAATTCGAGTTAAGCCCAATTCGAGTCAGTAAATCGAGTTGACACATCACTAGGTTTACAATACTAATCCGTGGATAAAGGAACGTCGAGCTTTGGTCCTGTTTGTTATCGCTATAGTAATCGGACACTAACCTACTATGGTACCGCGGGCGATGGTCGTGATAATAGGCTAGTACTGTCCCACGTGACGTCAGAAGACCCGATAAGCCGTTTGACTAATGTTTTCAAAAAACTTATATATAAAATGATGCTGACGCCAATAAAATTAATTGCTTGTATATCTATCATATATCATATCATCTATGGCCCGCGACATGACCTTTGCAGGATCAGAAACTATCTTTTTTCTAAATTTCATCCAAATCGATCGACCGGCTTAGGCGTGAAAAGGTAACATACAAACAAAAACAGTTTCCTTTGCATTTATAACATTAATATGGATGGGAACATGTTGTCGATGCCAGTACAATATTTATTTATGAGACTCTGGCATCATTACTCACTGCGGAAAACTATAAAAGGACTTACATTTGGCCAGTTTCACCAAACTTGGACGGGAGATATCTCGCTATCGGAGAAAATAACCTCTCTTTTACAAACGTTTGTGAGCTGGAGAGTTATCATAATAGACACATCTGCTTAGTTCATTTCCTTTATGAAGTAATTACAGATTCTATGAGTGTATATTGTATGAATGTATGTATGTCTTTATTTGGTGGTAGGCCCGTATGTAGGGCGGTCTGGGTACGTACCACTGCCTTTCTTATTTCGGCCGTAAATCGTGGTCGCTGTGTTTCGGATTGAAGGGAAGGTAGGCAGTGTAATTGCTGGGCATGGAAGGCATTTCATCTTAGTCCTCAGGATGACAATGCACCTGCAATACCATGTGATTATTTCCTTGCAATTGCTGATGTCTATAGGCGAAAGGTTTCACCTTATTACTGGTTATTGTTTTGTGATTTTTATTGTTTCAAAAAGTCATTGAGACTCTTTAGAAAATAAAAATAGACGATTTTTGATTTTTAATTTATTTTTTAACAAGCTGTGTTGTTAGGTACCTAATCTCAGATACAATTAAATTATTTTATCTTATAAAATGTTTTTAATAAGATAAAATAATTTTTATGATATGATAAAATAAAATAAATTTTAACTGATCAGTAAAAATACTTCGAGTGGAATATCAAACACTGGACCAGACGGCCGTCAAAAGTAAATTAATTAACTAGACTTTCATTTAAATAAAGTCTCAAATATCAAAAAACTATTTTTTTATAATTTTAGTTTTTGTTTTGTCTTTTAATAGGATCGTCTGTACAAGAATTATTAGCTAGCATTGTCCTAAGAATGCAACTCAACTCTTATTTATGTTCCATATTGATTTATAGAGCCCTAAGGGCCTTCCCAAATGGTGGTTGGTTTTGTACATCTTTTTATGCTTACTAAATTTTAACTGCTATTGCTTTTTCAAAATTCAAAGTGAAATCATTCTTAGACGAATCTTGTTTAGGTTTATTATCGAATGCAATGCAAATTGGCCAAGAATATTTTTTGTTCCAAACCTATGGACGAGGGCCATTTTTTGCAGCAACAGGTAGTTCTGAGAAACTTTGTTGGATTTCGGAGAAGCAAAGTAATTATTTAATTGTATTGTAAAAGGTATTACAAGAGAATCGGTAGTAATTGTAAGGTAAATTTGTTTTGAAATTAAGGGGATGTATAACACCAAAAGCGCTAACAAGAGTGACAATCAAGATACTGCCTACATGAGGTGCTGGTAACCGCAATTTATAGAAACTTATATCACCAATATACAATATGAAGGTAATGGAACAAGAAGGCAGCAAGTGCTCTTCAAACCAATAAAAGCAGAAAGAATCAGGACCGAGTGCATTAAAAATATCTAACAATCCTTCTAAACCGTAATAATAATAATTCCGAAGTTTTTTTTACTATTACGAAATTCACAGGAAACAAGCCCCCTGCTAGCAACACAGCAATTCCCTGAGCGGCTCTGGTGACATTATTATAAGCAAGGCCAAAATACTACAAAAGCAATAAGCAATGGGGATTGTACAGGATAAAAAAAACTGATTTAAATTTTGTTCGTGCGATGACGGATGAAGAATACAGTGATATTAAATCAATCAATCAATCGTATATTAATTATTATTTCAATGAGATGTTGCCAATGATATTATAATAAACAAGAAGGATGTTGCATAATTCTGGTGAACACATGGTAAGTCGAAATTTAAGATCAGTGCATTTCTTTCTCTCAAAAGGAATTGGAAAAGGAAGGCTGTCATATAATTTGACATTTAGAAACGTGTATTCAATTTTGGACCTAAGTGAACGTGATAAAATCCAGTGTTTAGGAATCGTGTTGAATCTATCTATATTTAATTGACATCTCTAAACAAATAATTCTTGCTATCTTTTTCCTATTACATATTGCGAGAAAGAGATATACTGTACTTAAATTTAGAATTAGAGTGTGTCTTGAGAATCAGGCCCAGTGTATACCCTGCCTAATCGGGCTTACTTTACAATTCTGGCTGAGTGTAATTCAAAGTAATTAAAATTAATTTGGCTGAGTGTAATTCAAATATTAATTGTTAAGAACCTGTCTAAAGTAGGTCAATAAATTATTTTTTAAAGTACAGGGATTGTTCGCGTACTACATTATAAAGTATTTGATTTTAGGCCTATTTCATTGGAGATTTTGAGTAACATGGTAATGTTAACCTTACTTTGAAAGTAACCCACTTTCAAGACTGAGCCAAGGACCAAACATATTGTAAAAGGGAATAAAGGCAAAGAGATTCTAGCAAAGTCAGATTATCAAATAACCCTACTTGCTCACGAACAGTGCAACACTAAAATCCGAGCGTCTCCAGACAAATATAATAAGACTTTACCAAAATTCACTCAGAACGAATCAGCACACACGACCGCCCAAAGTTCGTCGAATATTCAAAAAAGGTTTACCAAATAAAATTTCATATCACGAACAGTCGGCAACTGCCGAACTTAGCTCAAAACTTCTTCAACTACTGTTCTATAAAGTGTCCGTAACATCTGCTGTATGGACAGCGCTGCAAACTTAGTTCTGCCTTCGACATCATCTTTCATCCTTGGTCTTTCAGTTCAATCTTCTTTGTTAAGTTTTCCATTCAAGTTAGTTCTAGTTCGGCTTGGTTTTGTACTCTCCCGATAGTGTTGAAGCTTGTTCATAAAAATAAAAGGGTTATTTTGAATAACTGTGACTAATTTATATCGCGGGGTCGTTACAATTGGTCTTGTTTAGCTTTTATTGTATTGTAGCTATTAGCCGTTCGATTTGAATTTGTAGCTATTGAGTTTTGAGATCAAACTTTAATAGGGTTTAGAAAGTTTCCTGCGTCATTACAAGTAACAATAATATTCATTTATGTGTGAAGCATGGGATCTGAAGGGCGTTTGAATTGTGCTATTTGTAGACAAATGTACTTGATAGGTCAAAAGGTGTTACACTTTAACTTCTGTACGTAGTCAAATTAGCTTCTGGTCTTTATTCTCTCGGTACAGTAGGACTCTTATCAAGGACTACATTCCTAGTACAATTTTGTGATTATGTTGAGGTGAAAAAAGTTTAACTCTCCAGTAAACAAATAACAATATTATTGATAAAGTACTCTGCATAACTTACCTTATTCCTAGAAACCTACAGACATTCGTAACATCTTGGGCACTGTGATGCTTGTCAAAGTTAAGAGAAAGACCACTCGCTGATCTCACCAAAAGCTTGGCGACCTTACTCGCCTCAGGACATACTTTAGTAGTGAATGAACGTCCTTTTAAATAAACTAGTGACCCCCGTTCTACACCTTCGCTTTTTGGGTTGTCTTTACTCATTCATACTAATCTTTACTAATAACCCGTTAAGCATCTGATGCGTCAGATTCGTGCTTTGGAAGGCACGTTAAGTCGTTGGTCCCGGTTGTTCCTCCAACCGCATTAGGCCAGCGTGGTGGTGTTATGGCTCAAACCCCTCATGTGTTTCTCCCATGTAGGAAGGCCTGTGCCCAGCAGTGGGACATATATAGGCTGGTGATGAAGCATCAGATTCCAGACACAATTTATTTTTTAATTGTCATAGCCCCTTCGGTGGGATAACGCTGCTTGAGGTTTTTACTGCCAAGGTGCTGAACTGATTCGAATTTGGCATAGAATTAGATTATATCTGAAGAAAGGTCCTAGGCTTCCTTTTAGCGCTATAACTGATAACTACCAGTAGCCACTAGCTACTAGTTTGCTATAAGTGATTAAAGAGGCTTAGTAAGCACACATATTTCATTTCGGTACACGTGCGCTAATGAGTAATAAGTAACTATTCTAGCAATGCGTCCGCAACTAACTCAACGCCTAATATAGGAAATTTAATGCAACCTTACCACCTGGGGAATACTCGACTTCCTACCTTATGAAGGTCAAACGCCTTTTCTATTGCCAGCTGCATTACCACCTAACTGCACAGAACTTAGGTCTTAAAATTGTTGGTTTAGAGTCACGGGTGATGTGTGGAACATTGTACTGTTCACTACCGTCTTTTATTTACTTGGACTTGTGGTTGATTTGCTTCGGAAATAATGTGGCATCTTAAGTTATTAGTTAACCCGTTTGTTTGCTTAATTGAAAGGTATTTAATTATACTTACATTAGATTTAAATTATGGCTGTGTTTGTTTATCTGTTGTTAGTAAGTGTTGTTACGGTTGCAAACCGTTTAGCAATGTGTAGTAGAAGTATTAAATCATAAGGTTTTTTTTTACTAGAATTGGCACAAAAGGTAGATAATCAGAAATATTATGAAATGTAACTATCCTGTGTTCCCATGTGTTCTATTACATGGGTTCTTTTAAAAGAGGCGAGAATAAAAAACACCTTTTAGGCCGGCTAGGTGTAGGCGGCTAGAGCAGTGTCTAAACTGCACTAGCTGTCTTCGCATATAGACTCTTCTTACCGCTTCACATTAGGTGGTGTTGAGTCATTTGACGTGCTTTGTATTTAAAAAATTCCTTATTCAATTACGCCTCCCAAGAATTTCTTTAGAATCTTCTAAAATTGCAATACTATGTTTATCACAATAAAATAATATAAACTTTCTAAATTAATGTCTTATGACTTTATTGAAGCGGTATCTGGTCTGAATTTACTAACTAACAATGTCATATTCTTAATTTTTGATTTCAACATCATTATAAATGTTTGAAAAATTACTTAGTGATTAAAATATAAAACTAGAAAAATTTCACGCCCTGAGGCGGGAATCGTAACCGCAATCTTTAATGTTAAGAATAAAGTTAAAAATTAAGAATCTTTAAAAGCACTGCCCCAACTCAACCGAATCGTAGGTATTTCGAACGACATTGTAGGGTGGACGTTAGCTCATAAACGTAAATAACAGATAGACTAGAAGAATTTCACAGGGATATCCCAAGTCCTGGGTGGCTCAGTTGGTTAGAGCAGTCGCCCGGATTGCGAAAGGTCGCGGGTTCGACTCCCGCCTCAGGACGTGTAATTTTTCTAGTTTTATATTTTAATTATTAACAATGTCATGTAGCACCCATATAGGATCATATGTAGGGTCGGTACCACCGCCTTTCTTATTTCTACCTTGGAACAGTTCGATGTGTTTCGGATTGAAGGGAAAGGTGGCCAGTGTAATTACTGGGCGTGGACGGCATTGCGTCTTAGGCCTCACGATGACAACGCACCTGTAATATTAAGTAAAATTTAAATACGCGTTATTGCAGGTGTATATAGGCGGCGGTAACCGCTTACCACGAAGTAGGCCGTCATCTTGTTTGTTATCTAGTTGTTTTAAAAAATGTCTGTCTGTTGTGTCTGAATTTACATTGACTAACAATGTCATAATGTATTTCTATCCATAGAGTCCGGTAATAAATTCGTGTAGTCACTCTTTTCTTTATATTGATGTAACTGTAAACCAATTGATGTAAGTACAAGTCCGATCGTGCATGGAGTACTGTTGCCATCTTTAGGACGACTCAGCCAAATACCAACTTGCCACTTTGGATTCGGTGGAACGTAGAGCCAAGAGACTTATTGACGACGAAAGGTTGGTGAAGACTAAGCTGCATAGCTTGACCACCGACATGAGGTCGCTTGCTTGTCGGTCTTCTACTTCGGAGAGTGTGCTCAGGAGCTTTATGAGCCGTTCCGCCATGCCTATGTCACCATAGGACTACTAAACGTGCGGCGAGCAATCACCCATACTTGGTTAATTTAATATACCAAAAATACGCACTAAGCCCTTTTCGTCACCTTTCATAATGCGCACGGCCAGGGAGAGGAATGCTTTGCCGGCTTAGGTGTTCCCTACCGCATATAACCTGGATTCCTTCAAAGATGAATTAAATAGGCACCTTCTGGGTAAGTTCGCTACTTCTTCGACCCCTCTTAACTTTTCTCGAGCATGAGCGGGATCAAGAATTTCTATTAAAAAAACATATTTTATCAATTACTATTTATTGTTTTCAAAATCAAAATCGAACATTCCACCTGTATTTCCATCACACAAAACATATGTTACCTAACAATGTCCCAATGTGTGTCTTTTCATCATTGAACTACCGCTCAGCGTATACCGCATATACTGGAGCATCCTTCAACCTCCATCATAAAGAAGCCCGCAGCCAATTATGTTCCCATTATAAATACTACCCATAGCTACTTGAGGGACTTACGTTGGCGTTGTACCAAAGGGCTTGCGCAACACATCGTTCCTTTACAGGGTCGACAACGCGTGCGCACGTTTGGTGTATAATGTCGCAAGCGTTCATGAGTTTACGGTTATTGTTTTTCCACAAACGGGCCGTATATGCTTTATCATCCATCTCAGTGGGTCTGAGGGGGAAATTTTAAACTGTACTGATGAAAAATCAGGTCAAGGAAACCATAGTTTATATTTCAGAGAAGACATCAGCATTTTTTTTTATAAAAAAAGCTTAGTATTTTTGGGACAAATTAAAAGTGTATGTTTTCAACATTAAGGTGGAAAAGATTTGCATCAACTGACAGTAAGTGTCTAATAGTTTGTGGATACTTGAAATACTTGATTGTCCATGGGTTTAATTCGCGCGTTGCCGAAGTCGGTAAGGTTTTAAGAAATAGAATACCAAAGAAATCATTATGCACATCATCACCAGCCTACTATACGTCCCACTGCTGGGCACAAGCCTTCCTACTTGAGAGAAATACATGAGGAGTTTGGGCCATAACATCACCATGCTGGCCCATTGCGGGTTGGTGGGTTAAAGCTGTTGCAGTAGCAACCGGGACCATAGGATTAATGTGCCTTCCGGAGCTCTGGGTTATAAATTTAGATTGACCTAACCCAGGACCGACCTGGCAAAAGTTGCTTTGTTTTCGTTACTAAAACCCGAGTCCACAAACCACTACGGCACCGAGCTCCTATTAAGCACATAGATAATTATTATTATTATTTCTAGAAATCAATTGTATTTATAACTACATATTTCGTTACCCACTTTTGAATCACACTACAATCCTTTTTTTCTTTTTTCCACGACACCGGAGATTAAACTAGAAGCCGAGAAAATCTTGAACATTTCACAAAAGCTTAATCAAGCAAAAAAGCTTGCAAAAAACAACGCATGTGTTTTCACTCCGCAAAGCAAAACTAAGAAAGGTAAAAAACGAACAAAGGCGATTACTGTCGGATTAGATTTTCGGGTTCCACAAATTTGTTGTGGGTCTGAGCAGGCTTGTGTGATTTTAAGGATCAGCTCGGACTAGCAGCACTGAAGCTAGGGATAGTGCGACGTATATGAATAGGAAAGCTGTGCTATATACATCGCTCTCTTGCATTCGATGCATCGATGTATATGTGGGTGACAGCTTTAACAACAATTCAAGTGGGACCGAAGCTGGAATTGTTAATTATTATAAATTCTCTATTATTTTCAGTGGAAGTAGTTGCTTAAAGGCTTAGCCATTACATTAGTTATTGGGTTATGGTTTTGAGTGACTGACCAAAATAAGTAGCAAGATTGTAATCAGTTGAACAGATCTAGACACAGTCTTTACAACTCATCACTTAAACCTTAGCTTTAAGGTTTCAATAAGCACCGCATCGTTATTAAGCAAATAAGTCCTCGCAAACATCCACCTTGCAAATCTCTTAACCATAAAACGGGTCGTTTCATTATATGCACCGTATTTATTACCCCCTCGTCCACTTCCGCCATCTTGAGGAATTCTCAATGCACGCGAAAACCCATTAAGCACAAGCGACTCATAAACAAGACGTTCGTACAACGGACGGGCGTATTTGGATAAATCCGGTGCAATCCGTATAGCAGAAGTATGCACTCGTTTACAAGTTAAATCGACGGGGGAACCGTCCTGGTAATTAATTGGGGGAGCCGGGAGTTTCCGGGGCAAACACTAGTGTCGCGGGTCGTGGATGTACAAAAACTGGAATGTTTTATTGAAATGTTAGTTGAGCAAGATGTAGAGCAAAGTTATGCATAATTCTGTTTTGATTTGATCAGACTGAAATTGTTTCGGCGGAGCCAAATTACCACGAAGGGCAGTGGAGTATCCGGTGAGTTTAAGTGCGTATTCCCAGTGATGTTACGATCAGGCGCTGGGCGTTGCTTAGCCAGCGGCAGGTGGATCTGTAAGCTGATTGCTCCCTGAAAAAAATATAAATATAGCTCACAAGAATTTATCTAGGAAGCACTGTAGTAGAAGCAGGGGTGTATTTCTCGTACTCCCAAAATACCGCGTCGCCTTTTTATAGGTTGTTTTTACAAAGCAATGAAGAAATAGATAACACATGGCTGTATGTCCTGGATCTTTTGCCTTCTCTTCATACGAAATAATTCAACAACAAAAAATCATTCAGCGTCTGACTATTACCGTATTGACGCGTATATTTTGTCGAAGAAACATTATAGAGCTACCATCACCAACCTTCACAGTAGTAATAAACTGCCGCATCCTTTCAACTTGGCTCTCGGATCCTTAGCTGGTAGCTGGCTGCGAGCAATACTCCGTTCTTGGGCACGTTGGATCGCGTGCATGTGTTTATAGGACGTTCAAATCGTATTAGCCGCGGACCATTTTAATTACTGTCAACTTAAGTAATGGAAGTGCATTCGTGATGCGGTCGCGTGCGACAGCATCACGGCTTGATTGTGTTGCTGTTTGGACAATTTGTGGCTTTGAAGTTGTGTGTATGCCAGTCTAAATAATCCATACGCTTTTGAGTTTTACAATCTAGTTATTAAAATGCGCAATTCAATTATTTTTTAACACGAGATGGGTGACAAACAAGCAAACGGCCCACCTAATGTCAAGTAGTCGTCTTAGCCTAGAGACGCTAGCAGTACCATTAGAACTAATGACACGTTGCCTACCCTTTTCTTTAATCAGAAATAAACTGACGGACCCAGGGTGTAAGCTCTAGGAATATCCGCTGTAACTCCTAGATATCCCTTACCTTTCTTGGTGGTGATCTGGGGTCTGCTAAGCAAATTTACCAGACCATCCCCAGGCAAACCGGTCTTACGGCCCGGCTTCGCGCCTATGGAGATTGGATTGACCAGAGTTATCATGGACAATCTCAGACGGCGGCCTTTGTATTGCGAACATGCGAGCCCTCCAACGCGCGCAACCGCACACGCCATGCCTAGATAGCCAAAATGCTATCAAAATAACGGTTTCTCTTGATTTTAAATAAAAACGTTATTTTGACAGCATTTTTTTTTTATACAACTAGATGACAAAAAGCTGACGGCCCACCTGGTGGTAAGCAGTTACCGCCGCCTATAGACACCTGCAATAACAAGGAAAAGCACTTGATATTGCTGGTGCGTTGTCATCCTGAGGCCTAAGATGAAATGCCGTCCATGCCCAGTAATTACACTGGCTACCTTTCCCTTCAATCCGAAACACAGCAAACTGTTTCACGGCTGAAATAAGAAAGGCCGTGGTACCTACCCAGGCGACCCTACATATGGGTCTACCACCTAGTAAAATGGGCATGGGAGAAGAGACCCTCTGCTGCAAACATAATACTTCCTCATCCCTCTTTAGCCTGGTCATTGCGGTTATCTCCAATGTTGCTCTGATCTAAGTGGAGAGAATCGAGCAACTGGCTACACACTGGCTGGCTGGTTACAGGCAACTACCAGAAGACGAAAATGCTGTTACTAGTTTAATATTAATATATCCTGGTTCTGTTAATTGCGTTTATCTCCAATTTTTCTCCAATCTCCAATGTATGCACAGAGAATGAAATGAAACTACTTCTGACAAAGTATTTAATTAAAATTCGGCTTTGTAATATCAAATAATCTCATCACGAAGCTGTTTGCCAAATTCTTGCTGATCACTCGAGTTAATCCCACCTCCTGCACCACCCTTCTCAGATTCACATATCGTCATTTACCTTGCTCTAACCAGAGGAGGAAACACCTTGGAACAACTGGAGCAAATATTTGGCATGTAAATAAACAAAAACAAAAATAATTGGATATTAATAGAAAATATTATTTGTCAATATCTATTCAACCGGATGTACAAAGAAGGCATTGTTTTAGTTACACTCTCAACGGGATGTTGGCCTACATAGACACTGATAAGGTTTTCGTCATACTTGATAATAAAACAGCGACAGAAAACCGTTAGTTCTTGGTCTAGAGAATTTGAATTGATAAAGTAAAATAATTACACATAAAGAAAAATAAGGACATGGCTTTCCTAATTTTTATCCGTAAGGATCCTCCTCACAAGGACTCTTTTTCTTCTTCGCCCGAACTGTCTCCGCAAACCAACGCCTATTTTAGTTACGTTAACTTTTGTCTGGCTTTTGTTTGAAATTATAAGCATGCGTGAACGATACGATTACGATTCGAAATTTAAAAATGTTCGTGCTAGGGGTACTGCTGTACTCGATTGCAGAAAAAAACACTTTACTTAAACACTTAATTTATTGGATCTGTAAACTGCAGGCTCTCAGTCAGGCACCCCGAATTTTAAATAAAAAAATGCCAACCTATTTCCTTTAATGGCTAACCTTTTTGTAATTAAGGACCTCGTCACACGGATCACCTTGCTCTGAATATCAATGACAAGAAACCAGCAGTAAGCAATGTATGGAAGAACACTTTGAGAAAATCTCGAAACTTTTTCTGCCGCAAGAATACACCAATATAAAAGGACTGTTATTTGACTTCGATGTTCTGTCTTTTTCTTTTTCTAGGTTAGAATTACAACTATTTTAAGAACCATATTTAATAAGAAATACACATAACTCCTAATTATCAGTAACATTCTAAACAATTTAACCATTTCCTGTACTACATAAACCCATTTGTATGGCTTGCACCAAACTGACACTAATTTGACTAGACTTACAGGAAAAATTACCGTAAGTGCTGAAGATAGGGTTCCTATTTCTACTTCCGAAACAACTGACCAGTTAGGTGGTGTGAGTCACAGTCGATAAAGGTATTACTCTCCATGAGGCGATAATGCCGTTCCGCAAATATGCCACGGTAATTATTTTGCTATAATTATTGTGTCATTATTACCTTTTACGATTATGGTCAGCTGCTCTTTACGTATAATGAGGTTTTGGAAATGGAGTAAAAGGGTACGGATAGCGAAAGTGCTTGTCTGTAAAACATGTGGTCTTCCGATGTTCCCAAACGTTTGTCAAAGAGTGACTACACGAGTTTATTGCCGGAGTCTTCTCGGTAGTGCAACTATTAGAATCGGTGTAAATTCAGACACGAAAGACACATTTACATATTTATTTTAGACACTGTTAGGTAACATTAATTTGGTAGTTCATTTAATTTTTTTAACTAACCTTTAATTGTTATCACTCTGGTTGACTGGTAGAGAACGCCCAATGATACTAATTCCACCGATTGAACTTCAGCTATTCACAATAAGAAGTAAATAAATCAAGTGAGATCGTATCCAAAGCCTGTCTCTACTATTTAAAATATTAAATGAAATTAAAAACTCAGTGTTACAAAATTACTAGGTTTATTAATGCCGCCATACCTTTACTATATCCTTTAGAGTTTGTATAAATAAATAAATGAGGTGAGACTACAATCCTTTTTTTACGCTGATGAGAAGCCCTACCAGCCGACCTCCCGACCCCTGGGGGATTGGGCGGAGGGGTGTGTGGGGCTCTCACCTACTAAACTCCTCAGCGACGCATCTTTCTAACCTCTTCCTGACGACATTATGGCCCGAAGACATTTCAGCATTGTGTCGTCAGGACGAGTTGTGGGTGCGAGTTTTATTCTCGGTCCAGGACATGATATTATTCTGCTTTAGAGTAATGTTAACTTGCCACATAAGACTCGGGAGCATATGACAATTGAAAACTCATTGTGCAGGTTCTCAGGTTAAATTAATCCTTACTTCCTTAGTATTATTTTAAAAGCGAAAGTAACTCTGTCTGTCTGTGTGTTACGCAATCACTCTTAAACTACTGAACCGATTGAAATAGAATTTAGTACAGAGATATTCTAGTCCGAGAAAGGACATAGGCTACTGTTCAATGCGAAAAAAGGGCTGTAAGAGGTTGAATAGGGGACGAAAGTTTGAATGGAAAAAGTCAATATTCCACGCGGACGAAGTCGCGGGCAGAGCTAGTAGGTATATAATTGAGAAAATATGTAACCTACGCTAGACACTTCTTAAATATTTTATCGACTGGTTTTCGCGTTTGAGATGTTAATTTCGCGTTATTCATTATTATTTTATGTAATCACTAAGTGGCTGAATCTGTGTCTCGCTGAAACATCGACATAAATATAATTTATTTTAATTTAATTGCTAAGGATGCCTTGTGCAGAGGCAAAACATGGGTCGATTTTCTCTGGCTACTTGTACTCATCATTGGTTTTAATTTACATACCTATTTTAGTGCATGCCTTTAGGCGAGGGAGCGGTACACATTGGACCGTGAAAGCATAATTATGTTATCCATGTTGTAACTTATTGTAAGAGCAAAAAAAATATGTGTTTGCTAGTGGTTGCTCGAGGCTTGCCTGCGTGAATATGGATATTATAATAGCGGCAAAATTTCATATAACTCGGTTCTGCTTGGAGTGAAAACTTAACGCACAGACTGACAGACAGTTACTTTCGCGTTATTTTCTCAACGTAGTAGCTCTTGGTCTTTTCCTCTATCTTTCCTGATGGTATTTGATGATAAAGCCGAAGATAGAAGCTACCTCGCTTCTATGGATTTATCAATTTATCAACCACCGAAGAACTGGTTATCAGATTCCTAACTACCGGAACACGACTAGGGTAAGGTGGTCTCTGTCACTGTCTCAACCACTAAAACACAAGCTGCTTAAATTTTTATATAGATTACCTAGCTTTATCGAGTAACCTCCTTGCATCTCTTTGTCTATAGTTTCCACATGAGAAGGTCTTTGACATCAACCCTACCAATTAATCCAAAGTGTTAGCCTTTACATGTGAACAGCTTCTGTGTGTCTCTGTTTTGCAGCAATAGATAAAAGGTAAGGTTTTTTCATTTATACTTGCTCCACAATCTTGCTTTTGAATAATAGTAATTACTGAGGTACTGTCATTGTGATAGTGCTTCAGGTATTAAAGTTATGTAGGAATAGCGATGGAAAATAACGTAGAAACAG
Source organism: Nymphula nitidulata (assembly GCA_947347705.1). Classification (NCBI taxonomy): domain Eukaryota; kingdom Metazoa; phylum Arthropoda; class Insecta; order Lepidoptera; family Crambidae; genus Nymphula; species Nymphula nitidulata. Next base: position 18,483,565 of record OX374634.1, on the reverse strand, counting down.
AAAAGAAAGAAGAAAGGAGAAATGTCAAGGCTGTTTCAAATGGTCTCATAGCGATTGCGAAGACGTAATAGACAATCGCTTTTTTATGTTGTTTTTGTTCAGACATTTAATAAAAAATTAAAAAAATAATTATTTAATTAAGAAGTACCAAAAATTACTTCGTTCTCATTTGATTTTAAGACTGATTTTGTAAGCCCACAAAATCAGTCAAAGCCACAAAATCAGTATTAATAAGTTTATCTATATAACAGACTAATTAGCAAACAAATTGGTTATTTATTTATTTCTAAATATTTACATCCTCATTGGTCCCATTCCCTAATATGAGATACCATCTCATATTAGGGTTCCCTAGTATTTCTTAATAGGAGCCCCATTTACAAAAAATAATGTTATATTATTTTGAATTATTTCGAATAAATAAAAAAAAAATGTATACTTATGATTATATAATGTTTGTTTTATGAAACAATACTAAATTTCCTATATAAATTTGTAATTCATGAAGTTCTAATTGAAGTACTTATTTTTTTATGACAAAAAACAAAAATGGTATCTCACATTCGCCATCCTCACCCTATAGCAACAGATGAACATTATTAAACAATATATAGTAACAGAGTGACATAATAATAGTAATAATAATAATTAGTTTTTTAGATGATTGCCTTTCTTTGATAAACGGGAGTCGTTAAGTCGCAATCCTAATTTTTTATTTTTTATTTTTATACACTCACACCTAGTATATAGCCCAAAGTAAACATTATTGAGAGCATGACACCAAAGCTTGCTTGAGAGCTTGAGACATAATATAAAACAATAGAGTCAATAGACTTATACATAAAAACCTTGCCGGTGTTTATTGCAGAACTAAAAAGGCTTCACATCAGGGAATGTCAAATAAAAAGACACTAAATTGATATCGTTGACACTCCGGAGACGGGAGATATTAAGGGGCATAAATTAGACTTTTAAAAATGCCAAATCCACGCGTCCAATATAACAATTACCAACAAAAGGATTGAAATAGACGTTAGGCACGTCAAATTTATTACAATCAGATAAACATTTCAGTGATTTCTCATCTCGTTGATTGAGGCTTACCGAATATTTCATCTGCATGACAGATTTATTAGCCCCAATAAATTGTTTCGTTGGATCATTTCATACAATTTAATTTTATTTGATACGCGCTTAATATGTCATCAAAACGCAAAATAACGTTGCCGGTACGATGCGTAAATTTTAATAGATTTCTGAATAGTTCGCGGAGGCCATAAATCGTGGATTTGTGTTTCCACTCTGTTATTTGAAAGTGGACGGCTTTTGACAGAATTTTCGGACAATGCAAATATTCAACGGGTTATTGCTGTTAGTGAAATGTACCACGCAACTTTGTCTTTATTTCCTTCTACTTCGTGGCAACTCGCAGCTCAGCCTGCGCAGATAAGCTTGGTGGCGTAGTGATAAACAATTTGGTGGCGTATTGGTTTGAGCGCTCTGGTTTTGATACGAAAAACAAAGCAACTTGCGCCATGATCGATCCTGGGATGGGTCATAAATTTATAATCGCAAACTCTTCAGTGTTTCGGGAAGCCGTCGGTGTGGGTAGTGGTGTTACAGCACAAAACTCATGTATTCTAAAGACTAGCTAGTATCGTTCCTGAATGCTTCCTTAAAATGATCTGTCAATCTTAATCACCACTGAAAAACAAATCTAGATATCTAACTTAAAGAAGAACTCTGCTCATCTAATGTGAAAACAATGTCGCATTCTTAAATTACTGATATTCTTGACAATCTTCGCTAAACGGAAAACCATTTGCGTTCTCAAAGTTCGCCGGAGGTTGATGTTGAAGCCTATACTTTTTCTTATGGAGGTTGTAAAGTACGGGGTCGCTTCTGTGATGGAAATACGTATCTTATCTTTGTTGGTGCATTTTATATATAAGGGGTAATATCATAAAAACGGGACTTAGCCAACGAGAAAACTTCATAATCATTTGAGCCAAATTAATCTTCACTTGATTTATTACCGGCTGTTCCTTTAAAAAAACAACAATATTTCACAGTAACAGTGTATCCGCATAAAAATAGAAACAGGTAAAAAAGTCGTTGCGTGTGAAAACCGGATCGTGCCGGATTATGACCGCTCCTAACCGCATTGTTTTTGTTTCAACACTTTTGTTTCATGAAATTCCTACTGAAACTTGTTTTTTCGATAGCCCTTTGGTTGATAAAGCCTTTTGGGCGGCGTAGCTTTTAACACTGATTAATAAATTGTTTTGTTTGTGGAAGCGATAGAACAGTCTGTGTTAGCACATGTCAGTGACCTATTTCTACCGGGTTGTGGCACTAAAATTTACTATTAGTATTAAGTTATTGAATTTATCAATATGAAACAAAGGCGGCAAATGACTTCTGATGCTAAGCGATGAAAGGAATATGCGACGATAATTGATGTTGATAGCATCGTTGTGTTTCGACAGGTGGAGGTAAGATAGCCAGTTCCGCTTTGGTTGTGGAATCCGGTTGTATCTCACTTCCATCTTCTACCTTACTTTTACCATCATTTAGCCCACGTTGTCGAGTAGTCCCATAAGTGCGACCAATATACCACGCAAGAAAGGAGCTGAGTTTAGTACAGCAAACAAATAAATCAGGTGTGAAAAATTGCCACACCTTGATCAGGACACCTACCACCCGGACTAAAGTTAGTCCTGGTCTAAAACTGATGCTGTCACTATCTTTTTTTAACAAATATAAGTGACAACATCAGTTTTAGAACAGGACTAACTTTAGTCCGCGTTTTATAATAAGGCGGCTAGTGTTTTAGTCACGAATTGAATGTAGCTTCTAGACTTTATTAACAAGCAAGGTATTCCTATGTGAGCAGCTCGGTGAGCGGGAGGAGCTCGGTGGCGTAGAAGTTTGAGCGCTCTGGTTCCGATTAAGAAAACAAAGCAACTTTCGCCATGGTCGGTCCCGGGATGGGTCAATCAAATTTTTAATCTTGAGTGCTTCCGTGCTTCAGAAGGCACGTTAAGCTGTTGGTCCCGGTTGTTTTTGCAACCACTTTAACCCACCAACGCGCATTGGGCCAGCGTGGTGGTGTTATGGCCCAAGCTCCTCATGTGTTTCTCCCATGTAGGAAGGCTTGTGCCCAGCAGTGGGACGTATATAGGCTGAGGATGATGAAGATGATTCCTCTGTATCGTTAGAGTTGTGCACTGAAGTAAGGGGATGTGAAGGACTTTACTTTACTCTCAATAGCCACTTTTAGGCAGCCGTGACCGAAGACGGTTAGGTAGTTTACCACTTACCTAAAATCTATTTATTTTTTATACAAACCACGACAAATGAATCAACACCACCTGATGTGAAGCGGTAAGAAGAGTCCATATTCGAAGATATTTCGCGTTATTGTATAAAAAGTTAATCTATAATCATAATAATATGGTAGACTAAGAAAACAAATGCAAAGTTCAATCTAGTACGATTAATTGGACGTATTTCAACAAAAGACTCACAATAGATGTTTAAGTGAGTCGACATAAACAATAGCAAAGAACTGCGCAGCTTTCAATTACCTACCTACTATGATAGCTCGAACAACAATACTTATAAATTTTAATGAAATTTATATTGTTGTTAGGTAATAAATATTACACATTATAAATTATGAAAAAGTGACGGTAATTAACTTATGAACTTCGGTCTTCTCGTGACCACGATCGCTGTAAAGTAATCGAAACGTCGGGTGTTTAATAATCTATAATAAGTGACATCCAATTAAACGCGAGTTAATTCCGGTAGTGGTTTTATTTCAAAATTTTATGATTAATATTTCATATTTTTGTGTGATTTTGTATTATTTAATAATATAAAATCGGTATTATTAAATATTTTAATATTATATGTGATTTTTCATATTTTAATATTTTTGCGCGATAACCAACATCCATGTGGCACAGTTACGGGCGTAAACTAATATTTTTTTTTCAATAATTTTCTTTTGTTTTGACGAGAAACAATAGTAACTTATTGTATAAATAACTGTATGACACTTCACATCTACACAATTCTCGTAGTCCAACATCTACTGTTTAGTAAACATTATTGTATTACTGATTTTTTGATTACAAACATTTCCATTCCTGTGTAATTATAGCTTACTGTATCATTAATTGAACATGTGACCTTATTTCCAGTAACCATTATCTAAACATCGATGTTTAGTTGATTAGATACAACAATACCTTGAGGTGGTGTATTTATGGTGTTTGTGTAATTAACACCATTAGGAAATCGAGTTTGAGGAGTTGCGATGGTTTTGTAGGTCAATTTGAACCCATTAGCAAAATTTTTAAGTGCCTGCCTAGCGTTCTGTAATACAAGTATGAAATCTGCTAAACTGTTAAAAATTTTAGATTGTTTTTTTTATCAGCACATGTATTACTATTCATCTCAGGAGAGTACTGTACCCCTAGCACATACATTTTAAAATTACGAATCGTAATCGTTTCGTTCACGTACGCTTAAAATTAAACGCTTCATACAAAAGCCAGACAAAAGCTAACGTAACTACTCGATACGATGGCAATTCGATATTTAAATCTGCTCGTGCTAGAGGCACACACGGCATATGACTTAACACACATGACTCAAGACTACCCGACGAGAAGCGGAAAGAAGAGTCCTAGTGTGAAAACTAGTGCAGCATGAAAAACAAAAACAACAACAAACAACACATGAATACACTGTTTTAGCTGCCTTCACCTTGCCTGGCGAAGTGGTGCCTTTCCACGTCTATTATAAAGGAACATGTCATCATCATCATCATCATCATTTCAGCCGAGAAACGCCCAATGCTGGGCGTAAGCCTCCCCCAGGGATCTCCAAACCGAACGGTCCTGCGCTGCCCGCATCCATCGGCTTCCCGCGATCCTCACCAGATCGTCGGTTTACCTTGTGGGGGGCCTACCAACGCTGCGTCTCCCGGTACGTGGCCGCCACTCGGAACATGTACTGGGAAATAATTCCTGGTTTTGGAAGTAGGTATGACGTAATATGGAAAGTATAACCGGGAGATTTTCGAACTACACCGAATAAGGTCATAGAACATACATGTTTTGAATATAATCTTGGTCATCTCAACCCATATCAACCCGCTCCTAAGTAAAGGTATCTTTGCTACTCCTCCAATACTCACGAACCTGTGCCAGCCACATCCAGTACAATATTTACCTTTATTTGCCATTCGATTTTCAATTCCCATTCCTTACAAAGTCGAACACATAAAATTCAATTAAGTTTTCATTAACAGAGCGTCTGAGTGTAGAACGCGAGCAAGACGGGTGTATATGACAGACCGATTTTCAATTAACACAACACGTTAAGTCTTGGTCAAACATAACGCACGTTCTTAGTGCGCGTCAAGGCAAAGACACAGCGAAATGACGTCATTTAAATTTTAAGTGCCTGACTGGGAAAAGTAGCTCCAACTTACAGGGAATTGTAGTCATTAAATGTACACCTTTTTTGAAAGCCCCATGCTAAACTTGATCGAGAAAACTTCCACAAGGTACGCGACCACTCGGACTCCAACATGTGAGAATGAAATCCAGTGTCACGTGGTACGATGGTAGAAAGAGGCCGTCGGCATCATGTTAAACACACATACAGAGCCAAAGTCTCACCTTAAACTTAAGTGTACAATACTGCTCATAAGCTTGAAATTGTCGACAGTTCTCATAGCGCGAACCACGCCAATACGGCCCAGCTGATATCTAGGCGCTCTCACCAGTCATCAGTGTTGCGTTAGATGTGTGGTCAACGGTACCTTGCTATAATTGAGTACAGATGCCGCCCCTTCGCACCCCACTGCCAAATATTTACATACACTGCCAACAGTATCAGTTATTTATATGTAACGTACACTAGCGTCAGAATTGATATATCAAGGGAGACGGTACCTACCCTAGTTATTTTAGCGCAGCGATTCTCAAACTGTAGTTCTAAAGTCCCACGAGAAGTTAGTGGGGATGTTAATGTTTTGGGCTATAGTATTAACAAGAGCTGTACCCCTAGCACGAACACTTTAAAATTTCGAATCACCAACGTATCGAGTAGTTACGTTAGCTTTTGTCTAGCTTTTGTTTGAAATTTGAAGCGTGCGTGAACGATACGATGACGATTCGAAATTAAAAAATGTTCGTGCTAGTGGTACCTACTGATTTGCTATCTATAAGATAATTAGAAAAACTAATTATTACAATATGAAAAAGAAACTTAATATTAACAGCACCATTAATCGCTCATAGCTAAATCTGTCAGAGATGCTCATGCTTATCATGTCACATCCTCCCTTATCAACAAATAGGAAGTGTATATTTTAAAATTATACTTACGATTAACATGGACTAATCAAAATATAATGCTGTCTTTTATTGTTGCCTCGAGATGATGATAAGCTTTGATCATTTTGATAAACAATGTATCTTTACTTTCAAACAAATCACAAATAAAATGATCAACTATGGTTCTGTTTTTTGCTGGACGGGTAACGCGTGAGTTTACCCTTGGAGATAGAAACCTCTATTAGACTACAATCCGTTCGGCATCAACTGTTTTTGTTTGCCACAAAAGTTTTATACAAAAATGACCTAAAACAATAAACCTTTCTGAGGTAAAGCTTTTTGGGGTCGTTCGAAAAGATTTGACAAACGCAGTCCTAGGCAAACTTTAGCAGGGCGGTTGAGCAAATACAACACACAGATGTGCGAACGAAGATGTCATTATCCGAGGAAATTGACAAAATAATAACTTTGTACCAGATATTATCTTTGATTATGCAAATGTGCGTGAACACTTTACAAGTATCAACTGAAAGAATAGTTTGGAAATTATAAATAGATAAAAAAATAACTGCAGGTAAATAAGGTTTATTCACATTTTCAAACCTTTTTCTCCATAGATAATCTTCAATATGCGGACTTAAAATTATCGGAAATTCTCTGCTAGTCCACAAGAGACTTTAGTCCAAAAAAAAAATAGGTATAGCTAATCAAAATTCAGAAAATCGAGTTAATAACAAAATATTCTAATTTATAACGTATTAACCACTTACTACTAGCGTGGTTATTTTACCACTCATGTAAAAGGAGCAAATTTAAAAAAAAACTCATTTTAGTCATTTCGTTTTATTTATTTAAGTAGTAACAATAAGTATATTTTTATTTTGATATTTACCTGAAATAATATTCAGGTACAGTCATATTAGAGACATATCATACACATGCATACACACACACACACACACACACACACACACACACACGCGCATGAACAGAATAAGCTAGCTTACAATAAATAATAAACAAAATTATTATATCTCTAATTTATTGTAATTTACTAAGCTGCACAAGTATTTCACTTATAGTTATTGAAATGAGAAATCAAGCTGTAATTCTTTACAAATAGCTTATCTACTAATTTGTGCAACTAAACCCATGTTTCAAACACGTAAACGCGGACTATACCCCTCGACACCTAAATGGGAGTTACCCATTGCCTACATATTGATTTATGTCGAGTGTAAATTTAACTTGGGGCTATTAAAACTAAATCAAAGCGAGTTGTAAATCGTCAAAGTCCACGAATGGCCAGTTTGATTAGAGCTCTGCTGTATTCGGCAGCGCCCCCCCGAATCTACAGTTTAGGAAACATGTGGAGGGGTGGGTAGGTCAAGTGAGAATGGTTTATGGTCGGAATAAAATGTGGTGTGGTTTTCGGAGACCGCTGTGTATAGCAGTAAATTTCATAGTTTTTTGGTCCACCAAAAATATCTGGTTGATGTGTCGAATTGATGCCCATCAAAGATATACGGGCCGGTGAACACTTGTGTAAACTTAATATCATTTCTCTAACTGCATTTTAATGCGGTATTAGAATCTTTCAAACTGTTTAAAATAATATATCGATGTATACATTTTATCATAAACGGAAATTATTGAAATACGGATGTATATTATAATAAAAAACACACATACACACTTTACACACTGCTGTCTGGTCGAGTGTTCGGCCGTTGTCTATTAAAGCCAAGAGGTCTCGAGTTCGAATCTCGGTAAGGTGAGATGTCTGTATGATTAGTACAGTCGACAGCACATGAAGCGTACTAGTTGCACTACGAAAGCCGCCTCTATTACGAACGCAGTAAGGGCGGTCTCAAGGTTAAACTGTTACTCATAATGTGCTGTTGAGTATACAGGAAATTCTTTATTACCTGTGGCACTACCGGTAGTGCCAAGCGTAGTGTCTAAGGTAAAAAATGAACATTGATTGTTTACGAGTAATGAACGATTGCATGATGTATGATTTACCTATTTAGTATATTTAAGTATATACTGGTTTTGCGTTTCCTAGTAAGTACCTACACATTTTTTTTGTACAAAGCACGGCAAATGCTAAAATGGCAATGATAATAAACACGGGAATCTCTGTGGCTTGGTGTTTTGATCGCTCTGGTTTCGATTACGAAAACACAGCAACTCTCGCCGTGGTTGATCCCAGGATGGGTCAGTCATAGTTGGTTATATCGAGCACCTCCGTGCTTCAGAATACACGTTAAGCCGTTGGTCCCGGTTGTTTTTGCAACCGCTTGAAGCAACCAACCCGCATTGGGCCAGCGTGGTGGTGTTATGGCCCAAGCTCCTCATGTGTTTCTCCCATGTAGAAAGGCCTGTGCCCAGCAGTGGGACGTATATAGGACATATATCGGCTTACATAGTGGAACAATGATGTGAAAGTTGGAAGGAGAAGTTATTTTGCTTGGCTCGCTAAAGTTATGATATTTTTTAATAAAATAAAACCTTTATTTTATTCTGGAAAAATACCAGAAGTAGTGGAAAACTAGTAGTTCTCCAACAAACATAACTATTTAGTAACTAATTTGTTAATTTTATTATACCTGGATATTGTAGCGTTTCAAGCCATGAAAATGTTTCTTTCTAACATTTCCTAAAACGCTATGAAATGAAAATATCTTTATTCAATTAGGCCACCAAGAATCAATTTCGAATCGTAAAATGAGAAAATCACATTTGCATGACTATCACAAAAAATATTCACTAACAACGTCATAGTGTCTGTCTGTCCGTCCGTCCGTATGTCCGTCGTCTGTGTGTCATGTCTAAATTAACACTGTTTCCTAAAGTTGAACCACCAAGATATCATGATGTTAAAAAGTAATTAAGAATAATTAATTACATATCAATAACCTTATTAAACAATTCGCACTTTCATTCTAATCCAATTGAATTTAACTCCGCGTGTGCACCATTATTTAGCTCCTTAACCAGTATAAAGTGGATCTTAACCAGTTCAGAGCTAACATTAATTGTGAATTAGGGCTGTGGTGCAGAATTACAGCAATTTGTTACGAGATGGAGCTGTTCCAGAGATTTGTGCGAGACTGCTCGGACAACAGTGTTATCTGTGGCGATATGCGACTACCATGTTTTCTGTGCGAGTGGATTTTATAATGGTTCTGTTGGATGAGACGGTTTTAGGAGTTAGACCATTTTGTTAGAATTAAGGTTCATTTAAAAGACAGATTGTAATCGTTTTCATTTTAGGACTGGCTATAAGGTCTTAAACCAGCAGACAATGACTGTAGACTTAGACACTATAATGGATAATGTTTTTATGACAAGCAGTGCGTGTAATATAAGCTGTGCCAAATTTTTGCCAGATCTGTTAAGCCGTTTTCTGGCGTCATTGAGCAATGAACATCCATTCATAAGTAGGTACGCTAATTTCCCATAAACAATGAATCGATTCAGATCGTGTAAATTCACTTGGATATTATTATGTAGTAATATATTGCTTAACCTATACCGCTTTGATATCAAGTCAATTAATATTAACCATAAAAAACATTTATAATAGTCAAAAGCACTTTTAGTTAGAGTGATTTATTACGTGACGCTTCTTTATCATCCAGCTTCACCAAAAAGTCGTGATTTTGATAACGTTTTTAGGGTTCCGTACAACAAAAAGAAAAACTTATAGGACCACTTTATTGGTCCATCCGTCAGTCAGTCAAGATTCTTTATCTCAGGAACGCGTGGAAGTATTTAGTTGAAATTAAAACCATATACTCAGATCTACAGTCCCTTGAAGCTGTGAAATAATCAATCTACTAAGTTCACGCAAAAAAAAGATACGGCCGTTTTTGCCGCAGAAAACGTATATTTCGAGACTCTCAGGGGAATCAAAATTTATAGGGTACTTTCCGTTGACCTAGAACTATGTTTGGCAAGTAATATTGTGTTATACTGCGTACAGGGAAAAATCTGAAAGTATATTAATCAATCATCTAGGGTGAGCAATGGTATGCGCGGTCATAATTGTATGGGTGACCAAATTTTTTGTAGATTTTTTTAAGTTTTCACTAATTTGTACAGAAGAAAATGTCTAAAAGCAGTATATTTTTAATTAAATCACAAAAAACAGGGTCTTTCTGCAAGGAACGAGGGTCCAAATTTTTAAGTGATTTGAACTCATGTGGTGTATTGTATGAAAGGGCTATATTGGAACAAGCTTAAACCGTCAGCCTTTCAACCGTTGGATAAGTAGCTACAAATGAGTACGGAACCCACGGTGGTTGAGTCCGACTCGCACTTGTCCGGTTTTTTTATTTTTAGCTAGCTGATGTGTTTCCTTCTTATTGTAACTTATTTGTGAAAGAGTCTGTAATCGCATATGGATGCTTCTTACCGCTTCTCGCGGTTAAATGCCGTGATATATATATATATATATATATATATATATATATATATATATGTGTGTGTGTGTGTTGCAAAAAAAAATATTTTCCGTAAAAAACCTGTAAAATTCTCTAATAACGTAATATCGGAAACCTTTTGCAAGCTAATAAGGCCGTATTTGCGACCCACCGCTGTATATTACTTGAGGTTTCACCCGCACAAATTAATCAAAGGGAAATATTCATGGCGACACATGCCATGAAATGATAATGAACTCGGATCGCGATGTGCCATAATTTACAGAAGGAAGGAATATTTGACACGTACTTGAAATGAGCATCATAAGAGAGGCGTGGCATAGTTTTTTATATGACTAGGCATTGGCCACTATTCACGCGTAGCCTACCCTGTACAAATCAAGGAAAAGCATTATGTTCAATGTATATGAGATGATTTCCTCCGATCTCAACATAGCGTTTTCTGCTTTCTCAATAAGCGCTGGTAATCTTGCTCCCTCCGAGGAGCTCGGTGGTTTGAGAGCTCTGGTTTTATTTATACAAAGGACGGTAAAGGACTCAACACCACCTGATGTAATGCGGTAAGAAAAGACCATATACGAAGACAGCTAGTGCAGCTGCTAATGTAGTGCGGCTAGTGTAGTCTACCCGCCTCCACGTTGCCGGCCCATCAGGCTTAAAAGGAACCAATGTTATAGGAAGGAGAGAAAACATGTGCTGGCAAAGAATTCCAAGTTTTGGAAAACGACAAAGACTAACTTACTAATGTTCAGTTAAGTTAAGTTACTAATATTCTTTGTGCGCGATGTTGCGATGGACCGGCACGGACGCTTCTTGGTAGGGCGTAGGGAATAAAAGGGGAAGGTGGGATAAAGCCGAAAAACTCTTTAGAGCACTCTCCGTGATATAGCCCATAGAAAGCGCTAAGCGACGCAATGTCTCGACGTAATTGCAAAGGCTCAAGGTTGTACGTGACCTCTACATCGTTAATAATACGGACAGCACGACGCTGCAATCTCTCCAGTGCATCGAAGAGGTACTTGGCGGAGCCATCGCAAATGCGAGCAATATTCCACGCAAGAACAGACCTGACTTTTGGTCGTTCATGGCATAATTGGTCAGGCATGAAAAATCAACGCACCTTGTTCAGCACACTAAGCTTCCGTGAGGTGCTTTTCATCACGGTTTCGATGTAATTCCTCTGATTCAAATGACAGCATATATGTGCCGAAGGAGTAGTGCCCTGAAGAGAGGGTAGGGGAAGGAACAGTTACATTTTGGCTGTGAACACGCACTCCTGTGTTTTCTTGGCATTAAACTCAACAAGATTGTTCGGTTTCGAATACGTAATTAAAGCAACTTTGACAATGATCGATCCCGGGATGAGTCAATCAAAATTTGTTACCTTCTCCGTCCTATGGAAGGCACGTTAAGCCGTTGGTCTTGGTTGTTGCTGCAACCACTATAACCCACAAACCTGCATTGGGCCAGCGTAGTGGTGTTACGGCGCAAACTCCTCATATGTTTCTCCCATATAGGAAGGCCTATGCTCAGCAGTGGGACGTATAATAGACAGGCGATGATGGTGGTGAATCTAGCTCATCGCAGAAGGACAGCACAGCTGCAATATTCTGTAAGGTGGAAGTGCTACCCTATACAGGCATTCTAAATCCCGATAGGGGCAGATATTTTCATGCTGAGAACAAACACCAGGTCACGAGTCATGGATGTTTGTATGTTTATTTAGCTTAGCTAACATTACTACGTGGTAAAAAATCCACACAAATATAAAAGTATCTTTGTCTGTCTGTCTTTCTGGTTGTTACGATTTCACTCCTAAAATTCCATAATAGATTCTATAATGCTCACACTCTTCATACATCTTTAATGCTCATCATTATTAGCCTGTCTACAGGTCTAATTGCTAGGCCCAGCCTTTTTACGTCCAACTACTAGGCACAGGCCTTCCTACACGGTAGAAATACATGAGGAGTTTAGGCTAAAACACCACCACTAGTCCAATGCAGGTTGTTGAGTTAAAGTGGTACAGTTGCAACAGCATCCAATGGTCTCTTTATAGCTCATCTGTGCCGTAAATCCGCAAACCGCATACCTTCTATAACTTGTGACTATCGCGCGCGGAGTTAGGTGCTCCCCGCGTAAAACAATACGGCCAACAGAATGCCTCTGCGCCAACAATTAGTGTAGAGAAATTGCTTTTCACCTACTCGCAGTAATAAGAGATCCTTTGACGTCACACGCAAATAGTTTGCGAACACTATGCAGTTATAATTGGGTTAGTGGATAACAGAACTGCGTTTTGGTTTCCTGTTTGTAATTGTGGCTGTAGAATTGTGTTCACGGGCTTAATTACCGGTTATTGTCTAGGGCTTATCAAGGGTAACGCACAGCCGTTTTGATGATATATCAGAAATAGGTGATTTGGTGCTTATTATCTGTGAGGTGGATTACCTCAGTTAGGTGCTTGAGTGGTAAATACCTCTATGCCCTACCTCTCTTAAGTACCTCACAAAATTGCAACTGAAAAGTCCTTGACTTAAGTAAAAGCTCATGTTACCTAAGCATGATACTCGCGTTGGAACAGGCCCTAAGAGATTTTGTATAAGTACATTCTGTTTTACGTCCGGAAGCAAGTCAACTGGATACGAGTGGCATAAGGCAGGAATGGAAGTTAATCAAGGAGGCCTATGTCCGAAGACGGACGCATCAAGTGATTCAAGTGCCTCTAGGCCATCTTTCATAATCATCATCGCAAAAGACGGTAAAGTGGTTCGGTGGCGTAGTGGCGCTCTGGTTTGATTATGAAAACAAAGCAACTTTCCCCATGGTCGATCCCGGGATTGGTCAATCAAAATTTGTTATCTCGAGCTCCTCTGCCCAGCCGTGGGACGCATGTAAGCTGGTGATGATGTAGCTTATTCAAAGGAAAATAAAACACGAAGAAGAAACACCGACGAATCTTTCACTTCACTCTTGTTAATCTTTAAGCTTCCCATAAATGTCAGGCACATTTAGTGCACTGCAGCTGTACCTAAACTCTGAATTTAATTTAGCGTCGCCGGAACAACAGTTGTTTAATTGAAAACGGTTGTCGCCATAGCGGAGTGATGGCCCCTTCAGGTAAACGCGCTTATTTCATTAGAATACGGGAATAGTGAACAATGCAGCGTTTAGGATATTACGAAACCGTACTACCTGATTGTGGCGTAGAATTGCTATGTGAGGTTTGCTTACGTACTAGTTAACAGAGAAAAATGAGATCTGGAATGATGGTTTGGCATAGGTATAACTTGTTTACACACACACAAACAAACACACATACAGGGTGATGATATCAATATGACACTGAATTGAAACATGGGCTATATTAATCATAGGAATAGTTTGCCACTTTTAAAAACATCTTATTCGTTGTTGTATTCTTGTCATAGCTGTTTGTATTTTGTTATTCTTTTTTATCTCAAATATAAACTAATGTTATTATTTTTATTTAGTTTTTTAGTGTGGGTGCGAATTTGTCAGGCTTAGATTTGTGAAATACTTAAAAACTAAATTTTCTGTTTGTTACTTGGGCATAGATGGGTTCAACATGAATTGTATGGTTTCGCTTGTAGGAAAAAGGCGAGACTTTATGAAATATCAATTATATTCTTTTGTAATATTTGTGGATAACTAATTTGGCCCAAGAAGAATTAATCAAATTTCAACATTGTATTATACTTTTAAAGTTGGCTGTTTATTATTCCTTATCAATAAAATAAAAAATAAAAAAAATATTTCACTTTTAAGTCGACAATCTTTTTTGTTCGTGTTGTCAGTGTACCCCTGTCTACTCCAACTATTACTAGGTGGTAGGCCCGTATGTAGGGTCGTCTGGGTAGGTACCACCGCCTTTCTTATTTCAGCCGTGAAACAGTTCGCTGTGTTTCGGATTGAAGGGAAAGGTAGCCAGTTTAATTACTGGGCATGGACGGCATTTCATCTTAGGCATCAGGATGACAACGCACCTGCAATATCAAGTGATTTTTCCCTGTTATTGCAGTGTCTATAGGCGGCGGTAACCGCTTACCATCAGGTGGGCTGTCAGCTTGTTTGTCATCCAGTAGTTTAAAAAAACTAGTCCAGGGTTCGAATCCAGGCGGGAGCAGATGTTTGTATGATGAGTACGAGCATTTATTCACGAGGCTGTTTGTCTCTTTGTATGTTTATTTAGTATATCATTGTGTTATTAATACTTTATGTGGTATAAAACATACATATGGAGTTGAGTATCTTCTCCTTTTTTTAGTCATGTTCCAACATGATAGTCAATTGTATATCTCACTTCAATATACTCACCTGTTATTACCTTAATTATTGTGCTGCTAATTACAAACTCCATGAATTGTTAATATTCCATTTATATTCATTGTCGTGGTAATTTAGTATATAATTAATTGGCAATTATGTGAATCACGTATTATGTACATAATATAAATCGATTGCAAGCTATATGATATAATATAATTCAACTTATAAAACTATAATGATTATTAATAATAATAGGTATAATTATAACCTAGTTTTACAATTGAGTATCGCATTTAATAAAGCATTTGTGAAAGTGAAAATATTTCATTCTAGTAAGAAATCAGGGGCCTTTCCACCATCTTTTTAAAAGCGATTTATATTCCGCTCGGTTCAGTATTGGTTCCTAAACTGCATCGCTGTCATAGTCGTAGATAGCGTCGTAGTACGAATTAACGATTCTACTCAGTTTAGGTCCTAAACTGGATCGCGATAAAAGATAGTGGTATGAGTGCAGGTCGTCAACAGATTTTTAAAGGAGATGATCAGAAACGTATGGAGACCCTGCAAGGTCTATGTACACTATACTGAAAAACAGATAAAAATATGCAGAACAGTTTTCAATTCAACTGTCCATTTTCTTTTTATTTGCTTTGTTACGTGGTACAAAACAACAACAATTTTATAGAAAAAACTGCAACACAGCCAAAAAATCATCATATGCACATATGTCATTTTGGTGGTGACGCTTTGTTACTTGTATGCTGGCGTGAATGCACCTTAAACTATGTAATAAGCGATAAAAATAATCTAAGGCAAGAAAAACACATTCATACGCTCGCTGAATTTATTGACACTGACTTTTTACAAATGATAAATATAAACGAAACAAAAACTACTTTAAAGAGGTTCCAACATCATAATGGTGAAACTGAAGAGAAATCACAAATATTGTCAAAGCAAACTTTGCATGAAAATGAATTACAAATAATTCTTTTTTTCCAGATTACGGAGATTTTCCTGATTTTTTGAGATAGTGTATCTGTAATATACCCAGCCGGTTATGAAACATCTTCTTTAAAAATAATTCAGCGCCGTCTCGAAAATAGTGAAATACTAATTGTGTAAGATTAATAAACCTTATCTAAACTTTGTTTAATTAAACTAAAGGTTGGTAGGTAACCAACGTCAAAAAAAAGAGGAGATTCTATGTTCCACTGTTTTTTTTTGTATTTGTATGTATGTTCACCGATTTCTCTGTGAATTGAGAACCGATTTTCAAAATTCTTTTTTTATTCGATAGAGTTTACTTTTGAGGTAATCCCATTGTCACCAAGTCTGGATCTGATGATAAAATCCTAGGGAAATCGAGGAAAGGCCTCAAGTTTTATTGGCACGTATTGCAAGTATTTTAGTCATCATTTCATGTTGATAAGCTGGTGATGGAAGGTACAACTCTGTTACGGTTAGGAGTTAGAAGATAATTCATTAAATGTTATAAATTAATTCTTAAAATTAAGTAAAGCAATGAATACAAATAAATAATTATCTGAAGTCAAAATGGAACCTAGCAGGTCCTCATATCTCAATCTCAGATCACCTACGAAAGCAGTTAAGCAAATTATAACGCCCTACAGGCAACGATTCATTTAAATTTGTTTCAGAGATTCATCATCATCATCATCACCAGCCTATATACGTCCCACTGCTGGGCACAGGCCTTCCTACATGGCAGAAACACATGAGGAGTTTGGGCCATAACACCACCACGCTGGCCCAATGCGGGTTGGTGGGTTAAAGCGGTTGCAGTAACAACCGGGACCAACGGCTTAACGTGCCTTCCGAAGCACGGAGGAGCTCAAGATTATAAATTTGATTGACCCATCCAAGGACCGACCATGGCGAAAGTTGCTTTGTTTTCGTGATCGAAACCAGAGCGCTCAATCCACTACGCCACCGAGCTCCTCCTTTCAGAGATTATATCAAGCAAATTCTTGATTAAGTTGTCTGTTTGTACCTCACTATCGTATGCACATCGCTGGATTAGCTGACAGAATAAGCGGAGCGATAAGCGGGTTCTTTCGTTGTGTTCTATTCGTGTTCAGAGTTTTTTTTATATGACTAGAGGGGCGTTAACCGCCTGATGGTAAACACTCGACCAACTAGCTCGTAGGCCCGTATGTAGGGTCGTCTGGGTAGGTACCACCACCTTCCTTATTTCATCCGTGAAACAGTTCGCTGTTTTTCGGATTTAAGGGAAAGGTAGCCAGTGTAAGTTACTAGGCATGGACGGCATTTCATCTTGGGCCTCAGGATAAGAACGCACCTACCAAGTACCAAGTGATTTGTTCGTTATTATTGCATGTCTCTATAGGTGTTTGCCATTTAGTTGTATAAAAAGCAGTGATCATAGCCTATCCACTTCTGACGCTTTCTGTAACAAATCAAGAGAAACCGTTACGTTATGAGCATGGGAGATGAGTCTCCTTGCACCCAATATAGCTTTCTTAACCCCTTAAGCGGCGTTATCCCACCGGAGGGTAATGACAATTGAAAATCAATTGTGTCTGGAATCTGATGCTTGACGGATTGAGATGTGGCGAGTTACTCGCCGAAGGAATATTGTGCTGTTGCGGTAAATTGATCTTCTGTAAGATGAAGGTGCGGTAGTAGCTTACAAACAAGCTTGCCATCCTTACGCCTATACAGGATAGATTTTTGATAAGGGACAGTAAGGGTAGTACCTTATCCGTTATAGTTACAGGAAAACGGTTCTAGGAGACCATTCGTAACTTTTATAAATTTTGAACTGCAGTTTTAATAGGTATCAAAGAAATAGTACCTATCAAAGAATGGAAAACCATTTCATTGGGATCAAATAGATTTTTGATAAGGGACAGTAAGGGTAGTACCTTATCCGTTATAGTTACAGGAAAACGGTTCTAGGAGACCATTCGTAACTTTTATAAATTTTGAACTGCACTTTTAATAGGTATCAAAGAAATGGTACCTATCAAAGAATGGAAAACCATTTCATTGGGATCAAAAGACTCTATGGAACCATTAAAGGTATGAGTTCTAGCAATTACAGAAATCGACAAAAACTTTTCTCATACATTTTGTCGGAAAAAACGATGAATCGACTTGAAGTATTCTTTCAGCAGTTTATTTCGTAGTTTCATTGCGTTAGTTCACCTATTTGCTTATAAATACATGTTTATTTTTTTTATTTTTAGTTCCAATGTAGTGTTGTGACCTACCGTAGTTGTCATCCTGTGAAGGCTGTAAGGGAAGCGAGCTCGTTTCAGTAGACCTTAAAGAGTATTTTGATGACAGTAAGAAATAGGATCATTTAGCATTAAACAAACAAAATGAACAACAAGAACAAAATTTAACAAAATAAAAGTCTTGGAAAACGTTTGATAGTAATGGTCTAAATTTGTCACAAACCTACGTGAATTATCCGTAGATACAATTCTATTTCCAGCTAGGCATGTGCTTGTGCTCGTTAGTAAGCTATTTCTAAAATACCAAACCAAAGGTCTAACAATCCCCGTGCAGAGCGAAAGAGAGAGGAATACCTCATTAGATAATGGTCTTTAAGTTTATGGAAAACAGGAACCAGACACTCTTGACCAGCGGACCTCGAAATTATTAATGAAAATCTTCGTTTACTTTCTAACTTGATCCCCTCACGCTGTAATTACATTTTGCAGGGTTGCCAGCTCGGAAATTTTCACGGAAGTCAAACATTTAAAAGGCTAAAATGAAAATTTCTGTTGAAAGACTGGTCAGCATAATTAGTAACATCATAATTGACTACTGATTTATATATTTTTTTGATGCAAATGATTAGACTAGAATATTGGTATTATAAGTTTATTGATAATTTAAAGTTGGATTGGATCTTTTGTTAATTGTTTTTTTTTTTTTATACAACTAGATGACAAACAAGCTGACGGCCCACCTGGTGGTAAGCGGTTACCGCCGCCTATAGACACCTGCAATAACAAGGAAAAGCACTTGATATTGCAGGTGCGTTGTCATCCTGAGGCCCAAGATGAAATACCGTCCATGCCCAGTTATAAATTGACAGTATTAAATTTGTATATCTTTTTAACTTAATCTGACATTCTGACATGGTTTATATTAATTTCAATTAACCGAATTGTTTTTGTGATCTAATTGCGTGGAGAGTCGAAGTTATCATAGATGCTATTAGTCTATCGCCTGTAATACACATTCGACATATTATTATTGATAATTTACATGCATGATAACTAGATTTAGTTGATAATGTAGGATAATTTCTCAAACTGGCAATAATCTCTTGGTTTACTAATTATCGTTAATAACCGTATTACGAATTTTGAGTTTCTTTTATTTCTGCATGCATGTTACAAAAAAATCTTGTCTTTTGAAATATTTGTACGCCACAATGGCTGAAACACGTAGGGCAATGATTATTTTAAGACCTACATTGTAAAACTATGTACACTCGTGTTTTCACAGATAAATTATTACTTACTTACATATTTTTTTACTTCTCGATGAAGCTTTGTTCGACTTCATATCAGGGTATGGAGTCAAAATATTGACCTCGATGACTCCATTTATATCTTCATCAGATTTTAAATTGTCATTATATATCTGGTCCTGTACAGTCTGGTGGAAGGCGAAAACGTTTGACATACAGTGTATATAATAAAACTAGTACAGACGTTACCGTTCAACCATCTTAAAATTATTATGTTGCCAGTATTTTTTTTATCATCAATAGTGTTAAGATATCCTGTATACTAATTTATGAACGAAATAAAAAATAAAAAATATATGATTGATTGTGGTCTTGTTTTCTCCTGTGGTGAGTGCGCAAGGTGGCCAAAGCTCAATGAAATATTATTTTGTAATCAGCTTTTGATTTTTTGCTTGCCACCCTTAACAAAAAGAACCACTGAGCCACCTTAAGAACTGGCTCAATTGTTCTTTAAGGATGCTCTAATGAGCATTGTGATTTTACTCTTTATTTTCTTACCGTAATCTTATCATTTAACTCAAAATTAGGAACTAGCATCCTCTTAAGATAACTCAGGTAAGATATTGGTCCATAAACCAACAAAATGTTGACTTACATCAAGTAATGTATGAAGTGAGTACTGTATCCAGGGTTTCGTCCACTCTTTTTTCCGCTGAGGGGGATTGTGTGGGACTCTTACCCACTAATCTCCTCAGCGGTGCACCAACTAGCCGTTAACATTGCAACTGCTTGTCGCCAGGGCAGTGTGACCCATAAAATGTCCCATCCTGTGTGGAGGGGAGGGCTGTAAAGGACCCTTCATCATTCCTACTTAAAATCAGAGTGCCGGTGCATTGCCTTTCCGACTGGGATGTGAAATCTGGGCACGGTCGGTTTTGTCCACCTATGTCGAACCTGAAGGTCCGTTTTAAATAATAGTCAAACAATTTCAATATACAGTCAGGAGAAATTTTATGTACCCGATTCTCGCTGTTCGTGACTCTTACGATGAATAGAATAAGAGCCACGAACAGCAGAACATATTATTGTTGAAGTATATAGTATTGTTCTGTATAGTATTATGAAATGGGGAAGTTAGTTACTCAGTCACGCCAAAATAGCTGAGCGTATCCAGATAAAATTCGGCACAGAGATAGATTAGAGTCTAGAATAGCACATAGTCTACTTTTTATCCCCGGAATGTATTTCCATGCGATGCTCCATGTGAAGATCCCGCCCGTGGCTTCATATGCAGATGAGCTAGTATACAAAGCGAAAACAGAAAGACAAGAAGAAAATTTCACAAAGTTCCTCTATTATTTTATTGTTATATCAAGGTTTTATTTATTCGTAACCAACCCTAGAGCTAGGGGAGTTAGTCTGGCCTTACAAGTTCGTATCGAGACTATTACACATTTAAATATTTACACTGACTTCTTTAGCGCACGAGGGCCAATGTGTAACTAACTCCTGTATTGTACAGCAGGCATCACTTTGGAGTTTATGTATCGACCTTATTCTGTTTCATTAGAAGTGAGATTTGCAGTATCTATTACAGTTGTTTGGTTTGTATACATAGTGTTCCCTCCAGCTAACTCGATAGTCAATAGCAGCGTTTTATTCTCAACAAGTATTAGGTCCGCAAAGTCACATAAATGTTCTTTGACTTTGTTTACAATTTCAGTTGGTAGGCATTCTAGTTTATATAAAATTTACTAAATATCACGTAATTCTAAAGTGTGATCAAGAAGAACTCTTGCATATTGGGAAAAATGTCAGACTATATTGCGAAGGGTTGGATTATAATCCAAAAATATTTTAAAATTAATCTAATTATTGTCATGTTGAATTTGGAAGTATGATATTAATATTTTATGCAAAAATTAAATGTATTTGATGTCGATACATAAGCAAGAAAACAACTCTTTATTCCATTTCACTGAGATGGTTTCAAAATTATTCAGGTCTCAATGGTAGTCTTACCTAGTTTCAGTAATGAAGACAGGTCGTTGTAAAACAGTTTGTTGTTCTTAGTAAAGTAAAACATCATTTCCACATACCCTCGCCCTCGGTGCTTTTCCCTAATTAAACAAATAGTAATATTAGGGCTAATCTGATAATTGAAGACCATTCTTCAAAATTACTGTCACATTTTTAAAACTCCTAAACACAGTTCATTAAACCAATCGCGGGAAGCTAACCCGTGCGCTACAATAAAAATATGTAAATGTAGTCGACACCGAAGGAAGCAATTCCATCTAATTGCGAAAGCGACGGTTTATATATTAAAATCACGCGACCAACAAAATGGGAGCGATAATTTCGGACAGTAATGTTGGGTTAGGAACGTGGCTGGAGTGGAAACTCAATCTAGTTTTTCAATTTATTCACCTCTTTTTTCTTATAATTCGAAATTTGTAGTAATGGAACCTCCTTCGTTGAATTTGTTTTTTAATTTAAATATCGAATTGGATGTCTCTGCTTTGGTATCAGGTTTCCAATCTTCTGTTGCGGGTTCGGTTGCGTACAAAATATTGTTCTTGTTATATTCTCTTTATTATACTACTTTATATATAGTTTCATACATATACAAAATTATACTTACTTACATAATTAAATATAATGACGCTTGTTGTTAGGACAGTTATCTATGATGTAACCAACAGTAAAAGCATTTATACTTTCACCTTGAATTGATCTTAAGGAGTTCAAAGCTGAAACGCAATCATTTCTTAAATGAAATTGTTTCTTTATCAGACGGGGCTTTTAGAAGCAAACTCGGAACTTCTTGTGTTCTGTACAGGTTCCAATCCAAAAAGTTGGATATGTTAATGAATATTTCTACACCATGTTACACAGCAAGTAAAGTTTATTTTTAACAATCAAACCGTAACTTCTGGAACGATCAACCATACCAATTTGCTTAAAAGCAATACCGAAGTTATCGGCTTCCCAGGAAGCGAAACTTTACCGAATTGTTTTATGTTGTGTCGATAAACAGTGGAAAACACACGGAATTTATGTTTAGGCTTTACGGCCTGTGACAGGCGACAGATATGGGATGATATCACGCTATTGTCGTGCGGACACGAAAGCTTTGGACGTGGCGCTTCGTGATGGCATTGCGAATGTTAGCAAAAGTTTTCTAGTTCTTCTTTTTAGATGTCAGTGTTTACTGGTTGTAAAAGTGCTTCTGAATCCAAATTCCGTAATTCTTTATTGAAAGAATTATGGAATTTGAATTCGGAAGCACTTATGCTGTGTTTTGTTGAAATTGATTTAGAAATTCCGTAATTCTTTTATTGATGTGATTGAAATTGATTGCAAAATGAAAAAAAATATTTTTATTCAATTAGGCCCCCCAAGAAGCACTTTCGAATCGTCAGAAAACCCTTATGTCTAACACATAAAATAATATTAACTAACAATGTCATAATGTTTGTTTTTCTGTCTTGTCTGGATCTACGTAAGCTAACAATGTTATAATGTCAGTCTGTCTATCGGTCTGTCTGTCGATCTGTCTGTCGGTCCGTCTGTCAGCCTGACAGTCTGTGTCAGTCTGTCTGTCTGTCTATATGTCAGTCTGTATGAATTTACACCGGTTCCAAAAGTTGAACTACCGAGAAGATTCCGGCAACAAACTCGTGTAGTCACTCTTTATTATTGCAGTCTTTATTTATTAAGAGAGGAATGAATTGGAGTCTAATACACCACTATACCATACTTCATTCATACAATACAATACAATACAAATATACTTTATTGCACACTAGGACAAAAGAAAAACATAAAAAGCAGAAAAGAAAACAAATAATACAAAAGGCGACCTTATTGCTAACATGCAATCTCTTCAAGGCAGCCTTGGGTGAAAGTAATAGACTAAAATGACAACAGAATGGGTGCAAGAATAAAGAGATAAAGATAGGTATATATTTTATAATACAAATAATTAGACTTAATCAAAATACATATACTTATATACACACATATAATTAGATGCAAATACATATACACATCCATACATACGTAGATATAGGATCTCAGAATATAGCTAAGTAGGAAGTGCTTCGTAACCTGAATTTTAAAGGACTCCAAACTACGAGCCCTTCTTATATATTCAGACAAGTAGTTCCACAGCCGGACAGCGTGTGCACAGAAGAAGATGAAAGGAAGACGGTACTACGAAGAGTAACTTGAAGAGTGAGGTTGGAAGAGGAATACGTTCCACTTCCAAGGTATGACAGTAAGGAGAGGAATGGAAGGCAAAACTACTTTTCAGATATGCTGGCGAGGTTGGAAGGAAAAGAATATTATAAAGTAGAGTAAAAACGTGTAGGTCTCTTCGCCGACGGATAGGGAGCCAGTTCAATTTTGCACGAAAATCAGACACGTACTCAAATTTGCGTGAATTAAAAACAAATCTAATGCATACGTGTTGCAAACGCTCAAGCCTATCAAGGAGTTCTTCTGTAAGGTCACAGTAGCAAACATCAGCATAGTCTAATTAAGACAGTAAAATAGACTGTGCAAGCGAGACCTTAGTGCTGGTTGGAAGAAAGTTACGGAGACGTCTAAGCGCACCATATGCAGCAAAAACTTTCCTCCGCACTTCATCGATCTGAGGCTGCCATGAAAGACACTGGTCAAAGACAATACCCAGGTTTTTAACCATCTTGGCGTAAGGCATTGGCATTCCATTCAGAATAACCGGCGGTATAAGCTCTAAATAGTCTCTAGATATAAATTACGGACTGC
This sequence comes from Nymphula nitidulata, assembly GCA_947347705.1. Taxonomy (NCBI): domain Eukaryota; kingdom Metazoa; phylum Arthropoda; class Insecta; order Lepidoptera; family Crambidae; genus Nymphula; species Nymphula nitidulata. The sequence goes on along the minus strand of OX374634.1, from coordinate 18,459,197 downwards.
CGATGATTATATTTTGTGTCTTCGAAGGGTTGATGTTGAGGCCAAAGGATTCACTCCAATTGGAGATAATATTAAGGTCCCCATTGGCCATTGGCATGTGGTAGATCGGACAGTGCTGCTTATATCTGCAGATCATCAGCATATAGGTGATGGGAACAAGAAAGAGAGTGAGTGATAGAATTCATAGTGTTGAATTTACCACCATGTGTTGTACATTGTGGTGTATTCAACTCTTAATTAGACACAACAGGAGAAGCACCAGGAGAGACGCAACAGGAGAAGTGTAGTATTGCTGCAGACGTCATAAAGTTTTGTTTTGGAAGCAAGGGTACCAGCTCCTAAAACTTCTCTTGACTTTTACAGAGAAGACAATCTTCAGGACTATAAGCATCATATAGGCTACAGTAATTGCTTACTATTCTCAGTCAGTCAGATTGTCTCATTGTTTGTCATCCTTTTTTTAAGAAAGGAATCAGGAAATGAACCAAACCGCCGCTGGCTAAGCGACGGGTGTGTGTGGGAGGTCTCTCATCGTCTGATTGTAAAGGCATTGGGCGGGAGTAGCCTGAGTTCTGCCGAAGCTATTTCGCCATCCTAGTCCTTGTTCGTCTTCCTGTTTTTATAACAAACATACTGATGAACGAATATTTGAATGAGGACAGTAATAGGTGCTTTCTCAAACTCTTAATTGTAGTTTAGTATTATAAAAATGAAGAGATAGGTGGCGTCGTGGTTTAAGCGCTCTGATTTCGACCACGAAAACAAAGCAACTTCGCCATGATCGGTCCCTAGATGGGTCAATCAAATTTATAATCTTGAGCTCCTCCGTGCTTCGGAAGGCACGTTAAGCCGTTGCGCGTTGGTCCCAGTTGTTACTGCAACCGCTTGAACACACTAACCCGCATTGGGCCAGCGTGGTGGTGTTATGGCCCAAACTCCTCATGTGTTTCTCCTATGTAGGAAGGCCTGTGGCCCAGCAGTGGGACGTATATAGGCTGGTGATGATGATGATGTTTATAAAAATTATTGAGAATTTCACATTGTAAAACATTCAGCAAACAATAAGGAATAAACTAAGTTCAAGTTGTGAGTGCGCCTATCTTTACACCAGAGGTCAAGAGTTCGCTTCCTGGAAAAGAAGACGCTTGAACTTTGACCCTTACCTGGTCCAGGGCGTTCACTTAACGATAGAATATTTATTGTATCCGGTTGGTACGTACGTCCTTCACAAATTAATGTGTTACTTTCTGATACAAAGAAGAGGTGGGGTAACTCCGAACGAGGCTTTAAACATCACGATAAAAAGGTTAGTTGATAACTATTTCTGCTGGTTAAGTGCACTGTAAAAGATAACAACTGTACCCCTTTTTTTTTTTACGGGTGGAATCCGCTTACGGACCTACCCGCCGCTGGCTAAGCGACGGGCGTGTGTGGGGGTCGCCCAGTGCCTGATCGTATTGGCACTAGGAATACCCACTAAAACTCCCCGGTAACCCTACTGCCCTTAACGGGGGTGGGCAGAGCTTCGGCAGGCAACCCAGCCTTACGGCCAGGTTTCGCGCCCATGGGGATTACCCAGAGTCACTTGGGTAATCCCAAACAACTGTACCCCTAGCACGAACATTTTTAAACTTCGAATCGTAATCGCATGCTTAACATTTCAAACAAAAGCCAGACAAAAGCTAACGCAACTACTCGATACGTCGGCGATTCGAAATTTAAAAGTGTTTATGCTAGGGGTATTGAACAGTTCAGTACCCCTAGCACTAAAACTACAATTTAATTTACCACAGGCAGTCAATAGTTACTGCTTATAGCTCAAAAAAAGTTATAACATAACTTAGAGTAACACCTAGCCAGAAAAAAGTTGCTGAAAGATGCACCGTTTTGTTATATCAAATAAACTGTAATTATACTTTGAAAAATTTTGGTTAATACTAATGTTACCAAAGTAGTTTGTTTAAATATTTTTTTCATAATTGGCCCATACTTAATGCCAGGCAGCAATGTACTTACCCAAACGACCAATTTCATAATTCGGAAATAGCTCATTCTACTGCAACAGAACCGCAAAACTACTTATAAGCATTTGTTTTTATTTACCTTAAAAACTACCATTGTTATAAGTGTAATGTGTTTCTTTAATTGGCTCATGTCTAGGTAATGCTAATTTGCATTAAATGTATATAAATGCTGTTGAAACATTGTTTAATAAATAAACAAATAAATAAATTTATTTAGGTCCACAGTCATCATTGTCACAGGAATACGCGGCCGCATTAAAAAGTTTAACATTTAATTTTTGGGTCAAAACGTTATTCGTGACGAAATCAATGCGAAAACGAATTCCCCTTTAACAATTCACGACCTCGAATTTTATTTGTTAAATACAAATCCACTACATTTTATTATCCAGTTACCAAAAAAACAAATTGAAAAAGCTATGAGGTTGGCAATTAGTGAACTAATTAGATACCGGATTAAATTATTTCTCAAGAAATTTTGTCTAAGAGTAACTTATCATAGAAATTATATTTTGAATTGGTTCCTAATTATTTTAAGAACAAAGTAGCATAAGAGCTTATGAAAGACTCCTGTAAATGAATTTTTGAGTAGCAATAGAAATTAAGTCTTTATAATATGAAAGGAGCGAATGGTTCATCTAATAAGCAGTAATCAGATCTTTTATTTACGTTTGTACAAACAATTCCAGATTACTTAAATTTTATGACTTTTCAAGTTAGGAATTACAGTTAAGTCCGATTAAAAATGTTATGCCTACAATAGGGGTCGAAAACAAGCATAACATACGATCTGCCTGGTGGTAAGTGGCTACCGTAGCATATACTCGTAGTGCCTGTAATAGTCAAAAGACAAGCTCGGGGAGCTCGGTGGCGTAGTGGTTTGCAAACAAAGCAACTTTCGCCATGGTCGATCCCGGATGGGTCAACCAAAATTTGTAATCTCGAGCTCCTCCGTGCTTTAGAAGGCACGTTCCGGTCCGGTTACTGCAATCGCTAATACTCACCAACGCGCAATCGACCAGCGTGGTTGTGTGTTTCTCCTATGTAGGAACACCTGTACCCAGCAGTGGGACTGCTTCTCCCAATATCTCTTCTTCAACGAGCTCTGAGACCGTACTCACAGCAGAAGGAACACTAAACGGTAGTGTTATTATCCAGCGTTGCTGTTTACATCTCAAGTCTTATGAAAATCGACTTGGTCACTTCCAATGTTTTGTAAGTTTATATTAAAAGTCTCGCAAGGAGAGACTGGAAGGCTTTTGGCAAGCAGTGGGTCATTAACATCATCATTATAAAGAGGCTGTTGATGATATCAACGATGATGGGTCATTTGACCCCCTGCTCGGCACGGACCTTCCTACATTAAAGAGGCACATGAGTAATTTGGATAATACTACCACCACGCTGGACAATGCGGAGGTGGGAGCGGTTGTAGTAACAACCGGGACCAACGGCTTGTGTCTCTCAAATCACAGCATACTATGCATGAAGAACAGCACGATAAACCACTTTAATTTCATCCAATTTCAATTAGCCAAACCGTTAAAAGAAAAGAAGTATTTTCAATTTTTAATACATGACAAAAGCCACTCTGCATCTATTTAAAAGCAAAGCAAAATCAGAGCGAAGAGTTAAATTAAATAAAAACAAGAATCACCGTTAATCCAAGGAAATAAAGCTGGAACATATGAGATAAAACCTTTAAATCGCCTCACAGAAAAATAATCGCCACGATTTTATTCTGTTGAAAACGAAAAAAGCACATTACGCTGAAACGGCCGCGGCATGAAAAAATCTCCGCACACGATCGGGAAACGTCGCTTTTACCTGATTTTCCGTTAAAAATATATATATATTTTATTACACACGAAATAAAAATCCATTTAGTGTGCCTCGCGGACGTGCGAAAGGCATCAATCGACGGCTGAACCCCGCTCGCAGTAAACTTACTACGCCGTAGTCTGATTTTCAAAGCCGCGCCAGAGGAAACAGGGCGCTATTTATATTGGTCGCTGTATACATTACGTTTTAAGCTATGTGTTTGAGCGATCGCGAGTGCATGCCCAGAGGCAATGCAGCTTGATTTTTTATTTTTATTTATTAACTGGACCGTTGAGAGACGTGCGTTAATCAATACTTTGTACATAGTGCAGATAGAATGGGAAAATTCATGTTTTGCCGGATATGCGGATGCTTGGAATAAATCGACTGAATTCGAGAGGAAAGCAGGGTTTTAGATTGTTTATTTTGCGAGCAGCAAGTTTTGTTTGATTTATCTTGTAGTGAATGAGTTAGAAGTGGTAATAGCTGGAGCGCTTAAGTTTCAATCAGAAATCAAAGCAAATTTCGTTTTTTTTTTCAAGAAATTAGTTTGCATGGTGCTCCTGCACTAGCGACCTTATTCGCAGATGGAACACAAAAATTACAGAGTACTGTGTTTGGCTGTGTACTTCTATAAAATGAAAGGACTAAAATTCAAACTGTGAATAACTACTTAAGGGCAGGCTTTCCCAGACTTTTAGGTATTTCTTACGCTACCTCAGCCCCCAAAGAGAAACAAATGAGCATCGGACCACAAAATAGATATGTAGAGAAGGCTGGCTCCATTCAACGGAGGATATCAGGCAAACACAAACATGTAAGGAAAGAAGGCGCAGTCTGTTTCTTTTTAAACAACATGCTGACAAGCAATCTGACAGCCCGCCTGGTGGTAAAAGGCTACCGTTGCCCAAAGACATTTCAACAGCAAAGACAAAAACACTTGGAATATAATAATTTCAGGTGCATTGTCATCCTGAGGCCTAATACGAAAAGCTTTCTATTCCCAAGAATAACACTGACTACCTTATCCTTCAAACTGAAACACAGAAACTTGTTTTAGAGCGGAAATAGGAAACGCTGTGGTGGATGACCACCTAGTAGAGAGTTCAGTTAATGACAACACGAAGATATAATTATTTATTTCTATTTCAACGTTTAATACAAGCTTTGAACTGTTATTTACGGAGCCTTTGAAATATCGCATCGAAAAAACAAATATAACCATCATGGCGTAATCTGTGCAGCTTAAAACTGTTGCTGGATTTTTACGTTCAAAGATTTTAAATGAAATGTTTTACATTTCATACGGACATTCGTTTTACGTTGAAAAGCAAATAGCTCTGTTTAATATCAAACTTATTCACGGTAGTCAAAGTGAATTCTACTTTGTAAAGTCGGATATTATGACTTTGACTGTTTTTATTAATATATTTTAATTGTTATTTTTCTGTATTATTACACAGTAGGTGTAGGTATAATATTCTTTGTCAATAGTGTTCACCTCAAAACATTGTCATTCAAATACCTACGGAAGCAAAATAGAACAAAGACTTCACAAAAATTTAGTTTATGTAAACTGGATAAACGAAAAAACATACATGCATACTGTACTTACATTTCCTATGTTATCAATTATATCTTTTGAATTTGAATTTTTTGAAACAGTAGACGAAAAACTAATATGACCCAAGTCGTAGTATCGACTTCGATTCATCTGGACTTACAAGGAATTAGATAACTTCTCGAGAAACTAATCTGGGAATGATTAGATAGGCACATGCGGGGAAATCTCCGCCTGAGTCCAGACTGAACCGATAATTAGTTACTTTTTTATATTCTTTAGATAATTTTGTGATTACAATAAATATTACAAGAAACTCTAGTTGTCTGACTTTCTGCTTGTTAAATTTTGACTCATATGCCGCTAAACCGATTTATATGAATTTTGACTTATAGATGAATAGATCCAATTAAATTTAATTTTAGATTTCCTCCTGAAGGACATAAGTAATGCTACCTTTTTTAACGATTACCGACATCCAAGCGAACAGATGATGATTTAATCCAATAGATCGTTAACTGTCTAGTCAGATTCTTAACTATCGAGGCAGATCCTTGACTATGTGTGATTGGTAGGTTTAAGGCTATTTAAACCACTATTAACCAAAATATTTCGGTTTTTTTTCATATATGAAAGCAAGCAAACTGACTGCCGGCCTGTTATTAAGTGGCTACGGTCTCCTAAGTGCACCTTCAATAACTAGAACAAAATCGCTTAGTATTGCAAGTGCATTCAAGTCCTGATGCATAATTAAGATAATATGCCTTCCATGCCCAGTAATTACACTGGCTACCTTTTTAATCCAAAACTGCTTTACGGCCGAAACAGGAAAGGACGTAGCTACATCCCAGGCGTCCCTACGTACGGTCCTGCCACCGAGTAAAGATTAGTTCGGTTTTAAGTGGTTCTAAAAAACCTCCAATCACAGACAGTCTTCCCAGTAATCACACAAAACCATTCAGTAGGTTATACGTAACCTACTGAAGGGAGAAAAAAAAAATACCTGTATGAAAGTATACGTACTTTCATATAAAGATATTGTAAATGACTAACATCTCATATAACAAAGCGAAATTTCCACGTAAAACTTTGAAATCTAATATTTTCTCTCAGAACAACAATCTGAGTGCATTACTTCTTCTAGCGACTCCTTTAAACAAGGTCCACCGGTTCGAGCCTCTTTGTTTACTGAATAACTGATGATATTTTCACAAAAGCAATAATGGAGTACATTACGGGCCAAAGCCGGGGAAATGGCTAGTTGAAGAGGATCTACCTTTGCGAAGCGACGCTGAGAAGCTAATGCATTCTTTTGTCATTTAAAATTCTGTTTATATCACAATTAAGTTACGTTATCCTGTTTTGAGCTTGACGGAACGAACTTAATAATAAATGATTCAGATTCAATGTTCACTGTATAGAATACAAGATGTACAATCGACGTCATAACAGAAATGACGCTTTAGATTCTGGAATGACCTTTTTCGGTCGAAGATGAAATAGTAAATCATTTAATGTACAAGTAGACCGCACATCAATTATCACAGTTACAAAGCAAACCGTGCTTCTATTGCGTTGTAACTGTGATAATTGATGTGCGGTCTACTTGTACATTAAATGATTTACTATTTCATCATCATCATCACAGCCTATGTACATCCCACTGCTGGGCACAGGCCTTCATACACGGGAGAATCACTTGAGGGGTTTAGGCCATAGCACCACCACGCTGGCCCAATGCGGGTTGGTGGGTTGAGTTACAGTGTTACTCGTCGGTAATATTTTTCCCAATGTATAACAGTGTAACACAAAATGGTGTAACTCAACGGGAACAAAGGGGTTTAAGCGGTTGCAGTAACAACTAGGGCCAACGGCTTCTAAAACACGGAGGAGCTCGAGATAATAAATATTAATTAACCCATCCCGGGATCGACCATGACTAAAGTTGCTTTGTTTTCGTCATCGAAACCAGAGCGCTTATAACACTCATCCACAGAACTCCTCCATAAAATAGCATAGAAATGTGCAAAACCAACTTTAACAAGCAAATATTTGTCTTACCATAAATCTAGTTATGTATGTTAATTAATACTGAAATAGTGGTTGCCCGTGGCTCCGCCTGCGGTTATTGAGCTAAGAGGTCGCCTATTATTCTTTCTCAGGATACAATCTATTTCCATTCCAAATTTCATCTAAATTGATCATCAACGACCGGCTGGTCGAGTGGCACTGCGTTCGAATCCGGTATATAGGAGAAAATGTTTGTATGACGAGTCGTGGATGTTTATTTGTTTATTTTAGTATATTTCAAATATTTATAGAAACATACAGCACAAAATCATCAAATGAATAAGAGATTTTTGAATGGCAAACCATTTCTATGAACTAACATAGCCCATGCTTTAATTTATTACGGCACCATTCTTTATACATATTATCATTATTTCTCTGTAATCTAGTATCCATGACAAAAGCTCTTAATGATGCCTATCATTATACAGATAGCACATCAAGTGTAACAGTAGCAATACGAAAGCCGCCTCTATTACGAATAGAGTAAGGGCGGTTTTAAGGTCAAACTGTTACGGTCGATGTGCCGTAGACTGTACATCAACAAAATAAATAGATTCACCTTCATTCTTGAAGAAAATCTAGAAATGAGTAAGTAAATAAAACAAGACCAGTTCCCGAAGAACTTAAGTGGCCTCTTGGAGAAAGCACGGTTCGAAGTTTACTAAAGCTTATTGAAGAATATGATACTCCACGAAGGAAAGGTCTTACAACCGTTTACACTGAAAAAGGATTTATATTTCAATAAATCATAACTTTGCTTTCTTCCACAATTATTGTTCAAGTACTTACCTATATATTTTTTAAATTTATTTAAAATTCATAAGAAGTTACAAAAAAACTTAATTTAGTAGTCTGCCAAACTGTCGCACAGTTTTTCGGCAGAGTTCTCGTGGCCGCGGAAGCTATAAATGACAAAATAACACAATCTATAAGTACTATGAGAGGCACAATAGGGATGCTGCTTAATAAATAAACATGGCGCTAATTTTAACAAATCGGAAAATATACGCTACAGTTACCCATAAGAACAAATCAAGTCTAACGGTTATGAATTATTTTTGAAATTGTACGGTTTAGAAAATTTATACAAATAGTTTTTTATTTTTCAATTTTGTCAAAAAATATAACGACATTAGATTGCCCACATCAATCAAAACGACCGTCATTGTGACAACTATGAACACAAAATACACATATTACACAGTTATTATTATTTTCTTCAATACTCCCTTATATATTTTGGAATTAGAGATATAACAACATGTAACAACCGAACAAACATACCACTGCATCTCGGAAACTATTGATCTCAACATACCAATTCCTTCCCGTTTTCTTTATGAGTTCCAAACTTTTGTTTTTTGAAAACTTGCGTTGCTACGATGCGTTTTTAAAAACTTTAATGTGGCAAAGAGAGTAAGGCACATTTATAGAGACTACATGGCAGCATAGCAGGCAATTTTAAAAGCGCAGAAGTGGTATTTAAGACTGTGATTCTTATGTAAACTCCTAAAAATATCAATTCATTCACAGACCTGTGTTCTTTGTTCTTAATTAGACTTGTAGTGTAAGAAAAATATCAAAAGTAGTAAATATCATGTATGTGCGGGTCCGATCCTGCGACCTTTCGGAATCCGGGTGACCGCCAACCGTCTGACCTACCAGGGACTTTGGATAACCCCATGAATTCCAGTCTATCTGTATTCGCTTTATAATGTAACGTCTACACTCATAATGTCAAAAATATTCTACTTCAACAAGACCTCATAATCCTTATAAAGATAAAACCACTAGAAATGTTAATAACTAACACGAATAACATCGCTAGCGTAAAATACCTCATAGATTCCCTCAAAAACATTACCATTCAGGTTTAAAATTAGCCATCTTTCATATTTAAGCTTTTTCGGTACATTTGCGTCATGGCCCTCAAAAGTCTCCAGATACATCCAACGTCAAGGGTCGTTGAGACGATTGCAGAATTTTAAAGCCCTAAGTGCTGCGCCCGAGTCGATGACACTTTTGTCATCGTGCAGGAGACAAAGCATCTCGCCATACGGTAATTAGCTCGCTGAGAATCTCCTTTGGATATTTTTAATTGCCCCTATACAGATTTTTAGCATTGTAAAGTGGATGTGAAATAAAGTCTACAAACTCAAGGACGTTTTCGTCTGTCTCGCTAATCGTATGACATTGAAATAAAATATCAGGGTCAAAATAATTTGCCTTTTTCATAACCTTTATATTTTTATAAACAACTTAATGAAAACCAATACCTAGTGGTAAGTAGCTACGGTCGCCTATAGACAAAGGAAATTAAGGAAAAATCAATGCCCAGTAATTATACTGGCTACCTTTCCCTTCAATCCGGAACACGGCGAACTGTTTTGTGACTGAAATGCGAAAAGCGGTGGTACCTATTTAGCCGATCACGACACAAGCTACCTGGCTTAAGTGTTATTGTATTTTACATTCACAACAATTCAGACGATATGATAAATTATTTATCGCTTATGAAGTCGTTCACCAAAAGAAAAGTGTTCCCAGATCAATCAAGGCGAAAATCAGACTAAAACGAAACCTGTCCGAAAAATTTCGTTGCATTTACTCAACAGGACTTTTTTAAATAAAAATAGCTGCAGCATGAAAACCGCTAGAGGAGCGAGTAAAAATATCGCGCATAATTTCAACTCGGACCACCAGAGAGCGTTGAGTGGGCTAATGGCGACTATTTTCGACCCAGATGACCGGTTAAGCGATACTAAAACTTTTTTCCAAAGGGTTCTAGAGTGTTCTGCAGTTTTTGTGTACAAGAACTGGCTTGCATTAGCTTACCATTACGCGCCTTTGAACTTTGTAAAACTAAAAGTTTCATGCAAAAATATAAAACCCTTTTAACCCGGCGCTCAGCATAGTGGAAAATTGTAACACCGAGTGTCGGGTTGGGTCAAAATGACCCGTATTAAAAAAATTCTATCACTCGATAATATACGAGTATTTCAAGAAAATTTAGTCATAAGTTAGTTCAATAATTATAATCGAAGGGGTTTCGGGTAAACTTAACCATTCCTTAAGCTTAGGTAACTCTTATCGACTTTTGTCTCTTTCTATCTCCTTTAGATAGACTGAGATAAAAGTCGCAAAGAGACTCTTAAAAAGAGCAAAAGTGTTGGAAATCGCCACTTTCACGTTGTCCATCTGCAGTACAACATTGCACTAAAGCTCTGTCATTATACTTTTAGTGAGTGGATAAGTTATCAAAACAAATAGTTTACCGTGGAGGTTCCTTTGGCCATTTTCTCTCGGCTTTCCCAACAAAAAGTGACGAAGTTAAACATTTTCATTGTCATAATGTAAAATGCCTCAAATCCACTATCTCTTTAGTTTTCCCCAGCCTATTTTAAAAATATTATATTACAACAATAACTAGGTAATTTAGCTAAAATAGTTTTTGAAAATATGGCGCAAAATTACGACATATAGTTTATTGTTGGGTCATATTTACCCTTTCTCACTTTTGGACACGTGTATTCACTATCGCGGGCACATCAACACCGAGTGGTGATTAGAAACGGGGAAGGGAAGTTGTTAGCTTCAACTACTGAGAAAAGCACGAATGTCACACAATATTTTCTGTTAAATACTCGCGTTTCAAAATGTCGCGGGTCATATTGACCCAACTGGGTCGCCGGGTTAAGGTATGTGAAGTAACATTTTTTGGAGTGGTCGATTTCATCCTGGGGGAGACGGAACTTTTATACAGGCTGATATTTTGAGATACGGCAGTGGCATAAGGGCTTGTAATCTAAAACTACCAGCAGTTAATAAACTTATTAATCGAGGATTTCATTTAAGAAAAACGCTTAGGAATTGACTCTATTTGACAAAAAAGCTACCATTTGACCAGAGGACTAGTAGACGTTCGACGAGCTATCACCCACACCTGGTCGATATACAAAACGTACGCACTTAAAGTGCTCCTTAGTGCGTATGTAGGGAGTCAAATGCTTTGCCGGCTTCGGTGGTCCCTTCAGTTTTAACACATATTACCAAAATCCTTCAAAGCTCGATGAAATAGGCACCTTCCGAGAAAGCTCTCTGCATTGTCGACCCGCTCTTAACTTCTCTTGGAGCAAGATTGGAATCAAGAGTGAACCTAGTAAAAAAACGTACTCATATTATTTTAATTGATTAACTAAAAAAGGAAAGCGGACTGGTGACATCTATATTGTTAGGTACTAGTTACAGCGTGGATCTCGGTTATTGTGCCAAAAGTAAACCTATGTCCTTTTCGAGGTATATAATGCTATCTCCATAGTAATTAAAATATAATAAAACTAGAAAAATTTCACGTCCTGAGGCGGGAATCGAACCCGCGACCTTTCGCAATTCGGGCGACTGCTCGTTAGCTAACGTCCACCCTACAATGTCGAAATATTCTATTTCAACATCCGAAACGAGTATTTTTAAAAATACCTACGATTCGGTTAAGTTGGGGCAGTGCTTTCAAATATTCTTGTTCTTGTTGTTCTTGTTTTGTTTCTTTTTTTTTCAAACATTTATAATAATGTTAAAATCAAAAATTAAGAATATGCTATCGCCATGCAAAATTTCCTTTTATTTGGTTCAGTGGTTCTGTGGTGGCGGAAAATGGAGCAGGCAGAAAGACAGTTTCGAAATTCAGTAGTACAGTCGTCTGTTTCATTAAATATGTAAATTTTCCTTCCTATCCAATCGATATCAAAGATATGTAAGGGAAAGATAAACCTACCGAAGCACAAAAGTGCCACCAAAGCACTACAGAAGTACAAAGATTATCTGCCATAATGGCAAAGTTAGAGGCGTCACTCGTTTGAAGTCCGCGTTGCACTTATCCGTTCAATTAGTGACCCTTGATGGGTCTGTATTGGATACAATCTGGTGAGCAATGGAATTTGAGCCTTATGTCAGTTACAGATGTATTGATATTTAGCTGGAAATGTGCTTGTAAGGGTGGTTGTACGCGCACGTTTGGTCTTCATTAAAAGTACTTAACGTTAATAAATTATATTGCAAGAAACAAATCAAAACCTTAATAATATTAATAGATAAGTAAAAATGCTAAAAATTTACTCTGCGAACACTATCCGTCTGCTTAGTCCGGAGTGAACTTTTATCATACTCTTGCTTTGATTGGTCGGAGCTTATGATATTTTCTGATTATTTTGATCAATAATTAAGTATTTACTCAGTACTTTACTATCAATCATAATGTAGGGGATAGTTACCAATATTTTACCGGCCTCAAAATTGTACTGTCTCTGAATGTCCTGCTATAGGTATGATATTATTTTCTGTGTCATCAACACAGACAGTCCGCCATTTTGTTTTTTTGGATGACCGTGACAGTGATTTTTTTACATTTTATGAGGGTTTTGGTGTGAAATACCATTAATTAAACTTTAAAATGTTGTTAGCTTCCGGTCGCCCTTACCTAACTTTGACATATCTAAATAGGTATATCATTACTCCAAGTTTGGACAGGGAGGCGAACGGCCCGCGCCCAATATACTGTCTCGAACTGTAGATATCATTATAGCGAGGTTATGGGGATCGCTAATGAATCCAACTTACTATATAAGGGTTGCTGTAAACTTACGCCATTATTATACGTGTTGTTTTTATGAGTGGTTCATTAGGAACTAATCATTGTTATTATTGTTGTGAAGGGTGACTTTGCGTTTTTTTTTGCTATGAACAAAACATAATCATCATCACAACAGCCTATGATGGCTCATGCTGAACAAAGGCCTCTCCATAGATTTTCAAACATGAAAAGTTCTGCGCAGCCTGTATCCAACGGGTCCCCGGGACTCTGTCTAGAACGTCTGTCTGTCTAGTGGGAGGCCGTCCTACTTTGGGCTTTCGTACTGTACCGCCGTGGTCGTCACGCTAAAACTTTAACACCCGTATTCACAAACGATACTTATGTAAGTGAAGAAGCAATACTATGCGAAGTAAGGCATTTCTCAGTGGGTTCACTATGTCAAGCCATTCAATTCACAAATTACATTCTCTTTGGTGAGCTGGACACTATGCGTTGATTAATATAGCTATCAGGCTCCCTTAGCTAAGTGTTCATTATGACAAACGCATAGTGCCGATTGTCACTCAAGTATTGTTTAACAATAGGAATTTGGCACCCTGTGCGTCCGCGGGCACTGTGAGACCTCATAGTGTCGTTTGTGAATACGGGCGTTTAGCTTCATCGGTCCGTTCTGCGTGCTATGTGCCCTAGCCACTGCCATTTCAACTTGATAATCATTCATTTCAATTATTATGTTCGTTCATTTGATTAAAAACAAAAAGGTTTCGGCAGAATATTCACCGCTCCGTGTAACGCGGAGCATACCGCTGAGCTGATACCTGTTTGCTGCCGAGGCGTGACCTGCGCTATTGTGCAAGTGAGTGTGATGGTATAGCGATAGACTATCATTGATATTGATCGTTACTTGTATTGAAAATTAGCTATACTGTTATAATATGTCATGTAAATATTGTGCGCCAAAGTTGCAAAGAAAATTATGTCTATGTCTACATTATCTATGATAATCCTATACGCTATATCAGCGACTTTGGTTCTCTTGCCAAACATCTCGTTGAAACCTAACATCTCGTTCAGTAGCGTTGGGCTCATTGAAAACACAAATAACTATCGAAAAATAGAAAACATCCACCCCAGGATCAGGCAGCGTCATAATATTATGGTCGTTGAGCAGGTATCAGTAAAACTACCTGGTTCCCAATCGAAGCCGTGACTCTGAGAAACACGTTGGTTTTTAGTGGGTATGCCGGAGATAAGCTCCGGAGACTCCAATAAAGGATTTTCCGCTGTAAAATTTTAAGAAAGATTGAGGTAGCACCTCTGCGCTCATAGAGAAAGCATTAAGCTGGAAGCTTATTCTTGATTTGTAAGAGATGGACAATGAGTATGTAGGCTACGGTAACCGCTCAGAATGAAGCGAGCAATACGCCTATTTGCCACCTTTGTATTTAAAAAAACTGGCATGTATATCGGTCATTTTAATCTATAGACGCTTTCAACACAGCATTTGATAACATGAGAAATTCAAGCGAATGGAAGGAGTCTGTTCCCAAGAGAGAAATTCCTTAACCCCCCAAGCAAGGCCTCCGGTGGGATAACGCCGCTTGACGGATTGATGAGCCCTAATTTCAAATCGCTAACTCGACGAAGGCTTATACAAAGACTAGATGACGTTAAATATATTAAAACATCAAACTTTTTTGGCACAAATGTGACACATACAAATGGTCTATAGCATAGAGTTCTTTATGTGACGTGAAAAGTCACCTTGAAACCTGCAAGGTGCCTCCACCTTGCTTTCTGACTCTTCCGTGCTTTGCATTAGGTAATGATTCCCATAAAAATATAAAATCAAAACTTTTCAGTAAAGTCCGGCCTCATTAATCATCTATCTAACACCATCTCGTTGAGACTATTCATATAAGCCAAAAAACGCTATATCTGCTGTAATTTTCTGAACAATTAAGCATTTCGCAGATCTTTTGATGGTTTAGGATCAGCTCAAGATCTATTTATTATGGGAATATCACCGAAGTGAAAATACACTAAATTTCAAATCATTCTAAGCCCCCGACGAAAAAAGAAGGGTGCTATAAGTTTGACGTGTCTGTCTTTGTATCTGTGTATATGTGTGTATGTCTGTGGCATCGTAGCACCTAAACGAATGGACCGATATATTTGTTTTGACTTGATTAGGATTGTTTATAGCTATAATTTATGAAGATCAGTTCAGGCGTTTGATGACTATCAGCTCATTTTCTACATGATAAAAGGGTTTTATTGACTTTCACACATAAATTATAGCTATAAACAATCCTAATCAAGTCAAATCAAATATATCGGTCCATTCGTTTAGGTGCTACGATACCACAGACATAGACACATATACACAGATACAAAGACAGACACGTCAAACTTATAGCACCCTTCTTTTTTCGTCGGGGGCTTAAAATACTCTACAGTACGCAATAGGTAATAGAATAAAAAATGACAAGAAAAAGATTCGTGATAGAATAAACACAACACAGTCACGAACCAATTTACACTAGGATACCGTTAACATTTTTCCAATACAGCTTTATATCGTGGAAATCTCCAAAATATCCGATACTGGCACAAAATATACTGTATCAGTGTCCATACAAAGGTAGGATTTTGTTTTCGGATATAGCAATAGGTTGAAAAATATGTTTTTTTTTTCGACATTTTTTGTGGACCGTACGAGACCAGAGTTTTGTAAAGCCGGACTGAACTAAAAGCATTAGGGTTGTTGCGATAAAATATTTTTCATGCTACGCGTGAAAACATAATCCATTAAAAAAAACGTAAAGTGCGGCTTTATTACTTAAATTTGACACGCAGTAAATTTAAGTGAGCCCGCCGGCGTGCAGGTAAATGTCGTAATGATAATTATAATGATAAGGGCTAGATTTAGGAAAGAGTAGGCAAGGTTCTCACCATACATCTGGCTCATTTATGATTTATGATGTAACTTATGAGAAGTAAGCGTGCGGCATGTGGTAACCGTTGCCTATATCACAAAGAAAAAAATCACTTGGTTGGTGCGTTGTCATTCTAAAGGCCCAAGATGAAATTCAAGCATTATCTTGCGACCCTCACCAGATCGTCGGTCCACCTTGTGGGGGGCTTACCAACGCTGCGTCTCCCAGTACGCAGCCCCCACTCAAGGACTTTTCCGCCAGAACGGCCGTCAGTCCTCCTTGCAATGTGGCCTGCCCACTGCCACTTAAAACTCGCGATTCTTTGGGCTATGTCAGCGACCTGCAGATAACATCATTTCTGATTCGTTCAAGAAGAGAAACACCAAGCACAGCCCTCTCCATTGCTCTTTGGGTGACTTTGAGCCTTCTTATGAGGCCCATTGTAAGCGGCCACGTCTCGGTCCCGTATGTCATCACTGACAACATACATGAGTTGAAGATTTTCTAATTATCTAATTGAAGAATTAAAATTTTTAGGTATTCGAAATGATCAATGAGAATGCAGTTTTTCAAAATAGACTTCTTCAATATTGAAAGTAGGTGCTATTCGTTCACCCTTTGTTTTTCATTCCGAAATTTTATTATCTGCCAACCCTACGTCTAATTCCAAATGTTAACTATCCGACCCAGCCCCGGGGCTATCTTCGCCTAAACTGGGACGGGAATACAACGCACTGGAATACTTCGACCATACCAAGCCCGCAAGACACTTTGTTGAAAAAATAAAGCTCAAATATTGCGAGCATACCTTCGTTGTGTAGAATTAGAACAACAAATCACTTAAAAGGGGACTTCTATCCACCAACCCGTATTGGGCCAGCGTGGTGTTGCTATGGCCCCAACTCGTCATTATGCTTCTTTTCATTGAAATGTCATTACCCTTCTGTGTTTTGATCTAGCCATCTAAATTCAGACTTTAACTATCCGTACTTTAGTGTGATAAAATTTTAATTTTCTTATAAATTTTGCTCTGATTCTTTGATCAGGTTTCAACAACAGTATCTAACTGATCAAGTATCGAGTATACTTATTCGTGTCATCTATTTTTTAATTACACTTAATCCCATTTCAATATCAAAATAAACAATAACCTGATTTAAAATTTAACTACGAAAACAGTCTGTTTGTGTTTTTCCTGAGTTATATTAATTAGATCTTCCATAAAATGTAGATGTTTCAAATATGATCACAGAAATAAAGGTTTAATTATCAAAATTTGTGAACGTAAAAAATTCGTTGCATTCTGAACTGAGAATGCGACCGAAAGGAGTCCTGACGAGGTTCTATTATACGATCCGCACATTCTTGAAACCATTTAAAATCCAAAACAGTAATCAATACGAGAATTCGTCAAATTCGGTGGCCAATGAAAGTTCGCATCGAACGAACATTGAAATTTGAAATACATATTTCAGCTGAAATGCCCGGGGCCGCCTGGAATGGCTGGACTATTCAAATATTCGATGGCACAGAATTTTCAGCGGCTCTTTTTTCAGGAACCCGATATTTGAGTTCAACGCGATCATGATGCGATGTTCTACGAAATGTGTATGATTTGATAGGGTGTGCAAAGCAAATTTAAAAAATAATAAAGTTACTTTTTTAAATTGATGAGAAGTGTGCTTTATTTTCTTTTTGCTTTTGCTCTTTGTGGATTGCAGTCCGCAATCCATTGGTTTCCCTTAACATGGGTTACTTCAAAAGTGGGTGAAAAAGCACCTTTTGGCCTCGTAAGGTGGAGGCAGCTATAGCACTGTCTAAACTGGCTGTCTTCGCCAATAGACTCTTTTTACCGTTTCACATCAGGAGTTTTGAGTGATTTGCCGTGATTTGTATAAAAGTGTCTTGCAATTACACAAACACCCTTGAGCCTTTTTGTAGTCTTAAAAAACAGGCCGTGTGTTAAGAATATAAAATGTATAGATTAATGAGTTTTTTAGATATGAAAAAAGTGGCAAATAAGCGTACATCCTGGTGGAAGCGGATTGACCTGAACAGGATTTCTCATGCACAGTAATCAGTTTATTTTATACAAAGCACGGCAAGTAACATAACACCGCTTAATGTGAAGCGGTAAGGACATTCCATATGTGAAGACAGCTAGTGCAGAATAGACACTGCACTAGCTGCCTCCACCTTGCTGGTCCTGAAAGTGCTTTTTCACGCCTATCTTGAAGGACCCCATGTTACAGGAAGGAGGCAACACATGTGCTGACAAAGAATTCCAAGATATGGAAGTACGACATATAAATGAGGGACTAAATTTCTTCAGTTATCAGTTTCGGTCTTGCGTGGAATATTGCTTGCCGGAATGGCTCCGATTAGTATCTCCTCGATGCATTGGATAGATTGCAGCGTCGCGCTATGCGGATTATTGGTGATATGGAGGACACAGGCGCTCTTGAGTTTCTACAATTGCGACGTGACATTATTTTGCTGAGCGTCTGTTATCGGCTGTACCATGGAGACATACCTGAAGAGGTTTTCAACCTTATAACTTCCTCGTTTTCCTTTATAGGAACACGCATGCTGGTCTTTGAAATTATTCATCATACATACACTGTTTCCGTTTTGTACTCAAAAGTTTGAGAAGTTGTTGGTCTATCGTACTAGCAAAATATGGCAGTCTCTGACATCACCCGTTCCTTTCACGATATGAGTTCTTCCAAACGAGGCGTGAAGGTGCTAATAAATGCCTAAGGCAGTATGTATCCGGATCAGGTAGACTTGGGCATTGCCTTGTAAAAAAAAAAAATCGCCTGATAGTAAGCGGTTGAAGCGGTTAAAAACGCTCGTAATAGCACGTTGAGCACTAGTTAGTCAAACGTTGACTAACACTGTCTATGCAAATAATAACCTGATAAAATAATGTAAGGCTTTATATTTTCTCTCAAAACGCTAAAGAGGGCATATATATTTCTAAACGAACAAGGGTGACAGACATTAAATAAATTAATTAATTATTAATAAACTTCTTTCCAAGATTGCGGCTCCCAGAACATGAAAAAAAGTCTTACAGCTCTCAGGAAAAATCTTAAATCAACGAATGTATGATGGATCTAATATTTGCACAAAGTTATTACATCCAGGTATTCACACCAGAATCCGTTTTTAGACCTTTTTGGTGTTTGAACATCTAATAACGAAAACTATTCCAATTAATATTCTGATAACCTTAGCCCTAGCGTCCTATAAACTCAGAGCAAAGGCTACCATTGAAACCTTAAACAAAAGCCTGACCACCGTTTCACCTAGACAAATATGCCCACAAAGCCTATCTGGCCCTTGCTAGCCAACACGTCCAAATTTAATTTGGGCCGACTATGGCAATATGTACCTAGTCCATTGCTATTGGAAATAAAACAATGGACTTTACCACCGACCGACTCTCCAGTCTAGTGTTCAGTGTATTGTTACAAAGGCCCACTGAAGTGCGTCGAATAGTATTAACCTGGCAGGCTTAAGAGATGAAAGGTCGGTGGTTTGATTATTTACAAGAAATTCTCGGGCCGTACCAAAATATTCAGATACTCCTGCAGCATTCGTGATTTGCGAGTAATGTGATATTATTATCTTAGACTAAGGATTTTCTGTAGTGTGTGAGGGCCGAGACGGTGCGATGATAAGAGAAGAATAAATTCTTTGAAATATGGTTCTTTGACCAATATCTCGTTATCGGTTTTTCAATTTTGAATTTACCTGAATTAGGATTCTTTCTACAAATTGCACTAATAATTTGATTAAATTATGCACTGATTTCAAATTATATGGAAAATTTGGTTAAGTGATGCATTGAATTTTAATGCTTTCTAAAATTCAAGCTCCAAGAAGCATCCAAGAAGCTTGGTGTGCTCAATAGAGCGCGGCGGTATTTCACTTCGGGGCAAAGACTGTTACTGTATAAGTCTCAAGTCAGACCCCATATGGAGTAATGCTGCCATTTATGGGCGGGAGCGCCTAGATACCAGCTTGGACCATTTGAAGTGCTCCAAAGACGCGCTATGAGAATTGTCGACGATCCTGAGCTCACAAACGGTATTGAACCTTTAAGCCTAAGGAGAGATTTTGGCTCCTTGTGTGTGTTCTACAATTTGTATAACGGGGCGTGTTCTGAGGAATTATTTGACATGATTCCCACGGCTTTTTTTATCATCGAACCGCTCGCCAACGGCAGGGAGGTCATCGTCACAAATTGGAACCAAAGTGGTCGCGTACGGTACGGTTTCAGAGAAAAAATCTCCAGGGTACGCTCAAGTTGTGGAATGAGCTCCCTGCAGAGGTTTTCTTGAATAAGTACAGCATGGGGTTCTTCAAAAAAGGTGTGAAAAGGTTTTTACAGGGTCGGCAACGCGCAAGTGATACCCCTGGTGTTGCAAGCGTCCAAAGGCTACGGTAACCGCTTACCATCAGGTGGGCCGTATGCTTGATTGCCACCTTAGTGGCATATAAAAAAAACAATTTTTTTTGAACAATTTCAACATTAAGAAGGTAGACGTTATCATATTTCAACTAAATGAATGAATTCGTAAGATAAGTGCAGTCACTACAGTTGTGAACAATCGCATCTTGCCCCATGTACTTATTATTGTGTAGACACTTTTCTAATTGAAATTGAAGAAGGTAAAAGTACTTTTGTCAGGGTGTTGAAAAGCCATGACTTCCACGTCTACGCAGACTTAAGCACATAACAAAAAAAAAACATAAAACCAGACATTCAAAGAGTTCTTTGAAGTCCTCTGCAGCTCAATAGACAGAGCAGTCAACGGGATTGTGAGAAAGATAAGTCACGTGGATTTGTTATCCACATAAACAGCTTCGAAACCCTACAAGAGCAAAATTACATATGTAGATGTATGAAGGTGAGTGACTTATGAGGCAGCGTGCATCATGATAGAAAATGGAAAAATCATGCATGGTCATCAAAAACAATAATTGGTATACAAATTGTTAATTTGTCGTTATTTGATGTTCAACTATTATTTTTGGTGATCAATTAATTGATAGGTTTGGATAGGTTATCATCATCATCACCATCAGGATAGTTGATGATCTCTCTATGCTGACTGAGAGTGAGACCCTGATTTTCATCCTTTACCTAGACTATACTCGGTTCGTGAGTTACTTGGACCACACTATTTGACCGGTCAATTGTTCTGCAAGCCGGCAACGATTTCAATTTTATGTACTTTGTTGGCTTTTAAATGATACATTAACTTTTGGAAATCCGAAGCGAAACGTACAATGTAGCTGAAATAGCTCGCGCTCAGGCACAGCGTTTTTTTCTACAAAGTAGGCAATTTGGGAATAGTAACTAGCGTCTATAGGCTAAGGTGACCGTTCAGCATCATGCGGGCCGAATAAATGCCTGCAACGATTTTATCATCATTATATTAGCCGAGTGACGCCAATTGCT
Source organism: Nymphula nitidulata (assembly GCA_947347705.1). NCBI lineage: Eukaryota > Metazoa > Arthropoda > Insecta > Lepidoptera > Crambidae > Nymphula > Nymphula nitidulata. The sequence goes on along the minus strand of OX374634.1, from coordinate 18,437,719 downwards.
CGGCATGGGCCTCCCCAAGGATCTCCAAGGATCTGCATCCATCGGCTTCTCGCTACCCTTCCCAGATCGTCGGTCCATCCTGTGGGAGGCCTTTTTTTTACGGGGAGAAATCCGTTTACAGACCTACCCGCCGCTGGCTATGCGGCGGGCGTGTGTGGGGGTCATCCAGCGCTATCAGCACTGGAAATACCCACTAAAACTCCCCGGTAACTCCACTGCCCTTCGCGGGGGTAGCCTGGGCTCTGCCGAAGCAATTTCACCAGCCCACCCCCAGGCATCCCGACCTTATGGCCAGGTTTCGCGCCGATGGGGATTACCCAGAGTCACTTGGGCAATCCCAGACGTGGCGGCATGTGCAATGCATGCATGGGGGCCTGACAACGCTGTGTCTTCTGGCACACAGTCGTCACTCGAAGACCTTCCCGCCCCAACGGCCTTCAGTCCTCCTTGCAATGTGGCTAGAATACTGCCACTTGAGGCTCGCAATTCTTTGGGCTATGTCGGCGACCTTAGTTCTCCTGTGCAGACTTTGAGCCCATTGTAAGCGGCCACGTCTCGGTCCCGAATGTCATCACACATCAAATTTTTTTGCTTACTGTGCAAATTGTGCCGCTGAGCTATGGGTTGATGTATATTACTTCTTACAATATAATAGTAAAATTGTATTTATACAGGTTGGTGACAGTAAATTAAAACATGGAAATATAAATAAAGAAAGAAACCAATGCAAACATTTTATGCTCCAGGCGGGAATCGAACCCGCGTTTCCTGGGGTCCGGCCAGACGCGATAACCGTTACTCCACCGGAGCACTAGGTGTAACCTAACAATTTCTTCACCGTTTTCTACTTTTTTAACGTTTTTATAGCAACTTTTATCTCTACACTCATTGAAGTTTCACAACCTCTAGTGAACCGAAAGAATGCTTTTTTAAGCATCAAACATGTACATGTTAGTGTGGCTATGTACCTACATAAGTACACTAACATAAGTTAATAACATTAAAGTTTTTTTATTGTTATACCATGTACCGAGACTTGCTAAATGTTTAATAATTTATAATAAAAACTTGTTGTGCTTGCTGGTCACTACAAATATCTCAAACCTTCATTGGTTGGCTGGAATGGAAAAGATATTTTTTTATAGATAGGTCCACCCTTGCAAACTTGCTGTTACATTTAACTTATTCAGCTCAAAGTTAATGCATAACAATAAGTCAAATGCCAAGTTGAAGTCATAATAAAAAGCTACCACATATAACTTACTTATCAACTCCAAGTTGTAACTAAAATATGTAACATTAAGTTATCGATACCAAAAATGATTTCCTTTAAGCTAACTCCGTGCCGAAGTGGCGTAACACGAAACTTTACTTAAGTTGAAAAGTTAGTGCATATTTTAGAAGGAATAAGTTGACTTGCCCTAAGTTCAAATGCGGCTTAAAAGTGGGCTATGCTATTTCAATTTATACTTTGACATACTATGTATGTAAAGCAGGATTGAAGGATTAAGCTCGCCTAAGTGATAGACGTCTATGTATTAGAGAATTAACTTAACATTTAAAATGAAACCAATTTACAGAGTTCAACTCGCGTTTAACTAGATCATCATCAGCCTATATACGTCCCAAAGCTGAGAACAGGCCTTCCTGCATGGGAGAAACACATGAGGAGCTTGGGGTTTCAGCGGTTTCAGTAACAACTGGGACCAACGCACGTCTAAGGTCGCCTGGTAAGTTACCACCGGCTTTCTTATTTCAGCCGTAAAACGGTTCGCTGTGTTTCGGATTGAAGGGAAAGGTAGCCAGTATGGCTTCAGGATGACAACGCACCTGCAATATCAAGTGATTTTCTTCTGTTTGTCATCTAGTTGTACTTATATATATTTAAAAACTATCGCCTAATATACTAGATATATAGGGTATATAGGAAACGCTCTCGGATACAAAGGCATTTGACGATCGTCTGGTCGAGCGGTCTGTACCCCTTGCTATGCAGGCTACTCGGTCAAGAGGTCCCGGGTTTGAATCCGGGTAGGAGCAAATGTTTGTATGATGAGTATGAGCATTTGTTTACGAGTTATGGGTGTTTATATGTTTATTTATTATATTATCATCCATATTTCTCCGTTATCTAGTATCCACAACACAAGCTCTTAATGATGCTTACTTTAGGCTAGATAATAGGTTTGAGTGTATGAATATTATATATTATTATTATTATTAGGTATATATGTCAGTGCTGGTTATCCTTATGACGATCTGTTAAAATCAAAATCAAATCAGAATCAAAATATCTTTGTTGAAATTGGTCCCAAAGAAACATTTTCAAATCGTCAAAAAAGCTCATTTTTATGACTGTCACAAAAAATGTATTAACTAACAACATCATACTGTCTATCTCTCCGTTTGTCTGTCTATCTGTCATGTATGAATTTACGTTAACTAACAATGCCATCATGTTTGTCTGCCGTCGTGTCTGACTTTTTTAAATCGCGAAAAATCAGCTGTTTTATACAAACCGGTCGCGTGGGTATTACAAATAAGTATCAAACAGCTGTTTTTTTCTGCCATTTGCCTTCGTTTTCGAGAGCCTTACACCCTGTATATTGCGTTGTAAGATTAACACTTTTAATCTTTTTTTATACGTTAAGTGTCTGAATGATTAATGAACAATGTCTCTACGGCTTTTTTTTCACATACAAAACAATTTAGAATCATCCAAACATGAGTCTATTTAAAGTTGAGTTGGATCTGTTTGGGAATAAAATGGCAGTAAGTTAGAATAATACTCCAATTGCGAACCAGAGTGACCACTCGTCGAATCCAACTCGGATGGGCAGAAAGAAAGAAAAAATATTTTATTTTAGTAGGCCACAAAGAAGCACTTCTAAATCGTCAAAAAACACATTCTTATAACTATTACAAAAAGTTAGTAGTATTACAGAGTCTGTCGTGTCTGAATTTACACCGGTTCCAAAAGTTGAACTACCGAGAAGATTCCGGCAACAAACTCGTGTAGTCACTCTTTTCAAATATTTAATTACAATGTTTGTAGTTACAAAAATTTAGCAGTGCAATGCCGCCCAGCGAAAAAAAAATGAAAATTAGAATAGAAGGTTTGTCAACGTACCAAGAAAGTAGGTACCCAATGTCAAAAATAATATCGTTATTTTCAGGCTATCTGACAGTGCACAATCACAGCATAGGTTACAGAGGTTAATAGTCACAATACTCGTAAATAAACATATAAAACATTTATAATTTTAATGTGTCCATGCATTCTTATCATCTAAATATTCTTGGACCTTTATAGTAGCCTTTTTCATTAAAGTTTGTTCCACATATAACTTAAGTTTGTGAAAAGGCAGTTCAGTTACATTTGGTGGGACTTTGTTATAAATGTGTATACATATTTACTAGGTGGTAGGCCCGTATGCAGGGTCGTCTGGGTAGGTACCACCGCCTTTCTTATTTTGCAATGCAGTTTCAAGTGATTTTTGCTTGTTATTGCAGGTGTCTATAGGCGGCGGTTACCGCTTTCCATCAGGTGGGCCGTCAGCTTGTTTGTCATCCAGTTGTATAAAAAAAAAATTAAAAAAAAATCCCCAAGAATGAGCGACTTGTCTTGTGAAGTCTAAAACTTGGAACAGCAAGTTTTTTTCTCAGCGTTTGAGAAGCTACGGTATATCTTCACGCCCCGAATACCGCAGTCTCAATAGGAGTATTCCACCTGTATATGCTGCTAGTTTTGAAATATGGCACTAAAACATGGCCGCCCACAATGGGTCTCATTAAAAGGCTCAAATTCACTCAACCCCTCGAGTGAATTTGAGCCTCATAATGGAGTGAGCAGTACTCGGATCTTATGTATAGTATAAAAATTTTATTCACTGTTTAAATTTTTTAGTAAATAATTATTATTATTTGTAATTTCTTAATAATAAATTATAGAATATAAATTATACTTTTTTGTGCAATAATGAATAAATAACAAGCGGTATTGAACCTTTAAGCCTAAGGAGAGATTTTGCCTCCTTGTGTGTGTTCTACCGTTTGTATAACGGGGCGTGTTCTGAGGAATTATTTAACATGATGCCCAACGGCTTCTTTCTATTATCGCACCGCTCGCTATCGGCAGGGAGTTCATCCTCACAAATTGGAACCAAAGTGGTCGCGTACTGTACGGTTTCAAAGAAACTTTCTCCCGCGTACGCTCAAGTTGTGGAATGAGCTCCCTGCAAAGGTTTTCTCGAATGAGTACAGCATGTGGTTCTTCAAACAAGGCGTGAAAAGGTTTTTACAGGGTCGGCAACGCGCAAGTGATACCCCTGGTGTTGCAAGCGTCCATAGGCTACGGTAACCGCTTACCATCAGGTGGGCCGTATGCTTGATTGCCACCTTAGTGGTATAAAAAAAAACCTAAAGATTCTCATAGGGATCGCATCAGGTATGAAGAGAACCGCAGGAGAACCAAAAACACCGACATAGCTAAGACTCGCTAAGCTTAAGTGGCAGTGGGCAGGACCCATCGCTTGCGGAACCGATGAGACGGAAAGGCTCCGCAGTGATGGCCACCAGAAACCAGCATCGGCACCCCTTCAACAGTAGTAGTCGCAAGTAGTATCTGGATGCGTGCAGAGCATGACTGGTCTAACCAGAAAGCAATCATATATATATTCTACAATTATCATTGCTAAATAAAATTCATTTTCATTCATGTATAAAATTTAAAATTGCAAAATTTTAAGTAACCCCCAGCCACATTAATCATCTATCTAACACCATCTCATTGAGACTATTCATAAGAGCCAAAACACGCTACTGCTGTTAGTTTCTGAAGAATTATGGATCCCGCAGACTTTTTGATGGTATAGGATCAGCTCAAGCATGGGAATGTCACCAAAGTGACAGTACACAAAATTTCGAATCAATCGGATCTGTGAAAGTTAGTAAAACCCTTTTATCGTGTAAAAAATGAGCTGATAGTCATCAAACGCCTGAACTGATCTTCACAAATTATATCTAAGAACCATTCTAGTCACTTTAGCTTTCAAACAAAAAAAATGGAATCAAAATCGGTCCATTCGTTTAGGAGCTACGATTCCACAGCAGTAACATGGATACAAAGAAAGAAAGAAAAAATATTTTATTTATATAGGCCACAAAGAAGCACTTATAAATCGTCAAAAAACACATTCTTACAACTATCACTAAAGATACACAGACAGACACGTGAAACTTATAACACCCCTCTTTTTTCATCGAGGGTTAAAAATACACACCTACACACTTACACACGCCACGCACACACCCATCATTGACATTCATCCCTTCTTACTCGTCTTAATGTATATTTAGTACTAATCTAGCCAGGGGCTAGTTAGGGGTAGCCAGTGTAATTACTGGGCATGGACGGCATGTCATCTCAGGCCTGAGGATGACAACGCACCTGCAATATCTAGTGCTTTTCCTTGTTATTGCAGGTGTCTATAGGCGGCGGTAACCGCTTACCACCAGGTGGGAAGTCAGCTTGTTTTTCATCTAGTTGTATGAAATACAAAAACTACATATTCGTTTTAAGCTTAATACTCTTTGGTAGACTATTGAGAATCCGTATGACTCAGGTCTGCTTCTGTGGATTTTCGTAAAATAAATAAATTGATTAAAGCACAAAACAAGAAGGAAATGTAATGTAACCATGTTAATAATGATCTCGTATTGTGTGACTTAAGCCCACCTAACTGTTACACGTTTCTTGATAATATAATACAATTAATGCGTAAATCCATATCGCCGGATGCACGTACCAAAGTCTCGTAGGTCTGACGTTGTTTGTGCGCGTGCGCAAGTACCGCGATATTGTAACACCTGGGGTCTGAGCTGTTAAGGCACGTATTGATAGACATAATCTGAATATATTTTTTTATATTACCTACTCTGTAATATTAATAATGCAGTAGAATCATTTAAATTAAACAATTTTTAAAAGTGATTTCGACAACAACTATCTCTCTGGTATACAGGGTGAAAATAAAGGCGAAGGAACGTTGACATTTTTTTTTAACAAGCTGTGCTTAGGATGACCAGCACTCCGTTCCATATGGTTGAGCGGAGCGATGGCTGGCACATGCGTCGTACTTGTGAACAGGTGCCACTAGTGGAAATGGTCATCCCTAAGCTTCCTTGATTTTGTAATAATTTACCTACATATTCATCAATAGTATAATTTTTGAGGGATTTTTGAGGTCTATGGCATTATAGGATATTATATATAAAACAATACAAATATATTGTAATGACGTGGTCAGACAAGTGTTTAAAATTAATGAAAGATGTTTGGCTTTATTAGGTCTTTTTATATTAATTGTTGACATTTGTGTATTGTAATACCTATATTGTGATGGTGCATTGTCGGAGAGCCTTTAAATACAGTAAATATTGTTGTCATTAGGTACTTATTGGTACGTTAATATACCTTTTTTATACTCTGTGCCACACTGCACTGCTAAATACTATTACTGTGTAATTAAACATTGTAACTTAATAATTGAAAATAGTGACTAAACGAGTTTTTTCTCGGTAGTTCAACTTTTGGAACCGGTGTAAATTCAGACAGACTGACAGACAGACAGACAGACAGACTGACAGACAGACAGACAGACTAACTAACGGACAGACGGACCGACAGACAGACCGATAGACAGACATTATAACATTCTTAGCTTACGTAAATCCAGATAAGACAGAGAGACAAACATTATGAAATTGTTAGTTAGTTAATATTATTTTTATGTGATAGACATAAGGGTTTTTTGTTGACGATTCGAAAGTGATTCTTGGGGGGCCTAATTGAATAAAGATATTTTCACTACCATCTGCCTTTGTCTTCGACAGCGAACCCCTTACACCCTGTATAAAATAAATACATAATATTATTATTAATTAGCCTATTATTTAGATATAATAAGTATACAGTTGTTTTTTGTTTGTAAATCAACATAAGCAAATACCACAATAAAATTATCAAAAAATGAAAAAAAATATATACTGACAATGCACAATTGTAAAATTTTATTATTATATTTTAAGTGAGAGGCTTCTGAGCCTTGATTATGATCCATTAGAATTATTAATGAAAATAGTTTTAGGTGACATTACACCTTAATAAGTTAATCTATTGTGAATGTGATAATGGAACTTATTGTTCCATTATCACATTCACAATAGATTAACTTATTACTTATTTTAATAATAATATCAATAAAATAAAACAGTTAAAAGTAAGTACTTTTTACGCAAACGAATTATTGTGATTATTCTACAAATAATTCTCTTTCACACACGCACGCACACGTACACACACCACACACAGACACACACACACACACGTGGATGTTTTGTTTATTAATTATTATTATTCCTCTAGGGTTTGTGTACACCATTACAGCAAATGTAAATGTGTTTTGTGAAATAATTAATTTTAAAAAATTCTGAAACGGTTAATATAGTGCGAAATGCCTGACTACTGCAGCTATTGTTTTTTTTAATGTTACTTATTGTTTGGAATAAATAAATAAAAATAATTTTAAAATTAAATGTAATATAATAAATAATATCTACATATTTACCTAACTTTCCCTATATTCTTCAACATCAATATTACGGTGTTTTGATAGTAGCAGAGTCTGTTGACTAATACCATATAAAAATTTCCCTATACCAAACGATCCAAGATATAAAAATGATAAAATCTCTACTTACATATTTTTTTATCACAGCAATAATACTAAATTAACGCTTAGAACCAATGCCACATATTCTCATACAAATTACGTATAACAATATCAACTTTCCCACACAATGGGACAATGCAGATCTATAAGCTCAAACAAAGAATAAATATATAACGGACCCCGTATTTAGATAAATTTGGCCACAAAGCACCGTGCGCCGGATTAGATCGTAAAAATCATTTGACGATAAATTCCAACTTTTTGTGTCGGCGACACGTCGTAAACACGAATCTCGTACAGTATGTTACGGATGTGGATTAATATGACTTTAACTTTGAAAGATATTTCAATGATTAAATATTGGGCAGACGTGAAAGCTAAGAGACTACCGCCCGCGCGTCCTGCGTCTCGCGTCTCGGCAACCACTGCGCGCTGTCTCGATGTCGGCCTCGCAGCGCGTCGTCGTGACCGCGCAGTGGTTGCCGAGTTGCCGCCGCCGCCGGTTCCCGTGGCCAGGACCCGTACCACCATCTTTTATCGCGATCCAGCTTAGGACCTAAACTGAGTAGAATCGTTAATTCGTACTACGACGCTATCTACGACTATGATAGCGACGCAGTTTAGGAACCAATACTGAACCGAGCGGAATATGAATCGCTTTTATAAAGATGGTGGTAAGGCCCCATGCCGTTAGTCCGTATGCGCCTTTACAGCGATTTATCCCAAAATAACGACAACTTAGATATTTTCATCTCAAATCCAAATATCTTCCATATACATGTCTGTGTCATAGCTAAAGTCGTATTGTAATAGTTAAGGATACTCACTATAATTATTAATAGTTTTTGGGCTGCAGTCTAGCACATTAGTATTTTTAAGTGTTTTTTGTATGGTATTGACTTAATCCTGTTGTGTGTCTTAAATAAATAAATAAAATGAAATATAATTAACAGATCCAGAACTTTTGAACACTTTGGGCTTGGTCAGGTGGGGGCATGAGGAACTAGCATAAATGCTTTACCAAGGTCTTACTTACCGACGGGAGATCTCCCTCGTGATCCGAGGTCATCTCCACCCCATTTCTTCGAAAAGCCATTTCCTGACACGGCCACGAAGAGCAGCGAGTCTAAACACTGCTGGCTTAAGTGTACAGAACTGTACTTGTATCTTCGAGCCTGGGAGTTCCACATATACTGTGTCCCACTCAAAGGGAGTTTTATTGCCATTACTGGGCATGGAAGGCATTTCATCTTAGGTCTCAGGATAACATGCACCTGCAGTACCTTGTTATTGAGGTTTATTGTTTCCTTGTTATTGCAGGTGTGTATAGACGACGGTAGCCACTTACCACCAGGTAGGCGATCAGCTTACTGGTAAATTAGCTATATTAAAACTATATTAAAAGAATCAGAAATCTTAAGCTTCTTATTCTTAAGAAACAATTTCTTGTATCTTATGAAGAAAAGGAATTCTCCTAACTACGAGACGTGCGAAAAAGTGGATGATATACAACACTTGTTAATGGAATGTGTCAGGAATGAATCTGAGAGAAGTTTTGTTTTGTCTACTCTTAATGTGAATAGAAGCAATATAGGAGTATTTCAAAGCATCTTATCCAGTCCTTTATCCGATGAAGCCGGGATGCTTTTTAATATGGTAAATGAAGATAACGTTTTCTTAGTCGAGTCAACTTTATTATTATAGGTACAAAATAAGTATAAGGTCACGATGGGACTGGCATAAACGGTTAAGTTTAAAAGTCCCTTTACAATTTAAGAAAAAAAAATAGGCATAAAAATGTTATCTACTTAGTTGATTTTCTCTTGCCATAATCTTTGGCCTGACACTGATTCACGATGCGCCCGCACATAAAAACAGATCGACACGCATTTGACACAGCGTTATAAAACGTCGAAAAAATCATAAATTACTCCCTAATACTACCTTATGCGCGACAACAGAATGCGCAATATTCACTTGTATGAAATACACACTTTTGTATGCATCGTAAAGTTTTATTTTCAGAACGCTCCATCTTTCTTTGTATCATTTTGAGCTTTCTTTGAATTCCAATTTCGGTTTTATGTTTCGTTATTCCTTAAAAGTTGTAAAACAGACAAATAACAACTGTCACTTTCAATATAAGTAATTAGAACTTGAAAGAAATGTTTGTAATAATTTATATTGAAAAACTCTGACAATTTGACAATCTATAGGTAAGAGAAATTTTGACCCGCCTCTGTGATCTTATGGTTGGGGCTACCAACTTTAGATCTAGAGGTCCGGGGCTCAGTTCCCGTGGGGGCAAAAACTGTCTGCTTAGTTTGGTTGGTGGTAGGGCTTATATAAGTCCAGCTGGCACCACCATCTTACCTAAGCCTGCCGCCATAACAATAATGTTCACATTGTTGTGTACCGGCAGTTGGAGGTAAGATAACCAGTTCCTCTGTGGTTGAGGAATCCTGGTGCAGCTCGCTTTCATCTTCAGCCTTATCATCACTTACCACCAGGTCAGATGAAAGCCAAAAGATTCCCCGTTAAGAACAGGAAATAATAATATACGAAATTGATGTTTTTTTCCAGCTAATTTTATATGAATCTCTACCTAAAATTTATATTCAAAGTGTAGTATACAAGCAGTTAAAAGTTGTTAAAATTGAGGGTCATTAAGCGGTATGACCGCTGGTGACCTTTGGGGCAAAAGAGTATGGTAACTGCCTACCATCAGGCGGGCCGTATGCCTGTTCCCGAAATTTGTATAAGTATTAACAAATGAATTTGATAGGTTTCCATGAAGCTGTTAGTAATATGGGAATTTGTCTTTTCTTTAGGCAACTTCGGTTTTATCTTTATGTAGGTTTTGTATGAAGTATTTTGTGAAAACTGGAATCATCATATTATTATTTTTGTGTTTAATTTGAAATTGACTTAATAAAAAAATAACAATATTTAATTTTGAAAGCAATGCCCCAACTTAACCGTAACGTAGGTATTTGTAAAAATACTCGTTTCGGATGTTGAAATAGAATATTTCGACATTGTAGGGTGGACGTTAGCTCATAAACGCAAATACAGATAGACTAGAAGAATTTCACAGGGATATCCCAAGTCCTGGGTGGCTCAGTGGTCAGAGCAGTCGCCCGGATTGCGAAAGGTCGCGGGTTTGATTCCTGCCTCAGGACGTGAAATTTTTCTAGTTTTATTATATTTTAATTACTAAGTAATTTTTCAAACATTTATAATAATGTTAAAATCAAAAATTAAGAATATTTGAAAGCACTGCCCCAACTTAACCGAATCGTCGGTATTTGTAAAAATACTCGTTTCGGATGTTGAAATAGAATATTTCGACATTGTAGGGTGGACGTTAGCTCATAAACGCAAATACAGATAGACTAGAAGAATTTCACAGGGATATCCCAAGTCCTGGGTGGCTCAGTGGTCAGAGCAGTCGCCCGGATTGCGAAAGGTCGCGGGTTCGATTCCTGCCTCAGGACGTGAAATTTTTCTAGTTTTATTATATTTTAATTAACCGATTTTTTTGAAAGTTTTGTAGTTAATTTAAGACATTCATTGTTAAGTAAACGCAGTGAAGAAAAAAACAGGTTTTAAATAAAAGACAATAGTTGCAACAGATCTAAACATCGAAATCGGCTAAATATTCTAGAAGCTCTACTATCAAAATTGATTGATTTGGCTTATGACGTCATTTTTCTCTTTCGTTCATAGCAATTAAAATTGTCTTCGTCCTTTCAGAAGTCACAGCAATTTTAAAAACAACACGCACGCTCAGACAGATCCTTGCATAGATGAGATTAAACGATTTTTAACAAATGAACATCTTAATTATAGCTACGTAAAATAAACATTTTATCAACAACATAAACTTTTAAGAAATTATTGAAACAAATCGTGCTCCTATGCAAACTTCTGTATAATAAAAACTCGACCATATGGTTGTATGGGAATACAAATGCCGACTAAATCGCATAGTATACATATTTCATACGCCGCGCCGGTAGCCTGTCTACTAGCTTTTTAATGCCTGCAATATAACAATCTTATTTGTGTATTGGTATTGTATTGCCCTTATTTGCAAACCAATTCAGTTGAACGACCGTGTTTTACAAAAATAAGTCTTATGCTATTGTTATATGGATTCGGTAAAACGCAATGGAAAATTTGTTATCCAGGTAGGTCACGAAGTATCCTTGCTTCGCTACTTAATAAAAATAAAGTTTAATATTTTTGCTCTAATAAATGTTGAATAATGTAATCATGTTTTATTGTTAGAAAAAGTTTGCGTTAGTGCATAATGAAAATATTGATGGTCCTTCGAGCCGGGTTTAATGTTTTTGTAAAAGAATCAATGGAAAACATAGTTTATGAATTAAGTTTTTTAATTTTATTAAAAAAAGTCATGAAATTGAATAAAACCTACTTCATATAAACACTTTTGTAAATACATAACTATATAAAAATTATTGTTTTTATTAAATGAAGGAGACGTGCATCAGTAAAATAGAGAATAAGTCTTCCTTTTCAGTCAGAAATTAAGAACGGGGTGTATATCTTACCTGATGTGAAATAAAGATACAGATTTCGGACCCGGGTTTTCTCTTGATCTTAGACTTATCTACCTCAAAACAAACAGCTTCACTTAAACGCGTAAACGTTTTATGCCGTTCCTTTCTCATTTCCCAAGTTGAACTTATTAAGTTAAGAGTGTTCCTATTAACCGGTTTTTATATATTTCGTAAATGCAACATAAGATTTTTTATGGCAACAATATTTTTTACGAAGCTTGAGCGCGCGTTTTCAGGCGTCTAACTGGTCGTTTCAGAGGCATAAACTGACTGAACGGGAATTTAGTCAAGGGCGAAACTTTGAGTGAGATATTTTTTATGTTTTAATTTAGTGTGGCAGTTAATTAAGAACAGAGCAACGATTGCTTGTTATATTCCCCTTTATAAAGGATAGTGCTGTCAACACGACTATAAATTGAAACATTGGCTATATTAGTTCATAGAAATGGTTTGCCATTTTCAAAAACATCGTATTCATTTGGTAATTTCATGACATTTCTATGAAATAATGCAGCCAATGTTACATTATTAGAGGAGTCGGTGGCGTATTAGTTTTTAGCGCTCTGGTTTCAATACGAGAATCAAAGCAACTTTCGCCGTGGGCGATCCTGGGATGGGTCAATCAAAGTTTGTTAGTTCGAGCTCCTCCGTGCTTCGGAAGGCACGTTAAGCCTTTGGTCTCGGTTGTTCCTGCAACCGCTTTAACCCACCAACACGCATTGGGCCAGCGTGGTGGTGTTATGGCCCAAACTCCTCATGTGTTTTTCCCATGTAGGAAGACCTGAGCCCAGCAGTGGGACGTTTATAGGCTGGCGATGATAATGATGGATGGCCTTACCAATCATGCGGTATCACTCATTACTAATCACTATCTTGCTTCGTTAACAAGCTTTATAATTTGCTAGCACCAGTTCTTTATGTCTACTGTCCTATTGTTTGTGTACACACCATACCGTACAGACTTTAATAACCTATGAACACCTTTGCATAAAACCTGCTGTTGAGAACCGAGTTGTATTACGGAAAGCACGTATCTAGTTGATTTCGCCGCTTAATTGGATGCCTATCCCGTTGGTTAAACGCCGGCATCCAATCAAATGCCTAGGCCGATAGTTAATTAAACTAGACTCACTTAACGTTTAACGACTTGGCGTATTGAAAGGATCGCCTTGTACTGAAGAGTTTTGGTTTGATTAGTAGGTTCAAGGTTATTTTTTCACGACCACATATAATCAAAACGATATGTTATAAATGGTCATAAAAAAAGTCAAAGAGTCACAAAAGCTCTTCGATTTTAACGCGTCGCGTTGTGCTCAATGACTTGGCTAGTTGTCATTCAGTCGTTTCATACGAAGCCGGCGTTCAATCAACGGGCTAGGCGTCCAGTTATGAGGCTAATGCGACATGTACTTATGATAACCCGATGGAAAATCACAGCTCTTGGTGATTCTGGTGATCACCAAGAGAGCGTGATGCTGTGGACTTGTCATCTAGGTTGTTTACATACAATATTTAAATTAACTTCAGGTTATTAACCCTATCCTTGTACCAAGAAAATCGTTTTTACTCGCGCTATCGCTAAATTACTATGATAAACCTGCGTCTTAATGTCAGTTATGATAATATTGTGGTTTCGTGGTACATACCTAAATTTAAGTTTGTCATATCTAGAATCATTTCAGCTATATTGCATGAAAGCCATTATTTATTGCTTGATACAATAACTAGGACACATTATAAGATTACTTGTAAATTATAAAAAATGGATAGAACTTGCCTTTAGCATAAAAACATTGGTAGATTATTTCGTAAATACACACACATGGATTAGTTTTAGATAAAATATGAAGCCGTTTTTCTATCATGACAAGGGAACACTAGAAACATTAAAAAAGAATCTAGAACGATCTACCGCAGAAGGTAATAATCTTGAATGTTGCGTGAATAAAACATAACATTACACAATACGGATCCCTAGGCGGGATATTAAAGTTATACCTCATAAACACTCACAAGAAGAACAGAAAATTAACATATATTTAATATGGACTTATATCATAAATTGTTATGTGTCATTTTCGTGTATATTTACTTTTCTGTCACTGACTACACATTATACTCCTTGAGTTTTCATATTGTGACAAGTGGTTAGTGCCTCCCATACTCTAAGAATTCCTGTATTTTTTTCAGGCATATTGCACTGTTTTGATAGGTATGTTTTTGAAGCGTTTAGCTTGAGTATTGTTCGTTCTGTTTCTATTTTTTTTTTGTCAAAACGTTTTTACTATTCTAAACAGCTTGAAATTTTAGCCCAATTTTTAATAGCTAAGTAAATTAATGAAACTTTATTGCGAAAATTGTGGTTTATACAGGTTCATAGAAATAGGTTTTTCAAATGCATCTTAATCATTTGATAATTTAATGAAGTTGAAATGTTATAAAATTATCAAATGCATTAGATGCACTTGAAAGTTGCTAAACATTTTACCAAACTAATACAGCCCATGTTTTAATTTATCTTCGTATTATAGTCACCATCCTATATAATTAGCTGTATTTAAATAGAAGTCTCTCACAATTTTGCACTTGAGGTACTGCTTGTTTCAAAATATGGTGTGAATAATAGGTTTTTTCATGATCAGATAAATAAACAGAAGAATATCTAGACTAGAAAAAAATAGTAAAACCTATTTGGGTTAAGAACTTAAAAACTATAAAATGAATATTTAAAAAATAGTAAAACCTACTTGGTTTAAGAACTTAAAAACTATAAAAGGAATATTTTTACGATGAACTTTGTTTTTATATTTTCTCAACGCTTATTAAAAGCAAGAAAACACCGAAGGTTCTGCTTAGCTTTCTTAGGTACTGTATTGTCCCTAGCATCGCAAGCCGTCAGAGGCTTTTATTTATCAGCAGATCGACCCTACGGTTAGGACGCATTATGAAAGTAGAGCCAGCGTTACTGCGGCCGCATGTGCGTGAGATGACCATTACACACAGACTCGCGGTTAATACACGATAACTAGGAATACTTAGACAGGACTAGGTGGACTAGGTGGTAGGCCCGTATGTAGGGTCGTCTGGGTAGGTACCACCGCCTTTCTTATTTCAGCCGTGAAACAGTTCGCTGTGTTTCGGATTAAAGGGCAAGGTAGCCAGTGTAATTACTGGGCATGGACGGCATTTCATCTTAGGCCTCAGGATGACAACGCACCTGCAATATCAAGTTATTTTTCCTTGTTATTGCAGGTGTCTATAGGTGGTGGTAACCGCTTACCATCAGGTGGGCCGTCAGCTTGTTTGGCATCTAGTCGTATAAAAAAAGGACGAGGGACATGATGCTCACGGCCTTTTACTTCCATCGCACCGCTCGCCAACAGCAGGGAGTACATCCTCGCGTATGGGATAAAAATTTGGTACACAAATGATCTTCAATTAAAATTGTGAGACACGTGTAAGATCACAGTTTTTCCAAAATTTTATTTGAAAAAAATAAAATCTGCTGTTTCATACTTACAGGCAGATCGCGTGGGAAAATCAATTTACTTTATTTAATTAATGTTTACCCCAACACTTATTTTATATATGTTTGCCCAGTCTTCATCATTTTAAGGCTATGGTTCTAGCCCGAAGTCTCCGACCAGAGACAATAATAATAAACAAAACAAGAGCTTGTCCACAGTTACCGTCCTATCTCATACTCGGAGTGTGACCACTTAAACTCTTGCTTGAAGGGAATAATATATTCCTATTTAGCTTTAGCCCGCGACTTCGTCTGCATGAATGTTGGTTTCATTCAACGGAAACCTTGGATTTTTAGAACTAAAGGTAGCCCTTATGCTATTCTAGACTAAGATTCATCTTCGTACCAAATTTCATCCAGATCAGATTAGCCATTCTGACCTGATTGAGAAACAAACATCCATCCAAGCTTTCGTATTAATAATAATGTATTAAGATTAGTGATTGGTTCCCTTACCTAAACTTTTCTTTTAAAATAAATTAATTAGGGCCATTTTCTGAATTGAAGCAAACAACATTTTAATATTTTTTTATTCAACAAGGTGGAAACGTAGGATAGTGGAAAAATACGCTGGCACTTATTGTTGTGACCATCATCATAATTACATTTTAATGTTTTTGATGCGTTTAAACGCCTACTTTATTGTAAGAATTACAAATAAAGAAAGAAAACGATGAAAAATTATATGCTCCAGGCGGGATTCGCCTGCGTCTCATGATTTCCGACCAGGCGCGATTACCACTACGCCTGCGTCTGGCCGGAAATAAGGAGACGCGGGTTTCGATGTAATTTTTTTCATCGTTTCTTTCTTTATTTTTAATTGTTATCATGATAATTTCCACTGTACACAAAGGTCTCACGATGATCGGTCCTGATGGCTACCTGCGACCTTCACCGATCGTCTGTCCTTGCCAGAGGCGTAGCTTGGGCTGATGCTGTAGAACCTATCCGCCCCTAACCGCCATTGGTTCTAAGAGCGATGTGTCCGTTCTCCAGATGGATCTCCTCATTTCTGATTAGAAGATCCCTAAGAGAAACTGCTTACTGTAGCCATTCGTCTTGATTTTACAAGGTAGGCGATGTGTAAGTAATTGATTAGTAAAATACGACAATAACTTAAAACATAGGCTATACCTATTAGTTCATAGAATTGGTTTGCCACTTTCAAAAATATCTCATTTGTTTGATAATTTCATGACATTTGGAAATGATAATATAACATTGAAATAATATAACATTGGCTGCATTATTCCATAGAAATATCATGTAATTATCTAATGAATAAGATGTTTTTTAAAGTGGCAATCCATTTCTATAAACTAGCATAGCCCATGTTTGAATTTATTGTCGTATTAACGGCACCACCCTTAAAGTGTAACAATAATGTTAAAAATATATAAATTTCTTTCTATCAAAAAGGTCCTTCATAAAAGCGTCTCACTCATACCTTAGTTTAGTCATGAAAAGCGTTTTACACTCTATTTAATAATATTACCAGAGAACTATTTTATTTCTTTCAAAAAAATTCTTCAATATATTTTCTCAAAAAAGCGTAAACATTTTTCTTTTTTCAAAAAATTATCTCAAGCCCACAGCGTGCTAGGTCACGCAGTGTCCTCACAGACGGTTTGTTTATCCCGGGAAGGCTTCGCCGGGTTTTATTGGCCCGCATTTAAGCTCTATGGAAAAAGTTGTAGCAGACTTGTACTATATTTGTTGACTGCTGTAGTGTAAAATTAAAGCGTAGGTACGTGAAATGGTAATTGGGCGACTGGGCTTACGTGCTCTGGGAAGAATAATAGGAATGTCTAGTAGTACGGCTGTTTAACATTTGTTTATCTATTAAAAGACAGCCAACAAGGCTCACACTAAATTACTTATTATTACTTATTACTTGTATATTAATGTATTTATTGAGGAGCTCGGTGGCGTAGTGGTTTGAGTGGTTTGGTTTCGATCACGAAAACAAAGCAACTTTCGCCATGGTCGGTCCAGGGATGGGTCAATCAAATTTATAATCTCGAGCTCCTCCGTGCTTCGGAAGGCACGTTAAGCCGTTGGTCCCGGTTGTTACTGCAACCGCTTTAACCCACCAACCCGCATTGGGCCAGCGTGGTGGTGTTATGGCCCAAACTCCTCATGTGTTTCTCCCATGTAGGAAGGCCTGTGCCCAGCAGTGGGACGTATATAGGCTGGTGATGATGATGATGACTTGTTTATTAATAATAAACTTATACATACAGTTTTTATGATGCAAACACAGGATATAATTAGAATGATTTGACTACCGGCTGCTGCGGTCTGTACTCCTTGCTATACAGGCTACTCGGTCAAGAGGTCCCGGGTTCGAATCCCGGTAGGAGCAAATGTTTGTATAATGAGTACGAGCATTTGTTTACGAGTCATGGATGTTTATATGTTTATTTAGTGTATTTATATACATATTATTATTACTATTTCTTCGTTATCTAGTATCCATAATACAAGCTCTTAATGATACTTACTTTGGGTTGGATAATAAAAGATGCAAGTAAGTTCTTGTGTAATGAGTATTAGATACGCCAAATTCTTTTAAACAAAAATAAAAAAAAACGCTGAAAAGGATACAATTATTAATTTTTATTAGGTAGGTACTAATTCCCTAGCAATATGATACCCCTGGTGTTGCCAGCGTCTATAGACTACGGTAACCGCGTACCATCAGGTGGGCCCTGGGAAGGCCTTTATTTAATGCTGTATTAAGTTACTTCGCAGCATATTCTAGGCCCAACTACCGCAGTGTCTCAAGACGAAAGTCTTTAATTTGTGTGTGTTGCCAGTGATGACTTACGGAACTGAGACGTGGCCGCTTACAATGTGCCTCATAAGAAGGCTCAAAGTCACCCAAAGGACAATGAAAAGGGCTATGCTTAGGGTTACCCTGCGTCATCGAATCAGAAATGATGGGATCTGCAGGAGAACTAAGGGCGCCGACATAGCCCAAAGAATTGCGAGCCTCAATGGGCTAGCTACATGGCAAGGAGGACTGATGGCCGTTGGGGTAGAAAGGTCCTCAAGTGGCGGCCGCGTACCGGGAGACGTAGCGTTGGTTGTCCTCCCACAAGGTAGACCGACGATCTGGTGAGGGTCGCGTAACATTGGCTACATTATTTCATAGAAATGACATGAAATTATCGAATGAATTATAATTAGATGTTTTCGAAAGTAGCAAACCATTTATGTGATGTAATATAGCCCATGTTTAAATTTATTGTCGTATTGATGGCACCACCTTGTAGGTATATTACATTATGGTTCTAGTTTGGTATTTCAGTTAGGCAGATTGGCAACAAAACTCTACTAACCTTACAAACAACACAACTATAAAATAAGTACAATATTCTCTAAACTGGCGTAATGTTGGAGGTACAAATTGTCTCCCTCTTCAATGCTCTCGTAATTTAAAATTTATTCCACGGCAAGAGGAAATTGAAAGAAATTAAGAAACGCCGCAACAATAATAAAAAAATGTATACTAATTGCAACAATCTCCAATACACAAACCTAAGCCGCTGAAATTTTCAAAGGAAATTACAGTACCTGTAATATTATAGTGCTTGCCGATATATCGACTATCGATAGATTGACTATATCGATAGAATTGTTTTTTTTTTGTAACATAATTAGGATCGTGAATAGTATATAATCATTCTATAAATACTATTTATTGCTCGAATTGTATTTAAAAAAATAACTATAAATTTGCATGATTAGCTGCTACACTAATCATGCGAATTCATCGTTAATTTGTTTCTTTTATTTAGGCTTGCTCATAATTATCATGCAAGTAGGATGTAAAATTATGTATTCTCATTAAAGGCTCAGAGGCAACATTTAAAATTCCTAATTAATAATATGATATTGAGTTAGTGTAGTATTTTACTATTTTAACAAGTAGGTACTTATAAAAGTCTATGTTGAATAAATTACTTGAAATTTTAATATAGATTTAACTAATTTGATTCTCACATTTTAATGTTTTTGATGCGTTTAAACGCCTATTTGTAACAATTACAAATAAAGAAAGAAAACGATGAAAAAATATATGCTCCAGGCGGGACTCGAACCCGTCTTCTGTCACATCACCTGATTTCCGGCTAGTTTGTTGCTATAGAGATCTTTTCTCCGAAATAACATAACGTTTGATTCGCGAGAAATATTACCTATCCTATCACCTTATCTCTCTTAAAGTCATTCAATATCTTACACTAATGAGCGCAAAACTCTCTAAGTCAATAAAGAGTCACCAGCTACTTAATAAAATTAAAGATTTAAATGCCATTAATGTATAGCATCACTTTATTACTACCTATTGCATAGGTAAACAACAACGTAGATATGAATTCTAAGTTTGATCAGCGGCATGCCCAAAAATAAATAATAAATTTTATCGACATCAAATATTTGATGATGCCTACTACTCATCACTATACAGACGATTCACTTACACCGTTCCCTTAAACGAATGTACAGCGTTGAATGACAATGAAATTACAGCCAGTGTAAATTATATAAAAAAAGCGTAAATTACGTAATTCATGCAGATTGACGCATTCCGTCCGCGGCCGGGTCCCTGTTTAAAATTCAACAAAAATAATAGAGCCTCATGATTTATATCGGCGAAGAATCTGTAAATTAAGGCGTTCCCCAGGCACGATGTACAGTCGGATTCGTTTTAAAAATGATAATATTAAATTCATATTTATTTACTTAAGATTACATAAAGCAAATCTGTATGTAATTGGATTAAACTTTACTGTATTGTAACAATTACAAATAAAGGAAAGCGCGAGAGACGCGGGTTCGATTCCCGCCTGAATTTGAATATATGCTCCAGGCGGGAATCGAACCCGCGTCTCTTGGAGCATATAATTTTTCATCGTTTTCCATCTTTTCTTTATGTGTTATATTCTTAAACTTTGAGCTTAATAAAATGAATAAATAAAATAAATAAAAAAAAAATGTAAATGTGTGTATGTGTGTATGTAATGTATTTATTAAAATAAATTAATTCAACTATAGCTAAAAATTGGAAAAAGACAGAGAAAATTAGAGACATGTCAAAAAGCTTGGCTAAGATAAATAACAATAAGAAGTGACGAAAGAGACAGAATCAGATGTTCAAAAAAAGAAGAGGTAACTCAAATGTAATTCACAATAAATAGTAAAAAAATGTTAATAACCTTTGAAAACTTAACACAATAGTTAAAGAGACAGAGAGAGAAAGACGTAAATAAATTTTATTGAGAAACTGATTATATTCCTTATAAGCGGTCGTCTTATTTTCCAAAGTGTATCGTTATTCGGTAACAGTGGTGCAGAGAGACCACCATCAGGGGGGGGGGGGGGGTCCAGTGGTGGAGAGAGTGGTGGTGGGACTTTACAAAAGGTACAAAAGGTTACGTCGGGTCTGAATTAAAATACTGCGTTGTACTGTTTAATGTGTTTTGTGTAGCTTGAGTAAGAAGGGGGAAGGTGGGAGGTCTAAATTTTTTATTTTATTTTTTATACAACTAGATGACAAACAAGCTGACGGCCCACCTAATGGTAAGCGGTTACCGCCGCCTATAGACACCTGCAATAACAAGGAAAAATCACTTGATATTGCAGTTGCGTTGTCATCCTGAGGCCTAAGATGAAATGCTGTCACTAGGCTAATACACTGGCTACTTTCCCTTCAATCCGAAACGCAGCGAACTGTTTCACGGCTAAAATAAGAAAGGCGGTGGTACCTACCCAGACGACCCTACATACGGGCCTACCACCTAGTAAATTCTCTCTATTGCACTCTCTTTGATATACCTACTACAACCAATAGAAAGCAGTAAGAGACGCAACGTCTCGGCGTTCTTGAAAGGCTCGAGGTTGTTTTTGAAAATTTTATTTCTACGTCTCGACTATAATCCAGCTTCCATTCCACTTGGTGTTAAGTGGCTACCGTGCCTTAAGCACCTGCAGTAACAAGGAAAAAATCTCTTGGTGTTGCAGGTGCGTTGTCATCCTGAGGCCTAAGATGAAATGGCTTCAATGGCCTCTGTGGTCAAGTGGTTGAGACCACCTGCCTCAGAAATAGAGGTCCGGGGTTCGATTACCGTGGGGGCAGAGATTTTCTGCTTGGTTTGGTTGGTGGTAGTTAGGGCTTTTCTAAGTCCGCCTGGCTATCTACCACCATCTTACCTAAGTCTGCCACCATAACAATAATGTTAACAGCATTGTGTTCCGGCAGTTAGAGGTAAGATAGCCAGTTCCTCTGTGGTTGAGGAATCCGGGTGTAACTGGCTTCCATCGTCGGCATTATCTTTACCTACCATCAGGTGAGATGCAAGCCAAGAGTTACGCCGTTAAGGTTAAAAAAATGTCTAGTATTAATGGAAATAAAATAATAACGTTTACTTCGCTGACTGTACTCAGCGATGATTGGGCGAGAGATTCATGGACTGCTCCCGCTGAGGGCTGTCGTAATTAGTTAATGGAGACAGTTAAGTAATCGCCGCTTATTAGCGTTTTGTTTGACAGTTTCGTACTGTTGATGGCTTGAATTGTTTTTGAGAAAACTGGCTTGAATCCCCCATTGTTTTGCAAATACAATCCTCTCTCATTTCGGCATAGGGTTGAAAAATGGGTGTTTAAGTTTGATAATACCCTAATTGTAACTTTTAAGTATATTAAACGCAAACGCAATTGTGATCGTTTGAAAAAATTAATTTCTTGAGAATGATAGTGACAATTATTGAATTGTGGATTTGGACCGATCCTATGTCCTTGCAATAGATTTTTTTTTTTGCATCAAAAGATCTATTAAGATATATTAATATAAGGAATATAATAAACTGAGCAACTAAAAAATACTTGTTGAATAAAAAAAATACTAAGTTAGCAACAAAAAATCTGTTTTGCTCGACTATTCACGATTTGTTGCCGAAATCAGATTTTTTAGGTGCACACTTAGTATTTTCGTTGGTTAGGTTAGGTTAGTATGATGCTCAGTTAATTACAAGCCATTAAAATAATACACTACATAAAATGCAAGTAAATATTAAACACGCAACCGCGCATTTTTTAAGTATACCAGGGTTATGTGTTTTGTGTATTGTGTACATTTAATAAAAGTAATAAATGAATCATCAATCAATGTCTTGTATCATTTTACTAGTTTAATAAGCAGCAATGTATAAAAATGCGCATTTGTAAGCTTCAAGCTTCCTTTAATAAGTGGTCGCATTATGTTTTACACTTATCGTTGGTGGGCGTGCAAGACCGCGTAAGAGCAGTGTGCAATATCGCTTAGTTACAAAAGTCGCAAAATTGAAATATCGCACCAGTGGGTTCTTAGCGCTGATTCGCTTATACTAGATTCTCATTAAGCAACACCCAGAGAAATCCTAAGCAAGTTCAGTCAAATAAATATCCAAGATATTAACTATTTTCATCCTCCTGTAAAATAATGAAAAAACAGCGGTGTCGCAAACTGCTCTTACACGATCTTGCACGCCCACCGACTTTATGTAAAGGTGATCACTAAGGAAACAAAAACTGACGTCCGATGAAGTGTTAAAGTTCTAGCATAACGAGTGCTGAGTAAGAATAATAATAACACCATCCTCCCACTAGATGGACAGATTACCTAGACCGTTCGAATTTTATATGGTATATTATTGTTTTTTTTTTCTTCCTCGCCTCCTCCCCAGATATGGCGACACTCCGCTGCGTTGGTCGTCGTTATGGTTTTGTTTTAAAGATTTTTGCTCTCACTGTACTTGTAATAGTCATAACAAGTGATGGTCAAAAATAGAAGCGGGCATTACTAGAACTGGGCATAACAAGAAGTGGTCTAAAACAGAATTAGTCATATTCAGAAGGGGATGTTAACAAGAAGTTGTCACAGATCACCTAAACGACCTAGACAGGGTTGCGAAGAGCCATTGGACCATTTCATTTAGAAAACGATGGGGGAGGTGGACATGTCTCCTATAGCTAGTATGTACACAACCAATTACCTCTTATACACAGCGTGTGCAAAGAAATGATTGGCCACGATTACTGTATAAGCCTACAAAATAAAAATCACTGCAGCTTACAGCATTCCTTACAAAGTTTTTAATGGCTATTTTGTTCTCAGATATTATCGCGGCTAAATGTTCGCTTGTAGCACGATTTTTTACGCTAAATGCGTTGGGATTGTATTATTAGTTGTTTTTATATACCCATAAAAATTTAACGTTCGTGAAAACACAGAGATTACAAACTTTTTTTTAGTAGTTACGACGTTTTAACTTGAATTTTGTCTTAAGTTCAGAAAAAAATTTAAACAAAAATTAAAATTATTTCTAGAAACAACTTAGCACCAACTCCAAAAAATATGTTTCTAGGTGATGAGTACCTACTAAAATTTAATTATTTTATCCTTTTCAGTTTCTTGAAGCCGGTTTTATTAACCGACTTCAAAAACGAGGAGGTTCTCAATTCGGCCGGTATGTGTTTTTTTTTTTTCTATGTATGTACACCGATTACGCCGAGATTACTTATCCGATTTACGTGATTCTTTTTTTGTTCGATGTGGAATAGCTGCCATTTGGTCCCATAAAATTTTTTTCAAAAACAGTTGGGTACTTTGGTTTTAAATTTAAAAAAACTAAAATTATTAAGTCGTCTACATATGCGAAATTGCGAATTTTTGCTTTTCAAATGACTTTTTTTGTTTAAATTTTTATTTCACAATTTTTAGTGATAATTTTCTAAGCTCAAAGCTAGATGGGTGACCGTCAGCTTACATTGTTGCCTACTATCGTATCGCTTCACTAAAAAGTCATAGGAAAGCAAAAATCCGTAATTTCGCATACGTAGATGACTTTCTCATTTCAGTTTTTTTTATTTAAAAACCAAACTACGCAACTGATTTTGAAAAAAAAATTATGAGACCAAATTGCAACTATTCTGCATTAAACAAAAAAGAATCACGTAAATCTGATCAGAAATCTCGGCGTAATCGGTGTACATACATAGAAAAAAAAATAACCGAATTGAGAACCTCCTCGTTTTTGAATTTTGCTAAAAATTCAAAAGTCTTAAGACCTTACAAGATTAAAGAGGTAGGTTTTAAAGAAAATTTGTTAGAAATGGCTATTTTTGATTTCGAGAAACTCGGTGAAATAGTGAAACAAAGCAACATTCGCTGTGGTCGACACAGTATTGGTCAATCTAAATTGGTATTCACGAGCTCCTCTTTGCTTCGGAAGGCACGTTAAGCCGTTGGTTCTGGTGACTCCAACCATTTTAACTTATCAATCCGCATTGACCCCCGGTGTTGGTGCCATAAACCAAGATCTTCGCGTGTCTCATGTAGGAAACCCTTTGCCCGGAAAGTGACGCATGTGATGATGGTTAAATTTTCAAATTCAACTGCGTTACTTTGGGACTGGTCTCCCGCAACGAAAGAATATTTAAAGCTTTTCTTTATCAGTCATTAATCTACACACTGGATCTCGATTCTCATCGCAAGGCCGAATCGATTCTATGAAACCGATACTATCTCGAGATACGCCGATTCGATAACTGTTAGTATCACGATTTTGACCCGAAGTTCAATAGATTATTACGTTTAACATTCGGTCGGTGATTTAAAAAAGGTCACGGTTTGTGATGAGCTCCGATACAAATCACAATAGATTGGACTGATATCGGTAACAGTGATAAAAGTATCGAGTGATCAGTGCGAGTGCTGTATTGAACTGGATTATCATCGGTTATAATTTTCTTTTAAAATGCTATCTTCTGGACAGCATCTTAAGTGGTTTATCTTATTCACAGTCATCAGACTAATGGAGACAACTTATTTCTCATTTTGTTTTCTTTTGTGCCTTGCGCAAAATAAATGGCAATGGGGAATTCTTTTTAATTCATCATATTTTTATCAGTCTTTTGCCTATATTCATAAAATTTTTTTTGCCTATAAACTTACGTAAGTTTTACCCTATTTATGTATACAAAAGCATGTTGTATGTATGTATATGTATTTATGTGTGTGTATATATATATAATATAAATAAAAGTAGTACTCAAACTTCTAAATAATGTTTAGTAAATTAGCTGATTAAGTTATTCACACAATTCATTTTGTTTGTTTGTTTTGTAACCAATTAGGAAAGAAATGCTTACTCTCTAAGAGGTGGAGGCCTGGTGTCTTGTATGACAGGTTATTTTTAACTTATTTCAAGCTCCAGTCTTCACAATAATCATTAGTTAAAATTAATATATAGTATTTGAAACGTATTGTATCTACTTTAAACAAAAATGTGAATTGTTAAGAAAATAAAGATTATTATTATTATTATTCAGAGATTATTAATTTGTAAATTACCCGAAACCCAGATGCTATAAGTTTTCAATTGTTGACAGTCGACAGCAAACCAAGTGTAACAGTTTAACCTTGATACCGCCCTTACTGCGTTCGTAATAGAGGCGACTTTCGTAGTGCAGCTGTTACACTTGTTGTGGTGTCGTCTGTACCAAACATATAAATTCGTTTTGAATATAAATGACGAAAATTTAGGTGAGCGTCTTAGTCGTTCTTCCAAAACATGGAACTCTTAGTCGGTCTTCCTATAACATGGGTTCCTTCAAAAGACGTGTGAAAAAGCACCTTTTGGACCGGCAAGGTGGAGACGGCTAGGGCACTGTATTGGGCAGCACTAGCCGTCTTAGTATATGGATTCTTCTTACTTCTTCACATCAGGTGTTCAGTAATTAAAATACAATAAAACTAGAAAAATTTCACGTCCTGAGGCAGGAATCGTACTCGCGACCTTTCGCAATCCGGGCGACTGCTCTGACCACTGAGCCACCCAGGACTTGGGATATCCCTGTGAAATTCTTCTAGTATATTTTTCTTTTGCGTTTATGAACGTCCACCCTACAATGTCGAAATATTCTATTTCAACATCCTAAACGAGTATTTTAATTACTAAGTAATTTTTCAAACATTTATAATAATGTTAAAATAAAAAATTAAGAATATCAGGTGTTCAGTCATTTGTCGTGCTTTTTGTAAAACAAAGCGTTCTCAACGTCTCAAGGCTAATAAATTATTGCAAGATTTATTCTGCGATGCGACCCTTCAAACTTAAAAAAGCAGTGGGACACGTCGCCTGTTCTGTCAACATAAGGCTTCCTCTCCGTGTTTACTGGATACGGTAGCCAGTTACCATCAGGCAGGCAGGCAACAATCATATTTTGTCGACACAATTGTCATATTCTTGTCTAATCTCGTTCCTAGATTGTTAACGTTCATTATTCATGTTTTATTTACAACCAAATGACAAACAAGCTGACGGCCCACCTGGTGGTAAGTGGTAACCGCCGCTTATAGACCCTAGCAGTAACAAGGGCAAAATTACTTGGTATTGCAGCAGGTGTGTTGTCATCCTGAGGCTTAAGATGAAATGCCTTCTATGCCCAATAACTTCACTGGCCACTTTCCCTTCAATCAGTATTTTTTTCTTAATGTACTACTTAACCGCCTCTGTGGTATAGTGGTTGAAACAACCTACTTCAGATAGATGTCCGGGATTCAACTCCCGTGAGAGCAGAAATTTTCTACTCGGTTTGGTTGGTGGTAGGGCTTTTCTAATTCCGCCTGTTGTTGTTTCCAAATGTTGAAAGCATTGTTGTATTCCGGCAGTTGGAGGTAAGATAGTTAGTTCCTCTGGAGGATTCCGGTTGTAGCTCCTCTCCATCTTCGGCCTTATCATCAGATAGGTACTTCACTTTTACATTCATCATCTTAGCACCAGCTTATATAAGTCCCTGCTGGGCACAGGCCCAGGCTACATGGGATAAGCACATGAGGAGTTTGGGCTATAACACCCCCTCGCTGGCCTAATGCGGGTTGATGGGTTAAGCGGTTGCAGTAACAACCGGAACCAACGGCTTGACGTGCCTTCCGAAGCACGGAGGAGCTCAAGATAACAAACTTTCATTGACCCATCTCGGACTCGACTACGGCGAAAGTTGCTTTATTTTCTTAACGAAACCAAGGCCCCCAAACCACCAAGCTCTTCATTCATACATATATTCAAATAAGTCACTACTGACATCATCAAGCATCAAGGTTTCGATTCTGTTGGTTTCTTACAAATGTTGACTATTAACTCAATTTTGCTGTCACGCTTTTGCCACAGGTTTTTTTTTTAAAAAAGTTAAAATTTAACTAGTCGAACCGATACTTATCTGTGCTGAAAAGTATGGCGATATTTATGTTTACCTTCGATGACTGAATTCGTATTTAAGACATGAGTGTTTGAGTGTAGATAAAAATATTTTTCCACACCATAATCCAAGTTGCAATACGAAAATTCCTAACTGCCCAACTGACCCCATAAACTAGAAATACACAAGAGCTTCCTATCCCTCGATCGAAGTCATTCCTGTAACATTTTTTGGGACAAAAAAGTTATAACAGTAGGTAAAAGTGTTCCCCTTTTTGAGTAATAGTCAATGCTTGGATGTTTGGGGGAGAACGTTGGCAAAAAAATCACATAATAAGGCTCACCGATAGATAAGTGCGTCCAACATTGGGTCATCGGTAGTGATAGCAGAGAAAGCTTAAAAATTATCATACTTGTTGGTAATAATTACTGGGTATGAAAGGCTTAGGATCTTTCATCTTAGGCCTCAGAATGACGACGCACCTGCAATACCAAGTGATTTTTTCCTTGTTATTGCAGGTGTCGGTAACCGCTTACCACCAGGTGGGCCGTCAGCTCGTTTGTCATCTATGTAGTTGTGTAAAAAAAAATAGTTATTTATTTATTTAGCTTAAATCTATCATCACAGTTAATACCAATACAATAGATAAGCGACTTAATTAATGTAACACAAAACATATAAAGTTATTTTAGTGAATTCACTCAGAGAACAGTGAAAAAGATCTATCCTCTCAGCTATTTCATTGAGGGTGTGCAGTGCTCGCGTCAACGGAGACTTATTCTGAAGGCGGGCGGAAAATATATATATTGAGTCAAAGCCACAATCATGGTGTTATGATTTTATAATTTAACGTCACGAATATAATAGTAGCGCTGATAGCGGTTGTTTCCTGACGTCACTCCCATACCGGTTTTGGTTGGAAAAATGTTTCAAGTTGAGGGGGTGGCTTTGTAGCGCGGCAAGACATTATAATGTGATCCTCCGAGATGTTAAGACAATAAGTAACCGAAAATATGTCCGAACTTATTATTCTGTTGAGCTAAACAAAATATTCTAGTATTATCTAACAAGTGATTTTACCCTAGTCGAGTAAATATATCAATAGCCGGTAGCTTACCTATGCTATTTTTGTATCTACCTAAATGATAAGTATAAATAAAAATTCTAATATCGTTGCGGAGGTCATTTTATCAGTTAAAAGTTCCCTAAAACATAAGAAGTAGGATAGTCTCAACAATAGTGACTCTGGTCCACTGTATTTGTAACCATAGTGACACTGTTCCAATGAATTCGTATCGCTGAAAAAGGTTTGAAAAGGTCTCGTTGAGATCTGAAACCGTGAACGAAATCTTTCGTTGAAAAGCCAAATTAGTTAACATCATCATCGACTGTACCTCAAAAACTACGTTTTCGTATATAAACTGTTTCTATGTTACTTGTAATTAATTGTGTATGTAGCGCTTTGAACTAGCCGCTACAAATTTCATTTTATCTGAATGTCTATCGAACATCCATACTAATTATTATAAGTACGAAAGTGACGCTGTCTCTCTCTCAGTTTTCACTGTAATTTCTGGCATGAATAAAGATTATATCCTGAGGCAGGTGCCATAACCGACAGCCCCACCGGCGGAGCCGCGAGCAGCCACAATGTAATCATAATCATCAAAATAAAAAGGAGGGGGATTAACGCACCATCGAACCACATTAAATTTAACCAAATCCAAAAATGTGCACAGATTTTTCTGCTAACGCTACTGAGGCCGTCCCCGCTGACCAACCTGCTGAGGCTGCGATCTAAAATAAGATATCTACAGCCGACCTGCGACCGGCTCGCATAAATCCACGAAATATGAACGCGGTGTGGATTACATGTGACCGTTTCTATTGTATATACCTACTACGCCACCACGTAAAAGAGGTACACTGCTGAATACAGAAGGGAGGCATTGAGTGATATTACAAATGGTAGATATTGAATGATAATTTAATCAGAGTGCATCCCTTTCTATCTTCATGGATTGAAAAAGAAAGCCGTCAATTAAGCTTGATGTTTTGGAAACGTGTATTCAATTTTCAACCTTCATGATCTTGATATTTAAGCTAAGTGTTCAATTGTCTGTTTACTACGTTTTCACTTCTGACCCGCTAAGCCAATGTAGATTAAATCTGGCATAGAGATAGATAAACATCCTGAGAAAGGGCCTATGCGACCTTTTGGTGCACACGCGTGAATCCTCAGGTGGTCACTAGCTTACAATAGTTTAGGTATCATTAAACACGGTCTAAATTGAGGTTAGTCTTGGTTTGTATGTCATGCCGTCTCTTAATATATAAAAAAAATGAGACAGCCTCAGGTTTATGCGCCGAAACACGTTTATTAAGAAAATAAGACTACGAATAATGGCGCCAGAAAGTAAAACAGTGTAAGAACATTTAATAACTAACATTGAAAATAAAAAGCAGGAGAAAGCTGATGGGCTGATGGGCTGATGGGAGAGATGGATCCTTCTTCCTCGTTGCGCTTTGATGACCTTCGTGACAGTCTGAACATATCACTACAAAACAGTATCTGGCTGTGATTTTTATGAGTTCAAGGTCGCTCGTCTGAGAAGAAAAGACCACAGATCCTAAGCCGCTAACAATATACCAAAAAGGTTCTAACAAGGTAATGTTACATCATACCTTAATGACATTTTAGGAAAAATGAGGACTTGCAAGTTATATTTTCAATTGGTATCATAAGCACCCTTCAAAGTCATAAGAAATACAAACTTCCATTAAAAGAACAGTAAATATGCAATTACAGTTTGGACTTTTATAAGCAATCTAATGCATTTTTAATACGTAATAAACACAGCCACTCCACGTTTAATGGTATCGCAAACGCAATAGAGAAATCAAAACCCTTTCAAGCCATAAAAATCTAAATCCGAAACCTCGGCAATCCTTTCAAATTTATAAACCGACTGTGCAAGCTTCATCTGGTTGACATGACCAATAACCATAGACTCCTTCGTTCCTCCAAAAATTACTTTCGCTTCCTTATTTTCTACTTACCCAAAGAGGAGTGGGAGATCTTGAATAAATGGCCAGAAATTTACGCAAGCGATGCAACAACCATTTCTAGTGGAGCTCACGAAATTTCCTTATTTTCGTTCGGTTATTCCAGTTTTGGGTAGCTTAAGAGGAGGGTGAGGTGTCTACTTCGATTGGTGGTAGCTAGGATCCCTATACAATGAATTGCATTAAGCGACAGGCTCTGTACGAGCTATGGTCGTTATGTACGGCTCTAGTTGATAGCTCGCGGCGTGTAGTGATGTGCTTGGAATCGATAATTACCTAGGAGGATTATAATTATTGCTTTATTTCGAGTCCTATGTTGCTTGGATCTGATAACTAGTTTCTGTTTTGTTTTTATTTATTTTACTTTATACCTATAGACACCTGCAATAACAAGGATATAATCACTTGGTATTGCAGGTGCGTTGTCATCCTGAGGCCTAAGAAGAAATGCCGTCCATGCCCAGTACACACTACTACACTACCTTTCCCTTCAAACCGAAACACTGCGAACTTTTTCACAGCGGAGATAAGAAAAGCGGTGGTAACATTATTAAAATAAAATACTAGGCGGTAGGCCATATGTAGGGTCGTCTGGGTTGGTCGACCCTGCATACAGCCTACAACCTAGTTATATTGAGTGAAAGTCGTTTTCAATATTTTTTTATTAAAATGTTATAATCAGAAATAATGTGACTATGTTTTGTTGGTAAAATAGTTTATAATACAGCTAAATAATAAATTAATTTTGCTGTGCCTCTCATTATTAGCATTTGGGCTAGATAATACTAGGTGTATTTGTGTGAATATTTTTATTTAAAATTGGTAGAAATACGAAAGAAACCAAATCTAGTACCACTGACTTGTACTTTCAATAATTATAAAGTGAACTAGGCAATAAGTGAGTGTTCAAAAATTGATAGAAAGAAACTGTATACAGACATCCTTACATAGTCCACTTGGATTACCTTGAACGAATTCTCACAAAATTAAACTCCATAAAATGAATGGATTTGTATCGATAATTCTTATAACACCACTACGAGCGAAAGCTGCAAGTCACGACTGGTTAGTTTTACACAAGGATCTTATTATTTCTTGTTATTTCGCGAACCCCGTAAGTATGTTTATTTTTCAATTTTAATATCCTACCTTTTGTCGTGTTCGGTTCTAACGAGCTCCGTTATAAAGATTTGCTTTGTTCTTTATTAGTCTATGTCACAAATAAGTTTATACGTTAGTTGCTTAATAATAAAATTTTAAACGAAACATACTTTGTGAGAAATATCACTAACGGGAAATAAAACATGGAGCAAAAAAAGCTTCTACTTAATGATTTCCATGATAATTGTTCCTGAGCTGTACGCATCCAGCGTCTACCAGCGTCATTCAACAGATCATCGCTCCATATTTATGAGAGCCTGCTTGTAGACCTCACTCATAACAATACTGATGAGAGAGGCATCAGG
This sequence comes from Nymphula nitidulata, assembly GCA_947347705.1. Taxonomy (NCBI): domain Eukaryota; kingdom Metazoa; phylum Arthropoda; class Insecta; order Lepidoptera; family Crambidae; genus Nymphula; species Nymphula nitidulata. Next base: position 18,405,099 of record OX374634.1, on the reverse strand, counting down.
ATGAGAACAGGTCACAAGGTCATGTTCTAATAAACAAAAGGTCAAAGGTAATTACCAACATAACAATATAAAAAGCCTCCACATCTAAAACTCTATTACACATGCACAAATTAAACAGTTAAAAATGGTGTTCCCCATGCTATCAGTGCCCATCATAACGTGGAATTTACAAACAATTGTTAGCGTAACCTTAACATTGGGCATAGCCATTGTTTTAATACAATACTGCCTTGCGCAAGATCACGCGAGAGGCTATGGAAGCACCACAGTAGATTAAAGATCAGTAATCCTTTTTAAGAGTTAAAGAGTTTTGACCATAATTGAAGACCTTGCTGAATTAAATCGAGGCAACATCTATACAACTCCTGCCCATCCCAGCCTTACAGATTTGCTGTTATAACTGAATGCTGTCACTTGATTTTAACAACAAAGACAATGCCATTCAAATAGCTAACCATCAACATCTAATAGCCAATTAATGTATAAATCAATATTTGAAATTTATTATGAAAATTTCCTAACAAGACAGCTTAAAATAGGTAAACAGTTCTAAGGTAGACTACAGTTTTTAATATGTGCTTGAATTAGGTTATCCTGTGTTTCTGGCTTGATGACCTTCATTATCATTATATTGACCTGTCCATCCATCGATTTCCAAACGAACAGTTCTGCGCAGCCTGCATTCAGCGGCACCCTGACGAGGTTGTCTATCCATCTAGTAGGAGGCCGTCCTGCTTTAAGTTTTCGGTACGTGGTCGCCATGCTAAAACTTTAACGCCCCCATGGGCTGTCTGTTCTGCGTGCTATGTGCCCTGCCCTACGCCACTTCAATTTGTTAATCCTATCACTTGAACTTATTAATCCTATGAGCTTTGTCAGTGACTTTGTTTTTCTTACGAATTTCCTCATCTCTGATCCCAATACAGTTTTATATTAAAAAAAATGAAAAGTCCTCAATACATATACAGTTAATGACAAGCAAGTTTTATTTAACACAGGTAATACATTATCTTTATCTTCGTTGGATTAGCTTTGAAGATCATCATCTTCAGCCTGAATGTTAGCATTTATTACATAATCTTGCATGCTGCAGTCAGGGTCACTGACTTATATCACGTCAAATCATAAATCTTTTTTAAAACACTCTAAGCAACCTACTCTTTGCTACTTCATCTGTGACAGTTTCATTTCAAAAAGGTATTGAGTTGTTAATACCACCAATTTGATTACCCGTTCCCTAAATATTCCCAACCTCGCGTATTGCTTATACAGTAAAGCTTAGAATCGTTTACCACCGGTTAGTAAACATGAAAAAATATAATGGCTTTGGTCTCTCGTGTCAATCTACCGTAATGATCTTAATAGCGTAATAAATCCGGTGTGTACGGTTACTTCCATGCTCAAATGGGCCGTAAGTAGGTATTCTGCGTTACCAACGATGGTTTTGATAAATGACTTCTCAGTTACATCATTTGAGAAACGTTCAATGTTTGGTGATGTCTTTTTTACAGTGATGAAGGTAAACAGACTGATACAGACGTACAGTCGACCACAGAAGTAGCTGAACACTTTAGTACCATGTCACACCGATCTTGTGCACGTACTTTATAGTTGGTACTAAAGTGTTCAGCTGCTTCTGTGGTCGACCGTACTGGCTGGTCAATGTAACAAGAATAAACATAATTTAGGGTTGAGCTTATTGTCCAAGAGGAATTGCTCTTTTATATTAATTATTCCATTGAGGTCAACCAAAATTGTTCTCGCATTATAACCGGGACTCCCTATTAGCAAGAAGAAAAAGGTTATCAAAGAACTGTAATAATTATTTCCATGATGTTAAAATCGGTCTCGTTCAAAATTACCCCGTGTTTTTAAAACTACCCACTCTCCCCTACTACCTAATAGAATGCCTTTATATCTTAACATACCTAGGTTTTGCTTGTTCTTTTCATAGCCCAGTCGACGTTCCCTTTACTGCCTCCCCGGGGATAGGATGGTAGAGCTTCATATCAGCGTGAAAAAAAAATATATTTGTTCAACAGCATCCTCTATAGCTTACTGAAAAAGAAAAGACACTTAAAATCATCACAGCTAATCGTATGAATAACACTAAGTTTAATCAGTTAGTTTATTTTTAATTATTTACACCCTAATGAATACATAATATTCTATTGATTCTTTTTTGTTATTAATGTTGTAATTTTGTAGTAGTTTACCCCTACCAACCATATTTCATCATAGCCTGTTCAAATCTAAGCATTACCCGTTCAATAAATCAATTATCCATCTATATTTGGTATAATACAAATCTTTGCTCAACATTTTACAAATGGTACCTTCAATCGTGTACCACCAACTATGTCTATTTGATTATATATGGAAAATTAATATCAACAACAAAACTTCTCTATTATTTCCCCTTTAAAGTTGATTATTCTTTGAAGTGTCTCGTTAAATACGCTGCTTCCAGTACCCTCGGGCCTTGTGCGAAATGTCAGTAACTGATATTTTACGCCTAGCATTGTTTTGTAATATCGACGTGTGTTCGAGAGATTTGCATAGAAACGGTTTTATTGCTATTACCAGGCATTTCCACCTTGTGTGGTTTCTATTGAATTAGGTCATTTGGATATCAAAGTGCTAGTACTAAGGTAAACTATAAGCGATTGCTCATAAAAAACCAATGTCTGAGGGATCTTAATTTTATTTAAACATTAGCTTCTGCTAGCGGCTTCGCCTGCGTGGCCTACAGGAAACAAATGACATACTTTGAAGCCCTTTGTGACTGTTGGGGAATGATTTGGAAAAACCGTGATACACCTGGCTCAAAATTTCAATTGAACAGTAATGTAGGTACTAATATTCGACTCAATCGCCCGAGAGAATAAAAGTTTCACAGAAATTAAAACCCCTCATTTCATATTCTTAATTTTTGATTTTAACATTATTATAAATGTTTGAAAAATTACTTAGTAATTAAAATATAATAAAACTAGAAAAATTTTACGTCCTGAGGCAGAAAATCCTCTCTCCCATCCCTCATTTCATTCTCTAGGAGGTGATTTTTTTTTAAAAAAAAACCCTGTCTAAAGATGGTTTTCCACCAGAGGGGCGAGACGAGACGAGGCGAGACGATAATTGAAATTTGTTGCAAAGTTAATTTATACTGACGGAAGCAATACGGGTCATTTTTACGCAAACAAATATTTCAATCCTCGCCTCGCGCATCGTTGGTGGGAATAGTCAGGATTGACGAGGATGCGCGAGGCGTGAATTAAAATACCTATTTGTTTGTGTAAAAATGAACCGTATTGCTTCCGATATAGAGTATAAATTAACTCTGCAACAGAAACACGCTTCTCGCAATAGGTTTATTGCTGTGCGATTTCAATCCGCTCCTCGCCACTCTGATGGAAAATCATCTCGCGCGAGATCGCGCGGGCAATTTTTAGTGGAAAAGGGTCAGTGCGATTTTAATTCTCGCCTCGCCTCGTCTCGCCCCTCTGGTGGAAAGCCACCTTTAGTGGATACACTTCGCAAAGAACACACTCTTCAAATTTTATATCATCATGATTAGTGGTTTAGGCTGTATGTTGACATATCATTCAGTTAGTCAGTCGGGCAGGACGCTGAGTTTTAGAGGGTGTTAGGGCGACGCTCTCGAATACGAAGGCAACTTTAGGGTGACCAGCAGTGACAACTGCTGGTCACCCTAAACACAACTTGCTAAAAATAAATTTGATATCGCGAAAAAAATCAGCTGCTTTATACAAATCGTAATATCTACACGGCCTGTTTGTATGAAACAGCTAATTTTATTTTCGTGATTTCAAATTTATTTTTCAACAAATCGTGCTTAAGTTGACGAGCACTGATGCCTGCTTTCGTTTTCGAGAGCGTCCCCAAGTATGTATATAAAGATATTAGACACAACAGAATCATTATTTTTAAAGCTTAAAAACATAAGAAATTTGAGGCGTTATCGAAAATGTCTACACGAATCTTCGTAGATGAACGAACTAGTAAAAAACGAAACACGAAGATACCGTGAGGGTTGTCAATGTTGAACTTTTCAGTTAGACAAATAAAGAACAATAATGCGGTAAAAAAAAAAAATATTTCTCTAACAATCATCTATAATATCACGAAACTCGTTTAAATTTGATCCACAATAAAATTAGCATTAAGATTAATATTTTAGCGTTAATATTTTCATAAATAAAACTGAGAGCTTCCTATTTTAATGCCCACACCTTAACTATCCCTATTCTTTGTTATCCTTCTCTCACAGTTTCCACTCTTATTACCAAGATACGTATTAGGTTTGTATTTTAATCTTAAAAGCTAAAAATTTCGAAGCAAAATCCTATTCAATCTCAGATATCTGTTGTCTGGGCGTTGAGCAACAAAACAGACCGCTTGACTAACATGCGCTCCGTTACCCGCCATGATGAATGGCTCCTGAGATAGATAATAGTGCCGGTTAAGCTACACATACTACGGACTTGAAGTAGAAACCTTCATTTATTAAAAAAAACTAAAGATGATAAGCAAGCTGGCGGCTTACCTGGTGGTAAATAGCTACCGTCACCTATAGACACCTGCAATAATAAGGAATATCATCTTAAGACCTAAGATGAGCTCTCCATACCCAGTAATTACATCAACTTCCTTTCCCTTCAATCCGCATCTCTTGTGTCATTGTGATGCCCTGGCTAGAACCAGAATGAGCCTTCTGGAAGTGGCATATCCAAAGCCAGAAGACTACAGGCTCTTTCTGCCTAAATATATAGTAACGCTAATGGCATCTTTATTCTGGACACAGAAACAGTAAACACAGGGGAGACACTAAAGATCCCAATGGGTCGAAGTGCAATGTGACTTAGTCATGGCCCCACAATAAGAAAACATAAGATGCCGTCGCCTATAGACAACGGCAATAATAGGGAATATCATCTTAAGACCTAAGATGAGCTCTCCATACCCAGTAATTACATCAACTTCCTTTCCCTTCAATCCAAAATTTTACGTCCGAAATAGGAAAGATGGTGGTACCTACCCAGATGACTCTTATTACAGGCCTACTGTCAAGTAAAATGACTGATGCACCCTTTATAATAATAATATAATAATATTTATACACTCACACCTATTATCTAGCCCAAAGTAAGCATCATTAAGAGCTTGTGTTATGGATACTAGATAACGGAGAAATAATGATAATAATATGTATATAAATATTAGAAATATACTAAATAAACATATAAACATCCATGACTCGTAAACAAATGTTCGTACTCATCAAACAAACATTCGTTCCTACCGGGATTCGAACCCGGGACCTCTTGACCGAGTAGCCTGGGGTACAGACCACTCGGCCAGGCGGTCGTCGTCCCTTTGAGGGGATAATAGGTTGCCGGCTTGGAAGTAGAGAAATTCCTGACGTCTAATTTGTAGTTTTAGTTTCCAGTGAGGACTGTGGAGATAAGCAAAGCGAAACTAAACCTTGCTGGAATTATCGATACTTTGGATCGTTGAGGTATCATCAACCTACAGCAATATTGAGGCACCATCATAATTATTATCTGCAACGGCATGTCAACATTCTATTGCTGGTTGCAAGACTTCCTCCTCCATGGATGTTACAACCATGTGAAATTGGGTCATAATGCCACCACGGGCAACGTGCAGTTCCAACATGGATAGGTTACTTATTTGTTTCAATTATTTTATTTATTTCATAAATAAATAAACTTTGCTACATATTATATAATACTCCTACCTGGTTTTATAGAAAAACCGTGACCAATCCCAATAGTAGTACAAACTTATCTAAATATGCTACAGACGTCTTTTACCATCAGGCTGGCCAAATCTTCTTTGCCTATTTACAAAATAGTACATAATACAAGGAAATTGAATACAAATTCATTGCTCCAACAATAGACAATATGGTTTTACGCTGCAAAGATGATATAATGCCGCATTTTAATTAGTCAAGGCAACATAAAATAGCAATGGCAGATGGTTGTAGAATTGTAGATACGAAGTCACCTGTAAGACACGCTCTTTTAAATCATTCCCAAGCTTCTAATTCTCCACAAGTTCCAAGTTTTCGTGGTCAAACCTTGCCTTAATCTATCATCGTATCCCAAGCACAATCAGTTCAGATTAATAATATTATTTTTACACGTGGCCAAATAATAAGGATCTTTTTGGATAGTTGCTATGGTAACGGTATGAAAAGATGGACAGTGAACACGATGCTTATATTAATATGTTCTGTAAGGCAATGACTTGCATAGTTAAAGCCACGGCTCTGTGAGATGCAGATATTAGTTTAACAATTGTAACAATGAACAGGTTTGTGAATCGGTTTTTTAAACACTGTCGCAAGTGGTGGACGTTGCTCAAATATCACTTTAAAAGAATAAGACTATCGTAGACGTCGAAAAAAATGACAAAATACGAAGACACATTAAAAGACGAAGTCTTAAAAGTGATTTTAAAGAAGTGGATTATAAATTTTACCACGAAGATCTTTTTTTGGTAAACGAGAGACTTTGGAAAGGATTCAATCGCATTATCAATAATAAACAAGTACATATCTACTGACAGTATTTCAAACTTGTTTCACTATTTTCTACAGGTAGTCAACATAATTTTACTCCACTCCTCCTCCTCAATTTATTCTGGACTTTTTAAACTGATACAGATGCTATTCTATTATGGACCATCTGAGACTCAAATCGAGTGTTAATCATTCCATTTAAATTCAGAAATAGAAAGAAACGGCGCCGTGAGCTTTTAAGTTTCTAAAATTTAAATTTTAAAACACTTATTGTATTTCAGATCTAAAACATTTTAGTAGAAAGTTCATCAGGGACGGCTATTGTATTATTTGTTAAGTGTTATAATCTTCGAAACTAACCACAATACTCTAACCATAAGCTTCTATAAAACATCCATGAATTTCCCTGATTCTCAACAGCGAAACTGCAACACTTTTTTGCGGATCACTCTACTAGAAATCACCACAAAAACATCTAATGTGAGCCGATCCACTTATAACCGATCCATCAATATCGTCGATCTATTTGTAACACGTAAAATATATTACTAGTTCATTATCGAAACGGACATAAATCTGAATCAGGCAAAAAGCCGCGATCGCTATAATCCGCCAAAGCGACTTTTTATAAGTGTTCTACTTAGACCGCACGATTTTCAGCATAGAAAAAAAATAACGTAGTTCATTCAGTAGAAAATGTTCAAGGAATTTGCTCGCAAAGTGACAAAAAGAGAGCGAGAGAGAATCAAAGGAGAAATAGATGTGTCTAAAAATAAGCAGCATCTTTGTATGTTCTATCAATTAACTATGTATTTATTTTAACTGTGCTTATATTTTGCACATCATCATCATCATCATCAGCCTATATACGTCCACTGCTAGGCACCTGCCTTCCTTCATAGGAGAAGCACACGAGGAGTTTGGGCTATAGCTCCACCACAGAGGCCCAATGCGGGTTGGTGGGTAAAATTTGTTGCAGTAACAACCGGGAACAACAACTTAACGTGCCTTCCGAAGCACGGAGGAGCTCGAGGATACAAACTTTGATAGATCACAGCGAGTTATTTTGTTTTGGTATAGAAACTAGACCACTCAAACCACTACGCCACCGAGATCCTCAACTCTCTCATATCTAGGGTAACACTTCAGCTTTTCCAACAGATTTGATTATTCATCATGTATTACTGATCTTGGTTAAAATAATAATTATCTACGCCATAACAATTATTTATTCTGTGGCCTCTTAACAAATTCAATAACAAATTAAATCATTACACTTTTCTACTAACGGTAATAAATGGGCCGCGTCTCCTGATTTCCGGCGAGACGCGATTACCACTACGCCACCAAAGCACTAGGTATAACCTACTAACTGAGTGGTGAGAAAAACGTTGCTATAAAAACGTTGGAAAAGGAAAGAAAGCGGCGAAGAAATTAGTAGGTTATGGAGTTAGTAGGTTAGGAGACGCGGGTTCGAGTCCCGCCTGGAGCATATATTTTTTCATCGTTTTCTTTCTTTATTTGTAATTGTTACAAAAAAGTACGCGTTTAAACGCATCAAAAAAAAAATATGCGTAATAGATACCTTGTAAAAACGGATCAAAGACAAGTTTGATCTGTGGATTTCAACTATTTTATTAGCTTCATTTTTTGCGTGAAAAATTAAAAAAAAAACTATTTTTGTAGTACGGATCAAGAACAAAAGCTTATATCAGATTTTCTTTCACAACATTTCTAAAGAGTGGCAATATGGAATGGCAGTAATTCATGGCAAATTGCGATATGACACTTTGACTTCTGGCCGAAATATAAATAATAAGAGCCACGTGATTTTGATTTGACTGCGGATTTAAATTTTAATGTAGGTAAATTAACCTACAAATACTCGTCCTGTCATATTTACCTAAAACGTCGTACAATCGTCGTATCGTATAAACGCTCCAACTGTTTTATAGTCATTTTTCTTATTCGGAGTGTAATAAATCACAATTCTATTCATCGCTGCATTAGTTCGATTGAGAGATTCCATTACATATTTTTGCATATTGATAATCAATATTTAGGCGACGAGGGGAATAAAGCCCTTTATTTTGACAAAGAAATTACGAATATTGATGGCTAGCATGATTGGATATAAAAAAAATTAAATGTGATAATGTAAAGGTAGCCAGCATGAGGTTAGCCTGATGGTAAGCACTTAATGAAGCATGTAGACGCTTTTAATAATAGGTATATCTAACATTCTGTTTACTTTGGGAGATGAGATTAAACTCAAAGAAAGAAATGAGGATTTGTTAAGAATTCGCAGAATATGTATAGATAAACAGAAAGCTTGGTATGATTATCAACAGAACATAATTCAGTATAAATATTATTAGTTTTCCCTAACCAGAGTTGTTTGGATTAGAGATCGTCCTGAGTTATGATATTTTTAACGACAAAGGTGTCAAATAAAAATACGGCCTGCTTGATTGTAAGCGACTATTGTAGACTGTAGAAGCTCGCACCTAGGGCACTCCTCACACGCTACCTACACTATGAAAATGAAGAGAAAGCGTTATGCTGGCAATATATCAGACAAGCTCTTACATTGATAATTATGAAGAAGCAAGAGTATGGGGGATAGAATAGAGCCTTGTGGTACACCAGCGTTCACTAACATAAACCGCGAAAACACGAATTCTTTCAAAGCAGGCGCAGGCGATTCAGTTGCAGAGCTGAGCAGAAAGACCATATGCTGGGAGTTTAGAGAGAAGAGCCCTGTGCCAGACCCGATCAAAGGCATTGTCAATGTCAAGGCTACAGCCACCGACTCACCACGTTTCTCAATAGCTTCACGTGCATTCAATTATAATACGGTAGAATGTGGAGGTGTTACCCCAGTTCGATATCCACGGTAGCATTAGTCTACTGAGGTGATTTTGGATCCTAGATGGTAAGTCAGCCCCTGTTGGGGTTATTTTTCTTAGTAAGGATTTTGGCTATGAATTGGAAAATTATTTATGTGAAGCAATATTTCTCTTTGACGAGCTCAAATTTTGAGTAGAACCTATCTACTGGAAACACGTTTCTATTCCAATATTTGACATAAGCTTATAAATAAATTCCATGCGTGTACGTCTAGAATTGTATTCAATATTCTCTTTGAAGACTACTCCATATTCATAAGCGGTGGTCTGTAAAATCAGCAAGAGAAAATGTAATATTGTTGATGTAAATATGGTTAGCGTACAATGCATTTATTAAAAGAAGACCGAGTACCTACTAGGGGTTTACGAAGCATTTCAAGAGTAGCAAAGCATATCTACGGCCTGCCTTATCTTTAGCAGTCACCGAAGACTTAAAGCGAAATTAATGATGTTCACAGCTTTTTGTAAAAAGGTTTAAGCTCCTCCTTGATAATGGAAAAAGGAAAAGGTAAGTTTTGCATTAACAACTTTTCTTTGGGTAACTTTTTAGAAGTTCGTAATGAACGAAAATAATAAAATAATGTTGGTTGTTCTACTATTTCTCTTTTTGAAATTTTCAAACTCTCGAATTATTAAAACCTATAGTAGCGGTATTGTGCATGATTGAAACGAACATGTAATATATTTTGAAAACCTAGCAAATACTAGCTCGTGAGCAAATACATACGTAACAAAATATTGATATCACAGACGTGTTGAAGCTTTTCTGATTGATCGCTCATATTGAGCAAAAGATTATTTACAAGCAAACACTGCAAAATTCTATAGAACTCGTTTTGGAGAATCTTAATAGGAAATGGTAATCATAGAATCTTAACCTTTCCCTGACCGTGAGCCTTTGTTCTAATAAAGGCTCTATACCTACACATATCGTTAAAAATAAATAAATATACATTAAACAATACCTACATATTGTTAAATAAAGTAGATAAATTATTAATTTATTAAAACTTTTATTGCACCAAATAAGGTAGGTACATAAGAATAAGTAAGAAACAAAATATGTAAGGAATATTAGAATTACAATTATGTTCCGGATATTTATATCCTAGTAACAAGAAAAATAAAAATTCGAAAAAAGGAACCTAAATAATCACAGCCGAAGTATCGGGAACTCATTTTAAAAAAATAAGTTACTTACATGGTAAATATCCCGAAACCAATTTTAATTCTAATCTTATGGTACACATAAAAGAATAGAAAGAAAACACATTATTATCAAATAAATCAATACCAAGTGATTTTTTCCTTATTATTGCAGGTGTCTATAGGCGGCGGCAACCGCTTACCACTAGCCCGTCTCCTTGTTTGTCATCAAGTTGTTTATGAAAAGGTAATTTGGCGGGCGACATAGAAGTAAAGTAATCGTCACCAAAGTGCCATGGGCGCGATGATCTTTATTCGGCTGTGTAGCTGATTCTTCTCTTAAACATCTTGTTTTATGCCATGAAACAAAGCAAATAAATAGAAAATTGAATTCCATCCTGCTGTGGTATACATAGACCTAGCCAGGTCTCCAACTCTCTCTATATTTTTGGAACAATACCTTTGATATTTATTTTACATTTTTTTATTTTTGATAACACATTATGTAGATGACTTTCTTAACATGGGAAGATACGGTATACTAAACACTATTTATACTAATAACAGAATACAAAAAGACTGCGGCAAGTATGCCGCAGTTTTTTTGCAGAAAAATATTAATTATTTAAATATTGAAAAATATAAGTATTAATTATCAAAAATATTATAAGTTAGTCAACTTACAATATTTTTAATGGCTTTTTTAAATTTTATATTTAAATTATACATTATGATTTTACCAGTAATTCACGGTAAAGCATATACAATTTATGTATATCTATCTATCTACTTTTGCATTTACTTAAGCACAGCGTCTCAATAGAGTTTTAATTACCTCTGATTTGAAAAGGGATTTGACTTAAAATTATTGCAAAAATATTTGATAAATCTAACTTCTAAATACTTATGTTTATTTCTGTGAGCCGTTATTATCGTTAAGAAAATTAAGACGATTCTGCTTAAAATATTTTATAATTCAAAATCTGCCAGCGAAAGACGATCTGTATTTATCTGAATATTAATTATGTTATTACGAATAGCTTGTTAATGTGAATAGAATTTACAAATTGCAGTACCTTAATATTAAATGACTGAAACCCCGTCGTTTGATGTTTGATTTAATTTGAGCTTTAATACTTGTAGATAAATGCTGGAATTGTTGCCAAGTCGATTTCTGAGGTGGTAGAATAGATATTTTTGTTTTTATAGCATGCCCACCCACCACAATGATATGCACGAAAAAGTACACGAGCCTATTAGCGGTAAAATATGTGTCTTACAGACAACCTTAGAATATAATAATCCTACTAATCATACTGTACTTTTTCTACCAATCCTATTTCTTCTGATATTGTAAATGAAAAGGCTGGATGTTTGTTCCACAAGCACTCCAGAACGGCTGACCATATTGAATGGAATGTTTATCGTCGTAACAGCCTATGAAGTCCACTGCTGTACAAAGGCGTTGTCCATCGATTTCCGAAAGTATCTGTTTTGCGCAATCTGCATCCAACGACTTCCCGCGACCCCTGACCAGGTCGTCTGTTCATCTAGTGGGAGGCCATTCTACTTCACGCTTTCCGGTACGTGGTCGTCATGCTAGAACTTTGTCGCCCCATCGGCCGTCCGTTCTGCGTGCTATATGCCCTGCCCAGTGCCACTTCAACATTTTAAGTCCATGAGCTATGTCAGTGACTTTCGTTCTCTTAGTTAGGAATGGGGACATCCCTCATTTCTGATTCCATATCGTAAGGAAACTGCTAACATAGGACTTTTGTAGTTTATAATCTGGATTAATACAGGATACTTTTTCACCCGGGAAGCTAAATAGTTAAAAATATTCGCGCTTGTAACACCTACAGTAAACGTTGCACAATCCGCAACGGTCAGAGTAAGATATTCCAGAATATAAAACTTGCTTTCAACTCATCGATTGATTTTGTAGTATACCTAAAATATAACCTGCCTTACTTTGATGAGTAATTGATTTGTCAGCATTATAGACACCTTTTGGGTAATCTCGCTATATTATTGAACCCTTGTTGACTTCTTTCAGCTCCAATAGAAGGATCTAGAGCAAGTCCATTTTAATAATAGTAAAAAAGACTAAGTTGTTAAAGTCCAATACTTTAGACTCAATATATTTTAGAATCGAGCTGATAATGATAAACTTGATTTGCACTTGACTTTACCAATATTTAATCGGTAGTTCAATTCCATTAGAATCATATCCTATCGTCTCTGCAATATAGTAAATAAATTATCTAGACATAATTATAAGACATTTGAAACATTTTCAAATCAACAGCTAGTTTGCTTGGAAAGTAGATAACACGAGTAGAAAGGCCACAGTATAACAAAGAAGACAGTGGTCTTACTGGAACGGTGAGATACGTTTAAACGTATATCAATTTTATTTTATTTTATTTATTAGCTTCTATTCTAACATAGAGAAGAGGTGTCGATCAGTGTGTTTTAGTACCAAGAAAAAAAAACAACAATTAGTTATGATGTTCTTAGAACTTTTATAAATTAGCTTAATAACAATCCTTTTAGTGGTGTGTTCCAGCGGTAAATTAGGTCGCCAGAGCTCATTTAGGGAGCGTTATGTTGGAAGCAGGGCGACTTATCTGCCACGCTAACAACATAATGCTTTATCTTGATTTTATATTCTACTGGGTAGGTAGCACGAGAGTAGTGCCCAAGGTGATGTGTCCATCTATAGGCTTCTATATCTACTTACCATTAGGAGGCCCGTATGCTTAATTGCCAAATTTTTCGTATAAAAAAACTCAGTCACGTCTTTTATACAAAGGCCGAGCTATGAGTTTTCACTTTCCACTAAAAAAATCGCAGGCGTTAAAAATTTTAAAATTATTAACCTCCTGCAGTTTCACGTATACTGTGGCTAAGTATCAATTCCGAGATACGAATGACTCGATACAAGAGCGGTAATCAAACGTGTACTCAATGTCTAATATCGGAGGCAAATTGTATGTGTTTACCTTCAGCTCGCAGATCACTTTTCTTGGAGAAAATCACTGATAGTGTAAAAGTTATCGAGTAAGGAAGTTTCTTATTTCGATCACAAGTCGGATAAAAATGATTCACTTTAGATGTTTTGTATATAATATAATATAAATTGACAGTTAGCATGCGGGAGGTTTTCTCGAACGAGTACAGTTCAAATAAGGCGTGAAAAGGTTTTTATAGGGGCAGCAACGCGCAAGTGATACCCCTGGTGTTGCAAGCGTCCATAGGCTACGGTAACCGCTTACCATCAGGTGGGCCGTACGCTTGATTGCCAAGTTAGTGGTATAAAAAAAAGTTAGCATAGCGATGTTGGGGAGGAACGTAATATTAAATTAAGTTAAACTTTTTGGGATGATACTGATAATGAAAATTGTCTTTCATTATCAGTTCCCAGCATCGTAAATACCTATTTACAACAGCATTAAAAACCTGGGGATCTAAAAATACCGATATGCGCGATACTTATTGCTCAGATATAAAAAAAAAACAATTTCTTGAAGATCCTCTGATCTTCGGAAAATGGTCGCATATTTTATTAGAATTGCTTAGTTGTTTGTGTTACGTCCGATATAAAATTTAAGGAGCACTCAAACTAATACGCCACCGAGGTTCTTCCCAAAAAACCAAAAAAAAGACTTGAATTAAATTCACAAAGTCCCACCAAGTCATAGGTAATTCAGTTCAGTGGTTAGTGTGCCATGACAGTAGGCCTATTAAGGCGGTACTCTCAATTTGAGCCTATAACGGAGCTACTTTTATTTTCGTGATGTTAGATTTTGTAAAATTTTTAACAATTTACTAGGTGCTAGGCCCGTATGTAGGGTCGTCTGTGTAGGTACCACCGCCTTTCTTATTTCAGCCGTGAAACAGTTCGCTGTGTTTCGGATTGAAGGGTAAGGTAGCCAATGTAATCACTGGGAATGGACGGCATTTCATCTTAGGCCTCAAGGTGACAACGCACCTGCAATACCAAGTGATTTTTTCCTTGTTATTGCAGGTGTCAGTGTCATTATTGCAGGCGGCGGTAACCGCTTACCACCAGGTAGGCCGTCAGCTTCTTTGTCGTCTGGTTGTATAAAAAAAATTAGCACTGAATTGTATTTATTTGTTATGTATGACACTCAATGAGTACATTTAAGAGCCAAGTACACCTAACAGATTAAGTATGTACGTGGAATGATATTGTTTGTCCTATTTATCTGTTTTTACTGTCTATCGTTTGAATGCTGTGTTTGCCTCTTAAATATTGTTAATTGGCAGGTGTGCTAAAATTGTGATGTGACGTCATTAAAGTCAAGGTCGCGGTCTCGAAAATTTTCTTGACAAAACAAACACCAAACACACTGTATACTAAGAACTCTAAATTCAAATTCTCGATAGTACCTATCATATCATTCGCTTTCCTTCCTTCTTAGATCCGGTAAAGTATTCCATGGACCATGTGCCTCAACTCCGAATGATATTAAATTGCACACCTCCATCGCTGTAGGTCCCCTTTTATGGCGAACACCGTGCCGTATGGGCTGCTTATGGTATAACAAGCAACTTGATTGACATGGGAAAACTGAGCGTGTCTGATGGTATCAGACATAGAAACTGGACAGCTTCCAGCTATCTGATTCTGCAATTTGAGATTGGTTTAAGGGCGTCTTTACATTGTTTGCCTAACAATCACCAGCAAAAAAAAATCTTCTTTCTTTGGCTTATTGGCGCTATTCTGAGAGATTCAGCCAGTAACAGGTTTTCAGTTAGACATTTGACGTAAAAAAGAAAAAAGTCATATATTAATTGGAGAAAAAATGGCTCCAATCAATATATTACTTACCTACTATACTTACTAAGGCGACAGATAACCGAAATAAAGTTTTGACTTCATTCATAACTTTGATCGTAATTACAAATCTTCTTCAATTTTACACAAAAAGGTTAATCAATCAACTAAAAATCATTGTATTTAAAATCTCAAGCAACGTTTTAGAATATAGTAAAACCTATAACTGAGTACCTACATTTAAAATTTTTCATAAATAGATAATTAATTGTAATAATTGGTGGTTGACTGTACCTCTACTTAGTCACAGGGAGGCCATAGCTATTTTAAAAGATTACAATACGTCAAGTTGTGATTTTTGCAAATAACATACTTTCACGTGTTTTTTTTTTATATACCACTAAGGTGGCAATCAAGCATACGGCCCACCTGATGGTAAGCGGTTACCGTACTATGGACGCTTGCAACACCAGGAGTATCACTTGCGCGTTGCCGACCCTGTAAAAACCTTTTCACGCCTTTTTTGAAGAACCCCATGCTGTACTCATTCGAGATAACCTCTGCAGGGAGCTCATTCCACAACTTGAGCGTACGCGGGAGAAAGTTTCTCTGAAACCGTACAGTACGCGACCACTTTAGTTCCAATTTGTGAGGATGAACTCCCTGCCGATGGCGAGCGGTGCGATGATAGAAAGAAGCCGTGGGCATCATGTCAAATAATTCCTCAGAACACGCTCCGTTATACAAACGGTAGAACACACACAAGGAGGCAAAATCTCTCCTTGCTTAAAGGTTCAATTACACATTATACGATATATATGTCATTTTAAATACCTACCAAAAAATAATAGCAAAAATATCGCTCATTCAGGTAGATGAATGAGTTTTATAGTGTAGAAAATGTAAAAAAGGTATATTTTAAAATTCAATTCTTAAAAAATAAAAATAATAAACAAAATCGGTCGCCATGAAATTCAGTTTTTTTTAAATATATATAAATAATTACACAAAATGATTCAGAGTACCTCCAGAAAGCAAGTCTTTATGCTGTAGCAACCTTCCTGTAAAACTAATCTAATCTGATTTTAAGCAGAAATGTAACACCAATTTAATTCAATTCAAAATTAAACTATAAACATCAGCTTTCGTATCACCACAAAGCCTGATATATCGTCCAATGGGAGATAAACCAGGGTTTACGATGTAGTATGTACAGTCAGCAAACACAACGTCAGCCGGAATCCTCTTAGACCAGGCCGAAATCTAGGCTTTAGATATTACCTGACCAAAGGCTATATTACCAGATGCATTTGCTATTGCTTAGTCGACGGAAGGCTGGCTTTGACAGGCTGCTGTGTTTATTATCTTGATTAAACAAGTCATTCATGTGGACGACGAGACAATAATTCAAAGGACTTTTGAAAGAGAGGTCTTATCAAAGAGTTCAGTATCTGTGCAATAACAAATTCAATTTCTAAAATAACATGATAAATAATAAAAATAATAATATTCAAACACTCACACCTATTCTAGCTAGCCCAAAGTAAGCATCATTATGAGCTGGTGTTATGGATTCTAGATAACGGAGAAAATTAAATAATGATAATAACATGTATATAAATATTAGAATTATACTAAATAAACATATACACATCCATGACTCGTGAACAAATGCTCGTACTCATCATACAAACATTTGCTCCTACCGGGATTCGAACCCGGGACTCCAACCGAGTAGCCTGTATAGCAAGGGGCACAGACTACTCGGCCAGCTGGTGGTCAAACACACACACATCCACATAATCCATGTCATGAGCTATAACGTGGCGAAAGAAAAAGTAAAGTATTGATTGGTACGGTCAGATCTTGGATGGGTTTTTTATTATATACGACAAGGATCGCAAATAAGCGTACGGTCTTTGAGATGCGGTTGCAGCCTACAGATGCTCGCAGCACATTGGGCACTACTCACGTAATGCCTATCTTGTAAAACAACTTAGCACCAACTCCAAAAAATATGTTTCTAGGGAATGAGTACTTACTTAAATTTTTATTGTTTTATCCTTTTCAGTTTTATTATTTTTAGAAAAAATTTTGAAGTCGGTTTTAAGTTTTGTTTGATTTTTTTTCACAATTTTTAGTGGTAACTTTCTAAGGACAAAGCTAGATGGATGACCGTCAGCTTATATTGTTTCCTACTATCGTATCGTTTCAGTCTAAAGATTCGGCCGAGTATCGTTAATTTCTAAGGTTGAAATTGGTTGGCGTGATATTGAGTTAGACATCCATTTGTTGCGCACATACTTCATGCAAATTTAAGACTCATATGGTTTTCTCATGTATGCCATTTTCAGGACTGGACCAAATTGAAGTAGTATCACACGGGAAACACCAGCTTTCAAATAAAAAAAGAATCATCAATATCGGTTCAACCAGTCGAAAATTCTATGGTAACAAACATAAAAAAATACAGTCGAATTGAAAACTGCCAAGAGAAAGCATTATGTCGTCAGCAAAATTAAGAAACGATTCCCCTGCTTCCAACATTGAGTTAGCATCACGCAAGTCTTCACTAAGAGCTCTGGCTGGACACCAGTGCTACACATGAATGGAAAGTACTATTACACCCTACAAAGATATTCTAAAGCCTATTTTAATTAAAACACGGTCAAAACCTGTTTTGGACCTCTCACTCACAAGTAACGCGAGAGTAACTCTGACTGCTACTCGTCACTCCTCAACTCCTGAACCGATTTAGGTAAATGGAATTTGGCACGGAGATATGTTATATGCTGATGAAAGACAGGCTACTTTTCGGCGCGATAACCAACATCCACGCAGGGCGTTGGTATGTCTAATGAAAAAGACAAAACACACATAAGAGTACTGGACTAAAAAAGGTTTAATGAGCTCTTGTAAGTGTTTATGGTGAAGTTAAGTCACAATATAGGTGGAAAATAACTAATACTCTGCATTACTTAAATATTTACAATAATATCCTACTGTTACATTATGAACCTATTATAATAATCTACTGCGCAAGACAAGTTTTCCAAATTGGTGGTCACACGATCCTCAACTAATCTCATCTACAGCTTATTAATATTAATTTCCTGACTTTCATCCATATTTTGCTGTACTTCTAAGCTGCTATCGTGCATCAGGGTACTAATAGCTAGCCTGAAGCTAATTAAGATCATGCAAGTGATGTGCAGTACCGTTTAGCTTCGAGTTATATTGTAATAACAATAGTTCGTTATAATAACAGGTGCTACTCTGGCCCGAATCAGCCTCTGGCGAGTTGGACGTGCGTGCTCGCTCGTTGCACTTTGTAAGCGGTTTGATGTATAGGCGAAAACGATTGTGTTTGGCTATAATTAGGCTTTTATGATTGGTTAGTGGTATAAGAAGAATTGATATTGGAAGTGTGGATTAAAATGCCTAAGATAATTGATGAGATGACGAAAAAATGTTAAAAGAAGGAGAATTATAACCGGTTAACTCATATAAGTATAATAGTGAATAACAACCAATACTCGACAAGTAAGACAAACTTTGTGTAAACAGAAATATCATAGATCAAAGAGATTGAAAGCAATTAAGAAATAGACTCGGTGAAGATAGACTCAGCCTAATTTTCGAAATCGGCACTGTCTACATTGTCAAAAATTTGGTCTATATTGATTCCACCTTGGTTGCAAAAGAGAGAAGTTTAAAATTAATTTTCAGCTAACTTGTAATACCTTGAAGAAGATCACACAGTCTAATGTGACTATATAGGAACTTTTAGTAGGCCTTAAGCCGATTTGCACTGCCCATCTGAGTAGGTTCAACCGACTTTCCTATTTCGATCGTGAAGAAGTTTAAAAATATTCACAAAAAATGTGAAAGCATGTGCCCAGCAGTGGGACATATATAGGCGATTGGATGATACCCACAAATACAGGCGTAATTAGATAATAGCCAAAGACATGTATCTGCTTTATTACATAAACTCTTTCTTATTTCAGCCGTGAAACAGTTCACTGTGTTTCGGATTGAAGAGAAAGGTAGCCAGTGTAATTACTGGGCATGGACGGTATTTCATCTTAGGCCTCAACATAACAACGCACCTGCAATATCAAGTGATTTTCCCTTGTAGTTGCAGGTGTCTATAGGCGGCGGTAACCACTTACCATCAGGTGGGCCGTCAGCTTGTTTGTCATCTAGTTGTATAAAAAAAACTGTAGAGTGCGGATACATCACGCTCGTATTGTATACCTTGGACCCAAAAATAAGCTCTAACGGGGTTTAATACTCGTACGTAGACAAACTGGAACAAGTTTATTTCACCGGACCAAGCAACGGCCCCGAATCGACCGGGAGGTCAATTCTACAACTAATTGGAGACGGACGAGGTAAACGACATAACTCGATATCCGTCTTTGACTCGAGCTGATTGGATGGACAGAAACTGTTTGTGGATTAACCCTCCCGAAGTTATAGATCAATGGACAATGGTGTGTGGTTGGGATTGGATATGACGCGGAGACGCTTTGAATTGCATATAATTTTGCGTTGGTTAAACAGTGTTCGCGTCGCAGGGTTTTCCAAAGAATCAAAATCATTTATTGCTCTTATTGCATATGTCGCCGCAATCTGGTTAAACGTTACGCTCAATGACTTGGCTAGTTGTACTTCAGCCGTTTGATTGGATGCCGGCGTTCAATCAACGGGCTAGGCGTCCAGTTAAGCGGCTGATTTGAACAGACGGCTGCGACACATACATGTAGTTATAACAGTTACCCATATCGAACATGCAAAGACTGAGAACTCTCAGCTTAGTCTAAAGTTGCCAGAGGATCTTACTTAAATCTAATAACTGTTTTTTGTTTCTGATTTTGAAAGGTGGTAGGCCCGTTTGTACGGTCACCTGGGAAGGTTCACTGTGATTCTGATCGAAGGGAAAGGTAGCCAGTGTAATTACTGGGCAAGGACGGCATCTTACAGCCCTGCCACGGGCAGCGACGGCGTGACTGGCGAGGTCGCCACTCCGCGTGGCCTACTTAGTACATTTCCATACATTTGTTTTCAATCGGGCGAATAGAAGCGCGCTTATTCGCTGCGTCGAATTTACCATGGCCACGCTGTTACGGCCTGGCCACGGCATCACCGCACGCGCGTCCTGCGTCTCGCGTCTAGGCAACCACTGCCTCGATGTCGGCCTTGCAGCGCGTCGTGACCGCGCAGTGGTTGCCGAGACGCCGCCGCCGCCGTCGCCGCTACCGCCACCGCCTCCGCCTCCGCCTTCGCCCGTCCCCGTGGCCAGGCCGTTAGGCCCCAGGATGACAACGAACCTGCAATATCTAGTGATTTTTCCTTGTTATTGCAGGTGTGTTACTCTGCCCGGATAACTCATTGTGCTCTACCACGGGTACAAGCTCGAGCATGATTTTGTGGTGTTCCCAGCATCAACAAGGGAGAGTGGTGCCTACCGTCTCAATATCGAAAATATAAGGCAATTATCGAATTTCCAAAGGAGTAGTTTTTCAAATACCTACGCTAGTACGCTACGGTACGATTCGTAAAGGTTAGGCATTGCTTAAAAAACTATTCAATTTCTCAAGCAAGTTAGTTGTTTTGTATTTGATCAGTGTGTTTATGTATATGCAACCTACATATTATAAGTGAAATTATTTTAAAATAAAAATTAAATTGACATAATTACAATGCATGCTACTTTAATCGATGCTTTCATTACTAGTTCGTTTATTACAGAAATTATTTAATTTTATTATAACCTATAACATATTGCTGTAATAATAGCACACGTTATTAGTATAACGCGAGCGTATTATTGCGAAATTCTCATTTGTGTAATAACAGCTTCATAATTAAGTTTCAATTATTTCTTTAATGATTTTATAAAACAGCTGTCGGCCGGAATTTATTATGACAGTAAGGCGCAAGTAAGAAATAGCGTAATTATGTTTTTGAGACCTTTGATAAAATACTTCCATGTGGGACCAGATAGTAGTTCTCCTTATGTTCCCTTCCCATTCCTCTCAGGTCTATAATGAATCTTTCACTGTACGCGCTATTAGGCTTTGGAACAGTCTCCATATAAAACGTGCTCAATCTACATCTTCTTTTAAACATCTGGTGTATAAACATTTCCTCACTATCTGATCCTTCTTCTTCGTTTCTAATTTCCTCCAATCACTTTATTTACCTAAATTTCCTTCAAATGTATTATGTATATATATTTATGATAATATAATTATGTGTGATAATATATTTATGTATTAATATTACTATTTAATATATATTTATTTATGTATATGTATAATTTTAAATGAATTTTAACTTTTTTCCACTTTTTCGTACCTATCAATATTGTTAAGTAAGTAAACTCCCTACCACAAGGTTGTCTGGTAGAGATCGCTTCTAGCGATAAGACCGCCTATTTTGGCATATTGTGTTTGTTTTATCTCTGTGATGTTTATGTAAATGTGCAAAAGAAAGAATTTCTATCTATAGTAGTCGCACTGTTTCTAACTGACGGTAGACCAAATAGAAAAGAGGGCAAATTATTAATTGCACCACGAAATCCGCCTTTATTGCGAATGGAGTAAGTGCGGTCTCAAGGACCAACCTTGTAATCTTGTCATTAGGTACTTCTTGGTACATTAATGTACTTATTTTTTATACTCTGTGCGACACTGCACTGCTAAATTCTATTACTATGTAACTAAACATTGGAACTTAATAATTGAAAGGAGTGACTATTCGAGTTTTTTTCTGGAATCTTCTCGGTAGTTCAACTTTTGGAACCGGTGTAAATTCAGACAGACTGACAGACACAGACTGTCTGACTGACAGACGGACCGACAGACAGAACAACAGACAGACCGATAGACAGACTGACATTATAACATTGTTAGCTTACTTAGACCCAGACAAGACAGAGAGAAACATTATGACATTGTTAGATAATATTATTTTATGTGATAGACATAAGGGTTTTTTGACGATACGAAAGTGCTTCTTGTGGGGCCTAATTGAATAAAGATATTTTAATTTCATTTTCATTTCATTTCATTTCAACTGCTACGCTTGATTTGCTGTTGACTGTACTTATTGTACAAGCGAGAACCATAGTGACAGTGATATGACATTTCTCCAACCAGCCTCCAACAAGATGGATCGACGATCTGCTGAAGGTCTTGATAGCCGCCGGATGCGGGTAGCGCAGGATTGTAGTGGAAATCTTTAGGAGAGGCAGCAGTGTAGATGATGATGATGATGAAGGCTTTGAATAGCTTCTAGTGACAAGTAAAGATATCGACCTCAGAAAGCTGTTGTTTGCAAGTTCCCCAAGTTAAATTTGCGTATTAAAACTGAACATGTTATTAAATTTGACCTATAGCTCTTTATAATGATCACTTTCTTTAGTTTGATAAGGAGCAGCTGCTTCGGTCACGCAATGCTGTATTTGTAACGATTCGAAAGTAAATTCTTGTTTTGCAGATGGCTGAGATCAACGGAGAATTGTTATAGTGAGTATGAAGCAAAGGGCGGGGCTAGCGGTACCTATGACCTTGGATGTAAAAAGTAAAGTCTTTAATTTAGTGAAGCGATAATCATAATCATAATCTTTATTCGTGCTTAAATAGTTTACAGAACTTAATTTGAATGCTAATCATTACATTAGTCAACAACTGAGTCTCACTTATTACCTTGAGCCTTGAATATCACCATTTATAGTAGTACAGGAGTGATAAAAACTAGTGTGCGTATGAGGAGTGTGTCTGTGTGAGTGTGAGGTATGTGTGTTTTTGTATGTGTTTGGGTTGAACAAGTCTCGACTTTTTCATTTCTCAGGCAACGTACACTTCTCCTTTTTACGAACAAAGAAATTCGTTTCTTTGCCTTACTTCTTCGCCGTCACGTGTCGGTCCTTCCTATAACATGGGGTAAGGATCCAAAGAAAAAATAGCCGTGAAATGGCACCCTTCGGGCTGAAAAGGCAGAGGCGGCTAAAGCAGATGTTTTAAGCTGCCTACTGTCTCCACATAATATGGACTCTTCTTGCCGCTTCACGTCAGGTGGTATTTAGTTATTCGCCGTGTTCTATAGGTAATAGAAACTCTTTAAAATCGTTCTTATATGAAAGCGAAATAGAGACAATTACCTCAACATCACGCACAAAGTATTTAGAAACTTGCTTCTCTGTTCAACTTATAAAACTCGGAAAAAATTACCAGTAGGTACACATGTATTCCCATAATACTTAAGGGAGAGAAGGATAAACTAGTAACTAGTGTAGCTAAAGTAGTTTGAATACAATTTTGTCAGAGTAGTAAATGTTTATCCAAGCTATTATCAATTGAATGCGACGTTGAATACAATCTAAGCTTGTCAACTTAATGGACCGATATCAATCGACGTCACTAAAGATACAATTTTCCATTATTGTATTGTAATTCACTAGTCTCATTTGTATGGGGTAATTAATAGTCCTGCTAAGGCTACCAATGCTTGGTGGTTTCTTGAATGCATCGGTTAAGGAGGAGTTTATTATGTATGGCGTATTTTGACGACCGGCGACTCGGCCAGGCGCCCCGGACTCGAGTCTCAGCTGGGGCAGATGACATAGGAAAAATTTATTTCAGTATAAACTTAGACAAAAATACACTTTACAACAAAGTGATAATATTCTTTTTTTACAAAATAGTGAAGCGATTATAATGATATTAATTGTTTTGTATGTGATAAAATAAGGGTTAGTTCATAATCTGTAAGTGAATGTGGGTTAAGTCTATATCGCCTGTCTATAATACACCTTAACTAAGAATAATTTAAAATTTCTTAGGTACCTATCTATTTTTTGTTGTTTAGTGCTTACTGCTTAGTTGACAATAATAATATACCAGTATTAAAAACTTGTCGATTTGACAACCTCCTCATTTTGCAGTTGGTTAAAATGCAATCTTAATAAGTTACATATTTGTGTGATAAACACTAATAATTATTCGCGGATCATAGTTGCTTTTATATGTATGTACGAGTATGTATACCTATTTATAATTAAAAAAAATAAGAAAAATAAAATTATTTCCATAGCACAAGTTCCTGATGATGCTAAATACTCGTAAAAGGTGTGAGAGTACACATTCTGTCTCTTGTGTCAATGCAATAGGGCTCAAAATTGCTTATAAATCTTTTTGATGTTGACCTTACATCTAATGGTTTTTTGTTTGCGTCCAATCTAATAAAAATAATATTATTTGAACCATTCAAAATATATTTTTTTTAAAGAAAAAGGACGACCGGCTGGCCGTGTGGTCTGTACCCCAGGCTACTCGGTCAAGAGGTCCCGGGTTCGAATCCCGGTAGGAACAAATGTTTGTATGATAAGTACGAGCATTTGTTTACGAGTCATGGATGTTTATATGTTTATTTAGTATATTTCTAATATTTATATACTTATTATTATCATTATTTCTCCGTTATCTAGTACTTATCCATAACACAAGCTCTTAAAATCATGCTGACTTTGGGCTAGATAATAGGTGTGAGTGTATGAATATTATATATATATTATATAATAATCATGATGCTCTATAATATTTCAAGTTATGTCTGTTATCTAGGCGATGTTTTTGACCTTATATTTAAAAATATTTGTCAATATCGCTGTAATTTACATGACGTTTAATGCCATAGTAAATAATAATAAAAGTGCCAATAAATATAGGGTCCAGTCAATATAAACGGACCTTAACGTCTCCTCCAATTAATTTAATTGAGCGTTCCTTTTAAATAGGAACAGGTTAAATGCAGTTACAATACTAGGCATACTGATAGACACCTGTTTGAGTTTCAGCTGATGGTCTTTATCAATGACATGATCGGAAATTAAGAAATAAATGCAGATATCTAGTTCTTTTTTTGCATTTATGTATTTGTGTCTTAAATACATAGAAAAAAAATATTACATTAGTAGATAGCAATAGTACCAAAAGTGGCCTTTTTTGACACTTAAAAACATTCGTCCTTAATAATTCCCAGTAGTAGATGACATTGAAAGGCCATTTTTGACCCTTAAAAATTTTCGGCCATAATCATACCTACTGGAAATGATTATTCTTTTGTAGGATAAATATTTTATCCGCATCTGTACTGCTCTACAGGAAATCCCATAATTGATCCAAGCATGGGGGTAAGCATAGTATGCAGATATAGCGGTTTTTAAATTAGATAGTTTTTTTAGATGGTTTAGTGCATATATAAAGCTTAAAAGGTTACTGAATAGTGTTTGTGTGTGGCACTTCCAGTTAATAGCTGTATCGAAGTTAACGCCCAATAATGAGAAGTTCGGTACACACTCTAACTTGATATTGTGGTAGACAATGTTGTTATAAGACATATCGTTAGGCTACCGTTGCCGCATTTGTTTCTTACCATTAAATCTGTAGTAAACAAACACGAAACCCCATAATTAATAAAGATCACATACCTTACGTTGTAGGTACTAAGAATTTGAGTCGTGACCCGACCGAGCTTATCTCGCATGATATCAAGAATAATATTTTTTATGCATGAGAGAAATGTCTATTAGCGATGCGTGCACGTCTTCTATTATCAAACATAAGGGGCAATTATCACGATTCCTAGTCAAACTGGTCCAAAGAATAACTGTAGTTACCAAAGGAAGATACACACAAAACTTCACAAAATAGTCCTTTTGTGGTGGACATAAAGAACTCCCAAATGTACGATATAATGTTGTTGCAGCGATCTTAAAAACATGACATCCCTTAAATTGTCCGAAATGGGTAGCAACCGACTGATGATTTTTATATGGTCACGGTGATTTTACTTCTCTGCGTTGTTCAAATTTTATATATTTAAGTTTATTTGCGTTTCTATGTCGATTCGATAGGTGTAAGTATATCAAAAATAAAGTAATTTGGCTTCATTTCATTAGAAACTTAAAATTATTTATTTATTTCGCCTTTTTTTGTAAAAAAAAGTGTATTTGTATTTTTACTCAATTTTGGAAAATTTAATATCACATCGTTGCAGAGCCGTAGGTGTGAAAACATTTAAGCTTTAGTACTTTTAGAAATCTGAATATGTTTTTCTATTATTTTCAAATCAAAATGACATTAATAGTTGACGGATACCGGTGTTTTAGGTGCCAGAGACATTAATTACGATACAGTATCATGTGAGATATTTGTAATACATATACCTACTCAAACTTTTCAGTTTCCGTAAGTGGCGATCACTTACATTACTCTTTGGTGGCGATCTTTTAAATGTATATGTAATGAATATTTTACAACGAGTATTTTTTTACATGTAACATTTATTAAACTACAAACTTCCAAATGTTCAATATTTTTACTCCATAGTGTTAAACTAAAAAAAAAAAATTTCTCTAGCAAAATGTTCGCAACACGCACAATGGCGGACGATAGCACACCGTTGGTCATAAAAAAAACTAGGACAATATTTACCCATTCATTCCACGTGACTGAACCATAACGCTGCAGTTGTGAGATTGAATAAATTAATGCCAAAGGACCTTATTGTATTTTGTTGGTAATATTCAGTTTGATATCCAAAATATTCTGGTTGAAAATCGTTGTTTCGTGAAGCATTTGAGGGTTGGATTCAAGAGAGTAAATATTTTTTTATACAAATCACGGTAAGTCAGCATCACCTGATGTGAAGCGGTAACAAGCATATGCGGAGACTGCTCTTTGTTGTGGAGGCTCTTCGTTCGTGGGGACAGCTTGAACCTCCACCACGAACAATATTTGGAACTATAGTTCAGGGAAGTGTTTTTATACATGAACTTAAACAATAAAATTTTGAGACAGGTACAGACGACAGCACATCAAGCGTAACAGTTTGACCTTGAGACCGCCCTTACAGCGTTCTTAATAGAGGCGGTTTTCGTAGCGCAACTGTTACAGTTGATGTATTGTCGTCTGTACATCATGATGGGTAGTTTTGATTCAAATTTAAAACATTCGAGAAGTACACGTGTTGGTTCTCTATAAAAGTGCATAAATTTTTAAGCCAGAATATACATACATTGGCATAGTATAATACACATAATACTATTTAACCATAAAAAAATCAGCATAATTCTTTAAGTCATAACTTTCATTAGCATAACAATATTTAAGCATAATACTTTACATTATGCCTAAAACCATTATGCAAATTTCAATTATGTGTAATTACAGTAGTCTAAATAACAATTATTCAAAAATATATATTATGCAAAATAACGATTATGACTAAGTAATATTATGCGTAAAAACAATATGCGATTTTCGTTATGCCAAAGTATATTAGGAGAAAATACAGTATGCCAACTTAGAGGATCCCACACGTGTTCCCTCTTTACTGTAGCATGTGTTTCTTAAAGCTTTTAAAAGGCACCATATAGGCCGTCAATGTGGAGGTAGCTATTTTAAGCTGCACTAGCTGTCTTCTCATCTCTCTTACTGCTTCACATCAGATGGTGTTGAGTCATATGCCATCCTTTGTATATAAAAAAATGCAGCAGTTCTATCATGGAAGTACTCAGTGAATCTACGGCGAATAAGACATATTGCGTAATCAGTCAAGCGGCGTTATACCTGGAGGTATATGACAACTGAAAAATCAATTGTGTCTGGAATCTAATGCTTCATGATTTAGGGTCAATTTCCAATAACCATGTCAAGAATACGTAGGCGTTGGTCTACACCATCTTAATTTACGACGTTGCTGTGTGGGTGAAAAATTAAAATTTAGTCTTTTCATGCAGTCTTTCAAGCTTCTGACATGCATTGTATTAACTTCTGCGTGTACGGCGGGTATTCGATATATTTTATGTAGATGTACAGTCGACAGCACATCAAGCGTAACAGTTTGACCTTGAGACCGCCATTACTGCGTTCGTAATAGTGACGGCTTTCGTAGTTCAACTGTTACACTTGATGTGCTGTCGTCTGTACACTGGAACATTGAATAAACAACTAAGATGTAAATTAAACATAAACAAACCAGAACAGGGGTATCACAAAAGCGTGTGGTCACAAATTATTTTATTTAAAAACTTAGTTACACCCTTTTTGTACAGAATACAGACGAAGACGCAGATTTGACATTCCTTTAAAAAGCCTTGGAAAGTAAGCATATTGAATTCCAACATCAGACAACAACAGAGTTATAAATATTTTAATAATAACGTTTTATTTTTTAATACTGTTCTATTGTAGATCTATTCATTTCTAATATAACATAAACATAACTTGGAAGTTTATTTTGAAGCTGAATATTTTATCAAAATATTTCGACATGTTTTTTGACTGTTAGGTCAAACGTGGTCCAATGTGGTTTCTGTTCTACTTTTTATTACTTATCATCATCATCACTTACATCTACAATTCAAATAATTAAAAATTATTAATGTATTGTTTCGGAAGAAACGTGATCTCAAATTGTTTGCATTCAGTTGTATGCTAAACAATGACGTCATTACGTAAGTGCATCACAATCCTAATATTGGTTATCATATTAATCTTACTAATATTAATACATAATTATAAATGCGAATGTTTGTATGCATGTTCATTACTTAATCACGCCAGAAATTCTGAACGGATTTAGATAAAATTTGACACTCAGATAATCTATAATCTGGATTAAAACAATATATTGCTTTTTCCGTGGATTGCATTTCCATGGGAATTAAGGCACGGGTAGAAGCTAGTCATATTATAAGTGCGAAAGTTAGATAGATATAGGCTACTCAATCACGCCAAAGCGGCTGAAAGAATCTGATGGCACAGAAATGGATTAGCTGGTCAGTCTGGAAAAGCGTTTAGGCTACTTTTTATCCCGGGAATATTTTGCCACAGGGTAACGCAGCCAAAATCGCGGCGAAAGCTAGCTTATAATAAAATTCCGAAAAGCTATGTAGGTATGTCTGATATTAAATAAAAACAGTTTTATAAAAATTAAGGACAAAACAAAAACTTCTCGCGAGATGTTTTCTATGCTAAATTTCATCTCAATCGATTCGGTAGCTCAGGAGTGACTACTCTGTTAAAGCAACTTTCGCCATGGTTGATACTGTGGTGGGTCAATCAAATGCACATTTTCTCTCATCAACCCTTATTGGCCCAGCGAGCGTGGTGGTGTTAAGGCCCAAAAACTCCTCATGTGTTTCTCCATGTTGGAAAGCCCGTGCCCAGCAGTGGGATGTTTATAGGCTGGTAATGAAATAAGTCCATCATCAGTCATTTCCATGTCATCTTACTGAAAGTGCCCCTAAGATCTATTAAAAATCACGCTTACTAAATTAACCACAACTATCCTGTCTGCTCAAATTACACTTTGGTCTTTGTGCATCCCCTCAGTCGTAAATATCCAAGCGATTTGCATAAGAAACGGTGGCAGTCACACACTTCGCTACTGAATAAATTAAGCACTGCCTTTACTTTTTGTGAGGATTGAAACGAGTTTTTTTTTCAGTGCGCCAAGTTTATTACTTAAATTTGTTTTTACTACTCTCCCGTTCCCGGTTATAAAGTCGTAGGTAGAAAATTAACATATCAATTGATTCTCTGTTGAGTTATTTGGTCTATGATAACATCTAATGCTTGCTCACTGATCGTGATAGAAAACGATTGAATTCAAAGGGATATTTTGTTTATGTTGTTTTTATAGATACCTATCCATGGTATTTTACTATGCAGAAAGATATATAGTATATATGACAATTAGAAAAACAGATAGTAGATACTAAAGTTTTAAAAAATCTCCCACTGTGAAAAGTGAATAAGGCAGTGAGGGAGATCTTCAATATTGAAAGTTAAATTTGTCTAATTTTTTCATTAAGTACAGACGACAGCACGTCAAGTGTAACAGTTGCATTACGAAAGCAGCTTCTATTACAAACGCAGTAAGGGCGGTCTCGAGGTCAAACTGTTACGCTTGATGTGCTGTCGACTGCACATCACCCGTACTAAGCCGGGGTGGAAAACTAGTAATTATTCTTCATTTATTTAGTTTTTTTTACCTACTTATTAATCTGTCAAGCAGTGATATACCTCTGGACGTCTATGACAATTAAAAATTCATTTGTATCTGGAATCTGATGCTTGACAAGTTAAGTATACAGGGTGGTGCTGTCAATACGACAATAAATTAAAACATGGGCTATATTGGTTCATAGAAATGGTTTCTCACTTTCAAAAACATCTTATTCATTTGATAATTTATGGAACTTTGTATGAAAAATTGCAGCCAATGTTATAATAATAATAATAATAATAATATCCATACACTCACACCTATTATCTAGCCCAAAGTAAGCATCATTAAGAGCTTGTGTTATGGATACTAGATAACGGAGAAATTATGATAATAATATGTATATAAATATTAGAAATATACTAAATAAACATATAAACATCCATGACTCGTAAACAAATGCTCGTACTCATCATACAAACATTTGCTCCTACCGGGATTCGAACCCGGGACCTCTTGACCGAGTAAGGCTTCTCGGTCAAAAGGTCCCGGGTTCGAATCCCGTAGCAAGGGGTACAGACCGCTCGACCAGACGGTCGTCAATATTATTTCATACAAATGTTATGAAATTATTAAATGAATAAGAGGTTTTTGAAAGTGGCAAACCATTTCTATGAACTAATATAGCCCATGTTTTAATTTATTGCCGTATTGACAGCACCACACAACACACACAACACAACATATTTGTATTTGTATGTATTAAACGAATATGTTATTGAAATACGTATTTGACGCAGTTACAAATGTATTAGATGAGATGTGTGTAAATATTGAAAATAAAACTGTTCAATAAACTTATTCACAAAAAAAATGTAACCCCCGGCCTCATTGATCGTCTATCTAAAACCATCTCATTTAGACTATTCTTATGAGCCCAAGCACGATTTATCTGCTTTACAATTCTGTAGAATAAAGCATTTCTCAGACTTTTAATGGTATAGGATGTAGAAATTATAAACCAACACAATTTGAAGAATTAATTTAGCAACAATAAATCATTATTTCCATTTTAATCACCCTTATTGTCTTTGCAATAAGTGTTACGATCTATCACAAGTTCTAACACGAATTAAATGTGAACTCCTCATTCAATCGAGTCAACCTATTTTTAACTAACGGTAGAATACTATGAAAAAGGTTTTAATAGTCATACGTAACCTTAGACCTCCCAATACGCAGTATCGTCTTAGATTTTAATTAAGATAAAAAAAAGTTTAAAAAAGCAGATGCCATCATTCTGTTCCCCGGATGGCAGAGAACACGGATTCAAATAAATTTGGATAAGAATCGGTAAATGCATTTTCTTTTTACTTGGAGGCAGATTTTTATTAAACTAGGTGTTACTAACTACCATTGCCGAATCCGGTATTCCAGTTTGTCATTATAGGTATTAAAGTTTGGCAAACAAGCGGTTTCCGTAGCATATTTCGTAGAATCTTGGACACTACTCACTCTTTGCCCACCTGCAGAAATCATGAGAAACCATTATGTTGACTATAAGTGATAATAATATAAAATAATATAATATTCATACACTCACACCTATTATCTAGCCCAAAGTAAGCATCATTAAGAGCTTGTGTTATGGATACTAGATAACGGATAAATAATGATAATAATATGTATATAAATATTAGAAATCTACTAAATAAACATATAAACATCCATGACTCGTGAACAAATGCTCGTACTCATCATACAAACATTTGCTCGTACAGGGATTTGAACCCGGGACCTCCCGACCAAGTAGCCTGTATAGCAAGGGGCACAGACCACTTGGCCAGCCGGTCGTCAACATCAGTGATAACATGATTATTTTATTCTATTGCAAAAACTTATCATGATAAAATAACACTTGCTTAAAAATGCCAATATAGAAATTATAGCTCAAAAGTGTACTGTCCATAGCCACAATGACACTATTAAAAAGGCAATGTAAATTTTTTGGATGCGTTTGAAGTGTTTTAGTACATTTGCAGAATTGAGTGAACCTGGCTTTGAAAAATAAAATGACAATATTCAATCGTAAAAAACTAAATTGTATTCTTACAATGGCATTATGTTTACGGCTGTGATGTATTTCAGGCAATGACAATATTTTTTTTGCCGCTTCTTTTAGTCAAATTCTATGGAAATGATAAGATAAGACGAGTACTTATAAAAATGTCTGTATAAAAAAGGCTGCTCATCAGCTGGCCCACATCCCATACAAACTTTTACTATCTCCAGAAGTGGAAAACAAATAAACTATATCCTGCTTCTCTTAAAAACGTAAAAGGGAACTATTGTCAGTTTTAGAAACACTCCAATTCTTCCTTTCTGTTTGACGAATGATGTTGCTTGCCCCACTATCACGAACTGTGCGATATGACGCAACTAGCGTCAAACCGCTCAGCTCGTAATCCTCGTCCATTGCGCTCTGCGTTGTCCAAATGGACTCTTCTTACTGCTTCTCATTGGATGTGGAATCATTTGTCATGCTTTGTATAAAAAGAGCGGTAGGAATTAAATGAGTACTAGCCTTTGAGACGGCTGATATTTTTGATGACGGCGGATTTTTTTTTCTGACCTATCCAGTGTTATCATACTCCGTATACTTCAGTTGCATATATTCATGTTTATTTCCAAGTACTTAGCAAAATGGAGCATGCTTAGTTCCTCATACCCCCCTACACCCCCCTCGGCAAGGGGAGTCTCTCCATTACTTATTCATCTCTAAACAGTAGCTATTCTCTTAAATAAGGAGGTCCCTAATACTTTAATAATAATAAAACCTGGCTTCCTTGTTGTAATCAGAATTGTTTGTGAACATTTTGTGCAGGAAAATTTGGAATATTTTGCTTTTTAGTTCTTATCTTATTAAGGTTCAGAGAGCTGGTACATGCAGAAAATAGACAGCATATCAAAGGTAACCGTTTTGACCCTGGCCATGTCCTAGTCGGTCGGTTTTTGGCCATGGTTGACCCCGGGATGGGTCAGCCAAAATTTATAATCTCGAGCTCCTGCGTGCTTTGGAAGGCACGTTAAGCTGTTGGTCCTGGTTGTTACTGCAACCGCTTTAGCCCATCAACCTGCTTTGGGCCAGCGTGGTGGTGTTATGGCCCAAACTCCCCATGTGTTTCTTACATGTAGGAGGGCCAGCGCCCAGTAGTGGGACGTAAGTAGGCTAGTGATGTGATGTGATGTGATGTGAACCAGCAAAGCAGTGTTTTAAGAATATCATATTCATCCGAAAGATGTCCACTGCTGGGCAAAGGCCTCCGCTAATACGATCTGTCCTGCACAACCTGCGCTACACTTATCCAGCGGCGACCTGAGACCATCACCAGATCGTCGGTCCACCTTATTGGAGGCCAGCTACGCTGTGTCTCCCGGTCCGTGGTTGCTACTGCAGAACACTGCATTCCATTCCTCGGTGGGCAAAGTAATATTTTCCACTAGAAAATCACCTTCAGATTAAGAATCCCCTATAAAATTCTCTAGTTGGTAGGCCCGCCGGGCGGTGGGCTGGTGACATTGCTTGGTGACATTAAATTAATTCGACAGAGCCCAGGCAAAGGCAGTGGAGTTACCAGGGACTATTAGTGGGTATTCCCAGTGTCATTAGCATTAGCATTGGGCGACCGCCACACACGCTCGTCGCCTAGCCAGCGACGGGTAGTTCTGTAATCAGATTTCTCCCCGACCAAAAAAAAAGTGGTACACCCGTATGTAGAGTCGTCTGGGTAGGCACCACCGCCTTTATTATTTCGCTCGTGGAAAAATTTGCTGTGTTAGGAAAAGAAACTGGTAAAATCTGAATATAACTGAATCCGCCTAAAGGGAAGAAAGGTAGCTAGTGTAATTACTATGCATGAAAGGCATTTCATCAAAACCCTCAAGATAATAATAATAATAATAATATTCATACACTCACCCCTATTATCTAGCCCAAAGTAAGCATCATTAAGATCTTGTGTTATAGATACTAGATAACGGAGAAATAATGATAATAATATGTATATAAATATTAGAAGGGGAGGGGAGGAGGCCTTGGGGGAGGCCTATGCCCAGCAGTGGGCGTCTCTCGGCTGATATGATGATGATGAACAAATGCTCGTACTCATCATACAAACATTTGTTCCTACCGGGATTCGAACCCGGGACCTCTTGACCGAGTAGCCTGGG
The DNA here is from genome assembly GCA_947347705.1 of Nymphula nitidulata. Classification (NCBI taxonomy): domain Eukaryota; kingdom Metazoa; phylum Arthropoda; class Insecta; order Lepidoptera; family Crambidae; genus Nymphula; species Nymphula nitidulata. The sequence goes on along the minus strand of OX374634.1, from coordinate 18,370,412 downwards.
CTGCAGACCACTCGGCCAGCCGGTCGTCAAGATGACAACACACCTGTAATACGAAGTGATTTTTCCTTGTAATTGCAGGTGTCTGCAGGTGTCATAAGCAACGGTAACCACTAACCATGAGGTGGACAGTCAACTTGTCATCTAGTTGTAAAAAAAAATACATAGCCAAAACTTTGCAGTGTCATGTTTCTGCGGTGACGAGAGTCACCAGATTTCATTGAGGTAGCGCTGTGCCAGGGTAATTTATCTCCTATGCTGTCAATATAAGGCTTTGTGTTGTGTTTTACAGGATGAGCAACGAGTGAGTGAGCATACTTAGTGCAATCCTTGTTGTATACAAATGGAAGAGAATATTACAGTTGTAAAACTGAAAAACTAACAATTCCTATTGATAAATTCTGCATTCACTTATTCTATTAGAAAACCACCCTCATCCAATTTACATAGGAACAATGTTGCCAATGCAATAATCACACTAGATATTGGGTTTATTATTTTTAAATTTATCATAGAAAACTTTTTGATTACAATTATTATAATAGTTGTTCTTATTTTAGTTTTTTCATTTGACTTCTATCTTATTTAATTTGCTATATTGCCTTCTTGAGCCTTGAAGGGTTCTAAGTTTGAAGGAAAGATACCTGTAATAGTTAGAGGGTTTTAAAGCTTGATGAGATACCAAGTTGAAATAGTTTTATTACAGTTCCGAATTTATTCTTTATTTATTCAATAAAAAATTATAGTTATCAAAATATGAAACTTTTCGCCGCGGCATTTACTAGTCAAAAACATACGTACCTAATCACAGTAAAACTGTTTTCCTTTTGAATTTTCTTCAAAGTAACAATACAGCCAGTAACAATAACATACGTAATAACAATAAAATTAAAATTAGCGCCATCTCAAAACGCGTTGGCGTCGCCGCACACAACGCTAACAGATTCGAAAATTACTGTCGAAACGGGCAACTTCATTTCTGCCTTTGAATGTACGTTTCCATTGTATCTTTCTACGACAGTACTTATGATTTTAGTCTGTAAAAGAATGCTCTATTCTAAACGTTTTTTTTATCGTGTGTAGTTCTGTGACGCGTGCTTCCAATACAATGAAACGCTGGTAACCTTCGTAATTGCATTTTTTTCGCTAAAGTGAACACATACTGCTTTACACAGGGTGATGACGACAAAACGACGTTAAATAAGAACATTGGATTGAAGATGTATATGAAAGTTTATTTATTTATTAACTAGGGAAACAAACAATTACATCATAATAAATGAATAAAAACACAGTTAGAGTTATACATTAATCAGTGAAGTTTTCACAGATTACTGCTAACAGACATATCTCGTATTTAAAAAGTTAGAAAACTTTTATAATATAGCCCATGTATTAATTTAGTGTCGTATTGAGTGTCGTTATGAAAAAGATTACATGGCACCAATCAGCTCAGCAACTCATACACTTTCTCTCTCTCTCTCTCTCTCTCACACACACACACACACACACACACACACACATACACACACACACACATATGTATACAAATACAGTACACATATTTATGTTTATTTTAATTTATTTTACTTTTCCCTTTTCTTTACAGATGTTTTATGAATATTTTTTCTTTTCTATTCATATAATGTAAAAAAAACATGTTACAGAAAATATATAAATTATTATTATTATTATTAGCTCAGAAAATTAGGAGAATTCTAAAAAAAGATCAAAATTTCAGAATACCACTTTCTTAGATATGCGGACATATCTACTCAATGTAGAGAAGACAACACATCACGTGTTATTTTTTTTATTTGGCTCACAAAACTGGTTATCATCTTTGATAAAATCTTAAATAAAATACATCAAAGTCTTGCTTGATTGGATCCTACTTGATGCAAGCACAACATGCAATATTACAATACATAAAAAAAAATTATTTAAAAAAAATGTTAATTAATTTATTTATTTATTTACAAATAAAAATAACTAAACTTTTCCTATTTTCGATATTTTTATTAGTAAATATGTTAATACAATTACTTTTGTGCTTATTTATTATTTGATTAACGAATTATTCAGAATATATTAAACTATATGTATAGTTAGTTAGCTATAGTTACACTACGTAAGCCGTCTCTATTACCAACGGAGTAAGGTTGGTCTCCAGGCATAACTGCTACGCTTGATACGTTTTCGATTGTACTAGAACATAAAGTGAGTCCATTTAATACAAGTACAGTCACGATTGTTCTAGTAGTAAGTGATCTAAACATCAACAAGTAACACCTACTGCTAATTGTCTGGTAACTGTATATCACCTTAAATTTGGCTTATTTTAACAATTAGTAAGCAATAGGTGGTGGTTAAAAGACTAGCAACCAGTTATGGAATCCGCTATAGGTGGTAATTAGATAAAAAAAATTAAATAAGAAATGATTTACCATCGCCCTTATTTCCTTTATAAATAAAACTAGTTGCAACCGGCGGCTTCGTTCTCGTGGGTGTAGGCTATCGCACCAAAGGCAGCCTAAGTAATTTCTCAGGATTGAATCTTTCTTCGTAATTTCATCTAAATCGGTTCAGTAGCAGACAGTCAGACAGAGTAACATTCCTATTTATATAGGTCTTTAAATATGAATTTACCGATTTCTTCCAATGCCGTTATTTTCCAAATCATTGTAAATGAATGTCGAATTGCAGTATACAAGCAGGATTTTACGAATGGAATTTTAATATTTGTTATAATTTATTAGTTGAAATTGACAGTTTGTAGAATAAATAGCTGATTTTAAATGTTTAGAGACAACTTCATATTAAATACAAAAACATAGTATGGTAATTCCAGTCTGCACAAAATACTTCGTACATACAAAACAGCATTTCATACTTAAAGACCTAAACCTAATATTATAAGGTATGGATGCGTACTTAAGAGGGTACTTACCTACCTACGTAGGAGGGACAAGATACTTACGCCCGTATTCACAAACGACACTATGAGGTCTCACAGTGCCCGCGGACGCACAGGATGCCAAATTCCTATTCTTAAACAATACTTGAGTGACAATCGGCACTATGCGTTTGTCATAATGAACACTTAGCTAAGGGAGCCTGATAGCTATATTAATCAACGCATAGTGTCCAACTCACCAAAGAGAATGTAATCACTACGGGGTTTACGATAAAAAGCAAATAAACAATAAAATTGAAATGTCAGTCAATGAAGTGAACTACGTAACACTAATCAACCAATCACAGAGCTATATTCAACGCTATGCGTCCGCATAGTAAAGATTCGTTTGAGTATTGTTTGTGAATTGAAAGGCTTGACATAGTGAACCCACTGAGAAATGCCTTACTTCGCATAGTATTGCTACTTCACTTACATAAGTATCGTTTGTGAATACGGGTGATAACCTTTTAGCTCTTTCAAGCGAATTCTAGATTATTGTAGCGTTTTGTTCACATAAATACGTAAAAATGTCGTGTGTTAATGGAGACACTGAAACTTGGGTAATTTCCTCAAGGCTAGGAATTGTGGGGTACCTAATAAGCTATATCAAAAGTGCCTCCACAGTGGAAATGAGTTGGGACTTGGTACTTAGCCTTGTTACTGAGTTAGCTGATTTGACTCTCAGTTCAGAACTTGGAATATGTGAGAATATTCAATAGATTAGTATGATTATTTTGCACTAGGTGACAAAAGAAAGACAACGAAATGTATATGTTTATGAAATTTACAAGACAACGAATGTAAAAGTAGCCAGCATATCTTTTGCTGGGTTTTTAAAATATAAACGAACAATAAAACTACCCAACATTTAACTACATCTCAAGTCAGCTAACGTCAAGTGATGGAGTGGTTTACATTTTCGTTATTAATAATAATACGTTTGAAAACTTGAAAATTTGTATGGAAAGCCGTGCGGCGTAAACGTTAAAACGCAGCTAAAGTTAGTCCTGGTTTAAAAAAGTGGCAGCATCAGTTTTAGACCAGGGCTAACTTTAGTACGAATTATATAATAAGGTGCTAAGTGATTAAACTAATAGACACTATTACTAAAATCAAAAAGCGAACATCTTCGCAATGCTTCACTTATAGAATCCCATTCTTTATTCACTCGAGACTTCAACAAAAACATGTCCTACAAACCCCACTAACTTTGGTCAGCCATTAATTAAATTACACATTTTCGAGTCCGAGCCCCCGTAAGGACTAAATTGGACAAAAAGTATTGAATAAATTTGAATTTTAACATCTACGTGTAAAGGTGAAATTCGGAATGAGAGAAACTTCCACGTAATGGATCTTTACCATATTGCATGCTATAATATGCCTTCTATGAATCAGTAGATGGGTTTGAGTGTAAAAAAAGACATGGTTATCACAATTAAGTGTAGTGTAATGTCAGTGAAAAAGTTGCATGCTTGTTAGTTGTATTAAATATAAAATACTAAAATAATGCTTGTGGCCGCCCGCGTGTATATAATATAATATAATAATATAATATTCAATTTCTATCTAAAGAAGGTAGGAAGAGACAAATGTCGTTAAGAGTCACTTAAGCCTAGGATAGGGTTAGTGAATACGGCCAATAAGTTTCGCATATGTAATATAATTTCGCCCGCGAGAAGGTCGGTTGTCGCTCCATTATTAGTATGGATATAAATACGGATTATAAGAAAATGTATTATTTTGAAGTCACGTCATCACCAGCCAGTATTCTTTTCGATGCTGGGCACAGGCCTTTCTACATGTGAGGATTCTCACACAAGGAGTTTAAGCCAAAACACCACCACCCTGGCCCAATGCGGGTTGGTGGGTTAAAGCGGTAGTAGTAACAACCGAAACCAACAGCTTAACGTGCCTTCCGAAGCACGGAGGAGCTCGAGATGACAATTTTTTTATTGAAAAATTGTTGTTTTGTTACCGTCGTGGAAAATAGAGCTAAAATAGAGCAGAGCTCAAACTCAACAAAGCTCCTCTACTCCAAGCTACACAATCAACATAAATACAAACGACAATACCTAATTTTGGAAACTGACGAAAACAAAAATATCCAAAAGCTTAAAAATTTGTTCTAAGTAGTAATAAAATACCCATGATAATTTTATTTTTATTCATTTATTTATTTACTAAAAGAATCACTGCTCTTAAAATACATAACTGGAGTTTTAATTCAGACAACCAATTTACGGATCTACATTTTTTTGTTAGTAAGTACTTGATAAATTATGGAACCTAGTGTTTACAATACAGGTAGTCTCTCATTGGTACATCACTAGAATATTCCAGCTTCTACTTGGGCTGTGATGTGTGTGTGTGTGTGTGTGTGATGTGTGTGTGTGTGTGTGTGTTCTTAGGTATGTAAAGCGTTGTTCTATTACCGATAATATTTTACGCTGAAATTGGTTTTTACTATCAAAAAAATATTGGATATTAATAATTATATTTTATACTGCCATTCGATTCCGGGCTCAAGCAGGTAATGACAGTTATTGTAACATTTCAAAGGCAGTTTTTTGATATCTGGCCCATTAGCGCCAGATTCTGGTTGATATACTTAGGTGCGTCTTATTTAAAAAAAAGTAAAGTATTTCCCGATAGCATTTTTTAAATAAATGATTCACTTCTGAACTATTTGAAATATGAAGGAACGGAATTTATACGAGCGATCCGAACTTATTTCTTTTATTTTATAAACGGAGGTGAGGAGGCACACTAAATAAATACACCCAGAAGGACAGCTTGACACTGGAGTTAGATCTATTCAGAACAACACGGTTCATTTTTGCAACCTGTGGGTGAGCCTTTCTGTTTGGCGATAAGACCATAAAAGCACATAAGTTTATTAGTTTAGAGCACCTACCTCAGATCTAAAGAATCGAGGTTCAATTTCCGTGAGGGCGGAAATTGCCAGTTTGGTTAGGTTGACTTTTCTAAGTCCACCTGGACTTAGAAGAAGCAGTACCTTCTATTTCCAAGAAGGCTACCACTATCTTACCTAAGTCTGCTGATATAATAATAATATTAACAACATTATTTTTGTGGTAGCTGGAAGTAAAGATGGCCAGTTCATCTATAGATGCATCCATCTTTGACTTTATTAATACTTACCCTCAGCTACCTCGCAAAGAAATAAAAATATCAACAATTCCAACACTAGAGTCATCAGAGAGGAAGCTAATCACTCGAAGTTTTATTTTGTACTCCAATGCTTTGGTGGGTTAAAGCGGCTGCAGTAACACCAGGGCACCACAATGTATTTACCAAAGCTAAACCAAAACGTTCCGTTTCGGACAATTTGTGTTGCGCGAAACATTTAGACGGCCACCAATAAGCTGTTTTTTTCGAAGCATACGTTGATTTCTTTGATTATAAATAAATTACATATTTATTAAGTTCAAACTAGATAAATTAATAAAATAAAAACTTTCTAAATTGAGTAAATATACTGATCGGTTTTTGACAGCACCTAGATCAAAGACGTTACTATGGCAACCATCTATGAGAACGTATTTTCCGCATAATTATTTTAATGTAAATTAGGCGCGATCGAGGCCCAGAACCACGGAGTACCAGGACCAACAGCTTATCGAGCCTTCCGAAGCACGGAGGAGCTCGAGAATACAAATTTTGTGATTGATTTAGAATAAAAAAATAAATTGACTAATGACAACTTTAATTACACGATATTTCTAGATTTTTATTTTAATAATAATGCTATCTAGTATGCCAGGGGACTGGCTTATATACTGGCGGTCTAGTATTTTCCATGGCTACGGTCGCTCTAAAGTAATCTGAACGTCAAGTGGGGTATAAAATATTTATGTCACATCTAATTCAAAGCGAGTCAAATTCGATATATTTCCTCAAACTTTATGAATGAGAGATCCTTCTGTACCGTTCTATTTGTTGTAAGGGCATACAAAATGTTTTATATAGTGAACAGTGAATCATTATTGTTAATTGACTAACCTGTGTTAGTGAAAAAAAGAAGGTTAACAATATGATAATTTCTGAGACTTTATTTTTTAGACTAATGAATTTGAGAAAAATCACTGATAAGCGATAAAATGACACTGACTTTTAAACAGTGACAGAAGATAGCGAGTCCAAAGCCGTAAGACAACAAGCAATCTGTATCACTCTCGCTGTAGAACGAATTAGCCATCTCCACTAACTGTTGCTGCATGACGTTGATGTCTCCACATCAACGTCATGCACGAGTAGTGCCCAATATGGGATCCTATAAACGCTTGTTAGGAGCATCCATAGGCTACGGTAGTGCTCAAGGTTCCACGAGCGTTTGTAAGCTTCCGTAGCCGCTTACCACAAGGCTGACCGTACATTGGCTTGCTGCCCCTGTCATATAAAATAAGTGAAGGACGACCGCTTGGCCGAGTGGTCTGTACCCCAGGCTACTCGGTCAAATGGTCCCGGGCTCGAATCCCGGTAGGAACAAATGTTTGTATGATGAGTACGAACATTTGTTTACGAGTCATGGATGTTTATATGTTTATTTAGTATATTTCCAATATTTATAAACATATTATTATCATTATTTCTCCGTTATCTAGTATCCATAACACAAGCTCTTAATGATGCTTACTTTGGGCTAGATAATAGGTGTGAGTGTATAAATATTATTATTATTATTAATGGGAGCAGGGGGATTAATCTCATATGCTGTCAATATAACGCTTTCTCTTGAGTTTTACAGGGTAACGCGTGAGTAGTACCCATGGTGCTACGAATGTCTACAGGCTACGGTGACAACGTGTGAGTAGGGCCCATGGTGCTACGAGTGTCTACAGGCTACGGTGACAACGTGTGAGAAGTGTCCAAAGTGCTACGAGCGTCTATAGGCTACGGTGACAATGCGTCTGTAGTGCCCAAGGTGCTACGAGTGTCTACAGGCTACGGTGACAACGCGTGAGTAGTGCTCAAAATGCTACGAGCGTCTATAGGCTACGGTAACAACGCGTCTGTAGTGCCCAAGGTGCTACGAGTGTCTACAGGCTACGGTGACAACGCGTGAGTAGTGCTCAAAATGCTACAAGCGTCTATAGGCTACGGTAACAACGCATGAGTAGTGCCCAAGGTGCTACGAGCGTCTATAGCTACGCTAACAACGCATGAATAATGCCCAAGGTGCTGCGAGCGTCTATTGGCTACGGTGACAACGCGTGAGTAGGGCCCAAGGTGCTACGAGTATCTACAGGCTACGGTGACAACGCGTGAGAAGTGCTCAAAATGCTACAAGCGTCTATAGGCTACGGTAATAACGCATAAGTAGTGCCTAAGGTGCTACGAGGGTCTATAGTCTATGCTAACGACGCATGAATAGTGCCCAAGGTGCTGCAAGCGTCTATAGGCTACGGTGACAACGCGTGAGTAGTGCCCAAGGTGCTACGAGCATCTATAGGCTACGGTGACAACGCGTGAGTAGTGCCCAAGGTGCTACGAGCGTCTATAGGTTACACTGACCTTTTGTTGTTTGCCACTCTTATATTTTTGGTAAGAGTAGAATCTATCAATGATATTTGTATAAAATATCATTCAGTCGTGTCAATCATAAATATAGTGATCGGAATATGGTAAGTATATTTACCTACAGTTTGTAGAACAGAGATTAAACTTGGAGACTTCCCTGCATTTTTTTTTCGGTAAATTTACCGGATCTTTAATTACGTGAATTTAAACATATTAATATCAATACTTACCGCGTAACAAACATACAAATAAACGATCAAAAATAGTCGAATTGAAAACCTTTTTTTTGAAGTTATTAAAAATGAAGAGCCATGTGAAAAATTTTATAAGGAAGAATATTTACGCAAGAGAACTTTCTATTAATGTAATTTGATGTTTGAATATACATATTAAAATTCCGATAAATTATCGGTAAGGTAAAAAAAATGTTTTAAGGAAGTCTCCGAGTTTTATCTCTGTTCTACAAACTGTAGGCAATACTTACCCAAATCCTATCACTGCATAATACATCAAAATAAAAGAATGGTTTAAAAACACAGCCACGGCTCGTTAGACATCGCGCCATTCTTAAAAAAGATTGCATTTCGAGTCAAGTCATTACCTTACTGACAAATCCAATGCATGTCGACTGACAAATCCAGTGTTACAGTTGAACTGCAAAAACCATTTCTCCATTACAACGGGATAAGGGCTGTCATAATTACAAGACACAACGCTACCTAAAATTAGTACATTAATAGCTTCCCATCTGCTCTATTTACTAAAAGAACTCCGTTATTATTAACCTGTAGTCAGCTGATAAAAGGATTAGTAGCTTTAAACGAAAACATGATGTTGTAATTGAGTGATAAGGTTTAACCGCTAGCGCAAATAGCGACCAATAAAAAGTCACATAACACCAAACGTGAGTCACACGAGGCATAGAAACAACGATACACAATGTAGGGTTGCCACTCGTGTAATTTTATTTATTTATTTTTAAATCTATAAAGTAAACACACACATAATTAACTTAAAAAGGACGATCTTGTCGCTTCAAGCGATTTCCTCCAGGTAGCCTCATGGTAGACATGAATGGATGTTTCTTTGTCGTTTTTCAAAAACTTGGAATTGTAGTTTTGTAACCATCAAGTTTTAACGCAAATCACAGAATTACATTGACTGCTTGTTTGTGTTGACTGAGAGTTAGTGAATACCATGTGTGTGCGAGAGAGCGGAGATATTCTCATTTAGTCTCATTTTTATGTCAATTGTAATGAAATTAATATGTAAGCAGTTTTAGTGGGAGCATGAAAAAAAACTACTTATAAGAGTCATTTTCCAAATCCACACGAGTTACTGATGTTACAGTAGGTGGTTACTCAAAATATTTGAAATAAAATAAAAATCACGAATCCAGAGATTGAAATGAAAAGCGCAATTCGCGAGTGATATCGTTAAAGGAAATCCTGGACACTGTGTGGTTTGCCGAGCTGATTGTACCCACTGTAGACTCGAATAGTGAAAACGTAGTCGAATAGGGTGGACGTAGAACGATCGGCAAGTTCACCCGGTAGAACACGACACCGTGGTCTAATCCGCTTGAGAATACAAACTGGCTGAAACGTAGAGCAAGCTCTTGGCCCTCATCTCACGATGATGATGACTGACGGTAATTGATGGTTAAGGCTGGTGATAAAAGCGAGCTACACTCGGACTCCTCAACCACAGAGGAACTGGCTATTTTAAATCCAACTGCCATAACATAACATGGCTGTCAACATTATTGTAATGGCGGAAGACTTAAATAAGGTAGCCAGTCGGACTTAAAAAAACCTACCACCACCCAAACCGAGCAGATTTTTTTTTGCCTCATAGGGAATTGTACCCCAGACCTCTAGATCTGAGGTCAGTGATCACAGCCGTTATACCACAGAGGTGGTTAAATGGTATGCCCGTTAAATTCGGTGCTGATTCATTAAAATCAGATTTGAAGAAATGTTTTGACAGCCCTTACTAAAGCATTATTCATCGGCTGCTCATACGCATCTCTATCGACTCGGGCACTGAGTCACACTTTATACCTATCATATTATTATGCTCGCTTTCTGCTCGTTACATTGACCAGTTGATACAAGGTTTGCGGTTAGCACAATTAAACTCTTTCAAAATTTAGTTGTTGCTTGAGGAAAATTGGTCGCGTGTTTTCTGGCGTGTTTGATAACGTGTTTTTAATTAATCACACAAATTTTGCACGAGTACGTTGCTATGGAACAAGCGCTAGGTGTTTCCCTACGAGATAGAGCCAAAAATGAGGACATCCGTAAGAGAACCAAAGTCACTGACATTAGGATAAGCAAATTGATGTGGCAGTGGGCAGTGCATATAGCAATCAAAACTAACTTCCGATCTAGCATGGCGACCAGATCTCGGTAGGCGCAAAATAGGATGGCCTCTCACTTGATGGACGGACGACCTGGTCAGGGTCGCGGGGATCCGTCCATTCAGCCGTGGACAACATAGTCTGAAATTAATAAATGATAAAAATAGGCTTTGAACATGACAATGCCTGAATCTATGATTTACATGGCATAAATATTTTTAAACATTTAAGAAATGATCTAGAGTAGATGCCGATAACATTTCACAATCCAGATGATTACTCTGACCACTGATTTCAAGAGGATCTGAGAGAACACCAAGAATGTGAATAATAAAGTCCCAAGCCCGTCTTCACACTGTCCTAGAAATTGACACCGTAAGATCCATATGCGTAATTCGGACTGCTTAAAATATAACACAAAGTGACGCTAGTTACCTTATAACCATATCAAAGGCAATTTACATCTTCAGTCTGCCCATGACCACGATAGCTGTAAAGAAATCGGAACGCGAGTCAAATCCGGTGAAGTGGTTTTATTTTAAACACCAAGAATATTTGATGTTACGTGTTATTACAACAATGCTACTATATGTTCAGTAGTTATTGCCGTTGATCTTATAAAAGCGAAAGTAACTCCATCCTTCTACGCATTTAATCCTAAGCCGTTGAACTAAGCGGAATAATTCCAAGACTTTATTGCCTTTCTAAGAAACTTAGCGAAGGTTTTAACTATTTATACATCTGCTTATAAAATCAATATTAGGGAGAAAATTGTTGCCATATAGGTATCGCCTGAAACGAAAGATCGAGTATCATGATCAGCTTAAATCATGGCGCCTAAGCAAGAGTGATTGAAAACGATTTTTCATAAAACTAGGATGACAAGCTAGCTGACTCCGGACTTAGTGGCAAGTGGATACCGTCGCATACACAGATAGAAACCTGCAATAACAATAAAAAAATCGCATGGTATAACAGGTGCGTTGTCATCCCGATGCTTAATGTGAAATGCCTTTAATGCCCAGTAATTACACTGGCTACCTTTCCCTTGGATCCAAAATACAAATAACTATTTTACGGCCGAAATTGGAAAGGCGGTGGTACATACCCAGAAGATCTTACCACGGGCCTACAACCAAGTAAAGATTTGAAGCTTCAATGGCGTTCAGGCACAATTGACTTTGCAATTGTCCTAGACCCCGGAGGGATAGCGCCGCTTGACAGATTAAGCAAGTGTAAAAACGACTTTGCAGTCTGGCAGGTTAGCAGATTTGATCCCAATGAAAGACTCCTGTTACATCACACACAAACTGAAGAGACTTATCAGATTTAAGCTATTCTTATTTATTTTTTTAAGATAAACGTAAATACTCTTATTACAGCGGCAGTTCGAATCAAAGCCTAACACGGAGGTATATTTATTTTCCTCTTTCATTCTTATTTGGTTATTCAAACGTATTATGACCGTTTACGTTATATAAACGTTTGAAAAAATTTGAAAATTACTAAAACTAGAAAAACAAAGCAATGCCCAACTTAGCTAAATTGTAGGTGTTTGACAAAATACTCGTTCGGATGTTGAAATAGTAGGGTATACGTTATCTAGTAACAGCATTGTAGGGTATACGTTAGATTGTAACGCAAATGCGTTATAAACGTAGTAGGCTAGAGTGAATTCACAGGGTCGTCCCAAGTCCTCGGTAGCTCAGATAGTTAGAGCAGTCACGCGGATTGTAACAGTCCCCGCCTGGAGACTTAATATTTTTCTAGTTTGAGTAAATTTCAGATTTTAATTATTTGCAAAATAATGATTTGAAGTGTAAACCGCAATTGAATCAGAGCGGCTAACACCTCGAAGTGAAAGTCAGCCAGCACTGAGTCATCAGCAATCGTTTGATCCGCCCTTGCTTGAACTTTGACAAATTGATTCTTGGTACAGCAAGCCCACATGTACCCACTTATAGCTGGTCATGACTCTTATCCCAATAACTTTAAGAGTCACGAATACCTAGAAGTGTACGCTACGTGTTACTGCTGCGTATACACGGCTGCAGATCAGACGGATTCCCTTGACATTTCCCCGCCATAAGACGATCGAAACGTTGTTACAGCCGGGACAGATAGGGATAGACATATAGCTAACTCAGTGGGCGGAAAAAGACAAATAGCGATCACGCGTGTAAAGTAAGCATAAATAAACAAATATTAAAAAAACAACTATAAGTATCACAAAAAAAAGTTTCTACTTGATTGTGAATATTAATGATATTAATAATTATAATAATATTCATACACTCACACCTATTATCTAGCCCAAAGTAAGCATCATTAAGAGCTTGTGATATGGATACTAGATAACGGATAAATATAGATAATAATATGTATATAAATATTAGAAATATACTAAATAAACATATTAACATCCATGACTCGTAAACAAATGCTCGTACTCATCATACAAACATTTGCTCCGACCGGGATTCGAACCCGGGACCTCTTGGCCGAGTAGCCTGCATAGCAAGGGGTACAGACCGCTCGACCAGCCGGTCGCCGGTGTATTCACTATTTAAAGTAATATAAACTGCTTAAGCTTCCTCTGCTCGAGAATATTGTTAACCCAGACTGGTAAGGTCCTGGTATTTTACGGACTTCAAAAGAGCCTCAGGATGACAACGCACCTGCAATATCAAGTGATTTTTCCTTGTTATTGCAGGTGTCTATAGGCGGTGGTAACTGTTATCATCAGTTGGGCCGTCAGCTTGTTTGTAATCTAAATGTATCGATCAAAACTGTGATCCAATAGTTGTGAATATAAACCAAAACGCAATCCTTCAAAAGCCAGTGCTGTTATGATCCAATATTCTAAAATTCCCTATGGTGAAAGTCTTAGATACCGTTATGCTCTATATCTCACATCTCTCACGGTTAAATATCTAATAAGGAAGCTCGAAACCCATTTAAACAAAGCTGTAGGCTCGGTTAAGCATGCAAAGCCATACCTTTTCAATAGAACTGAAAAAAAATATGCAAAGGGACTACGAAGTCCTATACAGGTTGACGCTAATGACGTCATAATTCAGTGGAAACCAGAAACAAAAAGCGATATGTATAAACTGCACTGTAAAATATATTAGAAACTGGTTCTGCGTAGCGCAGTAGTGATCGAGAGAACGGCGCTGTTTACACGGCACGACACGACTGCGAGTTCAAAAGATCCGTCAAAAGAAAGTGGCACTGGCACAACAAGAAGTACTAATGTTAAAGATGATATGCTAGTAAATATCTTATTTAAAGAGTGGATTATGACACTCCTCGCATTACTTGCTATTGTTTAAGCTGCTGACTGAAGTAATCGACGTAGAGAAAATCAAACGTATAGAAAATTTTGGTTTTGATTACTTAATACAATTATAATGTTCATCAATAACTAACGCTTTACCTAAGGCCTAATACCCTATGGTCCTATGGCCTAGGCTAGAGTCTATTCATCTGTGAAAAACCTACAAATCAGGCACAATAGATTGCTGGTAAAGGAAGAAAGATTGAGTAGAAAAACATCTATACTTTTAATATATTTAACGGACTTCATTCTGTTACAAAAGTCGGTATCTTTAAATTATTATCTGCCACTTCTGCCAGACATAAATTACAAACATTCACGGTTATACTATAGGACTTCTGCTGTTAGGATGAGCAAATATTTGATGCACTAAGGCTGTTATTACAACTATTTATGTGTAATTAGAGTGACCAACTCAAGAAGCACCTGGAAGGTTCCTCAGAAGGACAAAGGCAAAGCATCTAACAAAAAGTCGAATTCTTGCAGTAGGTAAGGTCGCCAAAGAAGTGATTGTAATTAAAGCAGATGGACTCTTGAATTTAAAGGCTAAAGCAACGTATAAGTATAACTCAAACTAAAATTGTTTTACAAAATGTGCAAGAACATTATTTTTGCAGCATTGCCACGAAGTACTTAACCACGTGCTCAAACACTTAATTCGTGTTTGCTTACTTGAAGCTAAAGTTGATGCAGACTTAAGACTTGAGTCGTGAGCTATAAACGGGCTTCAAACAGGTTTTTATTAGCACACAGCAGCAGCCGCCCGACATGATGCTTTATTGGATAAGCTGCGCCGAGCTTCGACTCGTTCCGTGTTACATGGGTTAACTTCAACTTGAACGTCGGAGTCTGTATCCTGAATCCGTGCGTGGACTTAGGTAATGTTTTGGATGAAGGATTTACTGTTTTGCAAATCTATGCCATAAAGTAAAGTACTCCTTTACTCCTGTGTCTATTTGCTAAGAATGGTAGATAGGTAATTTGGAATTGGTATTCGTCGGCAAATTAGAGGACGCAAAGTAACAATCCCTTAGCCTATCATTTTAACCAGTTACAACTCCTACATTTTCATCCATTAATGAAGCTATAGAAAATGTCCCCGCAAATGAAAGTTTTTTTTATACGACTAAGGTGGCAATCAAGCATACGGGCCACCTGATGGTGAGCGGTTACCGTAGCCTATGGACGCTTGCAACACCAGTTTGAACCACAATTCACAAACTTATGCTGCTTATGTTTATAATGATCCAATTAATTTTAATTTGAACTTTTAAATATAAAAATAAGTAGGAATAAAAAAATCTGAAGTCTAAGTGACTTTGAGCCGAAGTGTTGGCTTACCTCTATGAAAGAAATGAAAATGGGTAAAATCAAATAATCTAATGACCACACAACACTGTTATAAATAGAAATCAATTAATAATAAATAACATAAAATGTAATAGAAAGCTATTAAAAATGTATCTACTTATACAGCGTGATGCCGTCAATACGATCGTAAATTAAAACGTGGGCTATATTAGTTCATAGAAATGGTTTGCCACTTTCAGAAACATCTTATTCATTTGATAATTTCATGAAATATTAACGGCACCACCTGTACATCAAAATATTCTCACGTTGGCACATTATAGCCTGAGGTGAATTTGAAAAGAGACGGCGTAACTCTATTTTCATCTGGAACTGCCTGACTGATGTTCCCCATCTTACAGAAGATCACAAAAATGTTCAGGGTAAAGCTTCTAGGTAAAGGTTAATGTTATGTATAATTACTACGGCTTCTGCGACCACGAGAACTCTGCGGACAAACTGTGTGACAGTTTGGAAGATTACTGATTAAGTTATATTAAAAGTTTACCTTTTGTGTCAGTTCTAGGTTAACTGTAATTACCGCGTAAGTTGTTGACATTTTCATATGATTCTACAGCAGCAGTATATGCGATAATAATGCCAAACGCACTAGGGCTTCCGATTGTTATAAGTACCATGTCTTCGGACTGTAGTTCCCTTTTAGTGTGAGTTGTATCTTTTTTAACGCTTTTATATCAGATTGATCCAATATCATCATTATTCTACCAATATAACGTATTAAAGCATTTCAATTTCAAAACACAACATCTAAATAAGCGTACGGAACAGTTACCTTCGTCCTCCTGGCCTTTAACCGATGTCTTACTACAAACTTAACTGGTTCCTCAACAAAGGAGAACCGGCTTTATTTCTTTGTATCTAGAGTTTAGAAGACCGCAAGCCTCGCTGTTAACTTTGTAACCAGTGACCAAGAGTGGGTGTCTACTACCGAACTACGCAAAGCTGCATTATATTATGTTAATATACGTTTTATAACTTATATTATGTTTGTTATTGTATTAGTCGAGTACTCGTTTAGTTTTTCTGGTGCTTTCTAATCTGATCGCTTTTGTTACGGAGAGGTTTTTTTATTTATTTAAACAATAATCATTAAAAGTAGATAATAGAACCGTCATGGTTTTTATGTGAAGTCCGATATATTTAAGAATTTAGGAGCCTATTATACTAGACCGCTGACGCAATTCATAATGCAGTTTTTGTTCAAAAATTTTTTTTTATTTAAAAAAAGCAGTAATTTTTCATCCCTTACCAGACCGCTAGCGACCCTTCATTGATAGAAAACCTATTGTTATTGTGTCTAATTTGTGAACACTGCTACCTAGCAACAGTTCACTTCTTTTTGATTCTTCGTGACCTTATTTGGAGCACACAAAACATTTGTGTTATTTCGCTACCTCTTCTGTAAGTTGGGAGCTGCAAAGAATAGAAAGTAGTTAATCTATGTTCAACCTTATTCACCGGTGTTATTTACTATTTTCGCTTAACATGTACGGCATTCAACGTGCTGTCTGCAGTATATTGGTGAAATTTCCTGTTGAAACGAAGCTAAGACCGATGGCTTCCTATTTTGATGACATCAATTTGTCTTGACTGAAAAATAAAACTCTAAGAATAGTGTTCTAACACAATTTTTAGAACAAGACGAATAAAATGGTCCTTTGTCATAATGTAATAGAAATACGTAATAAATACCCATACAGACTGGCTTGTAGTATATACAGGGTCGTGACGACAATATGACATTAAATTAAAACTTAGACTATATTAGTTTAATTTTTTTTAAATTATCAAATACATCTTATTCATTTGATAATTTCATATCATTTCTATGAATTAATGCAGCCAATGTTTTTATATCCTGACGTCGTCATCGCCCGGTAAAATGATGATCCAAGCTTTAAACACATATCTTTCCATATTGTATTTTAAGTAGTCATGTCCCAAATCGAGTCTTCGAGCTTAATCTAGAAGACTCCAACTCGTTTACAGATTAGAGTCTTCAGAAACGGAGTCCAGCGAACACAAGTCCTACAAACCGTAATTTCAGTCAAAAATATAAAGTTTTGAGTGTTTAACGAGTCTTTTTTACTTTTGACTAAATCTAAATAGATACACTATGGCTAAATCAGGTTATATTGAGGCCTGGCGTTTATGTGTGTGCTGTTTATTGTTATTAGTAATAATAATAATGATCATATTTCTTTGTTTTATTTACTTTTAACGGAGTGATGATAAGGCCGAAGGTGGAAGCGAACTACACTCGATACTCAACCACAGAGGAACTGGCTATCTTACCTCCAACTGCCTGAATACAACAATGCTGTTCACATTATTGTTTGGGTGGCAGACTTAGGTATGATAGCTGTCGCTAGCCAGGCGGCAAACAACCTTATCACCAACCAAACCAGCCAGGAAAATTCAGTCCCCATATTTAGCCCGGACCTCTATATCTAAGATAGCTACGGAGGCGGTTAAAAACTTTTTCACCAAATATAAAGCTTATAAAAGAAAAATATTCATACACTCACACCTCTATTGGCTTGAGCGCTCTGGTTTCGATAGGAAAAACAAATCAACTTTCGCCATGGTCGATCCTGTGATGGATCAATCAAAGTTTGTTATGTCGAGCTCCTCCGTGCTTCGAAAAGCACGTTAAGCCGTTGGTCCCGGTTGTTGCTGCTACCGCTTTAAACTACCAACCAGTATTGGGCCAGCGTGGTGGTGTTATGGCCCAAACTCCTCGTATATTTCTCCCATGTAGGCACGCCTGTGCCCAGCAGTGGGACGTACATAGGCTAGTGATGATGACTCACACTTTTATCTAGCCCAAAGTAAGCATCATTGAGATATTGATACTAGATAACGAAGAAATAATGATATGTATAGCAAAGTACACAGGTGACTCGGCCAGCCAGTCGTCAAATAGCTATAGTTATAGCTATTTAGACAGCTTATAGAATAATTATACTTGTCTTATTCTTCAAGCAGGGTCGGCAACGCGCAAGTGATACCCCTGGTGTTGCAAGCGTCTATAGGCTACGGTAACCGCTTACCATCAGGTGGGCCGTATGCTTGATTGCCACCTGAGTGGTATAAAAATATATGGGAGCATGATCCGATTTTCTAAACTACGAGTACATACACACTTATTAGCATTTTTTTTTCTTATACGAAGCACGGAAATTGACCAAACACCACCTGATGTGAAGCGGTAAGGAGAGTCCATATGCAAAGACAGCTAGTGCAATAGACATTGCACTAGCCGCCTTCACCTTGCCGGCCCTAAAGGTGCTTTTTCACGCCTCTTTTGAAAGACCCCATGTTATAGGAAAGAGGGAACATATGAGCAGGCAAAGAATTCTAAATTCTGGAAGTACGACAAAGAAACGAGGCACTAAATTTCTTTGTGCGTGATGTTGTGATGGAGACAGTGAATTGATGACTCCGAAGACCGGCACGCGTGCTCCTGAGTAGGAAGGGGGAAAGTGGGATAAGGTCGAAAAGCTCTTCAGAGCACTCTACTCTACGTGATAAAGCCGATAAAAGGCACTAAGCGATGCAATGTCACGACGCAATTGCAGAGACTCAAGGTTGTTCGTGACCAACGCCAATGATACGGACAGCACGACGCTGCAATCTGTCCAGTACCGATACTGCAGTCTACTGCTGGACTCCCCAAGGCTGCACCACAATACATCGTGTATTGTGGTTGAGGTTGTTGACATCATCTTTTGTAACTGTCAATTAGTATTGTAAAAAAATAGTTCTTGAGACCATTCGCTCTACACATTAACTAACACTCAGACACTGCACAGCCGGGAATCATACCAAGGTACTACAAAATTTTCAATTTAATTTCAGTAGGTAGTCAAAAATTCAACGTACTCATTTAACGGTAAAATTTCTAGTAATTTTAATTAGAATTAACCAAAATGGTCGCGTAATGTGCCCATTAATGCGCAGTATCATCTAACACAGACAATTTAACACGTTTATGGTTATATTTGCATTATACCGCGTTTACACATATGAGTATACGTCCTGATGAGTTAATAAGTTATTTTTATAAAAATGTGACTAAAAATTATCTCTCTAGCTTTCCTTTATATTTTACCACATTTTAATTTTAGTAGGTACTTATTGTAAATGTCCAATTTTTGAGTATAAAGTTTGGCAAAGAGGTAGACTATAGCTTAACGTTCCCATGGGATAGCACAGACAATTTCACGGCCGGAAGCTGGTATTGTATAAAGTTGAGCGCATTATTTTTCTGTAATTTATATTAGATTTTAATATTGCACGCTGTAATAGAGCGACTAAATAAAGCGAGCTAATAGCCTCCAATGGTACCATAGCCTTGTTCAGTATATAATTCTACACATGTATAATTAAACGTATTTGTTTACAAGTTTCAAAAGAAGCTTTGCTATTATGAACGCAATAGATGCAAAAGCATATTGTACACAGCAAAAAACGGTTTATTTTCCAAAGATACCGAGCTAGATGATTAGCTTAAAAGTTGTCAAAACAATTCCTAATACAAGCTTGATTTGGGCGTGATAATGATTGGTGTGGGAGTACAAATAAATTATGCGTCACTTCACGTGTTCGTCTTGTCTCGTCAATCATGCATTCACTTCGCGTGCTCTTCTTGTCACTCGCGCATGTGTTAATGCATCGCAAGCCATTACAAACCGTTTAAAAGGATAATATTATGCAGTAGTTAAGTATTTTTTCACTTCTATGCACGTTTTTATCAGCGATCTTAACAAAGAAAAGGCATGATTGGTTGAAAAACTATTGTTACATAGATCTTGTTTATAAAATATTTCTTATGGTAATTTTAATAAAGCAGCCGAGTATGTAGCAGTTGAAGTTTGATTTATTAAAAATACTGACAGAAGTTCGAGCACGTTGACTTTTACCGCTTAAACTAACGTTGAAAAACCACCGAAATACTTGTTAACACAATAATGCAATAATACAATAGTATTTAATCACAAGTGTGTTAGTTTTACCTACAAGCAAACACTTAATAAAACTTAAAAAAAAAAGTTATTTAAAATGATTTCATAAATTAAAATAATATATATATGTTAATTTATAAAATTTTATGTTTCTTAAATTAGTTTCATAAACCTAAGCGCCGGCCACTAGATTTTTTTTTTATACAAGCTGGCAATCAAGCATACGGCCCACCATTTTTGGTGATAGACATGCATAATATATGGAGTTTTGGACGATTTGAAAGAGGTTATTGAGGGACTTATTGAATAATATTTTTTTATACAACTACATTAATGACAAACCAGTTGACGACCCACCTGGTGCTAAGTAGTTACCGCCGCTTATAGACACCTGCAAGGAAAAAAACACTTGACATTGCATCCTGATGCAATGCCTTCGATGCCCAGTTACTTCATTTGAATTCAATTCGTATCGTAACACAGAAAAATTGTTTCACGGCTGAAATACAAAATCATTTGAAAAAGTCTTCTTCTGGATCACTAGAGGGTGCTGCAATCCTCAACGATTGGTGAGATAAAAGTAAAGAGGAAGGATAGAAAGCGGTGAAGAAATTAGTAGGTAATACCTAGTGCTCCGGTGGCGTAGTGGTAATCGCGTCGGGCCGGACATCAGGAGACGCGGGTTCGATTCCCGTAATTTGCAAACCATTTCTGTGAACTAATATAGCCCATGTTTTAATTTATTGCTGTATTGACGGCACCAACCTGTATACATATCTATTATTATAAATCTTTCTCCGTTATCAAGCTCTTAATGATGCTTACTTTGCGCTAGATAATAGGTGTAGTGTATGAGTATACATTTTACTACACTAGGCCTCTTGGGCCATTCTACCGCACCAGTAGGTAATATCCTACAATGCCCAATTCAAATTTTCCCAGTAACAACAGAATAGCCGACGGCCAGTACATCGTACATGCGTTTTGAATTATCGATAGTGTCTGCACCACGTAAACGGATATGCGTTATTATTGTGCCCCGGGGTTCCGTACAAAGGGTTCCACTTTTGGTCTCAGTTACATCACGCTAAAAGGCACCCACCCTGCCTAACTGTTTTCGATGTGTATAGGTGGTAATTTTAATTGTACAGATAAGTCAAAGTTAAAAGTCAAAATCAAAACTTTTATTTGCTATGAATGTAGGTAGGTACAATTCATTTTTGTTATTGAATATAAATATGAGTCTTCCTGTTCATTCTGCCATTATTGGCATGCAAATTTATAATTATTTATATTTTATCAATAAAACTGTATTACGTTTAAGTAATGGACAATTCATTGGACTTGGGAATGTGATTTTATATAAAGTCAAGAAAAATATTATAGTAACAATTTTAATAAGAT
This sequence comes from Nymphula nitidulata, assembly GCA_947347705.1. Taxonomy (NCBI): domain Eukaryota; kingdom Metazoa; phylum Arthropoda; class Insecta; order Lepidoptera; family Crambidae; genus Nymphula; species Nymphula nitidulata. The sequence continues at coordinate 18,348,468 of OX374634.1, read as the reverse complement.
AATAAGTTTTGAGCGTGTTGAAATTATTTTTATGCCATCTATATACAAAAAGCGCTGATTGTTTTTGAACTTTAAGCCTTCATAAAAGCGAGCAAAGTAGGTATTTATCTCTGGGTATCTAGGTATCTGTCTGAAATAAAATCTAATGAGGTGGTTGCTTGACACCTTTCAAATCATTTCTATTTTCCGATAAAATTAATAAAAACATTGTCCTAGTGACATCCCTAAAAACTGCGTGCAATTGCGTATCGTAAGACACACTACAGTTATACCGCTCACACACACACACAACCCGCGCACATACATACTATGATAGCGGCCCCCAACCCCAGAATTCCAAATCTTATTGTGGAATTCGGTAATACCCGGTACACAGTATAACAAATAATAATAATAATAATTTCTTTTCCTTAGTATATTGACCCAACCTCCTCATGTGTTTCTCCCATGTAGGTAGGTATGTGCCCAGCAGGGGGACATTTGTAGGCTGCTGCTCATGATGATTTTTAATATTTTTATACAACTAGATGACAAACAAGCTGACGGCCCACCTGATGGTAAGCGGTTACCGCCGCCTATAGACACCTTATTTAATTTAGTTCTTTGGAATTCTCGCTATAATAATGCATTCTGGTTTATGTCTCAATAAACTCGTTCCAGCACAAAATACAAAATATTTTATTCATTCACAAAACCTTTGTTACAAAATTTTGGTGACACACCTATTAAGTAAATAACACCTGTATCAGGTAGTCACCGTCTTTCTAGACCGTGGCAGCTAATATAAGGTAAGTTAATAAACAAAAATACAAACTGATCTAGATTTTTAACCAAATTGTATAAGCCATGATTTAAATTGATACAAACTTATGCAATTATGTTCTGCGTATGGCAGTGTGTGTGTGTGTGTGTGCGTGTGCACGTGTGTGTGCATACGTGAGTGCTTGTGTAGTATTAGGATTTTGATTTGTATTGTAGTATTAGGGTCATGTTGGAACATGACCCTAAATTTTATCATAGCATGGGGAGAGATGTATAGATGTAGTATAGCATTGTTTAGTTTGGATAAAAAACTGAGAATCCAAGCATGGGCGTAAGCATCGTTAAGATTTTTATAACCGAGATAAATTGTGTCAAGAAACCCACCTTATCGAAGTAGCATCATGGAGAATTTCAAACGTAAATCTCTCGCAAGATGCATAGAATTGAGTTCCACGCACGTCTCAATTCAATAACTGAATAATATTTAGATTAAAATAGGTCAATCTTTAATTCATCATTAACGCCCACGGCTTTCATTTCAGCGACCCCCACCAGATCGTTGGGCCACCTTGTGGGAAGCCTACCAACGCTGCGTTTCCTTAGTTCCTTAGTTCTCCTGCGGATCTCATCATTTTTGATTCGATCACGCAGATAAACACCGAGCATAGCCCTCTCCATTTCCCTTTGGGTAACATTAAGCCTTCTTATGAGGCCCATTGTAAGCAATTCAAATGAATTCAAATTAAGTCATTTATTTATAATAAAATATATATAAAACTATGTCAAAAGAAAAAAAAAAAGATAAGATAGTTGGAAAAATGTTTCAATGGAAAATAAAACATAGTTACCTACGTCATACCATTTTCAAATAATTGGTTTCTGATAGAAATGTTTTTAAAAGTATTTTACCGATATTATCAATTCCAACTACATTAGGCGCACTTCTTTTTTGTTCTAAATAAAACTAAAACTATTATTACTGAGGATAAAAATTGTACAATAAACGTCTCAAGTAACTTCTAAGTTAAGCAGCTTGTGTAGTTCTTTTACAGCCTAACTTTATCGTATGAGAGCATCTACGTTGTTTACTTATCTTTGAGAAGATATAAAAGTTGTTGTTGGTAAGATGTACACGCTTTTACACATTCATTGCGACGGTAAATTGGTTCAGTTTGAGAGGACTTTATTTCAATTAAAATAAATTATGAACGAGTTTTGTATTGCTATTTGAAGAGACACAGCATTAATTAATAAATTCAATTTAGACCCATGGATAAAATTTGGTCAGATTTTCATCATCATCCATAGCCTTAAATTTTGTCCCACTGTTAAGCACAGGCTTTCCTACATGGGAGGAACACGTGAGGAGTATGGGCCATAACACCGCCACGCTGGCTCAAATGCGGCTTGTTTCGAGATTACAAATTTTTGATTGACCCATCCAGGATCCAGCGTAGGTTGATAATTCGAAATCACAAATTTTTGATTAATGCTTTCGGAACTGATGTTCCGAATCAAATTTTAATTTCAAGAGACGTAAGGCATGGTAAATTACACATGATAGAGTACTAACATGGTGGTTCCACTACAAAGCAAGAATGGCGACCACGTACCTAAAAGCGCAAAGTAGAAGCAAGTGATGTCTCACATATTTATGGGTTCGCTGGAAGAGATCTCTTATAGAGATAAGTCCACCCTTGATAACTTTTGTTTATTACTTGTTATTTGTTATTTTAAAGTGCAATAATAGTTATTTGTTATACAAGAGTGCAAAGTTGCTTTTTAACCGCGTGCTCAATTTTGATGACCGAGCAAGCGAAGGATTCTAAAATTAGAATCCTAAGCGTAAGCGAGAGAATTAAAACACGTAACTTTTCATCCCACCTCAACGAGGAAATGACTCAATGCAAAAAAAACATTTGCGCATTATTAACAGTTTCAGTCAATTCTGTTGGCATCAAATAAAGTTCTTCGACGCTAGAATTACTCATTTTAGGTTTTTTACTTGTTTTCAAGTTTTTTGTTTTAAACCTATGGTTTTGACAAATATGTCGTGAAAAGAAAATGGCGCGCGCAAAGCAAATTAAACAAAAGGCACCAAGAAGGAGCCGGGTCAGAGTTTTTAACAACTTAAAAAAGGTTGTATGATAAATTCGGCACCATGGAGGTAGAAGTAAACAGGTTTAATGATGTTTTGAATTAACAAACTTAGTGCACACGATGTTCTAAATTCAGTTTTACTTTATCCTCTAGCGGATAAAAACGGCTTTTGCACTCAGATATCGAAGAGCAAAAATACTCTTTCCGATTTGGGGGGATGAAAAGAGTATTGTATTGTAGAACGGCCCACTAGATGATTCTCCGACTGTTCAGGGTCGCGGGAAGCCGTTGGATGCAGGCTGCGTAGAACCGTTCCATTTGGAAACTGTTGGCGGAAGGCCCTTGTTCAGCAGTGGACATCATAGGCTGGTGTGACTTCTCCTACCTCCCACTACTTCCTAACTTAGGTTAACATGCTATCATGACGGTGTCTGACATTTTTTATTCCCAAATTATACAGTGTGTTAAGAAAGTCCGGAACAAAATCGAAGGAGCTTATTGGGAGTCCTTGGCAGGAGTTACCTCTGGAAGTGTGACACCTCTCAGACCACTTTTATTTTCCAATTATAAAATCATTGTCCTTGTGACAGCTCTAAAAACTGCATACTATATCGATACGTACGATACACAACAGTTATACCACACACATATACTCACAATCCGCGCACAAAACTCCAAATTTCATTTCGTAAAACCCGGTATACATCCCGCTATTGGGTAACTTTCTAGTATTCAGAATAAAGATGTTGTTAGCTACTACAGATTATACTTATAGTGTCATATCCTGCGGTGAGTAAGATCGCCAAAACTGATTGAGCAAGCAATGTGCTGCTTGTCTTCATTGTCGTAGCGCTAATGTACAACAAAAAAAATACGTTTCATTCACACCTATTTTATTGTTAGGGGTAGAAGGATCCAATTTCAATGGAACTTTACAAAAAGGTTCATATTTATAATTAGTTTGAGTGGTAAGTTTCAGTGGAATATCCTTCGTGTAGACTTTGAAACTGAACTTTAAATATGGCTGTAATTAAATGCATGCTGACGGATATAAAGACTATCATAAAAAAGGTCTCAAAGAAAATTTGACAATGACAACAAACTCATTGCTATGTTTTCCCTTATTAAAATAAAGTGTAATTAAAATGATTTATTGAAAAGATAAAAACCGCCAAGTGCGAGTAGGAGTGACACATTAACTTGGTTCTGTAAACATTTCAGATGAAACTTAATAAAGTAGGCAGAAAAATCTGCAGTTTTCAAAAAGAGAACTCCAATGGCCAAGCTGACACACGGTCGCAGTACCTACGGAACATCCCGTGATGTCGACAGAAAGCAGGAAGAAATAACGCTGAGTCTGTGAGCGGAACTGGTGGAGCTTTTGACAAAGACAGCATGGTGCAGTTAGCTTCAAAATTAGCAGTTAACGAATTGTTGTAGTCCTCCAATTACTTGATCTTTCATTGCGTAACTCCTATGCAGATAATTTAGCTAACTGCCGATGCCGGTCCATTACTGCTGCAGTAGATTCACAATAAACTTCCGTGGTACGATTAATTGAAAAAGGCAAAAGAATGTAATAATGCAACCTAGGTACCCCTAACACGAACATTTTTAAATTTTGAATAGGAATGGTATCGTTCACGCACGCTTAAAATTTAAAACTAAAGCTAATGTAACTACTCGATACAATGGCGATTCAAAATTTAAAAGTGTCATGCCAGGGGAGCTCGGTGGCGTATTGGTTTTAGCGCTCTGGTTTCGATACGAAAAACAAAGCAACTTTCGCCATGGTCGATACTGGTATGGGTCAAACAAAGTTTCTTATCTCGAGCTCCTCTGTGGTTCGGAAGGCACGTTAAGCCGTTGGTCCCCGTTTTTTTTATTATTTATTATGGCATCAAACAGTCATGCATTGACAACAATGGTTTTGATTTGAGATACATTTTTTTAGGTATAAAGACCAAAACAGTGCCTAAAAGTTAACAGACAAATTGAAATATTACAGAGTTAAGTTAATTACTGGGCATGGCCGGCATGTCATCTTAGGCCTGATCTACTAACAACGCACCTGCAATATCAAGTGCTTTTCCTTATTATTGCAGGTGTCTATAGGCGGTGGTAACCGCTTACCACCAGGTGGGCCGTCAGCTTGTTTGTCATCTAGTTGTATATATAAAAAAAAAACATTATTGGACACGGTTGTTCCTGCAACCGTTTTTACCCACCAACCCGCATTGGGCCAGCGCAATGGTGTTATGGCCCAAACTCCTCATGTGTTTCTCCCATGTAGGAAGGCCTGTGACTAGCAGTGATGATGATGCTAGGGGTACTGATGTATTTAATACTACTTGCTTTATGTGCTACTAGAAATAAATCATCATAGACGCTGCCTACTGTTCAATATTCAAATCATAACAAACGAAACAGTCAGTTTTCAACATTCCGTCCAAAGAACCCTAAAATACTAGTCTACATTCAGCGTACACGAACTAAAATACATAATTAAACTTCCGTTGTTCCATTCCGTTGTAGGCAGTCGGTTAAAAGGCTCGCCCTAACAGCTTATGCAAATTGTTCGTCCGGACCTCAACCCTATAATCAACCCGGGGCTGGATGTTTTTTATTAATTAACTAAATTAATGTCACATACGTATTATAATGTAAGAGGCAGGATTTACCTCTTAATATTTAATTTTGGTGGTCCACAATCCAGACACAGTCATCAACATCATCACCATATACGTCCCACTGCTGGGCACAGGCAGTGACTTGCGAGACACACATGAGGAGTTTGGGCCATAACACCACTACGCTGGCCCAATGTGGGTTGTAGGGTTGCGGTTGCAGTGCGGGACCAACGGCTTAGAAAGCTCGAGATTAGAAATTTTGGTTGACCCATCCCGAGATCGACCATTGATTTATTAATTGAAACTACCATGCTATTGAGCTTCTTCCATAATATACCTATTATTCATATTATGAGAAACCACCGGATGGCTGGTAAGAGCTAAGAATATATAACTATAATTGAAATGTATTACTGCATTTAAATTCGGTGTTAAATGCTTATGAGTTGACTAAACCGAAGTACAATCGACAGCACATCAAGAGTAACAGTTTGACCTTGAGACCGCCGTTACTGCGTTCGTAATAGAGGCGGCTTTCGTAGTGCAACTGTTACACTTAATGTGTTGTCGTCTGTACATTCTACACAAAGTACCACGTGAAATTATTCAATAGTAAAGCTATTTTAATTTTGTCGAAGTTTTGTTTATTCAAAATATACTTACACCGCTTTTTGAGTTTTCTGCTTAGCCCCTGGTTGACTGGAAGAAAATGCCATTAGGCGTTAAGGGGCTACCTCGTGCACACTAGCGACACTAATTGATTGTTATTAATTATGGTGAATTTAGAACATAATGAACAAAAACGCTTTAGAGAATTGCTAAAGAACGGTATTTGTAATTTTTAAAGATGTATCTTGTATAAAGTGTCTACCTATAAGTAACCAAATTTTTTATTATTGTAAAAAGTGGCCACTTTCGGCAATAAGGAAAAAATAGGTTACATGTAGAGGAATATCTTATACCGAGCACATCTCAAAAAATTACAAATACCATTCTTTAGTCATTCACTAAAGCGTTTTTGTTTATTATGTTCTATATTCACCACAATTAATATAAATCAAGTGGTGTCGCTAGTTCCGACGAGGTATCGCCTTAAGACCATTAGACCATTTGTACATTTTTTTTATAGTGCAGTAAAGATTAAATAAATATAATATAATATCTGATACCGCATGGAACAATATGTAACGTGCTAACATTGCGATGTTAAAGCACCTCTCTTTACAAATTTTCTGGCAACATTTAAAAGTAATAAATTAAAAATTAGAATTAATTATATTTGTCGGTTGATTTGGATTTGGATTTTCCCTTTCAAAACTCATTCTATTGCTGACCGTGAAAGGAGACATGTTCCATTACATTATTATATCAGTTATTATCGATCTGACTTTCCGGATATTCCATATTAAATTAACCTCTTGTCTCAAGGCACTTTTATGCCTTTATTTACATCTGAAATACATATGCCTACAGTGACGTATATTGGACCTATACACAACCCAATGTCACAAATTTAAATAAACATGACATAGATGTAATTCAATTTAAAAATATCTTATATTCTGATCCACTTGACACTTACACTTTTGTAAATAATTTCTTCATTAATTTGATTAATAAAGATAATTTGAATCCTGTAGACAATGCATTCAAATATTACTATGACATTGAAAACCCCTATACAATATTTTTAAATCCAGCAACAGAAATAGTCAAAAAGTTTTTCGGTTGAATGAAATTCGGTAAAAATTTTTCGAACTCACGGTAAGCTGCCGTAAATAATAATTTTGTAGCATTTCTATGAAATAATGCAGCCAATATTTTTCCATACAAAGAAATTATCAAACGAATAAGATGTTAGGATGGCTCAGTATGCAAGTTAACCAGTCAAGCCGGCAATTGACTTTTAACTGTCCTAGGCTCCCGTAAATAATCCGCGGCTTCACAAAATAAGCATGTGTTTTGGTTGTCGCTGCAACTACGTTCAGCCACCAACCCGCATTGGGCCAGCATGGTTGTGTCATGCCCAAAGATCACCTGTATCTTATCGAGAATTAATTATTTTCCCACACTAGTATACCGCATGACTAATGAACTAAATAGTACCAGCAACAAATTCCGACCCCATTTCTATTTGATCAGGTAATAGCTCTATTATTATTCACCCATTTACAACAGTACTGGTTATTAATGATGGTTATTTAAAAAGAACTGCCCACTCGAATTTTACGCTGTATATGCTGATAAACTGATAAAGAATATCAACCCTTCCACGTGTAATTAAATGACGACACGAAAAAAAACACTCCATTTCGTATGCGTGAAAAGAAACGTGGCTAAGGATAATGTGAATACACTTTGGTGGTAAGGGCTAGTTCATATCTGAAGCAGTTTAAATGAAAAAGCAAAAATAATCAGTTGTTTTGTTTCGCTAAATAGTTAAAAAAAATAGACTTAAACTGTGTTTCATGATTCTGTTTTGTTTATGAACTAAATCTAGAATTCGAGTTGTTTTAGTTAAGTTTAGACAGATTGAATCATAATCACTAATTTAATTCAAAGTAAGCAATTCTATATTACCCATACCACTAATAAAAATAGACTATGAAAATTATCTTAATTTTTTTTAACGAATATTAACTTATTTAGTATTGTATTAGCTAGTATTATAAAAATGTCGTAATATTTCTTAGATATCTAGTATTCTTATCACAAGCTCTTAATGATGCTTACATTAGGCTAGAGTCTAGCCTAAAGTAACACTAATAGCATACACTTACACCTATTATCTAGCCGCTAGATAAGGTGTGATTGTATGAATATGTTATTATGTTATGCTCTAGTAAACAAGAAGTCTTCTAAAATTAAAAAAATGTAGAGATGACACCACATCAAGTGTTACAGTGCCTCGTAGTAATAGCGGACTTAATATGGAACTGTTACGTTTGATGTGCTGTCGGCTGTAATTTTACGTTTGCAAAAAAAAACTGTTTTTTTGTAAATAATATTTGAATCTGAATTTTATATAGTTATTTTATATATTTTATTTTATATAGCGCACAAAACCCGCAGCTCTGATTGTGAATTGGCCCTTGAGCCACAGGTGTATAAACAAATTTTGTTTTTTCTTTAATTAATTCTCTCTATAATGACTTTTTAACGCTGTCCGTATTTAGGTGTTTTTGAAGTAGTAATTTATTACTTATCGAAAGTTTTTAGTGAATAATTACCATTATTACAATATGTTTTCGACTTTGTCTAACCGATCCCACAAATTGGTATTCGATTATATCTAAATATTGTATGGTGTTTTTAATAATCGTGTTATGTCGTGAAACGATTGTTGTGGTGAAATTGGTCGAGCTAATTACTCAGTTTATTGAAATTTAAACGATCTTCTTTAATTGGTTATTTATGATTGAAGCTTTTTTGTGCTTAGAAACATTTTGAGTTGCGTAACATTCCGAGCTTGGTATAAACTGTTATGAACAAATAATTTTGGCATGTTTGGAATTTGATATAGGCCCGCAAGTTTTTTATACAACTTTATGACAAACAATCTGACGGCTCACCTAGTGGTAAGAGGCTACCATTGCCTATAGATACCTACAATAACAATGAAAGACATTACTTTATGACAGGTGCGTTGTCATTCCGAGGCCTAAGAAGAAATGCGTTCCATGCGTAGTGATTGCACTGGCTACCTTTCCCTTCAATCCGACAGCAGCGAACTGTTGTACGGCTTAATTAGGAAAGTAGATGGTACCCACTCAGACGACCCTACATACGGGACTACCACCTAGCAAAGTACTATTTGTTTCATATTTCTTATAAAATAAAGAGCTTATTCATACCAGAACTCTATGAATAACTATCATGACCCTTTGTTTAGATGTTACGATACACAATCACGTACTCCGTTATACCCGTATTGAGTTGTTAATTCTTTAATCTAGATCCTATTACTTTGTGCATAGAGACGATAATAGGAGGCGAGATCTACAGGCGACGTAACTTTCAAATAAAATAGGTTAATAGGCTTTTTAACACCGAAACTTAAGTCTTATGGTGTGTTTAAAACATGCACCTTTTAGGACAAAGATTAAGCTTTGAAGATAGTTTGTGAAATTATTTAATATACTTTGTAAATAAACTTAAACTGAAATAAACTAATAAAATAAAGTCAAAGAATGTTTAACTATGATGCATATCTAAACTATTGTTAAAATTAGCTCTCTTTGTGAAAATATCTCTGAATTATCTAATAGTGAGCTGGTGAGATCCTGGTAATCTGTAACTGTAACACAGGTTTTCCTAGTACGGACGCCAGTCTCTCACAATATAGTTATTGAATTGATTTGCATTTTAATCATAATCTGTGTAATGGCTATATTGTAAAAAAGGAATAAAAAAATAAAAAAAAACTTAAAAAAAATATTGAAATAAGACTATAGAAATAAGAAATATAGAATAATGTCTATGTGTCTTATCATAATTGTCTTCTTTTTTAATATTGCGTATATTAAAAAAGAAGACAATTATGAGTATTATGACACATAGGCACGTCTTATTTCAATTTTTCGTTTTGTTTTCTTACTTTAAGATATTAAAATGTGTTGGACTATTATATAAATCAGTTGAGTGTAATCAGTCATATCATAATACCTTTATATTTTTGTACAGTGGACAGCACATCAAGAGTAACAGTTTGTTTTTGAGACCACCCTTACTGCGTTCGTAATAGAGGTGACTTTCGTAGTGCAACTGTTACACTTGATGTACTGCTGACTGTCCATTATGAAAAGACATTAAATTATTAAATACTTTTTTGATCATATTATTAATTTAATCATTTCATGATCATTATTCATTTTTTTTTTTTTTATTTAATGCTTTTTTAAGGCATTTCATCTTAGGCCTCAGGATGACAACGCACCTGCAATACCAAGTGACTTTCATCTTGGTGTTGCAGGTGTCTACAGGCGACGGTAACCACATAACAGCAGATGGATCTTCAGCTTGTTAGTCATCTAGTTGTTTAAAAAATCATCTCAGATTTTTTGACCATATATGGATAACTTTCCATGTAATAATAAAATATAGTTATTAGAATGTTCATTGTGATTGAACATTATTTGGAAGAGAAGAATTTGATATCCAATGCTGGTGGTAATCAATAGGTGTCTAGTCATAGCTTAGTTAATTGCAGTTAATTAGCATTAGCTGTTAATTGCTTATTTTCAAAGACTTCGACTCACCCTCAACATCAAGGGGTACTGAGTCCGTAATCATGGACCTCTCCTAATGTTTTTCTAGATGACCTGATGATCCTGCGCTGCAGCGGATACTCGCAACCTTCACAAGATCATACTACCAAAAGGTAGACCTGCTTTTGTTGCGTCTCCCGGTCTGTGATTGCTACTGTAGGACTACATTATTTTGTCATCTATACTTTTATGACCAATATTATCAACAAATGCAAAACAAACTGTCTCTCTCTCTCTGTCTCTGTCTCTAACATTTTCACTCCGAAGCTGCCAAATTGATTTAGATGGAATTTCATATGGGGATTGGAGTATACATCCTGATATAGATAAGCTAATGCTGTGTTCAGCTGTGATCGGAGTGAAAATTTAACTGTTTATTTCATTTTCAAGTACTGGAAATTTACGTGTAAGCTGTAATTTGTATTCTGTTGCTGTACCTAAATAAATAAATACATAAATAGGACATCTTACGCTAATTTTTGGCTTGATAACCGACACCCACACGAGTGGATACTAGTGCTTCAATGAAATGAATACCAGTTATGTCATTTATTACTGAGGTGATGTGTTTCAAAGAAGTGTCGTTTCTACAATTCTTATTCTTTGTCACCAAATTAAGAAGCATATTTCGTGGCGACAACGTTTTACATCGACGTGCCTTATCTATACAGGAGCTTTTTGCTTTCACATTTTGAGCGCATAATAACGCATTATTGATAGCAGCAGTAGGTTTATAAGTGTATTCTATTTAAGACGCGTGCATGCGCGGGCATGATTAATAAGAAGTTGCCTTTCGAGTGTTGAATTATGAGGTTTTTATTCTTTGGTATTATATTTCTTGAGGTGACGACGTGGTATATTTTAACGTAACAAAATGCAAACAATGTTTAGTTTATTTAATTGATAGGGGAGAGTGGGGTCTTTTCAAAAGAAATAGTAACTTCAAACTAAAACGTAAGGTGGTTCCCAGTCTGATGTTCAAAGCCACTATGTCTTTAGAGTGAAAAGTTCGTTTAAAGCTTTGTTGGTTAATACGAGTAATCTATACTAATATTATAAATAAGATTTTGTTTGTTTTTTGGGTTGAACGCGCTAATCTCAGGAACTACTGATTCAAATTGAAGATTGTTTTTTGTGTTTTTATCAAGGAAGGTTTTAGACTATATAGCATCACACTACGACCAATAGGAGCTGAGCATCAATGAAAAATGTTGCTAATAAATATTTCTTTTCAGAGCTTTCGTTGCGTGCGCTGCGCAAGCGGTTAATGTTACTCAAAAATCATGTATGCCGCAATTGTTCACCTATGAAGTTTTTTTTTAATTTTTTTTTTAAATTGGCGACAACATATGTTTATTAAGGTTGACTCACTGTAACCTTTTGTTGGTAACCAAATTTGTTAATAATGCATTATCTGCAAACGTAATTTTTGTAAACATGATATTATTTCTTATCAAAATAAATACATTATTCATAAAAAATATGTAACTTTGAACTGAATTCTTCTTGACAATATTTGATTTCAACGAATATTTTAACAGATATCATAGTTTTAATCTGTCAAGCGACGTTATACCTCTGGGTGCGGGCATCATGAAGAAGGAGGTCGCTAGCCGGCCACCGGTATCTCTGCGAGGTATACCTACATACGACATGACATCGCACACCCGCTAAAAAAATTGTTACAAGACTCGAAATCAAGAATTGAGTAAATGAACTTTAAAGTTTTTGTGGATATGTGATTGTATTTTACAGTAATAATAATGATAATCGATATAAACTAAAAGTAGTATTCTATAAGAACTTACTTTATGGCGTTTTTACAGTAGAGAGTAATTAGAAAAATACATGTCTTACCGCAAAAAACAGAATTTGTCCTTTTTGTGTTGACATTTTTTTATGTTTTTTTTTTATACAACTAGATGACAAACAAGCTGACGGCCCACCTGATGGTAAGTGGTTACCGTCGCCTATAGACACCAAGTTTCCGACTTCCAGACGAATAAAGTCACGGGCACAACTAGTTAAGTATAAAGAGAAGATTATGATGGCCATATAGCCGAGTTATCAGTACCCGTGCTAAGCCAGAGGATGTCTATAGTTTTATTGCCACGGCTCATTTATTTTGCCGAAGAGAGTAGAGTGGCAGAGAGACGCAGGGTAATTTTGAATGAGTCTGTGTTAATTAGACAGCATATCAAGAGTAACAGTTTGACCTTGAGATAGGCCTTGCTCCGTTTGTAATGAGGCGGCTTTCGTAATGCAAATGACACACTTAATGTGCTGTCATATGTACATCATACTAAAAAATGATATATTTTTTATACCACTAAGATGGCAATCAAGCATACGGCCCACCTGATGGTAAGCGGTTACCGTAGCCTATGGACGCTTGCAACACCAGGGGTATCACATGCGCGTTACCGACCCTGTAAAAACCTTGTTAATAATAATAATAATAACAAAAATTCAGACAGTCAATAAAGAAAACATAAAATCACACTTGGCAGTTGCCCGTGCGTTTTTATACTTACCAGGAAAGATCCTGAGATAAAAAATATATGAAAACATAATAATAATAATAATTATAATATTATATTCATACACTCACACCTATTATCTAGCCCAATGAAAGCATCGGTAAGAGCTTGTGCTATGGATTCTTGTGATATGGATGTGCTTGTGATAGTTGATGATCTCTTTCTCCTAGCTGATAGGAACACCATTGATTTAAAATAGAGAATAATTATTGCAATATTTGTGAAAGAAACACATTACAAATATTTTTCAAAATGGGTCACGGTAACCGCTTAGCACCAGGCAAGCCGTAAGCTTATTTGCTACTTGAAAAACTATGTTTGGGTAATTTATTAAAAGTTTAGAACATTAGTCATGTCTTGCAGTAGTTTTTCTTTAACTTTTTTGTCTGTTATTCGTCGTAAAACTAAACCCTTAAGTATTGCTCGCTCATAAAATGTTAAGGAGATAAAGGCATAACTTAGGCGGTATGGCAATCACACTACGGAAATTAGGTGTATCTTCATACAGACAATGGCAAATGTAATATATCTTTGATAAATTCATTACTCTTTTTTTATTATCTGTATTTTATTAACATACTCAAATAACCATAGTTTTTGGAGGCCCTGCTTCCAAAAAAATTTTTCAATAAGATTAATCAAATTTACTTATAAAATTATCTAAACTAGAAAAATTTCACGTCCTGCGACGGGGAAAACGGGTTATGTGAAAAACGTGGAAAACGTGGGAGGGAAATTTAAAATTTTTCTAGTTTAGATATTTTTATTAGTAAATATATTTTTCGAACATAATGTTAAAAGAAAATCAAAGAAGATTAATCATCCTCACCAGCCTATATACGTCCCATTGCTGGGCACCGGCCTTCCTACATGGGAAAAACACATTGGAGTTTGGTACGTAACACCACCACGCTGGTCCAATGCGGATTGTTGAGTTACAGCGGTTGCAGTAACAACCGGAACCAAACGGCTTCTTGTACTTTTCAAAGCACGGAGGAGCTCGAGATTGTAATTTTTTTGACCCATCAAGGGTTCGACCATGGCGAAAAACATTTTTTTATTTAGAGATCCGTTTGCTTAACAAAAATACCAAATAATAAATAAATAAATAATAACAATAATACAGCTTCTAGTGTGAAAATTGAGACCGACATCTCCGCAACCCTACACTGCTCGTGGTCATACTCGGCCAGTTTGTGATTCTAACATTTTGTCCCGACAACTAAACTTTCGCGCCTACACGTCATTGCCATTGTTACGATAATCTCAACTTTAAACAGTAAACATTTTATATATTTTACTACAGCACCATAAATAGATAACCCAAAGTGATCCATAAAATGTCAATAGCAGACTAGCATTTGTTTTAATGGACTCATATACTTTGTGAGCCTTTGAAATGATTTATGGGACTATAAATTTACATACTTACTCCTTGGTAATGATGAATTAGCTACGTACAGTCTTCAGCTTGTTAGTGCTCCATTTTGCCAGACCTTGACTCTTATACCGTAAGCGATAAGGTTGAATCGCTGTCAAAGTTACATGACGACGTCTGTACTCAGATTAGTTTTTTAAATCTTTTATCTTTACGACTGTTGGTTATGTTTTCACGGTGTAATGAATCATGAATATTGTTTTAAGAGAATGGAGACTTCTGTTTTTGTGGAACGTTAAGCTCATTACTGGTAGGCCACGTAGCTTCTTGATATTCGATGGACTGCATGATATCTCAGAGGTCACAAAACCCTCGATTTTTAAACCTTCTCAAATGTTCTAAAAAACTTTCGGAGAAATCACTTTTCCTTTTCATCACAGAATCACGTCAGTCATTTACTTATTTTCAGCTTCACCACAAAAAAAAACCTAAGGAATAAAAAGTAAAAAAACAATTGTGCGACAGCACAATTTTTATTATAATTATGCTTTTTCATATCACTCGACTGATTAAACATTCAAAAATCTTATCGGATATTTCGAAGTATTATCTTAACTAAAAAAACATCTTCTGGGGCGGGAACCGAAACCGTGGCTTTCACAATCTTGGTGACTGCTCTGACCACTGAGCTATCAAGGACTTGGGCTAACCCCATGAATTTCTTCTAGATTATCTGTATTTTCGTTATAAGATAACGTCTACCTTTGAAGTGCTCACGAAAATACGAAACTATACTTTAACAGTAATACTAAAAGTTGTGATAAAAAAGATTTAAGCAAAAATTTAAACCGATTTAAAAAAACTGATTAAATAATAAAATTTAAGTAGGTAAGTACCTACTCATCACCTAGAAACATATTTTTTTGAAGTCGGTACTTCACGTTCGATTATTTCTGGAAACAACTTAGCATCAACTCCAAAAAATGTTTCTAGGGGATGAGTACCTACTTAAATTTATCCTTTTCAGTTTGTTGAAGTCGGTTTTAATTTTTGTTTAATTTTTTTTTCACAATTATTAGTGATATTTTTTTAAGATCAAAGCTTGATGGGTGACCGTCAGCTTATATTGTTTCCTCTATCGTATCGTTTCACTAAAAAGACATAGGAAAGCAAAAATCCGCAATTTCGGATACGTAGACGACTTACTGATTTCAGTTTTTTTGATTTAAAAACCAAACTACCCTACTGATTTTGAAAAAAAATATATGGGACCAAATGGTAACTATTCCGCATTGAACAAAGAAAGAATCACGTAAATCGGATCAGAAATCTCGGCGTAATCAGTGTATGTACATAGCCATAGCCGACTTCAAAAACCTCCTTGTTTTTGAAGTCGTTTCAAAAGACGAAATATTCCAATTCAATTTAAAATATTATATTTCGAGATATTAAATTTTTACTCTGCGCTGCCCGCTGACTAGGACCACGGTATGAGTACATAGTGGTTCTACACTAAAATACGTTTATACTTTCACCTCTTTTGCCGAATTTATCTCAAAAACTTTAATCAAAAAGGAGTCTTAATAATAAATTTTAACTTTAAAAAATAGTTGTCTACATACTTTCCGGACTAGCCATACATTCTTTGCTATCACAAGTCATTTAATTATTCGCCGCCAAAGGAACACATAACATCAATCAAAGTTGCCGACATTCGGTGTGTTTATAAAAAACGTCCGAATAATGTGTTAACCCTAAAAATGCCACGGCTCATTTAGAAAACGTATTAAAATTTCCCCTACTTATTTGAAGGGTTTATATTTTTATCAGCAGCTTTAGACTATTTCGAAATTAAATTATGGTATTATTTTCTACTACGCTCCCTCCATACAAGACCCTCTATACAAAACTGTACAGCTTATTGTTTTCTCAACGACAAGGTTAATCGAAATCATGCGGTCCGCCTGAAGCCTGTGGAGTGGACACTTGTTACACCATGCATACCTACTTGCATATTACCCACCCTTTGAAATTAGGGGGTATCAACTGAATAGGGGACAAGTCCCCCTTCTCCCAATTTATTAGTTTTTATACATTATCATCATCATCATCATCATACCAGCCTATAATGTCCACTGCTGAACAAAGACCTCCCTCATCGTTTTCCAAATGAAACGGTTCTGCGCAGCCTGCATCCAACGGCTCCCCGCAACCCTGACCAGGTAGTCTGTCTATCTAGTGGGGGGTCGTCCTACCTAAGCAACCCCCTGACCTACCGTTACCGTGACCGCTACCGTAGTCTGGAATAGCGGGGCCGCCGGGAACTGGGGGCCGCTACCGTGTTCTGTTTGTCATGAGGGGCATGGCCATAATCACCACTCTTTGCTGGAGTTGGAGATCGCAGTGATTCGCCAGTACTCAGAAAACGTTGCTTTCCGTTATCTGGGGATTATTATCCCTAAGTCGGCCCGGCACTACACAGCTTTTACGGTACGGTTTTTATACATACCTACTGATATTATAATATTATTTTCATCATGCAGAACCGATTTAGATGAAATTAGATAAAGAGATACGCGAGTGGATCTGTAGGCGGCCACTAGTGACGCTGTAATTATGAGATGTTATTGACATTTACAGGCTTTTAACATTTATAGTAAACGAGCTTTTCCCGCAACTTCGGCCGCGTGAATGTCAGTTCTATCCCGCCAAAACCGATTTCTTTTAAGAATAAAAAGTAGTTTATGTACTATTCCGGACTGTAATCTATATTTGTGTAAAATTTTATTCAGATCCGTTCAGCACTTCTGGCCTGATTAAGTGACAAACATCCATCTTAGCTTTTGCATTTATAATATTAGTAAGATTTTTTTAGGAACTAAAAAAGTAGATAAATAATATGATCATTTGGAACACAAAAAATTAAATAATCCAATATTTAGGATACTTGTGCTCATTTCAATCAACATTATGGCTGAAGAACTTGAATCTAAAGGTAATTAGGTGAAACAACAATTGTAATGATAATAAAAAGAAATAAAGTATGAAATATGGAATCCAAGTCCACATAAAACGTTTAGATGTATATTAACATTAAAAGAGGGTAATTAAATTTAATCATTATGTGTATTTTGAACTGTTAAATAAGTTCTTCAAATGCTAGAAACCGTAACAAGCTGTTCATAGAGGTCATTAAATCGTTGAGTCGTACTGGGAAAATAGCCTTTATTAACTACTATCATAAGATCTTTAAAAAGCTCAAAGTCAAGCCGAATGCGATATCAGCTGTACACTATTCTTCACGGTGCGTAAGTATTAACACGTTGTCCGTATGTTTTCTGCCGCATTTACAATTTAGATAATACACAAGTCGCTGTGGTGTTTCCAAATTAATTACTTGGGTCACGCGAACCCACCTCTCGCGTTTTCGGGTTGAGTTATGTACCCATCATACAAGATTCGACTTTAAGCTGTGCGTGTAAAGGTTATGATTATTTGGATCGGTAACGATGTGTGAGTTCCGCTTATGTGTAATACTAGACTCTATTAATTTGTTATTTAGAATTAAAATGGATCATAATGTCAACCGATCGAGTCTAATTATGTTCTTATGAATTCATTAGAAGTATTGTTATCTGAGAAATAAAAGAGTGGGCTTGCGTGCGTTTGGGCTTGGAGGGCGAAGGACTAACCCTATTTTCTAATATTTTCTAAACTATGCTGTGAACTGATGAATGTTGTAACTGTAGGTACTGTTGACAAGACATTAATTTATATATTCTCATGATTAATTAATTCACGCTTTTACTCAAACATTAATATTCAAAACGTCTTAAAATATTTAAAGTTACGTGGTTGCATTGCGAATGTGTATGCGTTTTTGCGAGAACATAATTTATTTTGAGTTAGCAAATAGGTATGTCTTTTTAAAAAAAAAAATGTATAAATATGACTTCATTCTTAGGGAGTACTGAAATTCACAGAAGTATGAAGTAAAACTAAACAATATAAATATTTCCTGTGCCTCAAACTCTAGACTTACTAAAGAAAAAAGAAGGAAAAAGTAAACTACACACTGCAATCTTTCGTCATGTACATACACAAAAAACATGGGAAAAGTTATAATGGAGTCATTTTCTTGTTTACAAGCAACGATCAATACTCATCAGCAAATGAGCTGTGAAGATCAAGTACTTTAAGTTGAGAATATACATTTATAGGTTCAAAGTTGAACTCCTCACAGAATTCCACTTAATCAATACAATTCCAAATCAAACACCGTTTCGCGTCCGTATAATTAGACCCCTAAACTTATAAAGTGAAAATTAAGCGTCCCCATCCAAAATCGAACTCACTAAAACTGGGCAGCACCGTAAAGGGTTATTTAAATTTAAATTACGCACTTCAAATTAAAGATCGTGGCGGGGAGCTTTCTAAGGCTCAGCGCAGACTGGAGACTAAAACTCCTTTATTTTCTTTTGAACATTATAATCATAATCATCATCATCACCAGCATCATCATATTCCTCCACGAGACGATTCACCTAAGCCGAGGTCCGAGCCTTTAGATGAGCGCTTTGACTACTCTAATCGTCAGCGGGATCCCTGGAGGGGATGCCTGGCGATTAGAAATCCTCTGGAAGCGAATTCACCCCTCAACGTTTAAGGACTCACCAAGGTTCTCGACTCCTTAGAACGCCGGTTACTCTGTAAAGGCCATCTGTGGCCAGAGGCAATAGTCCATCCAGAAAAAACAGCATATTAATGCACTAATAATCAGACTGCTGGGTACAGATTTTCCTACATGGGAGAGGAATACATGAGGGGTTTGGGCCATAACACCACCATGACCCAATCCACATTGGATTGGGTCAAAGCGGTTGAACTAACAACGGCTTTATGTGCCTTCCGAAGCACACATGAGGATTACAAATTTTGATAGGCCCATCCCATCTATAGACCATGGCGAATGTTGCTTTGTTATCGTAACGGCAACTAATGTTCAACCCCTACGCTGCAGCTCCAGTAAGCGGCTATCGCAGCCCATAACAAACATCTGAAATGCCAGACGCATTGTGCCGCATTAGACACAAGCTCAAACTCAAGCATATCGCACTATAATGTTACAAACAAGACCTTAAAACTTATAAGAATATCTAAACTAGAAAAAATTCACGTCCTGAGGCGGGGATCGAACCCGCGACCTTTCTCAACCCGGGCAGTCGCCCGGGTTGAGAAAGGTCGCTCTAACCATCTGAGCTACCTAGGACTTGGGATAATCCTGTGAAATTCTTCTAGTCTATCTGTATTTGCGTTATAAGCTAACGTCTACCCTACAATGTCGAAATATTGTATTTCAACACCCGAAACGAGAATTTCTACAAACACCTAAGATTCGTTTAAGTTGGGGCATTGCTTTCAAATATTCTTAATTTTCATTTTAACAATTATAAATGTTTGACATTATAACATTTATAATAATGTTAAAATGAAAATTACGAAGACCTTATAACTTAAAGCTAACAATGACATAATTATAGGGCACAGCGAAAAAGAGGACTAGCAGCTACAGAACAGCTGGTGGCAAAATTTATGTAGACTCGAGCTTTGAAGACGATTTTCAAACTGATTGTGCAAAAAAAGATGCATCTTCAATAAATTGCGTATTCCGGATAAAACGCTAATCGAACCTATCAGTCGGACAAATGACGGGTACAAGCAAATAAAAAATACCGCTACAATTCCTTTCCAGTGTCCGCTAGCCCTTAACAGCCAAAACTCGAAATTGTGAGAATGTTTTTGACGTTTAAGTAAATCACTGACTTAAGTATAGGCTTAGTCGATGGAAATGGCAAATGGAGAGAAGAGTGACAGCTATTTGTATTTAGTTTGTGTTAAATTTTTGAATATAAAAGCAAGCCACTGCAGTGAGCCTGATATAATTTTTAATTTTGGGAATTTTACAATACTTTTCAACCATTCTTTGCTCAAGTGACATGATCTTTTAGGTTCGACACGGTAGGTAGACACGTACCTACACCTTAGTATCTACAGTACAATTAGATTAATTATTATGTTTCTAAAGTTGAATAAGTATTAAAAATTGATGATACCAATTTCATCAAATAGCATCGTATGTCTATCGAAGAACCCAAAGTCACTTTATTCATCAAAATCAATTCTTCTAATTTTAAAACTACATTTTTAAAGCAAGAAGCCCTCGGGTAGTAGCAAAATACCAGTGCTTTGTTCACATCCCGCGGTGAAAAAAATCCAGTCACTGATTTGCAA